>CAMRHE010000058.1:2290000-3490000 GCA_947044405.1 Leptodactylus fallax | reverse complement strand
AGGGCAGTTTTGACACTTTCCAAAGGTTACTTTCATATTTTGCATTGCAGCTCCATTTTCATGACAATCAGCATTTTATTTTTCTGCAAATTAGCTGAAAAGGGCTTTAGGGGCGTTTCCTCTTCACTCTCTGCTCTAGACAGTTGCCCAGCTCCTCCCCCCATTGCTTGAATGACATCTTCCACTTTGTCTGCAGTTAGGGTCAGTTATCTGGAGTGGAGAGCAAAGCACTGGCAGCCGAGGACACACCCCTAAAGCCCTTTTCAGCTAATGTGCACAAGAATAAAATGCTGATTTTCATGAAAATGGAGCTGCAATACAGAATATCAAAGTCATCTTTGGAAAGTGTAGAAGCCGTCCTACAAGGTCTTGCCATTAGTTTGATAATGATTTTCCTGCTGACAGACTCCCTAAAATAATAAATAAAAATAAAATAAGGATTTAGCAATTTTTTATTATTTTATAATATATACAGTACTGCAAAAAAATATTTAAAGTGATCACTAAATGGCATAAATAAAAATGGCACATTTGTTTATTTTAACAATATGTAGTAACAATGTGAGGTCTGCTATTATTATATGGGGTCTGGATACAGTGGGGAAAAAAGTATTTAGTCAGCCACCAATTGTGCAAGTTCTCCCACTTTAGGTGGATTTAGGTACTTCAGCGGTGCACATCGTATGGCTCTGTAGAGACTTCAAAAGGTACATGGCTTAGAAATTTTCACAGTGTTCTTCATAAACCGCCACTCCTTCCTCTCTCTAGGATTTTGGGGGCATGATGCTAACGACACTCCTTTTCTCTCCCACAACCAAAAAACTTGTGCAGCGTACTGTTTACCTCCACAGTACCTGTTGTTGTATCTGAAGTCTACCCAACTACCTGACCAGAGTTATTAAATGGACGGAGCCTCCTAATAGTTCAGTGATAGCTCACACCAGCGAAGGGTGTGTGCATCAGAAAAGCAGAGAGGTCAGTGCTCTGGAAAGGAGCATGTAAGATCACAATAAAGCTATTACATGTAAGTTATTCTTTAACTGAAGCTCTTTAATGAAGATTGACTGTGCGGCCATTCTAGGGATCAGGGTCTCAGTAACCAGACATTGAAGGGACAGCCAATATAAAATCAATGAACGTAGCCTTAGCTAGAAATAAAGTCATGCCTTAGGAAATACTTCCATTCATTAACAACAAGCAGCAGCAGGGAAAAGTAGTAACGAATAATCAGGCACGTTGTATATGCGAAAGGTACATAAAAACCAATAGAAACTTCTGCTTTTCTTCTGCTCTATAAGCAAAAACACACCCTGATGAACGAGCTGCACAAACTAACAAAGCAGCAACTAAGAGGTCTATATTCACATACATGCGTCTGCACTTGGAGGAGCCGAGTGCGTACACTAGAGGTGCACACACATCCGCCTTTCTGTCTCTACCACGAAGAGCCATCTTTGATGTGGTGTTTTCCGAAGCAGACATGGAATTTTGGTAGCCGGAAAAATGTCTTCCCCTTAGCGTTACAGCTACTTAGTCGTAGACGCAATATATCTAAGCGCTATGTTATGACGCCTTATTACTGAGCCGAAGGTACTGTTACAGTGTGGAATAAGCAGGAAACGTGGATAGGTGCAGCATATTATTAAAAAGGTGCAAGAACATTTCGGACCCCAAAAACGTGTTCTACGGCTGCAGTGAAGGGTCAGTGCTTGCTTTTAGATACACATCCATTGTCTTTATAGGGATATTCCAGCTTCTGCAAATTAAGCCTATTCATGGTGAAATTTTCCAATATGCTTTTTGTATCAGCTCCTCACGATCACATTCAATGACTGCAAGCTGAGGTCTTGGTGACGTATAGATGTGTAATATATTAGAAAGTGGTAGGACTTTGCATGGTCCAATATATATCTATATATATCTTAATATTTGCATTATTGGAAACCCCCTTTTAACTATATTGCTGAAGAGCTCTGTGTGGTGGTCTGCAGATTTAGGTAACAGGCTGTATTGCTGTAAAATTTTTGTAACATTACCACTGTAGTGCCATTTCGTTACATCATTGCCCCACCTGTTTATATAGAATACATGGTGATGGGACTGGGACCACTTTGACCATGTAACATTTTGTCTGGTGTGTCTCATGGTGGATGTGGTCATTTGATGATGCACAATAAAAATGGTAATGAATATTCACATTTGGCACCTTATAGCCTCACTATCTGGAAAATCCTTTTATGTGTTATTAGAGAAAGTCACCTGTGTTTTTACATTATCAAAAAATCTAAACTAAACCGTGACTTCACAATGTTCTGTGAGATGGGAGTCTTTGGGAGCTGTTAATGGACAGCCAGTGCTTGCAGCACCGCTTCTATTCAAGTAATTCTCTGGAACTACTGCTATGCAGTGGACACAGAGGCTGCTGGAACAGATGATCTATGTGGGGTTCTGGGTGTTAGGCCCTCACAGATCACATACTGAACTATCTTGTGAAAAAAATGGGCCAGAAAACCCCTTTTAGGCTGCGGCCCAACGTTGCGGAAACGCAGTTTTTGTTTTTTGTTTTTTTTTTTGTTGCAGGTTTTGCTGTGGTTTTTTGAGCCAAAGCCAATATTGGCTACAAAAAAAAAAAAATTGGAAATATATAGGAAGTGCTTATACTCCCACGTTCTGCTTAATCCACTCCTGGCTTTGACTCAAAAAGCTAAAGCAAAATCTCCAACAAAAAAAGATGCTTTTCCGCAATGTGGGGCTTCAGCCTTCAATGGCTTATAGGTGTGCGTCCCTCCTCTGCGTCCATTTGGACAAATGGGGTGCCACAGTGTCAGTCTCGCAACACTTCTCACCTCAACTTTGAAGTCTTATGCAAATGAGGCAGCTGTTGCAGTGGGGGCAGGACTACAGCCATGGGAATACTGCTCTTTCTGATTAGGTAGAATGGGTGATGTAGCAGTGAGAGGATCAACTCTCCTCGCATGCGGTGGTGCAGACTGGAGATGGTAGGGGTCTGAGTTGCAAGAGCAGTGCTCCAGGGAGTTGAAGGTCGTCCCCCCAGTGCACCAGCTACCTACTTTGCTTAAGATTTCAAAGTTGTTTTTCTCCAAACCTACGAAAGTGACAAACATAATAAAGGTATATTGTTTACCTATGTGATGTGCTCGGTATCATGTTGGTGACAGTTGAGTATGTTTGGGGGAGGTGAAGGACTCCTTTTAATCCCTTAGCAAAACATGACATACCTGTAGGTCATGGTGGTGTTAAGGTAGTATGGAGAGGGCATGTGATTCTTAACCCTTTAGATACATCGTCAGTTATGACTGAGGCATCTAAAAAGCAGCAGCACATGGTTGGCATGACAGCCAGGAGCCTATTGAAGGCTCCCAGGTTTATTATGACGTGTAATTGAAATTAATGGATTACACAATATAATGCAATATAGTTGTAAAAGTTTTAAAAAGTATAAAAAACCCCCCCAAATTATATGTATATATTTAAATCATCCTACTTTCCCTAGATTACTCATAAAAATAAACAAGACACAATTAACATAAACATTAGGCATCCCCAAGTCTATATAAAAATATTTATGTCATAAGGTGAATAGCATATTGGGGGGAAAAAAAAAATAAAAACATGCAAATTGCCATTTTTTTCTGTGTATCTCCACCCCCCCTCCCCCCCGGAAAAAAATTTTAGTAAATGGCGAAACATCATACATTTCCTTAAATGATGTTGTTATTATTTCCCTGCTAAAAAAAAGAGCCTTTAACAACACTGTCTATGGAAATATAAAAAGTTATGGGTGTCACAATATAGCGATGGAAAGAAATTTTTTTTATTATTCAAAGTTTTGTAAAAGTGTTAAAACATAACATGCTATACAGTATATAGAATACCTATAGAATATAGGTATTGTGTCATTTTTACCGCATGGTGAAAGTAAGTCTAAGAAAATTGTTCAATTGCATTTTTTTTTTCCAGTTCCACTATATTCTGACTTTTTTTTTTACTAGTTTCCCAGTACATCATATGGAGAATTGATTGGTACCACTATTAAATACAATTTGTCCTGGAAAAAATAAGCCCTCATATGACTCTGTGAACAGAAAAATAAAAAAAAAAAGCTATGGTCTTTGGAAAGTGGAAAAACTGACACAGAAAATCAATGTGGCTTAAGGGGTTGAAAAAGAAATGTTGTTTGTCTTTTACAGCTTGTATGTATTACACTACAAAGCAAGATGCTCAGTCATTCTGTTCTAAAGTTTCAGGGCTGTGGAGGCGGTAGGCCAAACCTCCGATGTCCTACAGAGACTACTACAGTCCGCCTCCTTCACTGACTCAGACTCCTTCATAAATGACTAAGAGCCTTGGTCAGTCAGAAGAAGTAAAACTCCTCAAATTCACAAAGAAAGCTAGTCATTTAATTTCTATGAAAGTAAATATGCAACAAACTATGCATCCAATGAATTAAACCATATCAATAATCATATATAATATATTTAAAAATAATGAATCGTTTTATTTTGAAACCGGAGTCTGAGTCTATTTTTTTTTTCTGACTCCACAGTTCTGCCTGCAGGTCTTCACTGACCTCTCCTGTTACTGTGAGTCTGGTTCCTTGAGACAGAGTGCAGTCCAGCAAATACGGGAGATGCATTGACCATATTCTCTGGAATGCAAAAGCAAATCTCTTGTTTGTAAAGGTACATCTGATTCAGTAAAAGCAATTGTTCAATGATGTACATGGCCTTTAAAGAGCACCTTTCATGTCCTCATGCACATGCGGTTTTATATACCGCTAGAAAGCCAACAGTGCACTGTTGGCTTTCCCGTTATGTGCCCTGGGGCTGGAGATATTGGTGCCGTTAGTTTCGGCACCGATCTCTGCCCACTGTCAGAAGGGCGCTCCTGACAGTCTAGCTGGGCTGTGATGAACGCCCCCCCTGACACTACTCATCCATAGGCCTGTACTGTCAGAGGGTGTGTTCTTTACAGCTCAGCGGTGACGCTGAGCTGTGAGGAAGGCCCCCCCCCCCCGCCCAGTACGTCTATGGACAAGTACTGTCGGGGGGGCGTTCCCTCACAGCCCAGCTAGACTGTCAGGAGCGCCCTTATGATAGTGGGCAGAGATCTGTGCCGAAACTAACGGCACCAATATCTCCAGCCCCGGGGTACATAAAGGGAAAGCTGACAGTGCACTGAATTCAGCGCACTGTCGGCTTTCTAGCGGTATATAAAACCGCATGTGCATGAGGACATGAAAGGTCCTCTTTAAAAAGGGAATGCCATTTTAACTCTAATTGCAGCCAGATAGATAAATAAAATTTTATCCAGTAGTGTTTTGTGTATGGCATGTTACACAATGCACTATATCAGCCAATCAGATTCCAAAAGTTAACATTTGATTATCAGTAGTTTATTTCTTTTTTTTTTTTTTCTTTACAGAGCTTTTATAGTTAATCATTATGCGAAACCTGAAGTTACTGAAGTCTTTGTACTGTGGATCATCAAAAGGTATAGGTACTCCACAATGCATCACTGTACGGACAGAAACTGGAACAGTTTTCATTGGATCAAGCTATGGCTTTGTGGAGTTGGATCCTAGTACTGAGAAGGTGATTGATTTCTGAATTACTCTCTTTAACAGAAAATCTAACTTTTGCCTTCCTGTATGAAAGCAGTTATTTATAATATAACAGCAGAATTATCAGCAGAATAAATTTTACATATTGTGTCTTCTGAGGTTTGTCTGTGCAAGAAGCTGAATGCACATAATAAAATGCATCAATATAAATTAAAGGAGTTTAGCAGGACTATAATATAGATGACCTATCTTTAGGTCCAGCCATCAAAATCAGATTGGTTGGGGTCCAACACTGTGCAACCACAATTGTCATCTATTTGAAGAGGCTGCTGTACTCGGGTGAACCTCTTCACAGGCTGTGACAATGTGTTCATCTGTCACATGGTCTGTTTGTAGTTCACTTCCATTTATGTGAATGGGATTGAGTTGTAATACCAACCACAGCCACTATATAATTTACAGTGCTGTGCTTGACATTCAATGAAGAGGACGCAGTACTTGTCCTTGTGTTTGCTTTGAACAGCTGATTGTTTGGGATGTCAGGACTCAGACCTAACCAATATGATATTGATTATCTATCCTATAATTAGGCAGTGAGTATTAAACTCCAGGAAGATCTCTTTAGCAGATTATCAAAAAAAAGTTTATATTCGTTTTTTTGGGGCACTACCATTATAACCGATAAGCCTATGCATTTTCCCAGATCATTACAGATGTCTCTTTAACAGCTGAGGATTTTCTACCAGAAGATGGAAGCGGTCAGATTGTTGGAATCCAAGATGTTCCAGATCAGGAGTCTGTGTGCATGGCGACTGCCACAGGTGATGTCATCCTGTGTAATCTGAACACTAGCCAGGTATTTGTTTTATGTTGCTTTATTTAAACTATACCTCCAGCTATAGAGTCCTGTAACTAAATGCATCCTTCCTCTTGTAACCTGAGATCATGCTGCAACCTTCTCCTGCATGTCAGTATCTTTGATAAGAAGTTGTTTCTGACAGCTTCCATTGTAATTCATATTGGCTGCTTTTTCTCTCACCTGGTCACTTACAGGTTATTCCCTCAGCTTTTCCTCCGACTCAATGTGCTGAGACATGTGTGATGATTCTGCCTAAATATGGCCATAACTCAGCTATATTTTGGTCTCTGGGTATAGGATATCCCTTCTTCCTTGCTTGCATACTGTGCGCAGCTACAAGCCTAGGTGCATATTGGCAGTAGCGTCTAGGCTGGAACAATAGGGCTCCATTGTATTCCTATACAGCCCTGGCTGATCAAACAATAGTGCATTGTTCACGCCTGGGCTGTTGATCAGATATGACTGATAACAGGGTATCAATTCACTTTGTCTCATCTACATACAAAGGGTCTGAACGTGATTGAATTAACTCATCAGACGTACTGTCGCCGGTGACCTCATTCTGGGAGGTGGCATAAAGGGTATAAAAGATGAGGTAAGAGGTCTGTGGGAGGAGATTATGCAGGAGACCATCACAGACTTCCACTGAGAGAGACTTTGACTGAGATGCTACTATGAGCAGGCAGGTTGGAATGCTGCTGCTGACGATGATGAGCCTACAAGAGACTGTGAGAGACTGTTATGAGAGCATGCAGGCGGGATTATCGTTTTAATGCCACATGCTGAAAAGCCTCCACTGGTTACTCACACATGCATGTGTGAGTGTTGGACTATAGAACCACATCAAGGACATGTGTGGTAAAGTAATCATTTCACCTTTAATCCCTTTTATTTTATTTGTACTGTATCTTGCAACTAGTAACTGTTAATGCTTGCATATGTCTGCATATCTGTTCTGATCTGTATATGTTAGATTTTAATACCGACCCATTTAGGGGTTAATAAATATATAAAATTTAGAAGGCTTGTCTTGTATTTATCTTGTGAACCCGGCACTCACTGGCGGTGAGTGTGGTTTTTATATGAAAGAGGACTCAGGGTGTGGCCAAAGCGGTTTGGCGCACTGAGGACTCTTTCACAACATGTTTTATTCTAAGCCTATAGAGTGTGCAGTATGATCTTGCATCACTGACAACGAGAAGTGACAGTGAGCGGCCGCCTTTCTTCAGGCCATCTCCACTCTAAAGCGGCAGGGCAGCATCATTTTCTCCATACCCGCTTCAGAGCGTTTCCGTTTTCCAACCTGTTCACTGTTTCCAAGAAGGACTGCTCTTTTTCCCATCACCCACGACAGCACCCAGAGAGAGGATCCGCCCCCAGGGACAGGAAACCTACGGTATAAAAAGGTGGAGCCTCTCCTACCCCCCCTCAGTTGTTTCCTGTTCCTGGAGGGAGACCTATGTGCCTGCTTGAGGCAGGCTTACCTGATGGCATAGGAAAGAGTTGGTCCTGGTAGGGGTTGCCTCTCTTCTTCCATGGGTGGCTGTTAGCTGTACCCAGTCTGGAGTCAGGTGCCATCCCCCCATCGCGGGGGTTCCGATATCCAGGCAGAAGGAGTGTGTTTCCGCTGCTTTAGGCCGCAGGAGTTCCTGGCCTGCAGGGAGACACATGGAGGTGCCTGTCCTGAAGGAAGTGGGCGTGGTTTCCGGCGGGCAGAAGGGGCGTGGCTTACTGGTAATGGGGGCGTGTCTTCCGGTGGAAGGGGTGTGGCCTAGCGGCTGAATGCCCATATAATGCAGATTGAAGGATGGTGGAGCTGCTAAGCAGTTCCTGGCCCTCCATGCACAGAGTCTCTTCGGTATGGAAGAGCAGCCACAGCAGCAGCCGCCACAGCAGCCGCCGGCAAGAGGAAGACCCCAGGTGGAGGGCAAGATGAAGGTCCACCTCCACCTTCCTCGTTATTCTAGGGGGATGTAAGTGGCTGCGTGCCAACCCTTTATTTTTTTTATTGATTAATGGTTTCCCCTGTCTTTTGTAGGATAGGCCTAGGAAAGCCTTGGCGAAATCTAAGAATAAGGAATGTGCCTTATGTAGAACTAGACTTTCTTCTTCTTATGAGAAAAAGCTCTGCCCATCATGCATTAATAGAACTATTGCTGAGGAGTCCCCGTCATTCTTACAGGGTATCAGATCTATGATACAGGAGGAGGTCAGGAGTTCCCTTAAGGGTAAAAGTGGCCAGAAAAAGAAGTCCAGTTCCTCTACCCGGGGTCATGACTCCTCTTCTGAGGAGGAGTCTGTTCAAAGTGAAAGTGGAGAATTATCCGAGGATGTCTCTTCTTCCTCCATATCTGATGTAGAGGGAGGACAGTCGTGTTTTCCAGTTGAGGACACTGACAAGTTGCTCAAAGCAATTCGAGCGACTATGGGGATTGAGGACTCTAGACCCTCCCGTTCTATGCAGGACATTATGTTTGGAGACTTGGAGGTTCGTCAAAGGAGACACTTTCCAGTCCATAAAAATATTTCATCGCTTATCAAGAGGGAATGGAAAAAGCCAGATAAGAAGGGTTTTATCCCTAGAGGAGTTAAGCGTAAATACCCGTTTGAAGAGGGAGCTTGCTCTTCTTGGGATAATGTACCAAAAATTGATGTTGCCATAGCCAGAGCCTCCAGGAAGTCAGCACTGCCTTTGGAGGACATGGGTACCCTGAAGGATCCCTTGGACAAGAAAGCAGATAGCTTCCTAAGGCGTTCTTGGGAGTCAGTAGGAGCGTCCCTCAAGCCCAATATAGCAGCTACCTGTACTGCTAGATCCCTTATGATCTGGCTAGGGGAGCTGGAAGATCAATTAAGGGATAAGGCCCCAAGAGAGCAGATTCTGTCAGCCCTGCCGACTATTAGAAAAGCTGCAGATTTTTTTGGCAGATGCTTCAGCAGACGCTGTAAGATTATCAGCTCGCTCCCTTGCCCTGACCAACTCTGCCAGGAGGGCTATATGGCTGAAGAGTTGGACAGGTGATGTAGGGTCTAAGACCCGGCTGTGCAATCTGCCCTGTGACGGTGAATATCTCTTTGGACCAGCCTTGGATGACATCTTAGCTAAGGCAGCAGATAAAAAGAGAGTTTTTCCTTTGCCTTCCTCTGGTCGGACACGGAGGTCCTTTCGTCCCTTTGGAGCATACAAAGGGCAGAAAATTGTCAAGTCCAGAGATAATAGCTGGGCAGAATCCAATAAGAAACACAAGGGGTTCTTATTTAACAACTCATACCGTAATAAAGATCCAAGACCCAATAGGCAATGACGCCAGGCCCCGGGTAGGGGGGAGACTGAGGAAATTCCTTCCTGCCTGGAGGAAAATTTCATCAAGCCCTTGGATCCTGGATACAGTGGGAGTAGGCCTGAAGTTGGAGTTCTCTTCTCCTCTGCCTTCAAGTTTTCAGATTACCAGAACTCAGACTTCCCTAACCTCTCAATCGGCTCTGGAATTGGAAGTGAAGAGCCTGATCTTGAAAAGGGTGCTGATTCCGGTTCCCCAGGAAGAGGAGAGGCAGGGGTTTTATTCCCATCTGTTCTTGGTAAGGAAACCCGATGGCTCCTACAGAACCATAATAAATCTAAGGAGGTTAAATCAGTTTCTGTCTTACAAGAAATTCCGGATGGAGACAGTGAAGTCAGCAGTGAGATTGTTAACTCCCAATTGCTGGATGGCGGTGATAGACCTGAAAGATACTTATTACCATGTTCCAATTTTTCCAGGTCACCAGAGGTTCTTGCGAGTAGCAGTAGAGATGGGAGGGGTGGTTCAGCATTACCAATATCAGGCTCTTCCCTTTGGAATCTCCATGGCCCCAAGAGTCTTTACCAAAATAGTGGCAGAAATGGGGGCACATGTAAGAGAGAAAGACATTCTGTTTATTCCATATCTAGACGACTTTCTCATTGTGGCAAGATCCAGAATAGACTGTTTAGAAAGTGTCAGACTAGTTCTGAACATTCTGGAGGAATTAGGTTGGATGGTGAATCTAGAGAAGTCAAGTTTAGTTCCTACTCAACAGAAAAAGTTTCTAGGGATCGTTTTAGATTCCACGGCTCAGAGATCTTTTCTCCCTCCAGAGAAAATAGAGAGGGTTCTGTCCCTAGTAAAAACCCTGATCCAGTCCCCCAGGGTCACTATAAGAAAGGCTATGTCCATCCTGGGGACTCTCACGGCCTGTATTCCAGCTGTACCTTGGGCTCCGAGCCACTCCCGAGACCTGCAGTGGGAAATCCTGGCAGCCTGGCGTCAGGAAGAGAAAATTCTCGACAAATTTATGTGGGTGTCTCAGCCAACAAGAGAAACCCTGGGTTGGTGGTTAGTCAGGGGTCACCTAGAAATCGGAGTTCCATGGAAGATCTCAGACCCCCTAATTATTACCACGGATGCCAGCCCTCGGGGGTGGGGTGCCCACATGGGGGATCAGGTGTTCCAGGGCTGCTGGTCAAGGAGTCTTTCTCAGGCATCCTCAAATCAGAGGGAACTAATGGCGATTTTGGAGACCTTGAAAGTCGTAGGTCAGGGTATTCGGAATCGCCATGTAAGGATCATGTCCGACAATATGACAGCAGTTTCATATATAAACAAGCAAGGGGGTACGAGGTCCCTTCCCCTTATGAAAATAATGGCGCGGATTCTACATCTGTCAGAGCCTCTGGTTCTCTCCTTGTCTGCTCTGCATATCAGGGGGTCAGACAATTTCAGGGCAGATTTCTTGAGCCGTCACAGTCTGAATCAGAGCGAGTGGGAATTGAACCCATCCATCTTTTTAGAAATCACCAGGGTTTGGGGAGTCCCGGAAATAGATCTCTTTGCCAGCCGGTCAAACAAGAAGGTGGAGAGATTTTTTTCCCTAAACCCAGAGGAATCCCCCTTTGGGGTGGATGCTCTGTCCCACAAGTGGGATTTCAATCTAGCTTAACGCTTTTCCTCCCTTCTTTCTCATTCCAGCAGTTCTGAGGAAGATCAGGGAGGATCGAGCAAGGGTTATTCTAATTGCCCCCTTTTGGCCGAGGAGAGCCTGTTTACCTGGCTAAGGATCTTGTCTGTTTCAGACCCTTGGATTCTCCCCAGTCAGCCAGGACCTTCTATGTCAGGGCCCCATTCTCCATCCGGAGTTCAGCCACTTACATTTGACGGCCTGGAATTTGAGCGGAGATTACTAGCTTCTAAAGGTTTTTCTCAGAATCTCATTTCCACTCTTCTAAAAAGCAGAAAACCGGTCACTACTAAAATATACGCTAGGACTTGGTTCCGGTTTTTTGAATTTCTAGAGGGTTCTCCGGGGGAGCTTAGGGATATACCTAAAAAACAGATTCTAGAGTTCCTTCAGAAGGGACTAGAAAAGGGGCTTTCTACCAGCACTTTAAAAGTCCAGGTTTCAGCCCTTAGTGCTCTGCTAAACGTTAAATTGGCTGATGATCCCTGGGTGATTAGGTTCATCAAGGCAGCCTCTAGAAGTAGACCGGTGGTTAGGTTCAGAGTTCCTCCCTGGGACTTGAACCTAGTTCTGTGTGCCTTAACTAAACCTCCCTTTGAACCCTTGGACTCTATCCCTATTAAAAACTTATCCCTGAAAGTGATTCTTTTAGTGGCCCTTACCTCAGCACGTCGCATAGGAGAATTGCAGGCTTTATCAGTTAATCCACCCTTTACTGTTATTACAGAGGACAGGGTAATAATTAAACCAGACCCAGCTTTTTTGCCTAAAGTAGCCTCAAAATTTCATAGATCTCAGGAGATAGTTCTCCCCTCCCTCTGTGCTAACCCAAGTAATGCTAAAGAGCAGGAATACCACTGTTTGGATGTAAGACGTTGCCTAATCCAGTATTTGTCCTCTACTTCCTCTTGGAGGAAATCTACTTCCCTTTTTGTTCTCTTTTCAGGTCCCAACAAAGGGAAGGCGGCCTCTAAGTGTAGTCTGGCTAGGTGGGTGAGACTAGCAATCTCCCTGGCCTACAGTTCTTTGGGCCTTACCCCCCCAGTGGGGCTCAAGGCACATTCTACTAGGGCGATTGCCACCTCCTGGGCCGAGAGAGCTGATGCTTCCATAGAATCTATCTGCAAAGCGGCAACCTGGTCTTCACCTTCTACCTTTTTTCGCCATTATAGGCTGGACATTGGGGCTTCTGCTGATCTTTCTTTTGGAAGGAAAGTTTTACAAGCAGTGGTCCCTCCCTAGTGTTTTCCTATTTTATTTTCTCTGGGTGCTGTCGTGGGTGATGGGAAAAATGGTAATTACTTACCGGTAATTGGATTTTCCAGAACCCACGACAGCACCGTCCTTTATCCCTCCCTTTTTTCTTGGTGATGGACTTTTGTTTGGCACTGGGTATAGCAAAAAAAAAAAAAAAAAAAGTTTTGACCTTAGGGTCATGAGTTACAAGTTAACTGGAGTCTCTCTCTCGCTTCTATAAAACAACTGAGGGGGGTAGGAGAGGCTCCACCTTTTTATACCGTAGGTTTCCTGTCCCTGGGGGTGGATCCTCTCTCTGGGTGCTGTCGTGGGTTCTGGAAAATCCAATTACCTGTAAGTAATTACCATTTTTGCCCCATCCTGGAGCTGAAAGGGCTGAACAGGGGTTTCATTCCAGAGGCATCCTCAACTCGCACCCGGGCAAGATCCTTATCCCGGAGTCCAAGGTCCTGGCCCTCTAGTCCGGTGTGTACAGACTTCGGAGGAACTCTCCGTTCTCTCTTCGGGTTTGCATGTGGGTACTAGGCATGGTGGTCTTGAGCATCAAGGATGTCCCATTTGCTCAGTTCCACTCGTGTCCTCTGCAGTTGGTGATTCTGGCCCCGCTGGGTCAAGCCTCTTTGGGTTCTTTGTTGCTCTCCTCCCCAGGAATCTCTCAGGGAAGTCCTTTTTTCCCCTCCATTGGCAGGTGATTTTCACCGACACCAGTCTTGTCCTGTGGTTCAATGCCGAGACCTCCCTCCAGATCAGCTTTCTTAAACTGAGGGCCATCTTCCTAGCCCTGTCTCATTGGACCTCTCTCCTCCAAGGGTTTCCAGTCAAAGTCCAGACCGACAACTCCACAGCGGTTGCTTACTTGAACCATCAAGAGGGGAACCAGGAGCTGTGCGCCTTCCACAAAGTTCCAGCTCTGTCGGTGGTCCACATTCCAAGCTTCGACAGTTGGGCGGCAGACTACCTCAGCCGAGAAAAGATCGACCTGGGCGAGTGGTGGCTTCCATCTCCAGGTGGATTCAGATAGGGAAATCTATCAGCTCAGGGATAGGCTGCCACCTCTCCGTGTGACTGCTCATTCCATGAAGGCTGTCCGGCTGTTTGGTATCAGGCTTCCGCCACCTAGGTCTGCAAGGCTGCCACCTGGGCCTCTGTCCACACTTTAACTAGGTTCTACCACAAGTTAGGCAACCTTCGGCACTCCAGTTGTTGTAAAACTACAACTCCCAGCATGTATATTTGCTCTGCTGTTCTTGGAACTCCCATGGAAGTGAATGGAGCATGTTGGGAGTTGTAGTTTTACATCAGCTGGAGTGCCGAAGGTTGCTGATCCCTGTTCTACCAGATCCATTCTGTGGCCTCTGCCAATGCCAGCTTAGATTGCAAGGTTCTGTAAGCGGCCGTACCCTCTGGGACTACTTTAGGACATCATATGGTGCTGTGCCCCCAAAAGAAATAATCTAGAAATTTGGAGCTTTGTACTCACCATAAATCCTTTTCTCGTTGTATTCATTGGGAGATGCAGATCCCACACTTGTTTTCTTTTTTTTCCTGCCCCAGGTGGTTTCGGTTTGTTTTTGGGTTCAGGACATGTTGGTGGTCTTGGTTCCATGTTCTTTTGTTTATTTGTGTGTCTCTCCTACTGTTAAGTTACAAACTGACTAGCACAGTGCCTGTGGAGAGGGTATAGCCCAGAGGCAGAACCAACATCTTTTACTACTCCTAGTGGCCAGGTCTATAACCATGGTGCTGTGTCCCCCAACAAGAAAAGGATTTTACGTTGAGTACAAAAATCAAATTTTAACCTATGTGCTGAACGTCGTGAAGAAAAAAAAAAAAACAGAAAAAAATTGCTGGAAGTAATAATGTTTTGCTATCTCGCCTCACAAAATATGCTATAAAAAGTGATCTAAAAATCATATGTTACCCAAAACAATATCAATATAAAGCACAGCTTGCCCCACAGTAAATAAGTTCTCAACCAACTCTGTCTTAAAAATAAAAATGTAACGCTTCTCAGAAGATGCTGATGCATAAATAATTGATTTATGTCCCTAAATAGGTTTTTGTTCTGTAAAACTACCCTGTTTCCCCGAAAATAAGACAGCGTCTTATATTAATTTTTGCTCCCAAAGATGTGCTGTGTCTTATTTTCAGGGGATGTCTTATTTTTTTTTCAATGAAGAAGAATTCACATTTATTGCTGAACAAAAAAATGAACATTTATTATATACGGTACTGTACGGTAATGTAGTTGTCATCACAAACCAGCATAACCAGACAAACTGTGAATCCTGTCAAGAATTTCTTACTACCGTACCATTATTTCCATGTACAACAATTAACAGTATGGTACATTTACCAATATTTACGGTACGAATAGAAAGTAAAATTTATTCAATGATAGTTATGTCATCATCTTCTAGGACATCATCATAACAATCCAAACCATTAATTTCCCTGCACACAGTATCATGCCCCATAGTGGCCCCTGCACACAGTATCATGTCCCATAGTGGCCCCTGCACACAGTATCATGTCCCATAGTGGCCCCTGCACACAGTATCATGTCCCATAGTTGCCTCTGCACACAGTATCATATCCCATAGTGGCCCCTGCACACAGTATCATATCCCATAGTGGCCCCTGCACACAGTATCATGCCCCATAGTGGCCCCTGCACACAGTATCATTCGCCATAGTGGCCCCTGCACACAGTATCATTCCCCATAGTGTCCCCTGCACACAGTAGTTTGCCCCATAGTGGACCACCCATGAACAATTATTATACTGTGGGGTCTTTTCAGACCCCAGAGTACAGTCATGGCCAAAAGTTTTGAGAATGACACAAATATTATATTTTCACATGATCTGCTGCCCTCTGGTTTTTATGTGTGTTTGTCAGATGTTTTTATCACATACAGAAATAGAATTGCATTCATATTATGAGTAACAGAAGATTATATTGACAGTTAGAATGAGTTAATGCAGCAAGTCAATATTTGCAGTGTTGACCCTTCTTCTTCAGGACCTCTGCAATTCTCCCTGGCATGCTCTCAATCAACTTCTGGACCAAATCCTGACTGATAGCAGTCCATTCTTGCAGAATCAATGCTTTAATTTTGTCTGAATTTGTTGGTTTTTGTTTGTCCACCCGTCTCTTGATGATTGACCACAAGTTCTCAATGGGATTAAGATCTGGGGAGTTTCCAGGCCATGGACCCAAAATCTCTATGTTTTGTTCCCTGAGCCATTTAGTTATCACCTTTGCTTTATGGCAAGGTGCTCCATCATGCTGGAAAAGGCATTGTTGAGCGCCAAACTGCTCTTGGACGGTTGGGAGAAGTTGCTCTTGGAGGACATTCTGGTACCATTCTTTATTCATGGCTGTGTTTTTAGGCAAGACTGTGAGAGAGCCGATTCCCTTGGCTGAGAAGCAACCCCACACATGAATAGTTTCAGGATGCTTTACAGTTGGCATGAGACAAGACTGGTGGTAGCGCTCCCACCTCTTCTTCTCCGAATAAGCTGTTTTCCAGATGTTCCAAATAATCGAAAAGGGGATTCATCAGAGAAAATGACTTTACCCCAGTCCTCAGCAGTCCACTCCCTGTACCTTTTGCAGAATATCAGTCTGTCCCTGATGTTTTTTCTGGAGAGAAGTGGCTTCTTTGCTGCCCTCCTTGAGACCAGGCCTTGCTCCAAGAGTCTCCGCCTCACAGTGCGTGCAGATGCACTCACACCTGCCTGCTGCCATTCCTCAGCAAGCTCTGCACTGCTGGTAGCCCGATCCCGCAGCTGAAACACTTTTAAGAGACGGTCCTGCTGCTTGCTGGTCTTTCTTGGGCGCCCTGGAGCCTTTTTGGCACCAATGGAACTTCTCTCCTTGAAGTTCTTGATGATGCGATAGATTGTTGACTGAGGTGCAATCTTTCTAGCTGCAGTCCCACTCTTCCCAGTTAGGCCATTTTTGTGCAGTACAATGATGACTGCACGTGTTTCTTTAGAGATAACCATGGTTAACAGAAGAGAAACAATGATGGCAAGCACCAGCCTCCTTTTAAAGTGTCCAGTGGTGTCATTCTTACTTAATCATGACAGATTGATCTCCAGCCCTGTCCTCATCAACACCCACATCTGTGTTAATGGAGCAATCACTGAAACGATGTTAGGTGGTCCTTTTAAGGCAGGGCTGCAATGATGTTGAAATGTGTTTTGGGGGATAAAGTTCATTTTCTAGGCAAATATTGACTTTGCAAGTAATTGCTGTTAAGCTGATCACTCTTTATAACATTCTGGAGTATATGCAAATTGCCATTAGAAAAACTGAAGCAGTAGACTTTGTAAAAATTAATATTTGTATCATTCTCAAAACTTTTGGCCATGACTGTATAATGATCGGAGACCCAGGGGAGGATAGAAACATAAAAAAACAACGTTGCTTACCTGTTCCTCGCTCCGGTGCATGCCCGTGCGCTACTCCGGCCTTCTTCACTGTTAGACCAGGCCGCGTCACATCCGATCCGGCCGGCGTCGCGACGCAAAATGATGTCCGCTGATGTCTGCGACGTCACCAAACAGGCCCGAAGCCTGGAGAAGCGTAGGACAGGTAAGCACGTAGTTTTTTATGTTCGCTCACCTCCCCTGGGCCGCCGATTATTATACTCCGGGGTCTGAAAAGACCCCGGAGTATAATGATAGCAGAGATTGTGGGGTTCTCCCGCGGCCTCACATATCGTATATACCGTATGTTCTGTTCGGGAACATACGCCTTACTTTCGGGGGATGCCTTATATTAGGCAATTCTCCGAAACCTCTCCTATGCCTTACTTTCGGGGGTGTCTTATTTTCGGGGAAACACGGTAGTAACGCATAAAAATCAAAATAAATTAGGTATCGCTGAAATTGTACTGACCCATGAACTAAGGGTAACATGTTACTTATGCTGTACGCTGCACGGAACAAAATTTAAAAGTTAAAAAGTAATGCCAGAATTGATTTTGTGTGTTTTTTTTATTTATTTTTTTTTTTGTTTTTAATCCACCAAGAAAAAGTTAACAATATTTAGTTAAAGGGGTATTCCCATCTCAGGGATCCTATCTATACTGCTAGCTTATGTAAATTTGAAGAGTTTTCCTAAATACATTGCTTTACCAATGCTGCTTTGTTTTCCTGCTACAGTGCCTTGCGAAAGTATTCAGTCCCCTTAAGTTAATACTTTGTAGCGCCACCTTTTGCTGCGATTACAGCTGCAAGTTGCTTGGGGTATGTCTCTATCAGTTTTGCACATCGAGAGACTGAAATTCTTGCCCATTCTTCCTTGGAAAACAGCTCGAGCTTAGTGAGGTTGGATGGAGAGCGTTTGTGAACAGCAGTTTTCAGCTCTTTCCACAGATTCTCGATTGGATTCAGGTCTGGACTTTGACTTGGCCATTCTAATACCCGGATACGTTTATTTGTGAACCATTCCATTGTAGATTTTGCTTTATGTTTGGGATCATTGTCTTGTTGCAAGATAAATCTCCGTCCCAGTCTCAGGTCTTTTGCAGACTCCAACAGGTTTTCTTCCAGAATGGTCCTGTATTTGGCTCCATCCATCTTCCCATCAATTTTAACCATCTTCCCTGTCCCTGCTGAAGAAAAGCAGGCTCAAACCATGATGCTGCCACCACCATGTTTGACAGTGGGGATGGTGTGTTCAGGGTGATGAGCTGTGTTGCTTTTACGCCAAACAAATTGTTTTGCATTGTGGCCAAAAAGTTCGATTTTGGTTTCATCTGACCAGAGCACCTTCTTCCACGTGTTTGGTGTCTCCCAGGTGGCTTGTGGCAAACTTTAAACGAGACTTTTTATGGATATCTTTGAGAAATGGCTTTCTTCTTGCCACTCTTCCATAAAGGCCAGATTTGTGCAGTGTACGACTGATTGTTGTCCTATGGACAGACTCTACCACCTCAGCTGTAGAGCTCTGCAGTTCATCCAGAGTGATCATGGGCATCTTGGCTGCATCTCTGATCAGTCTTCTCCTTGTTTGAGATGAAAGTTTAGAGGGACGGCCGGGTCTTGGTAGATTTGCAGTGGTCTGAAACTCCTTCCATTTCAATATGATCGCTTGCACAGTGCTCCTTGGGATGTTGAAAGTTTGGGAAATCTTTTTGTATCCAAATCCGGCTTTAAACTTCTCCACAACAGTATCACGGACCTGCCTGGTATGTTCCTTGGTCTTCATGATGCTCTCTGCGCTTTAAACAGAACCCTGAGACTATCACAGAGCAGGTGCATTTATACGGAGACTTGATTACACACAGGTGGATTATATTTATCATCATCAGTCATTTAGGACAACATTGGATCATTCAGAGATCCTCACTGAACTTCTGGAGTGAGTTTGCTGCACTGAAAGTAAAGGGGCCAAATAATATTGCACGCCCCACTTTTCAGTTTTTTATTTTTTACAAAAGTTTAAAATAACCAATAAATTTCGTTCCACTTCACAATTGTGTCCCACTTGTTGTTGATTCTTTACCAAAATATTTAAATTTTATATCCTTTTGTTTGAAGCCTGAAATGTAGGAAAAGGTTGAAAAGTTCAAGGGGGCCGAATACTTTCACAAGGCACTGTATGTGAAATAATTTCTATTGAAAAATTCATTGAGGGGTGTAGTTTCCAAAATGGGGTCACTTTTTGGGGGTTTCCATCGTAACGGTATTTTAGCGCCTATGCAAATGAGACATGGCACCCGAAAACTATTCCAGCAAAATCTGCACTCCAAAAGCCAAATAGTGCTCTTTCCATTTCAAGCCTCCCCATGTACCCATACAGCAGATTATGACCACATAAAGGGTATTCCTGTGTTCATGAGCAATTGTTTAACATACTCTGGGAAGCTTTTTCTCCTTTAACTCCTTGTGAAAATAAAAACTTAGGGGATAAAGTGACATTTTAGTAATTTTTTATTTACACATCGCAATGTTAATAAATCTGTGAAACGGCTGTGGGGTCAAAATGCTCACCATATCCCTTGATTAATTTTGTGAGGGGTGTAGTTTCCAAAATGGGGTCACTTTTGGAGAGTTTCCATTGTATTGATATTGTAGGGGCTCTGCAAATGAGACATGGCATCTGAAAACTATTCCAGCAAAATTTGTTTTTCAAATGACCAGTGTCGCTCCTTTCCTTCCGTGTTCTGCCGTGTGCCAAAACATCAGTTTACATCCGCGTGTGGGGTATTTCTGTGCTCGGGAGAAATTGTGTAACAAACTCTGAAATGCATTTTTCTCCTTTAACCCCTTGTGAATATGTTAATTTTAGGGATAAATGTATTATTGAAAAAAACAAAATGTCTAAATTTCGCCTCCATATTGTTTTAATTACTGTGAAATGCTTAAAAGGTTAACAAACTTCCCAAATTCTGTTTTGAATTATTTGAGGGGTGCAGTTTTGAAAATGGGGTGATTTATGGGGAGTTTCTAATATATAACCTCTATAATTCTCTTCAGAACTGAAGTGGTCCCTAAAAATATTAGTTTGGGAGATTTTCTTGCAAATCTGGAAAATAGCAGTTACACTTGTAAGTCCAAAATAAATTAAAGGACGATTAAAAGATGATGCCAACATGAAGCAGAGATATGGTAGTTAATAATTATTAATTTATTTGGATGTTATTATCTGTCTGAAAAGCAGAGAATTTAACATTTTGAAGACTTCCTGTTTTTTTTTTTTTATAAATAAATACAAAAATATTGATCAATGTTTACCACTAACATGAAGTACAATGTGTCACGAAAAAACAATCTCAAATTCACTTGTATAGGTTAAAGCGTCTCAAAGTTATTTCCATGCAAAATAAGGCTGTGTCCTTGAGGTACTTTTAGGCTGTGTCCCCAAGGGGTTAAAGAGGACCACCTTCATCAACTTCATCTTTTTAACAGTTGATACTCCACTCTAGCCTCCACTGTTTTCAAACAATCGTTTTCTGTTTGTTTCAGCAAAATTATGCTCTCTACTGTCAGGTGGGTGTTTATCAGCTGGAGCAGAAAGAAAGGGACCCCCCACCTGACAGCAGAGAACTTAATTGTGCTGAAAATAACACCACTAATTGTTCAGCAATGACGTAGGCTAGAGAAAAAAATTTAAACTGTGCTGGAATCTGCGGAGCTGCACCCTTGAAAGGATTGTGGAGGTGTTAAAAATCCTGTTTAAATTGATACACTTGTTTATTTTCTTTCTTCAAATTTATACAATTATTTTGAATATCTACATGATGTTTTTTTCCCCTCACAGCTTGAATGTGTTGGCAGTGTGGATAGTGGTATTGTTACTATGAGTTGGAGCCCTGATCAGGAACTTGTTCTACTTATAACAGGTATATGTCCACCAGCAGGAAAGTGGGAATATTTTACTTACTTATGTCATGGTAGGCAGAATTGACTCACTATTGATTTCTGTCAGCTCATAATGCTAATGAATTAGCTTTTGCCACAGTGTAGATATAAATACGAAAGTAGTGGCTATATATATATATATATATATATATATATATATATATATATATATATACACAGTACAGACCAAAAGTTTGGACACACCTTCTCATTCCAAGAGTTTTCTGTATTTTCATGACTATAAAAATTGTAGATTCACACTGAAGGCATCAAAACTATGAATTAACACATGTGGAATTATATACTTAACAAAAAAGTGTGAAACAACTGAAAATATGTCTTATATTCTAGGTTCTTCAAAGTAGCCACCTTTTGCTTTGATTACTGCTTTGCACACTCTTGGCATTCTCTTGATGAGCTTCAAGAGGTAGTCATCTGAAATGGTTTTCACTTCACAGGTGTGCCCTGTCAGGTTTAATAAGTGGGATTTCTTGCCTTATTAATGGGGTTGGGACCATCAGTTGTGTTGTTCAGAAGTCAGGTGCATACACAGCTGATATCCTACTGAATGGAGTGTTAGAATTTGTATTATGGCAAGAAAAAAGCAGCTAAGTAAAGAAAAACGAGTGGCCATCATTACTTTAAGAAATGAAGGTCAGTCAGTCCGAAAAATTGGGAAAACTTTGAAAGTGTCCCCAAGTGCAGTGGCCAAAACCATCAAGCGCTACAAAGAAACTGGCTCACATGAGGACCGCCCCAGGAAAGGAAGACCAAGAGTCACCTCTGCTGCAGAGGATAAGTTCATCCGAGTCACCAGGCTCAGAAATCGCAGGTTAACAGCAGCTCAGATTAGAGACCAGGTCAATGCCACACAGAGTTCTAGCAGCAGACACATCTCTACAACAACTGTTAAGAGGAGACTGTGTGCAGCAGGCCTTCATGGTAAAATAGCTGCTAGGAAACCACTGCTAAGGTCAGGCAACAAGCAGAAGAGACTTGTTTGGGCTAAAGAACACAAGGAATGGACATTAGACCTGTGGAAATCTGTGCTTTGGTCTGATGAGTCCAAATTTGAGATCTTTGGTTCCAACCACCGTGTCTTTGTGCGACGCAGAAAAGGTGAACGAATGGACTCTACATACCTGGTTCCCACCGTGAAGCATGGAGGAGGAGGTGTGATGGTGTGGGGGTGCTTTGCTGGTGACACTGTTGGGGATTTATTCAAAATTGAAGGAATACTGAACCAGCATGGTTACCACAGCATCTTGCAGCGGCATGCTATTCCATCCAGTTTGCGTTTAGTTGGACCATCATTTATTTTTCAACAGGACAATGACCCCAAACACACCTCCAGACTGTGTAAGGGCTATTTGACCAAGAAGGAGAGTGATGGGGTGCTACGCCAGATGACCTGGCCTCCACAGTCACCAGACCTGAACCCAATCGAGATGGTTTGGGGTGAGCTGGACCGCAGAGTGAAGGCAAAAGGGCCAACAAGTGCTAAGCATCTCTGGGAACTCCTCCAAGAAAACTCTTGGAATGAGAAGGTGTTTTCTGTATTTTCATGACTATAAAAATAGTAGATTCACACTGAAGGCATCAAAACTATGAATTAACACATGTGGAATTATATACTTAACAAAAAAGTGTGAAACAACTGAAAATATGTCTTATATTCTAGGTTCTTCAAAGCAGCCACCTTTTGCTTTGATTACTTCTTTGCACACTCTTGGCATTCTCTTGATGAGCTTCAAGAGGTAGTCATCTGAAATGGTCTTCCAACAGTCTTAAAGGAGTTCCCAGAGATGCTTAGCACTTGTTGGCCCTTTTGCCTTCACTCTGCGGTCCAGCTCACCCCAAACCATCTCGATTGGGTTCAGGTCTGGTAACTGTGGAGGCCAGGTCATCTGGCGTAGCACCCCATCACTCTCCTTCTTGGTCAAATAGCCCTTACACAGTCTGGAGGTGTGTTTGAGGTCATTGTCCTGTTGAAAAATAAATGATGGTCCAACTAAACGCAAACTGGATGGAATAGCATGCCGCTGCAAGATGCTGTGGTAACCATGCTGGTTCAGTATTCCTTCAATTTTGAATAAATCCCCAACAGTGTCACCAGCAAAGCACTCCCACACCATCACACCTCCTCCTCCATGCTTCATGGTGGGAACCAGGCATGTAGAGTCCATTCGTTCACCTTTTCATGGTGGTTGGAACCAAAGATCTCAAATTTGGACTCATCAGACCAAAGCACAGATTTCCACAGGTCTAATGTCCATTCCTTGTGTTCTTTAGCCCAAACAAGTCTCTTCTGCTTGTTGCCTGTCCTTAGCAGTGGTTTCCTAGCAGCTATTTTACCATGAAGGCCTGCTGCACACAGTCTCCTCTTAACAGTTGTTGTAGAGATGTGTCTGCTGCTAGAACTCTGTGTGGCATTGACCTGGTCTCTAATCTGAGCTGCTGTTAACCTGCGATTTCTGAGGCTGGTGACTCGGATGAACTTATCCTCTGCAGCAGAGGTGACTCTTGGTCTTCCTTTCCTGGGGCGGTCCTCATGTGAGCCAGTTTCTTTGTAGCGCTTGATGGTTTTGGCCACTGCACTTGGGGACACTTTCAAAGTTTTCCCAATTTTTCGGACTGACTGACCTTCATTTCTTAAAGTAATGATGGCCACTTGTTTTTCTTTATTTAGCTGCTTTTTTCTTGCCATAATAGAAATTCTAACACTCCATTCAGTAGGACTATCAGCTGTGTATCCACTTGACTTCTGAACAACACAACTGATGGTCCCAACTCCATTTATAAGGCAAGAAATCCCACTTATTAAACCTGACAGGGCACACCTGTGAAGTGAAAACCATTTCAGGTGACTACCTCTTGAAGCTCATCAAGAAAATGCCAAGAGTGTGCAAAGCAGTAATCAAAGCAAAAGGTGGCTATTTTGAAGAACCTAGAATATAAGACATATTTTCAGTTGTTTCACACTTTTTTGTTAAGTATATAATTCCACATGTGTTAATTCATAGTTTTGATGCCTTCAGTGTGAATCTACAATTTTTATAGTCATGAAAATACAGAAAACTCTTGGAATGAGAAGGTGTGTCCAAACTTTTGGTCTGTACTGTATATATATATATGTTGTGAAAAGTTAGTTGATTACATTTACTTCTAATGTTTGTGTGTGTATGTGTGTGTATATATATATATATATATATATATATATATATATACACAGTGAAGGAGATAAGTATTTGATCCCTTGCTGATTTTGTAAGTTTGCCCACTGACAAAGACATGAACAGCCTATAATTTTATGGGTAGGTTAATTTTATCAGTGAGGGAGAGAATATCAAAAATAAAATCCAGAAAAGTGCAGAAATCAGTTAATCTGCAGATTACCTAGGTAATGTGCAGATTCACTAGGGTGATCCGTTAAAGTGCAGAAAACTGGTTTCATTACTCACATTACCTAGGTAATCTGCACATTATCTACTAGGCACTCGTTAAAGTGAAAAGACCATCTTTGCTGGCATAATGTTGTTTATTTATTTTTCGATATCTAAAGAATCAAGTTAATACAACGAAACAATCAACAAATTAGTTCATAGAATTAATCATCAATCAATTAAAAAATTATAATACAAAGAATCAAGGGGTTGAAAATATTATTACAATTAAGGAAATGATAGGCCCACAACATAAGGTTATTTTGGGTTATATGTGAATATGTGCAGTATATGAATGAAATGTTCGTAAGATCGTCAGTTTGCCAAAAAATGAGTGAATGCTTGTTTAACTGATGACATCTTTTAGGATGAGCGCACGCAAGGGAGTCAGTGCCACATCCATATGCATGCTTCTATAGTACATTTTGCATGGCCACTGGAAATAGGTGGGGTATTCAAAGTGACATAAATGCAGCACTGGGTACATAGTGTGTACTCACGCAGACTCGAATTTCGGCATGATACAAAAGTTTTCCACTTTAACAAGATGCACGCTAACAGGTAGACATGAATTTCGGCACGATACAAACTAAGTTTTCAACTTTAATGGGACGCAAGCCATGAATGTGCACATTACCTAGGTAAAGTGCGGAAAACTCTTGATTCCGTACATTAACTGAGCAAATCAGTTAATCTGCAGATTACCTAGGTAATGTGCACATTCATGGCTTTCACACTTTAACGGTAACATATACATTTTTATAAATTTATTTGCATTTTGCAGTGAGAAATAAGTATTTGATCCCCTACCAACCATTAAGAGTTCTAGCTCCTACAGACCAGTTAGATGCTCCTAATCAATTCGTTACCTGCATTAAAGACCGTTCTCTTATATTGTCACCTGTATAAAAGACTCCTGTCCACAGACTCAATTAATCAGTCAAGACTCTAACCTCTACAACATGGGCAAGACCAAAGAGCTTTCTAAGGATGTCAGGGACAAGATCATAGACCTGCACAAGGCTGGAATGGGCCACAAAATAAGTAAGACGCTGGGTGAGAAGGAGACAACTGTTGGTGCAATAGTAAGAAAATGGAAGAAATACAAAATGACTGTCAATTGACATCGACCTGGGGCTCCATGCAAAATCTCACCTCGTGGGGTATCCTTGATCATGAGGAAGGTGATAGATCACCCTAAAACTACACGAGGGGAACTGGTTAATGATCTCAAGGCAGCTGGGACCACAGTCACCAAGAAAACCATTGGTAACACATTACGCCGTAATGGATTAAAATCCTGCAGTGACCGCAAGGTCCCCCTGCTGAAGAAGGCCCATGTGCAGGCTTGTCTGAAGTTTGCCAATGAACACCTGAATGATACTGCTAGTGAATGGGAGAAGGTGCTGTGGTCAGATGAGACAAAAATTGAGCTCTTTGGCATTAACTCAACTCGCCGTGTTTGGAGGAAGAGAAATGCTACCTATGACCCAAAGAACACCATCCCCACTGTCAAGCATGGAGGTGGAAACATTATGTTTTGGGGGTGTTTATCTGCTAAGGGCACAGGACTACTTCACCGCATAAATGGGAGAATGGATGGAGCCATGTACCATAAAATCCTGAGTGACAACCTCCTACCCTCTGCCAGGACATTAAATATGGGTCGTGGCTGGGTCTTCCAGCAGGACAATGACCCAAAACATACAGCCAAGGCAACAAAGGAGTGGCTCAAAAAGAAGCACATTAAGGTGCCTAGCTAGTATCCAGACCTTCATCCCATAGAAAACTTATGGAGGGAGCTGAAGCTCCAAGTTGCCAAGCGACAGCCTCAATATTTTAATGATTTAGAGATGATCTGCAAAGAGGAGTGGATCAGCATTCCTCCTGACATGTGCGCAAACTTCATCAACTACAAAAAACGTCTGACTGCTGTGCTTGCCAACAAAGGTTTTGCCACCAAGTATTAAGTCTTGTTTGCCAGAGGGATCAAATACTTATTTCTCTTTGCAAAATGCAAATAAATTCATAAAATTTATACAATTTGATTTTCTGGATTTTATTTTTGATATTCTATCTCTCTCTGTTAAAATTAACCTACCCTTAAAATTATAGACTGTTCATGTCTTTTTCAGTGGGCAAACTTACAAAATTAGCAAGGGATCAGATACTTACAGTGGGGAAAAAAAAGTATTTAGTCAGCCACCAATTGTGCAAGTTCTCCCACTTTAAAAGATGAGAGAGGCCTGTAATTGACATCATAGGTAGACCTCAACTATGAGAGACAAAATGAGAAAACAAATCCAGAAAATCATATTGTCTGATTTTTTAAAAGAATTTATTTGCAAATTATGGTGGAAAATAAGTATTTGGACACCTACAAACAAGCAAGATTTCTGGCTCTCACAGACCTGTAACTTCTTCAAGAGGCTCCTCTGTCCTCCACTCATTACTTGTAGTAATGGCACCTGTTTGACATTGTTATCAGTATAAAAGACACCTGTCCACAACCTCAAACAGTCACACTCCAAACTCCACTATGGTGAAGACCAAAAAGCTGTGGAAGGACACCAGAAATAAAATTGTAGACCTTCACCAGGCTGGGGAGACTAAATCTGCAATAGGCAAGCAGCTTGGTGTGAAGAAATCAACTGTGGGAGCAATAATTAGAAAATGGAAGACATACAAGACCACTGATAATCTCCCTCGATCAGGGGCTTCACGCAAGATCTCACCCCGTGGGGTCAAAATGATCACAAGAACGGTGAGCAAACATCCCAGAACCACACGGGGGGGACCTAGTGAATGACCTGCAGAAAGCTGGGACTAACGTAACAAAGGCTACCGTCAGTAACACACTACACCACCAGGGATTCAGATCCTGCAGTGCCAGACGTGTCCCCCTACTTAAGCCAGTACATATCCGCGCCCGTCTGAAGTTTGCTAGAGATCATTTTAATGTTCCAGAAGAGTATTGGGAGAATGTCATATGGTCAGATAGAACTGTTTGGTAGAAACACAACTCGTTGTGTTTGGAGGAGAGTGAATGGTGAGTTGCTTCCAAAGAACACCATATCTACTGTGAAGCATGGGGGTGGCAACATCATGCTTTGGGGCTGTTTTTCTGAAAAGAGACCAGAACGACTGATCCGTGTACATGAAAGAATGAATGGGGCCATGTGTTGTGATATTTTGAATGCAAACCTCCTTCCATCAGCAAGGCCATTGAAAATGAAACATGGCTGGGTCTTTCATCATAAACCAAAAAAACAAATTCATGCTCACATGCTGGGTCTTTCATCATGACAATGATCACAAGCACACCACCAGGGAAACGAAGGAGTGGCTTCGTAAGAAGCATTTCAAGGTCCTGTAGTGGCCTAGCCAGTCTCCAGATCTCAACACCATAGAAAACCTTTGGAAGGAGTTGAAAGTCCATGTTGCCCACCGACCTCCCCAAAACATCACTGCTGTAGAGGAGATCTGCATGGAGGAATGGGCCAACATACCAGCAACAGTGTGTGCCAACCTTGTGAAGACTTACAGAAAACGTTTGACCTCTGTCATTGCCAACAAAGGATATATAACAAAGTACTGAGATGAACTTTTGTTATTGACCAAATACTTATTTTCCACCATAATTTGCAAATAAATTCTTTAAAAATCAGACAATGTGATTTTCTAGATATGTTTTCTCATTTTGTCTCTCATAGTTGAGGTCTACCTATGATGTCAATTACAGGCCTCTCTTATCTTTTTAAGTGGGAGAACTTGCACAATTGGTGGCTGACTAACTACTTTTTTTCCCCACTGTATTTCCTTCAGTGTGTATGTGTATATATATATCTATAGATATCTATATATCTATATATATATATATATATATATATATATATATATATGCTGCAGTTTGTATTTAAAGGGGTTATCTGGGATAAAATCTAATTCTTACATTAATCTAAACACCCTCCCCCCCCCCCCCCGCTTACTTTCTAAATTACATCATTTATCAAAAATGTATATTTACCCATAGACATTTTCTGGTTATCCGGTGACGTTACGTTTCGTTAAACGGAACGTCACTAATACTCGGTCCCCCCCCCCCTCCACCCCATCATACTTACCTGTCTTCCTTTCAGACTTCTTCCTGCGGGAGGGAGCCAGAGGGTAAAAAATAGTCCTAATCAGGTAACCCATCAGTTAGCTATAAAAGCTAGAGCATTTCACTATAGGTCTACGGGGGAGGCACAGGCCCGAAAAGCGTCTGATATTCACTGGTACGTTGGAATTCCATCCAGTAGAACTAGGTCTTGTTAAAAGTTTCAACAGTGTCATGCGGGAAAGAGCTAAGGTTCTCCATAGGCATAATCTCATTGACCTTCAAAACCCAGAGGGTGCGGAAAACCCCTTTTAAATACAATGTCGAGTCGCGCTTAATTATTAAAAGTTATTAAACTATGCCCAATTGATATGGCTTTCACACATGTGTTTACTTGTGTTAACTAAGTGTTTTGGTTTATCCCAAGTATGGTACATTTTGTGATATGGTTTTGACCTTAGCACTAAGTTCAAATATTATGACTACCCAGGTGCCAAAAGTACGCTGTATCATGCACCGTTGTCAACCACTAGGGAGTCACATGAAGGCCTGAGACTCTGCTCTGTGTTTTGAATCCACTGCTAGTTTTGGCTTATAAAATCTTGAATACTGCCTTGTGAAGAAGACCCAAGAACACTTTCACATGGCTGTATTTTGCAACAGTATTTGTAAGCCATAAATGATGGATGATGGAAAACACTTACTCTGGTGCCACTTTTTTGGATTGTAGCTCCCTGTAGATCTGTGCCTGGCTTTCACAAAGTATAGTGATATAACCTGGGATTAAAGCCAAACCAGAATCTCTCTTTAGATGGAAGGTGGGAATTTGCAGAAATCTATTTGGGGTTTAATGCCCCTTATGGTTGCGGAATACAGAAGTCAAAATATTTTTATTCTAGTTTTATTCTTTTAATGTTTCACTTCTGATTTTGTCTTCCAAATATTGATGCTAAATACTGTCCAAAATGCTGCCATATGAAATTGGCCCAAGTGTACTCTTGATCAGTAATTTGCATCCATTGTTATTTAAAGGGTACCTGTCTGGTCGCTGCGTGTGCAGCGTCAAATAATCATCTTTACTATGGATCCCCTCACTGAGCTTTCTGATGCTGAAAAGGGAAGTTTTAAAAAGTTTTCAAAACCTTATTCAAATTTACCTTAACTAGTTACTTGGGGCATGGAGCAGCTATAAATATTCATGCAGCCATTGCTCTAACTTACACCCTGTGGGGCGTGACAAACATGTCCCTCACTGTCACACCTCAGCGTGATTCCCTACCTAAGTGATGGCCTCACATGAGTTGATTTAGTTCAATGATTGCATGAGTACATGAAGCTGATCCCAGTCCCAGGTGACTTTTCAGCTTCAGAAAACTTAGTGAGGGGCACCACATGAAAGGTAATTACTTGATGCTGCATACACTGGGGTCAGTTTAGGGTAGAAAAAACTCCTGACAGATTCCCTCAAGAAAAACCCAAAGATGTATGCAAAGTAAATTAATATTAGCAATATATTTTTTCTGGGTTTAGCATTAAAAAAAACGTATGTTACCAAATCTTACTGTGCGAATGAAGTCACCAATTCGGTTCTCACCGTAGAGTTTTGAAAATCATTTCTAATTTTACATTTTACACTAAGGATATATTTGATAAATGCATTTGGAGTCATAGCAATAGTCGAGCAATAGTTTTTGTTTGTTGTTCTAGGTCAACATACTCTCATAGTGATGACAAGAGACTTTGAACCAATTGATGAAATACCAATCCATCAGGAAGATTTTGGAGAAGGTAACTTTTGATCACGTAAGGTGAAATCTGGGTCTTGACATTAAAGCAACTTGTGAAATTATCCTCTTCTTTTTTTTTTTTTTTTTTTTTAAAGGAAAATTTATTACTGTTGGTTGGGGCAAAAAAGAGACTCAATTCCATGGATCTGAGGGAAAACAGGCAGCCAGACAGAGAGTAACGGTAGTGTATCTTCATATAAGAGGGGGAAAAAAAGCTAAAATTTTAAAATTCTCGTTTCTGTTTTTATAAAAGGTTTTTTATTTCAGGTGGCAGATGCATATGCAATAACATAATTGAAGAAGTCCACACTCTTCTTATTAGATACCACATTGCTCCAATGGCACTGGGTCAGAGTTTCTGATTTAAAGCGTAACTAAACCCTCCACCAACTTTTCATCTTTTGCCAGTATTTGTGTCATTAATAAATTTTGTAATTTTACTTTATTAACAGATTTTAAATTAACTGATTTTGTCTCCTTTCTGTGAAATCCTGCATTTCGTTATTCCTCGCCTTGCTTCTCTGTTGAGAACTGTTCATGCCTCTGATTGAGTAAGGGGCCTTTGTAAAATGCAGAGAAAATGAGGGTAGAGGAGGGTCACTTCAAACAGTTATATCTCAGACATTATAAAACAAACAAACTTTTAGTGTCATATGAAAGAGAAGTTTCTCTTCTTTCATATGACACTAAGGATATAGTGCTATATATATATGTTATTTCCAGAAATCAGTGGTTGAAAACACAGTTGGAATTAGGATATTTATATGCAGCTGCATAATATATGTGATATAAATATCAGAATACCCACTGTGTTTTCAAGCGGTGATATCTCTGGAAATAATATAGATAGCACTACACTCTCTTAATATCATATGTGACCCTCCCCTTACCTCATTTTTTCTACATACACACTAACATTCAATGAGAGGCAGGAACAGCTCTCAATACAGAAACAAGGGAAAGAATAAAGCAATGCAGGATATTACTGAAAGGAGACAAAATCTGATAATAAAGTATATTACAAAATTTATTAATGACACACATACTGCCAGAAAATCAAAAGTCGTCTGAAAGTGTAGTTAAACTGTAAATACAGTGTTAATAATTTAAGCGTTTCTGAAAAAGCAGGAAAACATCATGCGACACCTTCCTGGTCCAAAAAAGGTCACCGTATGACCTTTGCTTGCTTGTCATGAGAGATGGACTCCAAATTTTCTAAATTTAGGGGATTATGGTCACATCATCACCTTATATAAAAGTGTCCTTTTGTTCTAGAGTGTACAACCTGCTATGCCCTGGGATGACCACAAACCTCGTGTTACCTGGAGAGGAGATGGCCAGCTCTTTGCAGTGAGTTCCATATGTCCAGAGACAGGTATGATGACAAAACCACAGCTATGACATTTTGGATGAAAATACCACCTAAGCTACTAATTCATCTGGAAATAAAAACTTACAGTGGGTGTGAATAAGGTGTTTTTGTTCACTGCACTTGCGGTACTGCGGATTGTGAGCCTATGGTACACATTGGAATCCTCCTATCATGGTTTGACCACACTATTCCTGCTGCCCTGTACCTGTGACACTGCTTAAGTTTTATCATCACTCCTGTGGCAGGTGCTTTATTTTTTCATTTTGTACTTAAATTTATTGGTACGTAGGCACTCTGGAGAACTCCCTAGAAGAATCTGTGACCTATCTTAAGAATAGTTCATTATTGAAGAAGTCCTGGAAAATCGCTTAGATAGAACTTCAAAAGTCAAAAATTTGCTATTGAAAAATATAACATATCTTACAATAAACAAGCCCTCAAACAGCTACATTGGCCTAAAAATAATAAAGTTATGGCAATAAAATACTGAAAAAAAACAAAGAGCCTAAGGGACCGTTCACATGGCCGGAAATAAAGGGTAACTTGAGGTGGCATACTTCATTTTCCAGCCCCGGCTTTCTGCCGTGGTTTTCGCTGACTAGGATCAGTGAATGAACCTAATCAGAGGGGTGTCTTGCACTGTAGCCTAAATCAGCAGCAAGATCAAACAAGACAATTATTTTATTCAGCACCCTGCTTCGATCTTGGCCTCCCTTTTGAAACAACTACTCTTAAAGGGATATTCCCATTTTGGCATTGCTGCTGAGGTGGGAATAACTACTCCCGTGCTGACCCCCCCGGCCGGATCTTAAGGGATCAACTGAGCATTGCTGCTCTACAGTGTTCCCATAACTCCCACAGAGGAAACAGGGGCTACAGAAACAGTGTAGCACAGCTGAGGTAAGCTGTTTCCATACCTTCACAGTTACAGAAACAGTGTTGGTAGATGTACCACAATGTTTTCATAGTTCCCATTCTCCTCTTTGGAAGTTACAGGAACAGCATGGCGCAGTACTGCTTGACTGTTCCGTAGGGGTTGGGGCTTGGGAGCAGTTATTCCCAAGTCCCAGGCATTGATTTCCTAGATTGAAGTAACTTTTTAAAAGGAATGTGTAGCCAATTTATTTATTTATTAAAAACCAGATAATGCAATGTGTATTTCTTTATTCTAATCTGTTTTTATTTCCTGACTGGTTTTAATTATATTTCTCGCTTATTTCATTGGGGAACACAGCAACATGGTTATAGACCTGGCCGCTAGGAGGCTGACTCTTCGCTATACCCTCTCCACAGACAATATGCTAGCCAGTTTTCGCCTAGTATCCGTAGGAGGCAGACACAACCTGACTCAGGTCTTCTGTCTTGCATCGTTTTTATTTTTCCGCCTGAACCACAGGCTTACCCGCTATGTGGCCAGGTTCCAAGACTCTCGGGCCATCGCTGCCGCCGCCGCCGTTCTTGTGATCCCTTGATCAGACTTCTGTCTTCTGTACCTGTTTCCTCCTCTTCATCTTCTCCCTCAAGTTCTCAAGAAGCTCAAGACCAATGGGGTTTCATCCATGCTGATGGCTCCAGGTTGGCCCTGCCAGGACTGGTATGTGGATCTCATGTTCCTGCTTGCGTATGCTCCTTGGATATTCCTCTGCAAGTCGACCTGTCTTGAGGACCTCTGTTCCACCCCATCTTATCTCAGCTACATTTAACGGCTTGGCTGTTGAAGCCGAGGTCCTGAGGCATTGCGGTTTTTTGGAGCCTATTATCCAGACTATGCTCAAGACCCACAAACCTCAGCCTGTAGTCTAAGATCTATCATCGCATGTGGAAGGCCTGCATGTGGTGGTGTGAGAGAGAGTAATGACTTCCATTAGCTCTCTTTTTCTCTTCCCAGGATCCTGGCTTTTCTCCAGTCTGGTCTAGACCAGGGACTTTGGCCTTTCTTTTCTTAAGGGGCCCGGTGTCTGCCCTTTCCATTCTTTTTCAGAAGACCCTTGCCTTCTGGCCTCAGGTGAAGATTTTCCTGCAGTGAGTGGCACACTGTGCTCCTCCCTACCATTCTCCTGTGGAACCTTAATCTCATCTGTGAGGTGCTTCCGGCTCCCCCCTTCAAGCCTTTGCGCGAGATCTCTTCACTTTCTGTCCTGAAACATTGCCTTCGGTGGTCTCCGAACTGGCTGCCCTGTCCCGAAAACCTCCTTTTCTTGTTCTCCACAAGGACAAAGTTGTCCTTCGTCCGCCACCGCCTTTGCTGCCTAAGGTGGTGTCTTCTATTCTGCCTGGACCCAAGGTTAAGTCGGTCTGGGTCTATTTGTCTCTCATGGACCCCTTCCATTGTTCGGATGCCTTGTTTGTTCTCCCTGAGGGCCTGGCTGCTTTAAAAGCTTCCATCTCCAGGTGGATTCAGTCTGCTATCAGGCAGACCTGTCGGGCTTGGATTGGAGTAAGGGGCTTTGTAAAATGTAGAGAAATTTAGGAGAGTGGAGTGTCAGTTCAAATCGTTATATCTCTGGGGTTATAAAAGTTAGAAATTTGCTTTTGGTTTCATCTAAAAGAGAAGTGATGTCTAGATTATTTCCAGAGAGGTCACTGGTTGAAAACACAGTTGGGATTAGGATAGTTATATAATGTATATTATATAAGAGCTGCTGGGTCCTAGAGCAGTTATGGACTGGAGGCTGCACTTCTCCTGTAACTGGGCTAATGTATCAGCCCCATTTACAGGAGAAATCAGCCAACCCCCCCCTCCCAAAAAAAAAAAAAAAAAGAAAATACTGTAAATATACCCCCCCCCCCCCCCAAAGGTCTATTATGATCTCATGGGGACACAATGTAAAAAAATAAATAAAAAATAAATAGAATAGTGAAAACACATAAAAATTATAGTAAAATAATTAAAGAAAAAAATAATACGCCAATACCATGAACACATCACAGGTTCTAACCCCAGCCCCATCGGCACTGTATCAAATTAAAATTACAGTAACAGAGAAAACTATTTTAATACGTTTTTTAGTAGCTCTTTGTTTAATAGTTTAAGAGCCCAAACAAAAAAAAAAAAGTTATAGCCCTCAAAACCGCATGTATGAGAAATCCCGTAAATGTGTCTGGCTCTGAACTAAAAATTTTGCAGAGTTTTAACCATTTAAGTGGTGACAGTCTGTTGCCTTGATCGGTTGCAAATGGATATGACCATTAATAGTAAATAATTAAAGGGGTCTTCCTATTAACATAACTATATTTAGATTTGTAGACAATTTAAAAGTTTTTTGCAAATCTAAATAATTTAACATTTTGCAGAGTTTTAAAGATAGTCACCACTGAGATTATTAGAGAAAAGCTGTTGTCTTAATCAGTTTCTTGACACGACTCTGAATACAGATCTTTTCTATGATCTGGGAATAGTTAGAAACCCAGCCATGATTTCTTTATTGTGGAGAGGTTATCAGGCAGGGACGCTACATGCATACAAAGATAACCCAATCATAATAAGGAAATCATAACTGGGTTTCAGAGTATAGAAAGTTCCTGCATTTATGGGCGTATTCATTGGCAACAGATCAAGATAACCGATTATCACCACTGCGATTATCAGAGAAAATCTTTAAAAGTCTGCCAAATTATTTTTATTTTCAAAAATGTTTAACTTCTAATTGTATATAAATTTAAATATGGTTATAAACATTGGAAAACCACTTTCATTTTGATTTAGGTCATAATCGCCTATCCCTAGGCGTGAGCTTACTCTTCAAGCCATGCATGTCTGTAGTTTTATAGGTTGTTACTCTTTAATCATTTCCAGCTCAAAGCAAGTTTGGATTTTTCCTAGTTCTAATGATACAGACGTGGACAAAATTGTTGGTACCCCCTCGTTTAATGAAAGAAAAACCCACAATGGTCACAGAAATAACTTGAATCTGACAAAACTGGAATTTGCCAAACTACATGTTGACAAGCCACAAAGTTTCTGGGAGAATGTCCTATGGACAGATGAGACAAAAATTGACATTTTTGGCAAGGCACATCAGCTCTATGTTCACAGATGGAAAAATGAAGCATATCTTGAAAAGAACACTGTCCCTACTGTGAAACATGGACGAGGCTCTGTTATGTTCTGGGGCTGCTTTGCTGCATCTGGCACAGGGTGTCATGAATCTGTGCAGGGTACAATGAAATCTCAAGAGTATCAAGGGATTCTAGAGAGAAAGTGTCAGAAAGCTTGGTCTCAGTCGCAGGTCATGGGTCTTGCAACAGGATAATGACCCAAAACACACAGCTAAAAACCCCCAAGAATGGCTAAGAGGAAAACATTGGACTATTCTGAAGTGGCCTTCTATGAGCCCTGACCTAAATCCTATTGAGCATCTTTGGAAGATGCTGAAACATGTCGTCTGGAAAAGGCACCCTTCAAACCCGAGACAACTTGAGCAGTTTGCTCATGAGGAGTGGGCCAAAATACCTGTTGAGAGGTACAGAAGTCTCCTTGACAGTTACAGAAATCGTTTGATTGCAGTGATTGCCTCAAAAGGTTATGCAACAAAATATTAAGTTAAGGGTGCCATCATTTCTGTCCAGGCCTGTTTCATGAGTTTTCTTTTTTAAAAAATTCTGTTGAAGCATGGTTGAAAAGCAATGTCTGACTTTCATTTGTTCATTTTCATCGAATTTTTATATATTATTACTTTTGTCAGATTCAAGTTATTTCTGTGACCATTGTGGGTTTTTCTTTCATTAAACGAGGGGTACCAACAATTTTGTCCACGTGTGTATGTATCAACTCCAACTTCAAATTCAGCCATTAGAATCAATTTTTTTTTGCATATGTTTAAAAATTTCAAATTTTTATGCAAAATTGCATGAAGGTCCCAGTGATTAGTGGCATTTAGACATTGTGCCAGGTGTCTGTTTGTCAATGTGTGTGTGTGTGGTTGTGCAAAAAGTCCAAAATCCCTTGGTAGTGAAAAGTTTAAACAACTCACTACTGTTCTATGTTTATTCACAGGCTCACGTAAGGTAAGAGTGTGGAACAGAGAACTAGCCTTACAGTCTACCAGTGAACCCGTGGAAGGCTTGGAGCAGGCTCTATCTTGGAAGTAAGTTTTAAGGTGTCAACAACAACAATTTATTTAGGCAGATAAATGCGCCAGAATGTTTATATAATTTGCACAAAAGAACTTTCATATATGACTTGAATAACATTTATTAACAGTTTTAATCACTATCTGTGCCTTGTATGACAAAGGTGTAGGCTTTTCTAGAAGGAAAGGAGTGGGGCTTGGCAGGAAATGCCTTAACTTGTAACATTTTGTGCCAAAAAATGCACCTAAATTTTTGTCCTGTTTACGGGAAGAATGAAATGGCAACAGACATTCTTATTACCAAAGGCGCTTCAGTTAGAAATATTGTGGCATTGAAAAAATTTTTTTTTCCAAGATTTAACAAAATGGATGAAAATTTATTGGTGGGCAATCCTTTTAATCTTACTTTTCTGTTATAACCTCTAGGCCTTCAGGTAGCCTGATTGCTTCTACACAAAGCAAGCCCAACAAACATGATGTGATCTTCTTTGAGAAGAACGGTCTTGTACATGGAGAATTCACCTTACCTTGTGCAAAAGAAGATGTTCTGGTTAGTCAGATGTTGTTATAATTTGTGTGTATTTAATTCTCGAAACTAAAATTACCGTATTTTTCGGACTATAAGACGCACCTAGGTTTTAGAGGAGGAAAATAGGGAAAAAAAATTTTGAAGCAAAAAATGGTAAAATATTTAATATATGGGAGTTGTAGTTTTGCAACAGCTGCAAAGCCACATTGACAGGTGGCCCTGCAGCTATATGGGGATGAATAGGGCATCTTTTTTTGTGGGGCCAGGTGTACTTTTTAGTTATTCCATTTTGGGGAATGTCTATTGCTTAGATCACTTTTATTCAAATGAGAGGCTAAACAGTGAAAAAAACGGCGGTTTGGGTTTTGATTTTCTTTCCTGCTACGACGTTCACCGTACAGGAAAAATATTTTTATAAGTTTGTAGACCGGGCATTTTCGGAAACAGGAATACCTAATGTGTATGTGTTTCACAGTAATTTTCTACTTTTATTTGTATTCTAGAGAAAGAGGGTGATTTTAGAACTTTTTTTTTTTTTTTTTTTTTTACTATTTTTTTATTAGCCACCTCTAGGGGGCTTGAACCTGCAGTCATTTGATTGCAAGTCCCATAGGCTGCAATACAACTGTATTGAAGTCTTTTGGAGATTCTATACATTGCTATTGAGGCTGGTCATAGACCAGCCGCAATAGTAATATTACTATGACAGGCCTGGGAGCCCTCATTAGGCTCCCGCCTGTCACAGGAACAGGACGGCTCCCAGAACAAGAAAGGTACGTGGTGCCCCGGGGGCTATTTTAACACTTTAAGGGGGGCCTTGAAGTAGTAATGCCCGCGATCAGAGTGGCATTACAGCGGAGACCCGGTAGCTATGGCGACTGCTCTGCAGCAGAGTGGAGCCATCATCTTTACAGACCCAGCATAGGCTGTAATAGCACGGTGGATGCCAGAATGGGTTATAAATAATAATAATAATTAATAATAATACAGTTTATTTATATAGTGCCAACATATTCCGCAGCACTGTACAATTTTTAGGGTTAAAGTACAGACAAAAAAGATACATTATAAAGAAATATTCAATTCACACAATGGGTCTGAGGGCCCTGCTCGCAAGTGCTTAGAATCTATGAGGTAGAGGGGGTGACATGAGGTAGCAGGGGAGGCATCGGAGGTGGCATTGCTTATACAATGGTCAGACAATTTTGTAATAGAGGTTACTGTCATTCCACATATACACACGTGGACAAAATTGTTGGTAACCCTCGTTTAATGAAAGAAAAACCCACAATGGTCACAGAAATAACTTAAAAAAGCCAGACTGGAATTTGCCAAACTACATGTTGACAAGCCACAAAGCTTCTGGGAGAATGTCCTATGGACAGATGAGACAAAAATCGAAATTTTTGGCAAGGCACTTCAGCTCTATGTTCACAGACGGAAAAATGAAGCACATCTTGAAAAAAAAACACTGTTCCTACTGTGAAACATGGAGGAGGCTCTGTTATGTTCTGGGGCTGTTTTGCTGCATCTGGCACAGGGTGTCATGAATCTGTGCCAGGGTACAATGAAATCTTAAGACTATCAAGGGATTCTAGAGAGAAAGTGTCAGAAAGCTGACAGTTACAGGAATCGTTTGATTGCAGTGATTTCCTCAAAAGGTTGTGCAACAAAATATTACGTTAAGGGTGCCATCATTTCTGTCCAGGCCTGTTTCATGAGTTTTCTTTTTTAAAAAATTCTGTTGAAGCATGGTTGAAAAGCAGTGTCCACGTGTGTATAAAGCTGTATGAGCCGTCACCAGTCTTGTCCTTTAACGTGCAGATGGTGCCTGGACATATAAAGTTAGTCTGATACAGCATCATATCCTGTGAGGTAATGTGGGAACGTGAACAGAGGGAACGTTTTAGGGATTCTAACTACGGAAGGGTTTAAATTAGGAGTTGTGATAGGCCTGTCTGAAAAGATATGTCTTTAGTTTGCGCTTGAAGCTGTAGAAATTGGGGGTTAATCTGATAGTCCGGGATAGAGCATTCCAGAGAAGTGGTGCAACTCGGGAGAAGTCTTGTATACGAGCGTGGGAGGTTCTGATAATAGAGGATGCTAGTCTTAGGTCATTGAGTGAATGGAGAGCACGGGTTGGGCGATAGACAGAGATGAGGGAGGTGCAGGATTATGGAGATGAGGGTGATAAGTTTATATTGTATTCTGTATTGAATAGGCAGCCAATGTAGGACCGGCACAGACCAGAGGCATTGCTGTAGCATCTAGACTGATAGATGAGCATGACCGCTGCATTCAGAATAGATTGTAGAGGGGATAGTTTAGTAAGGGGAAGACTGATTAGTAAGTAGGTACAGTAGTCAAGGCAAGAGTGAATCAGGACAACAATAAGTGTCTTTAGTGTATCTCTGGTAAGGAAAGGGCGTATTCTGGAGATGTTTTTGAGGTGGAGATGACATAAGCGTGCGAGTGATTGGATATGGTGGGTGAAGGGAAGGTCTGAGTCAAACATAACCCTGAGGCAGTGGGCATACTGCCTAGGAGTTATGGTAAGGCTGGAGACTGCAATAGAGATATCAGGGATAGATCTGTTAGATGGTGGAAACAGCAGTAGTTCAGTCTTTGAGAGATTCAGTTTCAGATAGAGCGAAGACATGATATTTGAGACAGCAGAGAGACAGTCACTGGTGTTCTGTATTAGTGCAGGGGTGATGTCACGGGATGACGTATATAATTGGGTGTCATCAGCATAAAGATGGTACTGGAAGCCAAATCTAGTGATGGTTTGTCCAATGGGGGCCATGTAGATTAGAAGAGCAGGGGGGCCTAGTACCGAGCTCTGAGGAACCCCAATGGTAAGGGGAAGAGGGGAAGAAACAGAGCCCGCAAATGATACACAGAAAGTGCGGTCTGAGAGATAAGAGGAGAACCCAGGAGAGCACGGTGTCCGTGAGGCCGACAGGGCGGAGCATAGTGAGGATTAGTTGATGGTCAACAGTGTCAAATGCTGCTGAGAGATGTAGAAGAATAAGAGAGAAGTCACCTTTGGATTTAGCCGTCAGGAGATCATTGGAGACTTTTGTGAGGGACGTTTCAGTAGAGTGCGGAAGCCAGATTGTAAGGGGTCAAGAAGGGAGTTAGCAGAAAGATAGTGGATTAAAAAGAGAATAGACCAAGTGTTCCAAGATTTTGCAGATGAAGGGGAGGTTAGAAACAGGTCGATAGTTAGCAGCACCGGACGGGTCAAGGGAGGATTTCTTCAATAGTGGAGTTATGATAGCATGTTTGAAAGAGGATGGGAAAATTCCAGAAGAGAGAGAGAGAGGTTAAATATTTTAGTAAGGTAAGTCGTGACAGCAGGTGACAGAGACTGGAGAAGGTGTGAGGGGAAAGGGTCACTACTGCAGGTCATAGGGCGAGAAGCAGAAAGTAGCTCAGAGACTTCCTCTTCTGTAACAGGTTCAAAAGATGAGAATTATCAAAAGATGCTGCGCCCCCCCCCCACCAAAACACCCCACTTTCGAACTATTAGACGCACCCCCATTTTCCTCCCAAATTTAGGGGGGGAAAAGTGCGTCTTATAGTCCGAACAATATGGTAATTGTCACAAATATGTGAAATGGAATTTTAGCTGTATTTTTAACGATAAAATGCAAACATAATACTGTTAAAAGTACATACAATGATGAAAATAGTTAGGAAAGTAAGGATAAATATAATAGTGTTGCACTATTAGATTTTGGATAAAATGACATTTAGGGTGGGTTCTCACCTGCGTTTGAGTCCGTCCGCTGCCAATTCGAGTGAAAATCTCGGGGAACGGGATCGGCATCGGATACCGACAGGTTAGCGACGCATTGGTTAAAAACCCATTCATTTGAATGGGTTTTTAAAGCAATGCGCGGGTGTCCGATTGCACCCTCTGCGCTGCGAATCCTTTTTTTTTCGTCGGACATGCAGGACTTCGTGTCTGACGAAAAAAAAACGAATCCCAAATGAATGGGTTTTTAACCAATGCGTCGCTAACCTGTCGGTATCCGATGCCGATCCCGTTCCCCGAGATTTTCACTCGGATTGGCAGCGGACGGACTGAAGCGCAGGTGTGAACGCACCCTTACCTTGTGCTATGTATTTATGTTTCACATTCTTTTGGAAATAGGTGAGAGAACTTCTGTGGAACTCCGATTCAACAGTTTTAGCTCTGTGGCTTCAGGATATCAAGAAAGAGGGTTCAGAAACCAATACTTATGGTAAATACAAAAAAAAAATTATTAACTCAACTAAGCTAAGTTTATATCCTTAAATATATATATTGCCTCTATTATGACATTATGATCTAAACAGATGCAAAACTATTATTATATTACTATTATATTTTGAATGAAGTCACAGAGGGTATATAACCATTCCGAAACTTATCAGTATCACAGAGATGAATGGTCAGTAATCAAAAATGATGACTAATTATATCTAACTTTTATTACAATTATCTAAAATGGACATCCAAAATTGACATTGACAGTGAATATCAGTGACATTGACGGTGACCATGTTAGCAGGGACGATTCCCTTAACTAGCTAGAATGAACTGATATTTCAAGCATCCTAGCAGGGTCCCTGTGTATGTCCACAGTGGTATTTTGTGTCCTTATATTTGGGACATATATGCACGTTGAGCGCACCCTCTTTCATTTAGGGGGGTGTAGCTGGGTGCTGCGTTATTGATGCCACCTGCTGGTTGGAATCTCCTGAGAGAGTGAATGATATGAACACGTCTGCCACCAAATTGAAGAAACAGCTGGGGGAAAGGGACATAACTAACACAGCCCGAACCCTGATGTCTCTGTTTTATGGATAGTTGATGGCAGGTGTGAAATATGGACATGCAGCACTAGTGGTATAACCCAGTAAGTCCCCTACAGTATTACTTGTTCTGTGGCAAATGCAGTGGCGTGCCAGGGGCTGTGAGAGCTGGATTTATCTAGTCCCGATTTAGACATTTGTATATCCCTTATCCCACCCATAGTGGCGGAACATTCAATATTCACCATTAACTACAGTGGGGAAAAAAAGTATTTAGTCAGCCACCAATTGTACAAGTTCTCCCACTTAAAAAGATGAGAGAGGCCTGTAATTGACATCATAGGTAGACCTCAACTATGAGAGACAAAATTAGAAAACATATCTAGAAAATCACATTGTCTGATTTTTTAAGAATTTATTTGCAAATTATGGTGGTAGTATTTGGTCACCTACAAACAAGCAAGATTTCTGGCTCTCACAGACCTGTAACTTCTTCTTTAAGAGGCTCCTCTGTCCTCCACTCATTACCTGTAGTAATGGCACCTGTTTGAAATTGTTATCAGTATAAAAGACACCTGTCCACAACCTCAAACAGTCACACTCCAAACTCCACTATGGTGAAGACCAAAGAGCTGTGGAAGGACACCAGAAACAAAATTGTAGACCTGCACCAGGCTGGGAAGACTGAATCTGCAATAGGCAAGCAGCTTGTTGTGAAGAAATCAACTGTGGGAGCAATAATTCGAAGATGGAAGACATACAAGACCACTGATAATCTCCCTCCATCAGGGGCTCCACGCAAGATCTCAGCCCGTGGGGTCAAAATGACCACAAGAATGGTGAGCAAAAATCCCAGAACCACACGGGGGAACCTAATAAATAACCTACAGAAAGCTGGGACTAACGTAACAAAGGCTACCGTCAGTAACACACTACGCCGCCAGGGACTCAGATCCTGCAGTGCCAGACGAGTCCCCCTGCTTAAACCAGTACATATCTGGGCCCGTCTGAAGTTTGCTAGAGAGCATCTGCATGTTCCAGAAGAGTACTAGGAGAATGTCATATGGTCAGATGAAACCAAAGTAGAACTGTTTGGTAGAAACACAACTCGTCGTGTTTGGAGGAGAGTGAATGCTGTGTTACATCCAAAGAACACCATACCTACTGTGAAGCATGGGGGTGGCAACATCATGCTTTGGGGCTGCTTCTCTGCAAAGCCAGGATAACTGATCCGTGTACATGAAAGAATGAATGGGGCCATGTATCGTGAGATTTTGAGTGCAAACCTCCTTCCATCAGCAAGGGCATTGAAGATGAAATGTGGCTGGGTCTTTCAGCATGACAATGATTCCAAGCACACCGCCAGGGCAACGAAGGAGTGGCTTCATAAGAAGCATTTCAAGGTCCTGGAGTGGCCTAGCCAGTCTCCAGATCTCAACCCCATAGAAAACCTTTGGAGGGAGTTGAAAGTCCGTGTTGCCCAGCGATAGCCCCAAAACATCACTGCTGTAGAGGAGATCTGCATGGAGGAATGGGCCAACATACCAGCAACAGTGTGTACCAACCTTGTGAAGACTTACAGAAAACGTTTGACCTCTGTCACTGCCAACAAAGTATATAGAACAAAGTATTGAGATGAACTTTTGTTATTGACCAAATACTTATTTTCCACCATAATTTGCAAATATATTCTTTAAAAATCAGACAATGTGATTTTCTAGATATGTTTTCTCATTTTGTCTCTCATAGTTGAGGTCTACCTATGATGTCAATTACAGGCCTCTCTCATCTTTTTAAGTGGGAGAACTTGCACAATTGGTGGCTGACTAAATGATTTTTTTCCCCACTGTATATATGCTGCAAAATAGCTGATGTCAGTCTCAATGTTGGATGTCCATTTTAGAGAATTGTAATAAAAGTTACATTTTATTAGTGTTTGTTTTTCGATTACTGACCGTTCATCTCTGTGTGATACTATATATTGAATGTGTTCTTTTTGTTTTTTTGTTTTTCTTTGAAGTTCAATTCTGGGTGGTTGAAAATTATCACTGGTATCTGAAGCAAAGTTTACAATTTGAGAATGAGGAAGACAAAAGAGTTGTGTCTGTATTGTGGGACCCTGATAAATCATATAGGCTGCATGTTATATGCACTGGATGGCAGTACCTTTGCTATGACTGGACCTGGAGTACAGACCGCAGTGGTGGGCATGGAACAGGAGAGCAGACTGATGTTGCCGTTATTGATGGTGGTAAGAACTTCTAATGATTATTTTGTTTTTCACAGCACTCTTGTAGTTGGTGGATTTATTTAATTGCCAAATGAATTCCTTATATTACATTGGAGACAGAAGTAACTTTTTTTTTTTTTTTTTTTGTCGTTTCGGCCTTGCAACCGCCTTTATCAATGTTGGTACAAGAAAAGACATACAAAATGTCACAAAACAGATCGCAATATGGTGTATAAATACATATATAGGGAACAAATATGTAGTAGATGATCCAATAGCATACAAGGTGTTCAAAATGGGATATACAAATAAACCATATAGTTAAGATATACAATGGGGAAAAAAAAGTATTTAGTCAGCCACCAATTGTGCAAGTTCTCCCACTTAAAAAGATGAGGGAGGCCTGTAATTGACATCATAGGTAGACCTCAACTATGAGAGACAAAATGAGAAAACATATCTAGAAAATCACGTCTGATTTTTTAAGAATTTATTTGCAAATTATGGTGGAAAATAAGTATCTGGTCACCTACAAACAAGCAAGATTTCTGGCTCTCACAGACCTGTAACTACTTCTTTAAGAGGGTCCTCTGTCCTCCACTCATTACCTGTAGTAATGGCACCTGTTTGACATTGTTATCAGTATAAAAGACACCTGTCCACAACCTCAAACAGTCACACTCCAAACTCCACTATGGTGAAGACCAAAGAGCTGTGGAAGGACACCAGAAACAAAATTGTAGACCTGGACCAGCCTGGGAAGACTGAATCTGCAATAGGCAAGCAGCTTGGTGTGAAGAAATCAACTGTGGGAGCAATAATTAGAAAATGGAAGACATACAAGACCACTGATAATCTCCCTCCATCAGGGGCTCCATGCAACCTCTCACCCCGTGCGGTCAAAATGATCACAAGAATGGTGAGCAAAAATCCCAGAACCACACGGGGGGGGGGGACCTAGTGAATGACCTGCAGAAAGCTGGGACTAACGTAACAAAGGCTACCGTCAGTAACACACTACGCCGCCAGGGACTCAGATCCTGCAGTGCCAGACGTGTCCCCCTGCTTAAGCCAGTACATATCCGGGCCTGTCTGAAATTTGCTAGAGAGCATTTGTATGTTCCAGAAGAGTATTGGGAGAATGTTATATGGTCAGATGAAACCAAAGTACAACTGTTTGGTAGAAACACAACTCGTCGTGTTTGGAGGAGAGTGAATGCTGAGTTATATCCAAAGAACACCATACCTACTGTGAAGCATGGGGGTGGCAACATCATGCTTTTTGGCTGTTTCTCTGCAAAGGGACCAGGATGACTGATCCGTGTACATGAAAGAATGAATGGGGCCATGTATCGTGAGACTTTGAGTGCAAACCTCCTTCCATCAGCAAGGGCATTGAAGATGAAATGTGGCTGGGTCTTTCAGCATGACAATGATCCCAAGCACACCGCCAGGGCAACAAAGGAGTGGCTTCGTAAGAAGCATTTCAAGGTCCTGGAGTGGCCTAGCCAGTCTACAGATCTCAACCCCATAGAAAACCTTTGGAGGGAGTTGAAAGTCCATGTTGCCCAGCGACAGCCCCAAAACATCACTGCTCTAGAGGAGATCTGCATGGAGGAATGGGCCAACATACCAGCAACAGTGTGTGCCAACCTTGTGAAGACTTACAGAAAGTGTTTGACCTCTGTCATTGCCAACAAAGGATATATAACAAACTATTGAGATGAACTTTTGTTATTGACCAAATACTTATTTTCCACCATAATTTGCAAATACATTCTTTAAAAATCAGACAATGTGATTTTCTGGATTTGTTTTCTCATTTTGTCTCTCATATTGAGGTCTACCTACGATGTCAATTACAGGCCTCTCTCATCTTTTTAAGTGGGAGAACTTGCACAATTGGTGGCTGACTAAATACTTTTTTTTTCCCCACTGTATGCAACCAACTGGGCAACATATGAGTACATCAAGAAAATGATATGCTGTGTCGGAAACAGCTAAAATTCTGCAGTAATATGGCCTGGAGAAACATAAAATGACATACATTTATCTTTTTATGTTCAGATAAGCTTTTGGTGACGTCCTTTGGTCAGTCTGTGATCCCTCCTCCGATGTACACATTTCACATGCAGTTCCCACGGGTTGTGAATGATGTTGTTTTCCATACAGATGTTATCAAGAGCAGTGATTTTGCGGTGCTTGATGCGGAAAATACACTTTATATCTGCAGATATGGTCAGTAAAAGCTACATGTCACTTAGTAAATTAAAAATAGAAAGTTTTCTTTTCTTATTTTTTTTATTTTATTTTTTATTTTTTGCAGGAATTAATGCAGTTAAGGATTCTAATGTTAAAGCAGTACCAGGAAATGGGTATAAACTAAACACTACAATGCCCATAGTAGAAAATGAATTCAGGTAATTTTTGTGTGGTAAAGTTGAATTAAAGCAAATCTGTCAGCAGAGTATACCGTCTTATGTAGGTAGTCGCTTGTTGACATATCTGCTTTAGCTAGTGTATTGAAGAATTTCAAAAGCATGAACCTGGAAGATGTTAAATGTTTGATCATGTATATGATCATTTATATTGCTTTTGTTTTCGCACACATAAATATAAACTCTCTGTTCCCCTCACCTATGGAGACACAACAATCAAATCGTCCCCTGATGGCATATGACATTTGTGTAATGTTACTAGGCATTGAATGTCTGTGTCGCCCCACTTCTCTCTATATAAGAGTTTCTGTGGTGATTCGGACTTCCAACATGGTAAAACAAACCAGATCTAGGTGTCGATGAAATGGCTTGACTGTAGTGACAGATATTGGTAATGTCTCGTCACGATGAGTCCTCACATTTAAGGATGCTTGTGCACAATATGCCTTTATTCATAGTCCTCCTTTTCACTATATGCAATTGTTAAACTATGCCACCACGGTCCTCAAGGTTCCTGGGGAAGGGTGACTGGGACGACAAGTTATAGTGAAGACTACTGATTTTGACTGACACTTGGAGACTTATTTCTAACTGTATTTGTTCTTACGCCCACAACTAAGCCTGGGCTCCATGAATATGGGACTTTCTAAATGGACGCACAACGATGCGGTTTTTATCCAATCTGCACAAATTCTTCAAATATATACCCACAGTCTCCTATTGAGAGATGTCTTTAAAAATTGCCCATAGATAATATGTAATGCTACAACGCAGTTTCTTCATGGGTGCAACTGATATGGGATGTTGTGGATGTGACAAGTTGATCTTGGATCATTACCAATTCCTTTGGGAGTGCCCACAAAAACCACTTTTTTGGCTACAGGTACATACCTTACTTTGCACAGACAACACTTATATCTGTGTGGGCCTTTTTGGGCTTCATTCCTACATGGGATCCACCTGTTTTCTGCACAGATCAAGAGACTTATTGCATATCTGCAGCTGAATGCAAATCTTCCCTTCCCGAACCCTCTGATGTTGTTGTTAAGTACCATGGAGATACCACTCATCCCCCCTGATGGACTGATTGAAACCCTGATTGACTATCTCCCTAACTTGTCTCCCCCTTTTCCATACCCAATCACCCCACTTTTCCTACCTTCCTATTCCTTTCCCTCAATGTATAGGACCAAGGACCAGGATAACAGGGACTGCGCAGGACCAGTGTAATAAGGGCAAAATCTTTTTTTTTCAGGAGATGAAACACGCGAAGCGTTTCGGGGTCTTTACTACCCCTTTTTCAAGTGTGTACTAAAGAAAACAACAACGATACCTGTAAACATGGATTACATGTGATAAAATGAATTAGAACTCATTAATTCAAAATAGAAAAGAAGTTCAACTGACAGAAAACCGCATATAGGATAATAGGATAATAAAATGTAATATAATATCAAACGTACATAATATAGAGGTCGAAGACAATATAAAAATGTATATAATAATAATAACAAAGATATTGTGATTGGTGGATAGAAAAGGACAGAAGAATCATATATGGATAGACTATGCACGAATACCTACATAAATAAATGTAAATGCAGACTCAAACCTTCATACTTCAGTGATAGAAGTGTTATAAAATACTACAACAAAATACTGGTTAGGGATCAGAATAAAGTGGATATATAAATATAAACGCATGTAAACATACACTAAATGGATGAGCATATAATGAGGTAGCGCAGTTAGCAAAAACCTCTCTTGTCAATTATATAGACTGGACAAAGGATAAAACTAATATAGAAGAATCATTTACAGATGAAAAACTACGGTCAACAAAACATAATTCTGTGAGTTTGGTAAAGAAGATTAAACCATATAAAATGGCCACAAAAAAGGGTATCTGATAAAATCAAAAAGGGCTTGGAGAAGGTATTACCTTAATGGCACAAAGAGAGTATCTAATAGCATCAAAAAAGGTCTGGGAGAAGGTTTTACCTTGAATTATAGGTCCACCAGGGGTGAGGCATGTATCTAGAATATGTCAGCATGCTGTACTGTTTAAATAGCGTCTGAAAAACGCTACTGCGCATGCGCAGGTTCGCGCATGTCAAGTAGGGGTCAAAAAAAAAACCAAAACATTTTATTTTCCCTTCTTTTCTTTCCCCTCTTCCCTTTTTCCCCTTTCTTTTTTCCTATTCTTTTCCTTTTTTTCCTTCCTTTCCTCCCTTTTCCCCTTTCTTTTTACCCTCTTCCCCTTTCCTTCCTTCTCTTTTCCCTTCCTTCTAAACCGCCATTGCGCATGCGCGAAAACACTGATTCGCGCATGTCAAGTAGGGGTCAGAGAAAAAAAAAATGTAGGTAGTTTTCATTTTATTCTTGTTTTTTTTTTTTTTGGTTATGAAAACTTTAATAAAGACAATTGTTTAAGAAAAAACAGGCAAAAAAATGTAATTTAAAGTAGCCTGCACTTACAAATGCTGTAATGAAAAAAAGTTCTTCTTAAAACTAATTTTTTTTTTCTGTTTGTAGAGTCCAAGTTCCATCATGTCATGTATATCCTCTTTACGTGTGCCATCTTACATGGGTGCAGGATGACACCTTTTTAGTTGTCATTCAAGGAGAGAACTCCAGTCAATCAACGATCTACCACATGAAGATTCCAATAGATGATCAAAATGTTGATGTCCGGTATATATAGCTTTGTTTTATGCTATATTGTCTTATAATTATTATATTGTATTATGTATTTTGACATCATTGTAAATATGTAGTTATCATATTCTTTTTCGTTTTTCCACAAAACAGGCCTTCTGTATCCCTTAATGGGTGTATTATCAGTGTGTTCCATAGCACAAAGACCAAGACGTGTGCCTTACAAACATCCAATGGAGAAATCTGGAAGTATCTTTGGGGTGAGTGCCTTTTTGCAGTTTTTAGGAATGAAAAACACAAAGTGTGGCACTCTGTTTTATAACATTTATTGCTGGTGCTCTGTTGCCCTTTGCAGGACCAGTGGATAGGATAATTACTTTCTTAACACTTATAACAAGAAACTGAATTGTTTTGCACAGGGCTGTGGAGTAGGATTTGGGACCAATTTTGCCTGGAATCGGAAAAATTTACCAACTCTGGCTTCAAAATTAAATTAAATATTAATTATACTACATAGTTATTGACATTGTATTTTAATAATGTTGTAATATTTAAATTAATATTGCACTAATTTTTATTAATTAGTTACATAGTTTGTTGTAGGGTTAGGCGATTATGACCTAAATCAAAATCATGATTAATTGACCATTTTACCTCGATTACGATTAGTAAACGATTATTTTAGGACACTCTCTCTTTTTGTAATCCGTACCCACTATTTATATGCCATGCCATGTAACTATACTATATTTTGATCTGTTTTATGCTTATCTCAGCAATCCTGAGTGGCATACCCTTTAGCCAATGGCAGTGAGGATGCAAAATAATTGAAATAATTGATGTGAGCAAATTTACATTAATAAATTGCGCTGACTTCCAATTTGTTATTTTTCAGTTAATTGCCCAGCCCTAGTTTATTACATATTTACTTTCATAACAATCCAATCACTAACTTTCTTTATGAATTCGAGGATCTTAAGCATAATCAGTCAGTAGCAGTTATCAGCCATTTGTGAAGTAGTCAGAGTAGGTCTGTGGAAAATTAGAGTCGTCGGTGGTTTGGCCCCTAGCCCATAAATGTCCATGGCTATATATGATTTAATACTGGTACCCCTGATTTAACGGGTTTGGGGTGTAGAATTAGTAAATCATAGCTGACAAATGTCATTGTGTTTTAACTTGTACATAAAAGAAAACTATCCATTAAGTCCCATTAAGTAGCAGATCTCAACTACTGTATATAATGTCATTAACATGACCCAGCTAGACACAATTAAATTTAACACCAATATTGTTGAATTTAGACCAATTCTTAATCTTTTCAGAGCCATCATCACCTGTCCTAGAACCCTGGAAAGATGCATTGGGCCAAGTTGTAAAGTTTCAACATCCATGTATTCAGATTGCCATTACAGAAATAGAGGGAGAGGTACAGTAATACGATGCTTAGTGTGACTTTACTTGTTTTACAAAGTAAAATTCAGTAATTGTAGGCAGTATAGTGTATCAGGGGGTAGCATTGTTGCCTTGCAGCAAAGGGTCCTGAGTTGAAATCTGACCAAGGACAACATCTGCTTGTAATTTATATCTCCGCACAGTATCTTTGTAGATTTCCTTCCACATAGTGCTGAACTGTAAGGCCAGTCCTTCTGACACAGCAGGGATATCTGTACTGGCACTGAGGCGCATACTAGCATAACTTATTGTCCCAATCATACTCCTTATTACTACTGTTTTTAAAGAGGTTTTTCTACTAATAAAAAATATACTTCTTGTTCATGTCATTGGGGGACACAGTACCATGGGTATAGGCCAGGGCCACTAGGAGGCTGACACTAGGAAATAAGAAAGTGTTGGTTCCACCCAAGGGGGGGGGGTCCTTAGTGTGTACTGCTTCATTAGTTGTGCCCCCCTGTGGGTGGGAGGAGTCAGGTAGCTAGGGTATCCTTGCACAGGCCTGTCTTTCTCCTCACTGCTGGTCACCCAGTCCCTCTACTTGGCTGCAGCTGGAGTGCCGGTAATCCCACTTTGAATGTGAGCTTACAAAAAGAGTGACTCTGCGAGCACCCATAGACTTCGGAGGAATGAGTAAGCTTCACTCCCTGGATCCCCTCCCTGCTAGGTCCTATCTCCAGTGGCCCCATCTTCCCGCTTCTTGCCAACTAATGTCCCTCCAAGTACACAGCCTTCTGCAGTACTGTGCCCCTTGATGCAGCACAGCATCCATTCATGTTAGTTCCAGCCATGCTCCCCTGGTAGGTGCCTTTATTGTGTCACTTCTGGAGTGTCCCTAGGCTCCTCTCCAATGAGGATGAAGCTCCTAGACCCTTCCCTCCCCTTCCTCTTTCTCGGGTACCCAGTTCAAGCTTTTTTGGCTGCCTCTAGGGGGAGTTTCTCTCTCCTTTGTCACAGCAAGAGTGGGCTTTTGTGAGGGTGAGAGGGGCCTTCCTTTCCTGCTATGACAATTTGTGAGCGGGCTCTTTAGGGGGTTAGAGGGGGCTTCCCTATTTGGAGCCATCTTGGCTACCTTATGGGCCTGCTTCTGGCCCTCTCCACCCTTTGAGATCCCTTGCCTTTCCTCTCATAGAGCCGATCTTTTGGTAAAGGTCTCCTATTGTGGAGCTTGCAACCTGGTTTAGCCTGGAGTGCCTTGCTAATTACTTAACCTCCTCGGGTTCCCTTTGCAATTATCACTCTCCACTGGGTGACTAGGTTGTCTAGCTATTGGATAGAGCTCTCTATCTGCCCCTTCTTAGGGCTAGGGGGGGGGGGGGGGCTCTGCAGCCCCCTACCTCTTCTCCAAAAGCTGGGTCATATGGAACCATATCAGCTTGATAGCAGTAGACATCCACTTGGTCCATCTAGTCTGCCTTTATTTTGGCTTTTCTTTCTTAGGATTTACTCAACTTGTTCTTTTCCGCAGCATGCTAAAGTTTGCAAGCTTTTCGCTTCCTCCTCCTTCTTTCTTTTTTCTTGGGCAGTTTCTACTGCAGGCAATTTAGTTCCTTTGGTTTGCATCTCTGCCCTCTTGCTGCACCAGCTTTTTGTTCCTCTATTGAGGGTCCATGCGCGAGTTCAGCAGCCTTTGGGACATCCATCTCCTGGGGGCCTTGGCTTACTATCTTAGGATATTTGCAGATCCTAGCTGGTTCTCCATTTTATTCTGTGACTCCTAGGGTCCCAGTTAGGCCCCTCATTCTTTGGACAATAATGATTGCCGCTTGTGGCAATCTAACATTGGTGTCCTCTGGCCTGGCATCAGTATCCTCGCCAGGCCCTGCACAGGCTTCCTCCTCCTTTTCTGAGGTTTCAGCCGATCGTCCTCTTGTGCTGTTGGTCCACTGCAGGATGTTTTCTTTTCCCACCGTCTAGGACATCCCATGGTATTGTGCCCTCCGATGATATGAAGGAAAAAAATAGATTTTTATACTAACCATAAAATCCCTTTCTCGTTGTATTCATTGGGGGACACAAATCCCGCCCTTTGCTCTTTCTGTTTTTGACTATTGTCCTTGGGTTCTCTTCTTGGGCTTAGGACATATTGGTGCTTGCTCTGCACTTTGTCTTCTCCTACTGCTGTTGGTACAAAACTGATTAACTTCCCGTCTGTGGAGAGGGTATAGCCCACTTGGATGTAGCCAACACTTTCTTATTTTCTAGTGGCCAGGCCTATACCTATGGTACTGCCCCCCCCCCCAATCCCCCAATTAATACAATGTGAAAAAGATTTTACAGTTAGTATAAAAATCCAATTTTAACATATCTCAGAATGTGGATCTTACCGTTTAAAAAATAAAAAAATAAATAAATTACACCCTTCCTGATATCCAATGATGGTCTGGTTCCGATGCTGCCTGACTTACACATGAGTTTGATTTCCTGGTGTCTCTTGACATAAAATAAAAATAGAAGTGCCTGCTTACCTAATTATAGGTCGCAACCAGTAATTGGATGAGTGGGCATTTCGTGAGAGTGTGTGTGTGTGTGTGTGTGTGTGTGTGTGTGAAACTAGAAAATAAAGACCAGTGGTAACCTGGGCAGCATCGAAAGTGAACTGATGGAGGGGAAGTGATGGTAAGGGTATCATTTTTTATATTATGACCGATATTCTCAGCTCTGTTTAGATAAAAAAAATTTTAATTGTTTGATTAACAAGCCACACAAACTTTTGCTCATACGCTTTAAGTGAACATCCGCCTATTCACAACATGTTGGTTTTCAGTAAACCATTCTGTACTGGTATTTTATTAAATGTATTTTTACACAGGCTGGAGAACAATTTTAATACAGAGCTACATACACACTACAGCAAATCCTGGAATCTCTAAAGGGAGTTCAGGCTTTTTTTACATACTACTTTTACCAGCAAGCATTACAAATATGAAGCAAGTTCCTTTTATTAGTGGCTGAAGGCAGGTGGTATTATCAAATTCTATCGTTGTTGGGGATATGGAAATCACATTCTTAAAAAACAGAATTCAGAATGCAATATAGATGTAATTGATCTACAAGAGGACCTTTCATGTCCTCATCAATGTGTCGGCTTTCCCGGTATGGCCCTGGTGCACGCCCCCTCTGTAAAGTAACATAGCCATATACTGTCAGTCAGGGATTCCTCACAGCTCAGTGATTACGCAAGGCTATGAGGCCTGCCCTTCTGACAGTAGAGAGATATTGGTGCCGAAATTAAATTAACGGCACCGATATCTCCAGCACCCGGGTGAATAAGTGGATGTTCACTTAAAGTGTATGAACAATAGTTTGTGTGGCTTAATCCATTTATGGTATTCTATTTCAAAGTTAAGCCTTTCTCTTAGTAACTTATGTTTCCTCTGGTTACTGGCAGATTGTTCCAGTTTATGTGCATCCTCTAGAAACTGTTGTCACTTGCCATTCCGTTTAGCGGAAGACTGTGTTAGCCATTACTATTTCAGTGATTAGTAATTACATAGTTAATGAAATTAACAATACACATTTCCATTGCAGGAAGTTGTTTTGGGCATTACTGACAGATCCCGTTTGTTCATCAATAATCTGGTCGTAAGTGATTTTCCATTATTGTTTTCTAGCTTTTATTCATTTAGTTACTGTATTTTTGAACTGTAAGATGCACTTTTTAGCAGATAAAAAAAATCTTGTTAAAAAGTGCATGAGTCTTATAGTCCCAAGTGCCAGACCCGCCCCTGAAATGCTTCCATAATGACTGTGAAAAGCGCTGATAAACTGCTTTACTTAATGTCTGCAAACTTCTCTCCCTCCCTGCCCAATCGCATTTAGCCAGAAACCCGCAGGGCAGGAGAGGATGTGTGAGAACTACAGCAGGTTGTGCAGATTGTGCAGATCCTAGTATCTCACAAAAAATGTCTGAAGGACTTTCTCGTCTACTTCACTGGGGGACACAGCACCATGGGTATAGACCTGGTCACTAGGAGACAAGACACTAGGAAAAAGCAAAAGCTGTTGGCTCCGCCTCCAGGCTACACCCTGCCACAGCCACTGTGCATGAATCCGTTTGAAACCTAGTGTCATAGGAGGCAGACACGACCTGACTCAGGTCTTCTGTCTTGCATCGTTTTTATTTTTACCTTTCTTTCAGGTGCAGGGGGTAGTCAGCGTGTACGCCACACTAGTCATACCCTCCTGTGGGCGCAGCGCTCTGCAAAAGAGCAGCCTCGCCGGTCACCCAGTCCCCACTCACCATTCGCCGCACCCCGAAAGCGGCCGGAGTACCAGTGACCCCACTCCCACGTGCGAGGTCCTACCGAGGGGGTGACCCTGCGGCGCCTGAAGTCGCCAGACTGGTGAGTATGAGAAGAATAGAAGGCTGGTGAGTAAGTTACCTCAGCCCCTCTCCATCTTCCCTTCAGGCCCTCTCCACCTCCCCTTCAGGCCCTCTCAGCCCCTTAGTGCCATTTCCCAGGGGGACAATAGTATGGGTCCTGTTTAGGGGGGGGCATCACAGGGTTCCCCTGAACTGGGCCTTAAATCTTAGTAAATAAGCCCCTTTTTTCTGGGGCGTTTTTGGGCTTTCTGGTCGCTCCTACCGAGCAGCCCCCGTCGGGGGGGGGCACTCAGTTCTCCCCCCGCTCGTGTGGGGACCCCCTTTCCTGGCCCCCCGGTACCTTTTCCCAGGCCTCCGTGGAACCTCCGGAGTTCGCGGTCGCGCCGCGCCGCCGACGGTGCCTCGCGGTCGGCCGCGTTGTACGCGAGTCCGAGGCCTGGCCGGGAACTAGGCTGCAACGAGCCCGTCCCTTTCCCGGGCTTTTCTGGTACCCAGACTCCGCCTAGGGCCTTCCATTGGCCAGGGGGCTGTCCTGGCAAGCCATCCAGCTACTGAGCCTGTTTTTACCAGGGGAAGAGCTTTGCTCTCCTCATATTCTCAATTTATTTATTTATTGGCTTATTTATTTATTTTTTGGCTTGCTGGGACAGCAGGGATTCTTCCCAGTTCCCTGGGAGACATTGCACCTGCGGAACCCTTGCTGCAGCAGTTTGTGAGCGGCCATCTTTTGCGTCACGTTTTTATACGTGCACCCGCTGTATCAAAAACAGTTGCCATGCGGACAGCCCGAGCCCATGTGCTCTCTCTGCCTTCCGCCTCAGCCAGTCAGTAACCTCCTGGCCCCTCTCCGGTTTTTCCATCCCCCGGATTGGGCGGCCTCCCTAACCTTGGCCATGGTGTCCTTACCAGACTTAACTAGTCAGTGCTGGAAACTTGGAATGGCTGCTTTCCCAGATCGCCGCTCAGTCGGCTGCTTCTAGGGATCTCCCTGGACACCCTCATAGTTCCCGTCACAGCTCCAGGAGCCTCAAAAGGACCAGGAAGTCTTCCTCCGGTTCACGGTCCGCCACCCCTTCCTCTGGGTACTCCCCAGATAGGAACTCAGCTCACGGCTCCACTCCGACAGGCGGATACCTCCCTCCCTCTGCTCGGTCTATTTAACTGGGGTCGCCTCTGACTCCGACTCGGAGCTTCAGCTAGGCTGATCTATATCTGCTGCTACGCGGGAGTCATCTATGCGATAGAGACCCTACAGATCTCTGAGATCCTGAACGCTTCCCAATAACTGGAGATGCCTCCCAAATCTGCTAAGGCGGCCGCCAATGCAGTGATTATCTGCCATACCGTTGGGATCCGTTGTGGAATACTGGGTCCGCCTCCAAGAAGGCGAACGCAGCCCTTCTCCCTTTCCAGGTCGTCCTGGGCCAAATTTTTTGTTAAGGGCGTCGAGAAGCTTATCCCTGAGGCCACGGGGGAATAGATTCTTCCTCCCTCAGAGGCGTCCTATGTGTCAGCCATTCTCCTGCTCCAGAAAGCTTCTTTCAAGTCCAGGCCTCCCTGGCGGTTCTGCACTAGGTCGTCCAGGTCTTCCTCTTCCTAGCCTCCTCGGCATGAAGTTTTTTCCCCTCTCTGGGCATCTCAAATGGCGGGACGTCTGGAGCCTGTGCCTGAGAGGCGGTGTCGTCCGACTACTCCAGTTTTCGCTGGAGTCTCTTTGCCTTCGCTATGTCGGACAATCCAGGCTGTCTCCAATCTCCAGCGGCAGGGAGTCAGCGTCCCTGTTCCCGTTGCAGAGTGTATCTGGGGTTACTATTCTTACCTGTTCTCCATTCGCCTTGAAGGACGGCTTCCTCTGTCCCATCATGGACCTGAAAGGGCTCCACAGGTTCTTCCATGCCTGCAGGCTCCGTTGTAGTCTATGCAGTCTGTGGTGGCATCCCTGGAGATGGGCGAATTCTTCGTCCATCTACATCATCTCGCTGTGCCGTCAGCGGTTTCTTCGTTTTTGCTGTGGATCCTTGACCTTTCCAGTTGTCTCTCTCCCCTTCAGGCTGGCCTCTGCCACCGGGGGGTTTTTTCCCTCAGTGATGGCGTCTCTCATGGCCATCCTCTGCGCCAGAGGTGCTGCCGTGTTTTCAGACTTTGACGACCTCCTGGTGAAGCCCCTCCAGGTCAGACAATCTGACCAGCTTGTGGTTCACCTTGGATGTTCTTCGCCGGTTCTGCTGGCTCATCTATGAGGATGTCTCGTGTCCTCTAAGCACATGGAATCCGGGACATGATCCTCTGCTCGCTCCAGGGTGTGATTCTCCCTCCGGAGGCCAAGATCCTGAGTGTCCCACCTTTGGAGGTACTCTCCTTGCTGTCTTTGAATCGGCATGTGGGTCCTGCGCACGATCGCCTCAACCATCTAGGCTGTACCTTTCATTCACTCTGTCGTTCTCTCCTCTTGAAGATTACGGCCTGCTGGGACAAATCTCCGGACAGCCTCATCTGCTTGGTTCTCTTTCCACCTTGGTTCACTGAGAGATTCTTTAGTGTATATTCCTCCCCAGGAATTTCTCAAGGGAAGTCCTTCTTCCCCTCTGTTGGTAAGTGATTCCCACTGCCGCCAATTTCCCCGGCTGGGGAGTGGTCCTCAATGCTTTGATTGTTCAGGGCCTGTGGTCCAGGGCCGATTCCTCCCTCTGGTTCAACCTGCTGGATCCCAGGGCTATCTTATTTGCCCTTACTCCTTGGACCTCTCTTCTCCAAGGACATCTGTCACAGTCCAGACTGACCTCTCCTCCATGGTCGCCTACTTGAACCCTCAGCGTGGCACCAGGAGCCGTGCGGCCTTACTAGAAGCCTCACAATTTCTTCCTTGGGTGGAGCGCCTTGTTCCAGCTCTTTCGGTTTTCAACCTTTTTCTGGGTGGCAGACTACTTGAGTCGAGAAAATATTGCTCCGGGCGAGGGTCGCTTTATCTGCAGATCTTCCATCCACTGTGCTCCCGCTGTGGTGTGACAAACGTCGACATTTTTAGCCTCCGCCGGAACCACAAGGTCCCCGGCTAAATTGCCAGGTCTCTGGATCCTCGAGCCATCACCGCTGGCGCTCTTGTAAGTTCGGTTTTTCACTTCCTCTTCTCCCTTGGGTCCTCCAGAATCTCAAGACCAAGGGGGTTCAAGCTATCCTGGTGGCACCAGATTGGCCCTGCCGGGTCTGGTATGTGGATCTCATTTTCCTGTTGGCGGATGCTCCTGGCCTCTTCCTCTGCTGGTCGACCTGCTGTCTCAAGGACTGCTGTTCCTCCCCACCTTGACTCAGCTGCGTTCACGGCGTGGCTGTTCAATCCGAGGTTTGAGGCATCGTGGTTTTTTCGGAGTTTGTTATTCTAACATACTCAGGCCCGGAAATTCCAGATAGCTTAGATCTGCCATCAAACGTGGAAGGCTTACATCCACCGTTGGAAGAGTAACGATTCTCATCGGATCTTCTCCAGTCTGGTCTGGATCATGGTCTTAGTCTTCTTTCTTTTTAAAAGACTTTCCTACAGGAGTGCCACTCTGTGCTCCTTTGGAACCCTTGGATCCGTGGGATCTTAACCTCATCTTTAAGGTGCTTCAGGTTCTCCCCTTCGAGCCTATGATATCCTTTTTTTTTTTTTTTGCCTTCTGTCCTGGTAGAATGAGTTTCTGGTGGCCATTACCTCCATCCGCAGGGGTCCCTAATTGGCTGCCCCTTTTTTTTCGGCAGCCTCCCTTTCTGGTCCTCCACAAGGATAAGGTTTTCCTCTGTCTGCCACAAGTCTTTTTTTTTTCCTTAGGGTGTTTTTCCTGCTTCCACTTCGAGGACTTGGTCTTGCCCTCCTTCTGCTCAGTCCCCAGGCGTCCACGTGAGTGCTTGCTCTTCTCTGCCCGGTTGTTGCCCGGGCAATTTGCGTGTATACTGTCCCTCACGGATCCTTTCTCTTGTTCGGACGCTTTGCTCATTCTCCCTGAGTGCCCTTGCCAGGGCCTGCCTGCTTCCAGAGCTCCCATCTTCCGATGGCTTTGGTCTGAGATTAGGGAGACCTATCGATTTAAGAGTACGGCTCTGCCTCCCGTGTGACGGCTCTCTCCTCTAGAGCTGTTGGAGTTCCCGGGGCCTCCGGCATCAGGCTTATGCTTCCCAGGTCTGTAAGTATCCCACTGGGCCTCCATTTTTTCTCTTAAGTTTCTCCAGATTCATTCTGTGGCCTCTGCTGATGCCAATTTGGGTTGTAAGTTTCTGGAAGCAGTTGAGTATTACAGGTTTGCATGGCCGTGTTATTCCCACCCTCTGGGACTGCTTTAGGACATCCCATGGTGCTGTGTCCCCCAGTGAAGTAGACGAGAAAGTGGGATTTTTGTGTACTCACCGTAAAATCCTTTTCTCGTTGTATTCACTGGGGGACACAGATCCCTCCCTTGTTTTTTTCAGTGTTCCTGCCCGAACTGTGTTGGTTCCTTTTTGGGTTCAGGCATTGTTGGTGGTTGTTGGTTCCATGTTCCTTTTGTGTCTCTCTCTCCTACTGCTACGGTACAAACTGATTCATGCACAGTGGCTGTGGCAGGGTATAGCCTGGAGGCGAAGCCAACAGCTTTTGCTTTTTCCTAGTGTCTTGTCTCCTAGTGACCAGGTCTATACCCATGGTGCTGTGTCCCCCAGTGAATACAACGAGAAAAGGATTTTACGGTGAGTACACAAACATCCCACTTTTCATGATGTAATCAGACCTTTTATCTTATGTTGCTGCTGCTTCTTGTGAGTATGAGAACCTGCATGGTGGGGAGGGCTGTGGCAGGAGTCAGAAATGGAGCCTGTAGTATACAGTTGGGCATGAATTTGTAGCAAAAATAAGTGTAGAATGTACGTTGAAACATGACTGTGTGTGTGCTGTGTAGCAGAGAAGAGTGTACTAGTGTGTCTACTATAGAGTTGTGTGCATGTCAAATTAACCAACGCGGTATCCAGTATCTCTAAACAAGTTGGTGATCGGGGCTAGCATACAGTAGACCTGGAGCAGAAAATTGATGACATTATCATTACTATTACGGATGATCAAAGTAAGCTCGAAGACCTTGCTTATCATATACACCAGCTAGTAGCTAAATGTGAAGATCTTGAAAATAGGAGCCAAAGGGGGAATCTTCGTATCAGAGGAGTCCCTGAGATGGTTACCAACATCAAAGAGACAGCTCTGAACCTGTTTACCGTGTTGCTTCTACAGGATGCCCAAGCTGATCTCTGAATAGCTCGAATTTATAGAGCCCTTACGAAACCAGTTAACCCCTTGCTGCCCAGAGACATTGTTCTTAAATGCCATTATTCTGAGATGAGGGACCAATTATTGACTGCTGCATAAAACTTGCTACGATTACCTCGATTGACATCTTCAGTACAAATGTTCACTGACTTGGCCCCCTCCACTTTGCTGAAGCGGAGAGCTCTTCGACCCATTACTGTGGCCAAGGGGTGAACATATGATATCGTTGGCTTTTCCCATTTGCCTTGCAGTTTGAGGAGCTGTTGTAATACGCACTTTGGATGGGGTCAGCAGTGCCCATGAAGCGGTGCAAATGTCAATGGTCTTCGGCCCGATGATGGCCACATGTCCCCAGAGATTTATCCAGACTAATCCCTGTGGTACAATCCCCACGCTCTCCCCTTCCGGGGAGCTTCCCTGTCAACCAAATAATACTAGGTGACAGTATTATTCGGTTGACTGTCACCCAGGGTCCCTGATCACTGCACCCTGATATTGACAAAATGTTGATGTATATATGTTACCAAAAATGCTTTTACCTGAGTTGTAAAGTATAAACTACTATTTTTCTCCCATTTTTTTATTGCTTAGAATACCTGACACTGGTTGACAGTTCTTTAGGACTCACCAAGATCTACACCTGCTGCCCCACAATTTAAGGCTGCAGTAACACCAGCGTTCAGGGTTTCTGCCCCCCCATACCGCTGGGTATAGTCTATGGGTTCCACGGGTAACCACTTTTTAAGTGGATAGGGTTTACGTTCTTCGGGTCCCCAAGTGGACCCGAAGAACGGAAACCCGAATGCTAGTGTGAACCTAGCGTCAGTAACGGGAACTCAGCGGTTGGAATACTTGCTGCCTCTATACTCCTGGTTCTGTCAGTGGTCTATAGTAGTCTCCTGCCGCCCTGGAAGATCTGTGGTCTTTGGACAGCCTCGTTATTGTTCTCTGTTATACATTTAATTGATAGTACTGAGTTTCACTGTAGTTTTTGAAGTCTGTTTACCCCCACCCATCCTCCCCTTAACCCCTAGAATGGCCTCTACTGTTAATATTACTGCATTATACTGGGAGTGATTTTTCTATATGATTATGATCTTAATAATATCCCATAATGTCAGGGGATTTAATTCCCCTTGTGAAAGGAATAAGGCTTTTGCACAATACCTTAAGCATAGGCCAGATATCATACTGTATGTCTACAAGAGACACACCACTCTCTTGCCTCTGCTCCTAGCTATTATCAGCCCCAGTATAGTTGCTATTTTATTGCCTGCCAAGGCTCCTTAGAAACATAAAGGTGTCTTTATTCTCCTACATTATTCCCTTCCTTTCCAGGTGGAAAAGATTGACTTAGATCCACATGGATGCTTTGTACTAGTATCGGAGGTGATATATGGACGTAAAGTTGTATTGGTCATATGCTCCCCCTGAGAACCCAGATAGAGTCTTTGCTATAATCACTAAAAGGTTACTTTCTATGATACCAGTGAGATTATTTGGATTGGAGACTTTTTATCTTGTTTTTTTTTTTGTCACTCATTAGATAGATCATCTGCGGGTCGTGACAGAATGTCTTCAGCCAGAAGATCATTGATTCAGTCCTCTTTAAGGCAACTATCTTTGGCTGTCATCTAGCGGGAACTGCATGGTCTTGGCAAAGACTATATTCTTTTCTCAGTTACATCATTCTTATTCCAGAATAGATATGATTCTGGCTTTGGCATCCCTCCTCCCAAGTCTGGTCCCAGGGAGACATATTCCCTGTGCATGGTCTGTCCATGACTATATTCTAGCTCAGTTCATGCTGGAACGTGGACCCCACACCTGGGAGGATGGGGGCTGAATGAGTCACTTCTTCGCTAGAAGTGGCTATCCATTAAACATAGCCTCCCAGCGGGAAAAACAGCAAGACTAAACAACAGATAGACCTAAAACAGCATCTCCATTTTTTGGAGAAGGCCAGCCAACAGAGACAGTCTTTGGATCTTTCCAAGATGATTTGAGATGTTGAACTTCAATTAGATCTCCTCCTTACACATAATGCTGAACAGGCGCTGCACTGGACCCAAGTTCATTATTTTAGGTTTGATAATAAGCCAGATAGGCTCGGGGGCGGAGCCTAACCGTCGATGCTGATGGACGTCTGAGCCTGCAGCTCCGTCAGACACTAAGCCACTACCTGCCTTAAAACGCTCAATTGAGGACAAGAATGGGCAAGACACTGAGAGAAAGAAGCGGGGAACTACCAGGTACCCCCACGGGCAAGAATAACGCAGTGGAGGTGCATAAATTCTTTCGCAAGAAAGTCCAGCGTTCTCCTGCAGTGGCGCGCAAGATGGCGCTGGAAGAGGCCCACTCGGGAGACGCGGCAGAGGACTCAGATCTGGACAGCGCGTCGGGTACTGACCGGACAGACGCTATCTCCGGGATGATTACCAAGTCCTTCCTTCGCAAGGCCCTGGCACAAGCAATCGCCCCAGTGCTCGCGGAGCTCTCTGACATACGGACTGACATACAATCCGTGGGCAAAAGAGTGGACTCCCTTGAGTCGGCGTGCTCAGCGATTACCCTTCACTCTTCTTTGCTGGCACAGCGTATCACCGATCATCACACCCACTTGAACAGAACATACGATGCTCTGGAGGATCTGGAGAATCGGAACCGCAGGAGGAACCTGCGCCTTAAGGGCCTGCCGGAATCTCCTGCTTCTGAGGATCTGAGAAAGGTGATGTCGGCCATCTTTGTATCCCTCGTGGGTGCGGAAAAGGCAGCCTCGGTCCGCATCGAAAGGGTCCACCGAGCGGTCAGACCTAAACCCTCCCCTGCTGACCCACCGAGGGATGTAATCTGCGGGCTGCTGTCCTCCGCGGACACATCTGCTATACTAGCTGCTACAAGGGAAAAAAGACCACTTATGTATGCCCAAACAGAGATCCACCTATACCAAGACCTGGCGCCATCTACCCTGGCAAAGCGTTGGATGTTACGTCCACTGCTGGAAGCACTACGGGAAAGAGGCCTTCAGTATGCATGGCTTTTTCCCTTCGGGTTGTCTGTTCTTAAGCAAGGCCGCAGGATAGTCATACGTTCACCGGAAGATCTCTCCAAAGCCTGGGCCTTGCTCGACATACCCCCTATGGAGATTCCCTCGTGGTTGCCTCTCCTGGAGGACTTACACTCCTGGCCGTCACTGCCCAGCTTTGAACAGGAAGGCCTGCAACAGCGTCTCAGGTCGCCAAGACATAGGAAACCCTCCTTGAAGAGACACATACAAGAATCCACTTGATGTCGGTAATCTTACCACTGAGCTGTTCCTCTACGTGGAGCTGACTTGTGTGTGAAAGGCACCTCTTGCAAATTCACTGTGGTACCATTCCCTCCCACTGGACTGGCCCAGAAGTGAAGTACCTATGTTTTGCACTCATATCCGGGACTGCTGGCGGTTGAAGGTACCTTCTACCCTGGACCTATCCTCCCACACCCCCTCATGTTTTCCACAACCTCCACTCCCTCATGACCTATACCAGGAGCTTGCTTTGTGCCCGATGGGCCCTGCAGTACCCACGGTGGGAGTGACTGGCACCCTATGTCGGGAAACGGGTGGTTGGAGCTCTGTCACTCTCTACCATGTTCCCTCCCTCCCCCAATTCCCTGAGAAGTCCAACTGTTTGAGATGTTTGATATACATGTCTGTGGGTGGGTTTTCTGACTAACAATTGTATTTGTGGGGCCTTCCGCCCCCCGTACGGGATTTCGGGGCCAGTGATGCGTTTATGGTGCCTTGGAGGAGGAGCAGGCACGTGGGGCCCCGTGGTCTCGGATGGCGGGGGAGCCCAGGTTGGGGAAGAGGTTCATTACTTTAGTAGGGAGTATACTCATTCAGTGGACCAAAATTTTCACGTTGCACTGTGTACACTAGGCACGTCAGGGAACTTGCTAAGTAAACCTACTTGCTACTAACTACTAACTGCCAATTACTAATCATTACTCACTGTCACTAATCAGTACCTATCGCTAACTCTCAGGGGTTACCACAAAAACCATTACTAACAGCTAACTATTACTAACTAACTACTACCACCAGCGGAATATTGGGGGGGGCGGGTTGTTGGGTGGGGGCGGGGCTCACACACGGGTTTGTGGGTTCTTTGTATAGCAGGGTGTCGTGCCGGGATTCCCGATGCTTCGGGAAGTTATGCCGCCCTAATACATAGGGGTGTGTGCACTAACCACCCTAACTATATTGCTGGGATAGACCCCCATAAGGGATTTCGGTATAACCACATTGGAGATGTTTATGTAATCCCGGATTGTATTGATTCTGTTGTTAATGTTGTATAATATGACATGGGCTCATTTCGGCGCAATTATGGCAACTATCTCTGAGCCTATTCGCACTCTCATACTGCCCGCCCCCCGCCCTTCCAGACGTGTCCGTAGGATATCTCTAACTCTCACATCTCTTGTGTACCTTTACATCTTTTACACACTGTTGCCTGTATGTAGTCCCCATTGTTACACGCCTCTGTGCGCAACCACTCCTGTAAGGTATGGTAGTTGGCTGTCACGATTGGGACCATCTCCGTTTCCCCTATCCCTTTTATATTCTGTCTATTGACAGAGTAAGTGTTACAAGCTTAGCGGCTGTCAGGCGTTGCCGCTAAATATTTGATCTATTGATGGGCGCATTATTTTGGGCCCAACCTAGCTCTTGTACTCTTTCTCTTCTCTATCTCTATCTAAGCTTTCCTCACCTCTCTCTCTTCTCCCTTTCTACCCCTCCCCTTCCTCGTCTGGTTGTCTCACTACCCAAACCTTCCCACCTAACCTCTGTTTGTTCAAATACCCCTCCTTTCCCTCTCTCCCTCACCCTTCTTACCCATTGGACTCACATTGTCTCAGGGCCACCATGTCCGAATTAGTTTTTAGTTCCTTTAACACCCATGGCCTAAATTCCCCGAATAAGAGATCTCAAATTTTTACCATACTCCGTAAGCTACACACAAATGTGGCGTTCCTTCAAGAAACTCATTTCAAGACAGGGAAAATCCCTCGCCTCCCCACAAAAATGTTCACTACTTGTTTCCACTCCACGAATCCCACTGCTTCCTCTAGGGGTGTTTCTATTCTATTTCATTCCTCAGTACCTTTCCAGTGTTCTCAAACTTATGAGGACTCCGAGGGCAGGATTCTGCTGCTAAAAGGCACTATCGCTACTTATAAATATACCTTTGCCAATTTCTACGCTCCCAATCAAGGCCAAGTGGCTTGGCTTGTTGAGGCTCTGCGCACACTGGAACTCTTTGCAGAAGGTTCTATAATCCTAGCTGGCGATTTTAACCTCACTCTCAACCCTGCTCTTGATGCCTCTAGAGGGACATCATCTATTCCCCAGAAAGCACTGGGTAGACTCCTGCAAGACCTAAATGACTTGCATTTGGTCGATCTTTGGCGTCTGCACAACCCATCCGTGAAGGATTATTCCTTTTTTTCCAATCCTCGGCAATCCTATCAGAGACTGGATTATATTTTTGTCACTAGAGATCTAGCCCCGTATTCTCTGCAATCCCGCATCGACTCTATATCGGTGTCCAATCATGCACCAGTATGGGCTAGGTTAACACTGCGCCAACTGCCTCAAAGGGATTGGTGCTGGAGATTAAATGAAGCTTTGATGGATCGCCCAGATCTAGTTGGGACCGTCAGGCAGCAGATGGAGTCGTACTTTGCCATAAATGCTAATGCAGATACTTGTCCCACCATTACTTGGGAGGCACATAAGGCGGTAATTAGGGGAATTTTCATATCCCTGGCCTCCAGAGTCAAGAGGGAAACTCAGGCAGAACTAGACAAAATTCTTTCAGACATAGCGGCAATTGAACGCACACGCAAGGCAAGTAGACAGTTGAATAGAAGCACTGAACTCCAAACTCTGCGAGAAAAGCTAAAAGATGCCATTAACGTCCGAACGGCTAAACATTTTCTTCACTACCAACACAGGCTCTATGCACATGGGGACAAGGGGGGTAAGCTTATGACTTCGCTGATTAAGAAACGAAAGGCCAAGTGCTTTATTTCGGTTATAAAAGATCAAGCAGGCAACACACACAAATCCACCAAAGACATAACCTCGGCTTTCCTCTCATTTTACACTGGGCTATACAACCTAAACACCAATGATCCTGAGACCGCTACAACAAGCAAAGTAAATAGGATAGAGGAATTCCTTAACTCCCTCTCTCTGCCATCCCTGTCGGCGGAAGACGCTGCGACACTCACGTCCTCAATTTCTTTGGAAGAAATTAAATGTGTCCTAAATAGCTTCCCTAAAGGGAAAATCCCAGGTCCAGATGGCTTCCCCTTACAATACCATAAAGTATTCCAATCAGAATTACTACCGCATCTTTCTAGATCCTTTAATGTCCTGCTTTCGGGGAAAAAACTCCCCTGCCAAGCACAAGAAGCACATATTACGTTGCTTCCTAAAGAAGGGAAAGACCCCCTCTCCTGTGGTAGCTATAGGCCTATCTCTCTCCTTAATCTCGATCTTAAATTGTGGGCGAAAATATTGGCCACTAGAATGAAACATCTTCTACCTTCCTTACTTCACCCTGATCAAGCTGGTTTTGTTCTGGGCAGAGAGGGAAAGGATAACTCCCATCGCTTACTCCACGTTATCACCCATGCTAGGAAAACACGCTCGAGCCTGGTTTTGCTGGGAGTAGACGCTGAAAAAGCGTTTGATAGAGTGGACTGATTATTTATGAAAGCCACGCTAAAAAAATGTAACTTCCCCCTTCAATATATAGAAGCGATCTTCACTCTCTATGGTTCCCCTTACGCTCGCTTGAAGATTAATGACACACTTTCCCCCAGCTTCAATATTACGAATGGGACCAGACAGGGTTGCCCTCTTTCCCCCTCCCTGTTCATTTTAGTATTGGAATCCCTATTACAGGCAGTTCGTGCTCACCCAGACATATCAGGATTTAAAATAGGAACACAAACTATGCATTCCGCCGCCTTTGCAGACGACGTTCTGTTTATGGTGTCCAACCCCGAGAAAGGGCTCCCTGCCATTGTAGAACTCCTCTCTCGCTATGGCTCAGTCTCCGGATATAAAGCCAATCTAGATAAGTCGGAGGTGTTAAATGTCTCTCTCCCCCCTAAAAAATCACTACAAGTATCCGCCTCCACGCCCTTTAAGTGGACCTCAAAATCCATTAAATATTTAGGTGTCCAACTAACAGCAGACCCGTCTCACATCTACACAGAGAATTTTCAGTCACTACTAACGGAAATTCGCACCATGTTAGCTTCTTATCAAGGAATGCCGTTTTCTTGGTTTGGTAGACGAAATCTATTGCAGACTTATGTGCTTCCCAAGATCCTATACCGACTCCATATGTTGCCCATACGCCTCCCCCCGTATTTTTTCAAGTCATTAAGAAGTCTTTTCTCCACTTTCCTCTGGCGTGGCAAACGCCCACGGCTCTCTATAAGTTTCTTGATGAAGAAGAAGGTGGCGGGTGGCATGGGCATGCCAGATGTCTTGGGTTATTACAAAGCAATACAATTGAAGCGTTGGATTGAGCTCACTTCCTCGGATCCACCCTCACTATTCCATAAACTTTCTGTCTGCACATTTGGGCCGACCTGCCAAGTAGACCTGTGGCTGTATGGCTCCCCAAATCGCAGCTCCCAATCAGTTGATCAAATCCTGTTAGGCGCCTGTGAAACATGGCGGGAATTGAAAGAAACGCTGGCACCTTCCCCTTCGCCTCTATGCCCTATAGGCATTGTACCAGATTGGCTGGGAAGGTCGAAGGTATCCTGTTCAGACATGTGGCATCGCCTGACTTCACACCGATTGCTGGAGGCTGTTGGTGAGAAAGCAGAGGTGAACTTTACAAAACTGGAATCGCTGGTCTCTGACAAACCTCTGTCCTTTCTACATAAACACCACCTGCATAAATATATGTGGGACTGGCTTACAGCTAACACAATACGAGTCGATCTCACTCCCTTCGAACGAAGCCTCATAGCTCGAAATAAATTTTTGTCCAAGACATCATATGTCCTGTCCACTTTTGTCAGTCCTGTTCGGATACACAAACCGGCTTTCCTAACTTCTTGGGAAATGGAGTTGGGTGTGGTCCTCTCAGAGGAGCAAGTCAAACAGGTATTACGAAATTCTCATGGCTTTTCCACCTGTGTGCGCCTACAGGAGACTCACTATAAGTTGCTAACCAGATGGTATCATACTCCCCAATGGCTCCACAAAATGAATCTATCAGATTCTGACACCTGCTGGAGATGTAAGTCTCAGAGTGGGTCCTTGTTGCACATATGGTGGCAGTGCCCAGTAATTAGTCCGTTTTGGAATGATATTCAATCAGTGATTAGACGACTTTCTTCTCCAACCTTTAAGCTCAGGCCAACTATGGTCCTGATCTCACTAAAATCGGCATACTATACCCCATCGAGAAACAACCTTATCTCACTCCTCTTATCGGCTGCCAATTCACTTATTCCTCGCAAATGGCTAAGTACTGATCCCCCATCAAAAATGGAATGGGTGGAAAAAGTTAATCAGATCTCACGCTTCGAAGAACTGTCAAGCTGGAAATCCAGGACACATGCTCGTTTCCTTAAGACCTGGGCAAAGTGGAAGGAGCTGAGACTGTGAGTCCCCCCCCTCCTCCCCCCCCTCCCTTCTCCTCCCCCCCTCCCTTCTCCTCCCCTCCCCCCATCCTCCTCCCTAGCTCCTGTTTTCCCTCCCCCTCTCTCCACTTATCCCCTCCTGTACTTCCTCCTCCCTCCACACATGGGGCTACATTATCTATCCTATATCATCCCGCTACCCTACTCGATATCATTAATGTATACCCTATTTTCCCTCCCTTCTTACCTCCCCCCCCCCTTTTTCCCCATCCCCTCGTTGCTTTCCCTCTTTTCTTTTCTTATCTATGTCAGACCTCTCTGTCCCTTACCTACTATCTCTTTTCATTCAATCCTCTTCTGTTGTGTATTACAAGCCTAGGTTGTGCTCTATATGGCTCAGTAATACCTAGGATTGATTATTCCATAAATTGAGTTTATTGTCATTATACAGCCTGCACTGATGCAAATGTACTATGTTGGATGTACTTTATATGATTTTGTGCACTGCTGCAAAATGTTTGCATGTATCCTCATTTGTCATACAAGAATTAACAATAAAATAATAATATTATTAATAAGCCAGATAGGCTCTTGGCATCTAAGTTACATGCTTGAGAGAGAATCCATGTACTGCACTCTCTACATTCTCATAAAGGTATTGTCACGTCTAATCTGAAAAATAGGTATCAATTATTTACAGATTACTACACCAAGCTATACACTAATCCACAACCCCCCCCACCCCACAGAAGATTAATGAAGTTCTATAACAGGCTGGACTTACTAGAATAGATACCACCCAATTACAAACACTTAATGCTCCAATATCCCCAGAGGTGTTAGGAGAGGTACTTAAACATCTCAAAAATGGTAAGGTCCCTCGCCCACATGGGTTGACAGCTATAATATTATAAAAAGTTTCATAATTCCTTGCTGACCTCCTTATGTGCCCTATATAACGCTATCCTCCAGGAAACATTGGTTACTGACGAATTCTTGAAAGCATCACAGTGATCCCCAAACCTCATAAAGCTCACCTCCCCTAAAAATTACAGGCCAATATCTTTTGAATCAGGACTATAAATTCTTTGATTATTGTGAATCCGTTGTTGCCACTCCTGATCCATCGTGACGAGGTAGGCTTTATACCCACTCGACAAGCCCCTGATAATGATAGAATAATTGACCAGATTCAGGACTTTTCTAATACATCTCATACCCTATGGTAGTTTTAGTCTTAAACATATAAAAGACATTTGATAGCTTGTCTTAGGAGTTTCTCTTCTCTGCACTGCGCTCATAGGTTATACACTACTGTTTTTATCACCACTACATGCACTATATTCTATCTTCAACCCGTTTAAAGCTTCCCTCTTCAGAGGTTCATTCCATTAAAATAGAGCTCTATTTGCCCTGGCCATAGAGCCGCTTGCCCAGATTATACGTGGTAATCCTATACTTGGTCCTGTGATAAGAAATTGTCAGCACAAACTAAGCCTGTTCCTTGACACCATATTGTTGACCATGACTAAGCCCTTTACAGCTATACCTAATTTGATTTGAGTACTGAATACTTACGCTGCATCGTCTGATTTGAGAATTAACTTTAAAAAAGTGGAAACTCTCTTTTTTTTGCAATATTACATCTTTTGTTCAAATTCTTCTACACCTACATTTTGGTTTTACAGTCCATTCTCCCTATAACACTTATCTGGGATTTAAAATTACTCCCACCCTGGAGACCTCATATACTCATAACTATCCTCCACTTATGAAAATTCTCTCAGATGAGTTGAAGACCAGGGATTATAAAACTTTGACCTGGGTCAGACATCTGAATTCAGTTAGAGTGAATACACTGTCGGTCTGGTCCCGAGCGGTGAAGTCCTCTACGTGCATAACTCATAGGGAGACCCAATACAAGTTGTTCATGCATTGGTACCACACCCCCGCTCACCTCCACTCCCTCAATCCTGCCATACCGCCTGTGTGTTGGCGGTGCCTTTCGAGTCATGGTTCTCTATATCATATATTTTGGACCTGCCCACTCATATTGGGTTTCTGGAGGGAGGTCAAGGCAATGACGGATACCTTCTTCCTTCAGGGGGTCCCATTGGACCCGCTGATTTATCTCCCCCTAGACACCTTGGCAAGGCATCGTCCTGGCTCTTTCTATATCTCTGTACGGCTGAAAAGACCCTTATAGCACGAAATTGGAGGACAGTATCTCCGCCGTCAATACTGGACTTACTTGGGAGAATGAAAGACATCCGTACTCTTAAATACCTGACGGCGAACCTTAATAACACTATGGAGGCATTCCAGACTATCTGGTCGCAATGGGATACATATTGTATTCTCCACGGCCTCTAGGTCGCTCCCCCCTCCCCCTACCTGTTTTTTCCCTTTCTGTTTTTTCATTCTTTTAGTTTGTCTGTCTCCCCCTGCTTTTTCTTTTCTTGCATTTTGTATGTTTTTGTTGCTTTTTTGTTATTGTATTTCCTGGTTATTATTCCTTGCCATTTGATGGGATGTTTGTAATTTATTTCTTGATTGTCTTGATACTTCCTTTCTTATTGACAAAACTCTAATAAAAATTACAGTTTATAAAAAAAAAATAAAATAAGAATGAATATTTATTTCGCTGTTATACCTATAGCTTTGCGTATATCTGACTTTCAGAGTTCCAGAAGTATATTTCTCATCTACTTCACTGGGGGACACAGCACCATGGGTATAGACCTGGTCACTAGGAGACAAGACACTAGGAAAAAGCAAAAGCTGTTGGCTCCACCTCCAGGCTATACCCTGCCACAACCACTGTGCATGAATCAGTTTGAAACCTAGTGTCATAGGAGGCAGACACGACCTGACTCAGGTCTTCTGTCTTGCATCGTTTTTATTTTTACCTTTCTTTCAGGTGCAGGGGGTAGTCAGCGTGTACGCCACACTAGTCATACCCTCCTGCGGGCGCAGCGCTCTGCAAAAGAGCAGCCTCGCCGGTCACCCAGTCCCCACTCACTGTTCGCCGCACCCCGAAAGCGGCCGGAGTACCGGTGACCCCACTCTGACGTGCGAGGTCCTACCGAGGGGGTGACCCTGCGGCGTCTGAAGACGCCAGACTGGTGAGTATGAGAAGAATAGAAGGCGGGTGAGTATGAAAGTTACCTCAGCCCCTCTCCATCTCCCCTTCAGGCCCTCTCCACCTCCCCTCAGCTCCTCTCAGCCCCTTAGTGCCATTTCCCAGGGGGACAATAGCATGGGTCCTGTTTAAGGGGGGGCATCACAGGGTTCCCCTGAACTGGGCCTTAAATCTTAGTAAATAACCCCCTTTTTTCTGGGGCGTTTTTGGGTTTTCTGGTCGCTCCTACCGAGCGGCCCCCGTCGGGGGGCACCCGGTTCCCCCCCCCCGCTCGTGTGGGGACCCCCTTTCCTGGCCCCCCGGTACCTTTTCCCAGGCCTCCGCGGAACCTCCGGAGTTCTCGGTCGTGCCGCGCCGCCGACGGTGCCTCGCGGTCGGCCGCGTTCTACGTGAGTCCGAGGCCTGGCCAGGAGCTAGGCCGCAACGGGCCCGTCCCTTTCCCGGGCTTTTCTGGTACCCAGACTCCGCCTAGGGCCTTCCATTGGCCTGGGGGCTGTCCTGGCAAGCCATCCAGCCTGCCCAGTAGCTACTGAGCCTGTATTTACCAGGGGAAGAGCTTTGCTCTCCTCATATTCTCAATTTATTTATTGGCTTATTTATTTATTTTTTGGCTTGCTGGGACAGCAGGGATTCTTACTCTCCTCCCAGTTCCCTGGGAGACATTGCACCTGCGGAACCCTTGCTGCAGCAGTTTGTGAGCGGCCATCTTTTGCAGTCTGGTAGGCTAACCCCCTGGGTTACCCCTAATTTCCTTGAGCTCCCTCTCTCAACCTCCGGCCCCTCTGGTTGCGTCACGTTTTTATACGTGCACCCGCTGTATCAAAAACAGTCGCCATGCGGACAGCCCGAGCCCATGTGCTCTCTCTGCCTTCCGCCTCCTGGCCCCTCTCCGGTTCTTCCATCCCCCGGATTGGGCGGCCTCCCTAACCTTGGCCATGGTGTCCTTACCAGACTTAACTAGTCAGTGCTGGAAACTTGGAATGGCTGCTTTCCCAGATCGCCGCTCAGTCGGCTGCTTCTTGGGATCTCCCTGGACACCCTCATAGTTCCCTTCGCAGCTCCAGGAGCCTCAAAAGGACCAGGAAGTCTTCCTACGGTTCACGGTCCGCCACCCCTTCCTCTGGGTACTCCCCAGATAGGAACTCAGCTCACGGCTCCACTCCGACAGGCGGATACCTCCCTCCCTCTGCTCGGTCTACTTAACTGGGGACGCCTCTGACTCCGACTCGGAGCTTCAGCTAGGCTCATCTATATCTGCTGCTACGCGGGAGTCATCTATGTGATAGAGACCCTACAGATCTCTGAGGACCCGGACTCATCCTCTCAAGTGGACATCTCTTTCTGCCACTGGATGTTTGATATCATCTTGAGGGCACAGTGACTTCTCCCTGGACCATCCTCTGTCTTCGACTAGGAAATCGGACATCCCTTCCCTTGACCTGTGTGTCTCCAAGTGGAAGGTGAGCTCGGGCAGTTCTGCCAGGCTATGCTGTGACACAAGTCTCTAGCTCTCCCTGGCTGGCAATGATGAACATCCGAGGTAAGGGAAGCAGGTTGCTCCAGTGGTGCAATCGGTTAGCGCACGGTACTTATATATCAGTAACTAGTGAGCGCAAGCTGGCCTGTCTTGACATTTTGTCAGCGAGACGCCCCATATGTCCCTTCCTATCACTAAGAGCCTCCCACGGTGGATCCCATGATAGCTAGGCTCTCCAAGGCTTCTAGTCTGCCTTCAGCGGACTTTGCCTACCTCAGTGATCCCTCGGAGAGAGATCGGATCGCATCTGTTGTATTGTTTGCAATGCAGAACTGATACATTGCATTGCCCTAAATGCTGGCTATTGTATTGCTGCAAGAAGGTGGCTTCCCTCACCAGGGTGGCCTTCGTAGTGGCTGGTTTCTCCCTGCGGCTCTCCTTCGCTGCCTCTTGGGTCATCAAGGCCTTCTTTTCCTGGGCCAAACAGCTTCAGTCAAACCTCCCTGATGCAGTTTCCCTCCAGCCGCTCGTCTCTGAGATCCTGAACGCTTCCCAATAACTAGAGATGCCTCCCAAATCTGCTAAGGCGGCCGCCAATGCAGTGATTATCTGCCATACCGTTGGGATCCGTTGTGGAATACTGGGTCCGCCTCCAAGAAGGCGAACGCAGCCCTTCTCCCTTTCCAGGTCGTCCTGGGCCAAATTTTTTGTTAAGGGCGTCGAGAAGCTTATCCCTGAGGCCACGGGGGAATAGATTCTTCGTCCCTCAGAGGCGTCCTATGTGTCAGCCGTTCTCCTGCTCCAGAAAGCTTCTTTCAAGTCCAGGCCTCCCTGGCGGTTCTGCACCAGGTCGTCCAGGTCTTCCTCTTCCTAGCCTCCTCGGCATGAAGTTTTTTCCCCTCTCTGGGCATCTCAAATGGCGGGACGTCTGGAGCCTGGGCCTGAGAGGCGGTGTCGTCCGGCTACTCCAGTTTTCGCTGGAGTCTCTTTGCCATCATGGACCTGAAAGGGCTCCACAGGTTCTTCCATGCCTGCAGGCCACGTTGTAGTCTATGCAGTCTGTGGTGGCATCCCTGGAGATGGGCGAATTCTTCGTCCATCTACATCATCGCGCTGTGCCGTCAGCGGTTTCTTCGTTTTGCCGTGGATCCTTGACCTTTCCAGTTGTCTCTCTCCCCTTCAGGCTGGCCTCTGCCACCGGGGGTTTTTTCCCTCAGTGATGGCGTCTCTCATGGCCATCCTCTGCGTCAGAGGTGCTGCCGTGTTTCCAGACTTTGACGACCTCCTGGTGAAGCCCCTCCAGGTCAGACAATCTGACCAGCTTGTGGTTCACCTTGGTTGTTCTTCGCCGGTTCTGCTGGCTCATCAATGAGGATGTCTCGTGTCCTCTAAGCACATGGAATCCGGGACATGATCCTCTGCTCGCTCCAGGGTGTGATTCTCCCTCTGGAGGCCAAGATCCTGAGTGTCCCACCTTCGGAGGTACTCTCCTTGCTGTCTTTGAATCGGCATGTGGGTCCTGCGCACGATCGCCTCAACCTTCTAGGCTGCACCTTTCATTCACTCTGTCGTTCTCTCCTCTTGAAGATTACGGCCTGCTGGGACAAATCTCCGGACAGCCTCATCTGCTTGGTTCTCTTTCCACCTTGGTTCACTGAGAGATTCTTTAGTGTATATTCCTCCCCAGGAATTTCTCAAGGGAAGTCCTTCTTCCCCTCTGTTGGTAGGTGATTCTCACTGCCGCCAATTTCCCCGGCTGGGGAGTGGTCCTCGATGCTTTGATTGTTCAGGGCCTGTGGTCCAGGGCCGATTCCTCCCTCTGGTTCAACCTGCTGGATCCCAGGGCTATCTTATTTGCCCTTACTCCTTGGACCTCTCTTCTCCAAGGACATCTGTCACAGTCCAGACTGACCTCTCCTCCATGGTCGCCTACTTGAACCCTCAGCGTGGCACCAGGAGCCGTGCGGCCTTACTAGAAGCCTCACAATTTCTTCCTTGGGTGGAGCGCCTTGTTCCAGCTCTTTCGGTGGTCAACCTTTTTCTGGGTGGCAGACTACTTGAGTCGAGAAAATATTGCTCCGGGCGAGGGTCGCTTTATCTGCAGATCTTCCATCCACTGTGCTCCCGCTGTGGTGTGACAAACGTCGACATTTTTAGCCTCCGCCGGAACCACAAGGTCCCCGGCTAAATTGCCAGGTCTCTGGATCCTCGAGCCATCACCGCTGGCGCTCTTGTAAGTTCGGTTTTTCACTTCCTCTTCTCCCTTGGGTCCTCCAGAATCTCAAGACCAAGGGGGTTCAAGCTATCCTGGTGGCACCAGATTGGCCCTGCCGGGTCTGGTATGTGGATCTCATTTTCCTGTTGGCGGATGCTCCTGGCCTCTTCCTCTGCTGGTCGACCTGCTGTCTCAAGGACTGCTGTTCCTCCCCACCTTGACTCAGCTGCGTTCACGGCGTGGCTGTTCAATCCGAGGTTTGAGGCATCGTGGTTTTTTCGGAGTTTGTTATTCTAACATACTCAGGCCCGGAAATTCCAGATAGCTTAGATCTGCCATCAAACGTGGAAGGCTTACGTCCACCGTTGGAAGAGTAACGATTCTCATCGGATCTTCTCCAGTCTGGTCTGGATCAAGGTCTTAGTCTTCTTTCTTTTTAAAAGACTTTCCTACAGGAGTGCCACTCTGTGCTCCTTTGGAACCCTTGGATCGGTGGGATCTTAACCTCATCTTTAAGGTGCTTCAGGTTCTCCCCTTCGAGCCTATGATATCCCTTTTTTTGCCTTCTGTCCTGGTAGAATGAGTTTCTGGTGGCCATTACCTCCATCCGCAGGGGTCCCTAATTGGCTGCCCCTTTTTTTTTTCGGCAGCCTCACTTTCTGGTTCTCCACAAGGATAAGGTTTTCCTCTGTCTGCCACAGTCTTTTTTTCTTAGGGTGTTTTTCCTGCTTCCACTTCGAGGACTTGGTCTTGCCCTCTTTCTGCTCGGTCCCCAGGCGTCCATGTGAGTGCTTGCTCTTCCCTGCCCGGTTGTTGCCCGGGCAATTTGCGTGTATACTGTTCCTCACGGATCCTTTCTCTTGTTCGGACGCTTTGCTCATTCTCCCTGAATGCCCTTGCCAGGGCCTGCCTGCTTCCAGACCTCCCATCTTCCGATGGCTTTGGTCTGAGATTAGGGAGACCTATCGGTTTAAGAGTAAGGCTCTGCCTTCCCGTGTGACGGCTCTCTCCTCTAGAGCTGTTGGAGTTCCCGGGGCCTCCGGCATCAAGCTTTTGCTTCCCAGGTCTGTAAGTATCCCACTGGGCCTCCATCCTCTTTCTCTAAGTTTCTCCAGATCCATTCTGTGGCCTCTGCTGATGCCAATTTGGGTTGTAAGTTTCTGGAAGCGGTTGAGTATTACAGGTTTGCATGGTCGTGTTATTCCCACCCTCTGGGACTGCTTTAGGACATCCCATGGTGCTGTGTCCCCCAGTGAAGTAGACGAGAAAGTGGGATTTTTGTGTACTCACCGTAAAATCCTTTTCACGTTGTATTCACTGGGGGACACAGATCCCTCCCTTGTTTTTTTCAGTGTTCTTGCCCGAACTGTGTTGGTTCCTTTTTGGGTTCAGGCATTGTTGGTGGTTGTTGGTTCCATGTTCCTTTTTGTCTCTCTCTCCTACTGCTACGGTACAAACTGATTCATGCACAGTGGCTGTGGCAGGGTATAGCCTGGAGGCGGAGCCAGCAGCTTTTGCTTTTTCCTAGTGTCTTGTCTCCTAGTGACCAGGTCTATACCCATGGTGCTGTGTCCCCCAGTGAATACAACGAGAAAAGGATTTTACGGTGAGTACACAAAAATCCCACTATTGTTTGTGGTAAGCACTTCCCTTTACAGACAGCTAGAATGGAGTTGCTTAAGGAGGACCTACCTATAGTAACTACAGAATACACCGAGACTATGAACGTACCTGCAGCAACTCTGTTCTAGTCAATTCTGTAGTGAGACAGCTAGAATGGAGTTGCTGTAAGGAGGACCTACCTATAGCAACTAAAGAATACACCGAGACTATGAACACAAAAATCCCACTATTTCGATTAACTTGGGACCAGAAACGCACTTGCATTAAAATACCTCCATTCTTTACCATAAATCTATTAAGCTTGCTTAAATATGATAACACAGCACAACTTGTCCGACTGATCGATATTAATTAAATTAAACCCCTATGGCTTTACTTGGAGTTCTCCTTCCTCTACCCCTTAGATCCACCCAGTAATTTCTAGGGAGTGGCCCCACCTGCCCAGCAGTTCAAAAAATAGCCCCTATAACATATAATTCCTTCAGGTTATGGATTCACTCCCAACAAAAGAATCAGCTTAAGTGTAATCTGCTTCTATGGATTTTCACTAAAGCTGGGTTTACCCCTTGTCTTTTCCCTTCTTCATTTATGTGGTGGAAGAATAGAGCGCTTATCTCTGTGAGACACTTCATCCTGAGGAATCATATTTGTCCCCTTCACAAGCTATAGAGGTATGAGTTACCTGAAGAGGAGAACTATCATCTCCACCAAATATTACATTTCCTTGAAAGCCTTGAGAGCCATCAAGATCTTCCCTCTCCTACCTCTTTAGAAAGGCTCTGTATATTTACATCTGCTAATCCTTGCAGTATGTTGCGGTTGTATTCAGACATATGAAACAACCCCCTTCCAATCAGAAACTCCCTTTTATGTTGAATTGAGGAAGGGACTGTAAAATTCATATGTCACTATCCCGATAGCGGCATTTCTGCACCACCATAGCCAAAGGAAGCCATCAAATGACTTTGGCAGATACTTCTATTAACATATTATACAGGACACATTTAGTACCTACAAGGGTCCAAAGACTATCCCAGACCTCATCTCCACTATGTTTTCAGGGTTGCGCAGAATCAGGCACCCGTCTACATATATGGTGGACATGCCCAAAGGTGGTATCGTTTTGGTCTCCGATTACAATGCTTATATCGAGAGTTATCTCCTGCCCTTTACCTAAGCTCCCCTCTATTCTATTAATGGCCGACAGAACATCTTGATTCCCAAACTAGCTTCAGAAACTAGCCTAATACATTTGTATGGCCGTCCAAATACATATTGCCACAAACTGGAAAATGCTACTCCACTCTGTAGTGCAAGTAGTAGCAAGAATTAACCAGATGACGACATACGAAAAATTATCTGCAATCAGAGAGGATGCTATGTCAGCATTTCCAAACTTGGGATCCATGGATTGAGAATTTGGGAGATCCCAGACTACGATTAGTCCTATCACCATATGAGATGTTCTTTTTACTATTATTTACACTAGACCCATTCACAACACCTTCTCTTGAGGCCACTCCGGACTATCCCCCCCCCCCCCCGGATATATGTCATAGGTAATATATTATTCTACCAGTTATTATATTATATATAAGATACCCCTTGCATGGGGATTGTTTGGTGGAATGTGTGTGTACTCTTTGTTTTCAACTTTAAATAAAATTCTTTGACAAAAAAAATAATAAAAAAAAATGGCAGTTTAAAGGGGTTTTGAGGATTTGGAGCCACCCCCCTGGGTGGCCAGGGGGTTGGTGTGTAAGAATAAAAATGGCATACTCACCTTTCCTCTTCACTCTTTTCTATCCTGGTCCTGGTCCCCTTTGGCCTCGTCCTGGGGCTCATGTGACCGCTGAGACCAGTCAGTAGACTACTTATTGGCAATAAAGACATCACTGGTCCCCCTCCAGAGACCGCTGAGACCACTGATTGCTCTCAGCTTCTGATGCTGTAAGGGGACCGGGAGCAGACAACCGATTGCAGGGGACAGGTTTTTTTTTCTCCTTTAATTCTTTTACACTGCAGCTGCCTTAGAGGTTGCTACAAATCCTGGACAACCCCTTTAATAGGAGTCACCTATTCTAGAATTTTGTTGACCACAAAGGAAGTTTTACTTTGTGTTTTTAAATGTATTTTTTCTTGTTTTTTGTTGTCTTAATCTGGGGTGCATTTTTTATTTTGAATTATATGGTAATTACAGTAGCATTATACATTCATGCAGTCTAATTTGTTTTTGATGTAATCCTTATGATAGGTGGCTACAAATATCACATCTTTTGCCTTATACGATAACTTCCTGCTCTTAACTACCCACTCTCATACCTGTCGAAGTGTGTCACTGATAAATACATCATTAAAAGGTAAGCTTTTCTCTGGCAAACTTTTTATGAAATAAGCTAAGGAATCTTGTCAGTCAGCAAGTTAGTCAACTGCATATGTACATGAATCTGTATAGTCGCTAATTTAAGCAGTATTTTTATCGATAGTCTTGACTGCCTTTATTTTCCAACTATTTATTGTAGCACTAGTTGAACTGTTAAATGGCACATCAAATGCCAATGATGAAACTATCCGAAAAGTGGAGAGAGGATCTCGCATTGTTACTGTGGTTCCTCAGGACACCAAAGTGATCTTACAGGTCAGTTACAGTTTCTTTGCGTTGCAGTCCTTTGTTGACAGAACAAAGGACTGCAACGCAATGATTATACCATATTTACCTTGTCCTTTTCACCAATATTTTCTGTCTGTCTTGTAGTCCAAATGTGGGGAAGGGGGGGGTTCTGGTTGGCCGGTGTTGGTGGAGCAGGGTTGCCCGAAGTGGTTACGGGCCCACGACCAGCTGGAAATTAACGTGGCCACACAATACGATGATGATGATTGGGGAAAGCCTGGTTCTCCGACGGCTATACACAGTCTGCCCAGGAGTGGGGCTGTTTTACCACATTGTTGGTCCCTGTGCAAAGGTTTCATAAGTGCCCCCCCCCATCACCACAACTTAGAAATACCTGACCAGCACAAATTATAATGCCCCCTCAATGACCTTACATAGTATAACGCCCCTTTGTGGTGGCTTTCATACAGTATAATGCCTCCCTAGTGGCCCCATACAATACGTTGCCCCTCATAATGTCCTCTGCCAGGTTGCCCCCACATTTTCATGTCCCTCTCCAGATTTGTCTCCACAGATTCTTGCCCCCCCCCCCCCCCCCCTCCCAGGTTGCCCCCTCAGTATCATGTCTCTCCCCCCCCAGTTTCATGTCCCCCACTGTATATATCAAAGAAAAAAAAACCTTAATACTCAACTTTCCCCTTTTCCCCGTTCACTCCTCTCTCTGGTCCCAGAGAGCAACAGGCACAATGTCAGGACACCGGGAGCAACGACAGCGGCCTGGTGGTGAAGTAGGGAGCAGACAGCTCCCTACTTCATTACTTTCTTCAACTCATCAGCGTCAGTGGGACAGCAAATGCAGGACTGTCCCACTGTCCAAAGGGGGCCCCCGCTACCATAGGGCCTGGTGCAAAGTGCACTGTTGGCCCTATGTTTAAAGAGGCCCTGCCCAGGGGAAGTGAGTAAAAATAACAAACACTTATACTCACCCCTCCTGGGTTTCCGACGTTCCCCAGCATCCTGTTTGTGGTTCTTCTGGCCTTTGATTGAAGTCATGCGTCCCAGACGTCACTGCTGGGGCCTGTGATTGGGCCCCAGCAGTAACGTGGGGCGCCCCGGCGTAATGACGCCAGCGTGCCCAACATGACCACAGAGGCCCAATAACTGGCCTCAGCAGTGACGTCTGGGACGTGTGACCTCACAGGCAGAAGAGAACCGAAGAAGATGCTGAAGAGAGCCGGATGGAACGAGGATGCCCAGGAGAGGTGAGGCAAAATGAGTATAAGTTTTATATTATACTGTGTGGGGGTCCACTGTGGGGAGCATATTTTACTGTGTGGGGGCCAGGCGGTGCAAGCATGTTAGGAGAAGAAAACCTGCGCTGCCCGTATATGCCTCCATGACGTGACTGGTGTGTCCCGCATTAACATAGGCAAATTCCACTGCAGGGCCACCTGTCAATGTGGCCCTGCACCTGTTGCAAAGCTACAACTCCACACTTGCTTGGGCAGGTTAAGATGATGGGAGCTGTGGTTTTACAACAGCTGCAGAGCCACACAGGTTGTGCAAAACTGCTGTCCCCATACAAGAGTGTTGCACAACCTGTGGCCCTCTAGCAGCAGATTCTCCCATAAATTATTTTCCCCTATTTTCCTCCTCTTAAAACCTAGATGCATCTTATGATCCGGTGTGTCTTATAGTCTGAAAAATATGGTAACTCTATCTATTACAGTACTATGGGACAAATAGTGGGATTTTTGTGTACTCACCGTAAAATCCTTTTCTCATTGTATTCATTGGGGGACACAGCACCATGGGTATAGACCCCGGCCACTAGGAGGCTGACACTAGGAAAAAGCAAAAGCTGTCGGCTCTGCCCTATAGTCTATACCCTCTCACACACAGAGTGCTGAGCCAGTTTGTACCGCAGCAGTAGGAGAGAGACACCAAAGAAAAAAAAGGAAAACGGAACCAACAACCGCCAACATGTCCTGAACCCGAAAAGAACCAAAAACAGCTCGGGCAGAAACAAAAAAACAAGGGTGGGATCTGTGTCCCCCAGTGAATACAACGAGAAAAGGATTTTACTGTGAGTACACAAAAATCCCACTTTCTCATCTACTTCACTGGGGGACACAGCACCATGGGATGTCCTAAAGCAGTCCCAGAGGGCGAGAAATAAACAGCCATGCGAACAACCTAGCGCACAGCCGCTTGCAGAACCTTACGACCCAAAGTGGCATCGGCAGAGGCCAAAGAATGAATCTGGTAAAACTGTGAAAGTGTGGATGGAAGCCCAGGTGGCGGCCTTGCAGACCTGGACGGCAGAAGCCTGATGCCGAACAGCCCAGGAGGCTCCAACAGCCCTCGTGGAGTGAGCCGTCACGCGGAAGGGCAGGGCCCTACCCTTAAGCCGATAGGCCTACCTGATCGCAGACCGAATCCAGGAGGAAATGGAAGCCTTGGAAGCAGGAAGGCCCTTGCGAGGACCCTCGGGGAGGACGAACAAGGTGTCCGATCGGCGGAAAGGGTCAGTAAGAGACAAATAGATCCTAACCGCCCGGACAACATCCAGGCAGTGAAGAGAACGTTCCCGAGGATGTTTAGGGTCCGGACAAAAGGACGGCAAGACAATGTCCTCGATGTGGAAAGAGGAAACCACCTTTGGCAGGAAAGACGGAGGTGGACGAAGGACAACCTTGCCCCTATGGAGAACCAGAAAGGGAGACTGCCGAGTCAGGGCAGCGAGCTCAGAGACCCTGCGAATGGAAGTAATGACCACCAAAAAAGCGACCTTCCAGGACAGGAGCCGAAGTGGGATATCCCGCAAAGGCTCAAAGGGGGGGGGGCCTGAAGCACCTCAAGGACAAGATTGAGATCCCACGGATCTGTGGGTGTACGATAAGGGGGGGCACAGTGTGCCACACCCTGCAAGAAGGTCTTCACCTGAGGGCGGAAGGCCAGGGTCTTCTGAAAAAGGATAGAGAGAGCAGAAACCTGCCCCTTAAGAGAAGAAAGACCAAGACCCTGATCCAGACCGGACTGGAGAAAAGCCAGGATCCTGGGAAGCGAGAAAAGGAGCGGATGATAAGCATTACCCTCACACCAGCGGACGTAGGACCTCCACGTGCGGTGGTAAATCTTGGCCGACTGAGGCTTCCGGGCCTTGAGCATGGTCTGGACAACAGGCTCCGAAAAACCACGTCGCCTCAGAACCTCGGCTTCAACAGCCATGCCGTTAAACGCAGCAGATGTAAGGCAGGGTGGAGCATCGGGCCTTGGGACAGGAGGTCTGCCTGCAGGGGAAGAGGCCAAGGAGCATCCGCCAGTAGGAAGATAAGATCTGCGTACCAGGCCCTGCGGGGCCAATCTGGAGCCACCAAGATGGCGGGAACCCTCTTGGTCTTGAGCTTTTTGAGAACCCGAGGGAGAAGCGGAAGAGGAGAGAACAGGTACAGAAGACGGAAGTCCGACCAGGGAATCACGAGAGCGTCGACTGCAACGGCTTGAGGGTCCAAGGACCTGACCACGTACCTGGGTAGCTTGTGGTTCAGGCGGGAGGCGAAGAGATCGACGTCGGGAGTGCCCCACCGGGAACACAACTCGAGGAATATCTCCTGATGAAGAGACCACTCGCCTGGGTCGAGTCTTTCTCAGCTTAGGTAATCCGCCGCCCAATTGTCCACGCCCGGAATGTGGACCGCAGAAAGAGCTGGAACATGCCGCTCCGCCCACCGGAGGCAGCGAGAGGCTTCCAGAAGAGCCGCCTGGCTCCTGGTGCCCCCTTGATGGTTTAGGTAGGCGACTGCGGTGGAGTTGTCGGTCTGGACTCTGACTGGACGCCCCTGGAGGAGAGAGGTCCAATGAGACAGGGCCAAGAAGATGGCCCTCAGTTCCAGCATGTTGATCTGGAGAGAGGACTCCGCCCCCGGACCACAGTCCCTGAACGGTCAAGGCCCCGAAGACCGCCCCCCAGCCTGTCAGACTCGCATCGGTGGAGACCACCTGCCAATGGAGAGGAAGGAAGGACTTCCCCTGAGAGATTCCCGGAGAGGAGAGCCACCAAAGAAGCTCTCGACGAACTCGAAGAGGGAGGCGAATCATGCGGCCAAGGATGGATGGAGACCTGTCCCAGCGTGCCAGAATCGCCAACTGCAGAGGGCGCGAGTGAAACTGGGCAAAGGGGATGGCCTCGAAGGTCGAGACCATCATGCTCAGGACCCGCATGCAGAACCGAAGAGAGCAAGGCGAGGCCTTCCGAAGGTGGGAGACCCCGGACCGAAGGGCCAGAATTTTGGACTCTGGAAGGAGAACCCTGCCCTGGAGTGTGTCGAGGGTCATGCCCAGGAAATCCATGCGCTGAGAAGGCACGAGACAGGACTTTTCCTCGTTGATGAGCCAGCCGAACCGGCGAAGGAGGTCTAAAGTGATCCGCAAGCTGGAAAGATTGTCCACCCTGGAAGGAGCTTTGACCAGAAGGTCGTCCAAGTAGGGGATAATGGCAACTCCTCCTGAGCGGAGAATGACCATGAGAGGCGCCATCACCTTGGTGAAGACCCGAGGGGCAGAGGCCAGCCCGAAGGGAAGAGCAACGAACTGGAAATGACGCGAACCCACGCAAAACGAAGAAAACGCTGATGGCCCAGCGCAATGGGAATGTGAAGGTAAGCGTCGCGTATGTCTATGGACGAAAGAAACTCGCCCGGCTCCAGGGAAGCCACCACAGACCTCAGGGACTTCATGCGGAACCTGCGGACACGGACGAACCTGTTGAGCCCCTTCAGATCCAGGATAGGGCGAAGAGAGCCGTCCTTCTTGGGGACAGTGAACAGGTTGGAGTAGTAACCCTGGAAACACTCTGAAGCGGGCACGGGGACGATGACTCCTTGCTGCTGGAGAATGGAGACAGCCAGAAGGAATGCAGTCGCTCGAGCGGGGGAAGAAGGCAAAGTGGACGGAAAAAATCTCCCGGCTGGGAGGGAGAAGAACTCTATTGAGTATCCGTTTGACACGACCTCTCGAACCCAGGCGTCGTCGACGCTGGCAAGCCAGGTCTCCCGGAAGGAGAGCAAACGTCCCCCCACCCGAGAACCCCCGAGTGGGGGAAGGCCTTCATGCCGAGGTGGGCTTGGTACCAGAAGGCCTGTAGGGCCTGTAGCGGGGCTGCCAGGCAGGTCTGGGCTTGAAAGAGGGCTTCTTGGAGCGAGAGCCCCGAGGGGAGCGACTTCCGGAGCGAGAGGAGAAGCCACGAAAGGAGCGAAGGCGCTGAGTACTCCTGGCAGAAGATAGCTGGCGCTTAGAACGCCTCTGGGGAAGGAGAGAACTTTTGCCCCCAGTGGCCTCAGAGATAAGCTTCTCAAGACCCTTACCAAAAAGCCGGCCCTGTTCTTCCCGGGAAAAAGGGAGGGCCACAACAGCTTTCTTGGAGGTGGCCTCAGCGTTCCACGAACGAGTCCAAACCGTACGGCGGATAGCCACGGCATTGGCGGCCGCCTTGGCAGAGCGGCGAGCTGCTTCCAAGGAAGCATCACACAGGTACTTGGAAGCGTTCAGGATTTGAGCAACAAGCAGTTGGTTGTCCTGGAGGGAAGCTTCATCAGAGAGGCGAGGCTAGCCTGGAGCTGTTTGGCCCAGGATATGCAGGCCTTGCTGACCCAAGAGGCAGCGAAGGATGGCCGCAGAGAAGAGCCGGCCGCTGTGAAGGCCGCTTTAGCGAGAGCTTCCACCTTCCTGTCTGAGAAATCACTGAGAGAGGCGGAGTCCGCCAAAGGCAAAATGGTAGCACTGGAGAGCCTAGCAACCGCGGGGTCCACCGCGGGAGATTCTGACCACTTAGAGACACACTGGTCCGGGAAAGGAAAGAGGACGTCCGACTTCCTAGTCGAGGACAGAGGACGGTCCGGGTGAAGCCATTGTTCCTTCAAGATGTGGTCAAACGCCCCATGGTTAGGAAAGACCAGAGGAGGGCGCCGATTGTGACGGAAGGAGATGTCCTCTTGGGAGGCAGGGTCCGGGTCCTCTGAGATTTGTAGAGTATCTCTGACCGCACGGTTGAGGTCCTGCGTAGCAGCGGATATAGCTGTGCCTTGCTGATGCTCCGAGTCGGAGTCAGAGGCGTCCCCAGGAGAAACAGATCAAGCAGGGGGAGACAGAGTTCCGCCTGTCGGAGTGGATCCGCGGGAAGAGGCCCTGCCTGGGGAGTGCCCAGGGGTAGGGGAGGATGACCGTGACCTGTAGGAAGACTTCCTGGTCCTCTTGCGGGGACGGCTCCTGGATCTGGAACGGGAGCCATGTGAGCGCCCGGAAGGTTCCCTGGAGGCAGCCGACTGAGCGGCGATCTGGGAAGGCAGCCGTTCCAAGGTCTCCACCACAGACTGGTTAAGCCTGGCCAGGTTACCAATGGCCTGGGTGAGAGCAACCGCCCAATCCGGAGAAGGGTGACCTGGTGAGGAGCCAGAAGGCTCTTGGGCTGGCTGAGACGGAAGGCAGAGCGCGCAGATGGGCTCAGGCTGTCCACATGGTAGCTTCTTGTTACAGCGGGCACACGTATAAAACGTGGCGGCACTGGAGGGGGCCGAGGGCCGAGATGACTCTTCACGAGAGGACATGGCAGTGCAAGGCCCAGGAAAAAAAGGGGGGGGAACCCAGGAGGAAACCTACCAGACCTGAGAAAGGTGTCTGCTAGCCGACTGCTGCAGAAAAGCTGCACAGAGAGAGATCCCCCGGTGCTGTGTCTCGCAGGCTGAGAGAGAAACACGCTGTCTGGAGAACAAGGCCCTCCCCCTGGAGTTCCCGCGCTTAGGGGCTAGAAGAAAGGCTGGACGACAGTCCAGGACAGCCCCCGGCCAATAGAGGGGATAGGAGGAGCCCGGAGGCCATGAGCGCCCGGAGGAGAGCACGGGGGAGGGGGCGGGCCTAGTCCGAAGTGAAGCCTGGGGCTAAAGTAAATGCCGCGGCCGGAGCGCCCTGAAACCAGCGACGCGACACCGTCGGCGATAAAGGCCCCCGCGGGAGCCATGGAAGCCCTCGGTGGCGCCATGGAAGCCCTCGGTGGCCAGAAAAAAAGGGAGGATGAGGAGACCCCCGAAAACGGATGCCGCGCGCGCGCGCCCCCCCCCCCCCCCCCCCGCCGCTGGCGCCGCTCAGGAGCGCCATAGAAAGGGGCTCATTCACATAAGGGGACCCAGGGAGAAACTAACCCCTTAGATCCAGATGGCCATCCTAACCCCTGAAAGAAGAGCTGAGGAAAGGGAGTTGGAGAGGGGAAATACTCCTTTCACACTCACCTGCTTTCTATTCTTCTCATACTCACCTGTCTGGCGTCTTCAGGCGCCGCAGGGTCACCCCCTCGGTAGGACCTTGCACGTGGGAGTGGGGTCACCGGTACTCCGGCCGCTTTCGGGGGGGCGGCGAATGGTGAGTGGGGACTGGGTGACCGGCGAGGCTGCTCTTTATAGAGTGCTGTGCCCGCAGGAGGGTATGACTAGTGTGGCGTACACACTGACTACCCCCTGCACCTGAAAGAAAGGTAAAAATAAAAACGATGCAAGACAGAAGACCTGAGTCAGGTCGTGTCTGCCTCCTATGACACTAGGTTAAAACTGGCTCAGCACTCTGAGTGTGAGAGGGTATAGACTATAGGGCGGAGCCGACAGCTTTTGCTTTTTCCTAGTGTCAGCCTCCTAGTGGCCGGGGTCTATACCCATGGTGCTGTGTCCCCCAGTGAAGTAGACGAGAAAAGACAGATTTTTTTTTTTTTTTTTTTAAAGGCAAGTAGGTACATACATTAGGGTTGCTTATGTCTCCTATGTTGGGAAGCAGGTAAAACTTGTAAGTACCCACAGTCTTGGGAGTAAAGTATACCCAAAATTCTGCTCTTGCCACTTAGCAAGTCTTAAAGGGGTTGTCTGGTCCCAAATTGAATTTTCATACCGATGACCTATCCTGTGAACTGTCGGGGACACACACCCATACCCTACACAGATGGTCTGTCCTATCAACCTTCGGGTGCTGGAAGCAGCATAGTGGTGGTTCCGGTGAACTGCATCACTGTTCCTATTACTTGTATAGGATCAGCACTGCACTCACCGCCCATCCACTAGCAGCTTCCAGCAACCAGAGACTGCTAGAACAGATAATCTGTGCAGGTTCCTATCCTGTGGATAGGTCAACAGTCTGGAATTTCAGTTTGGGGCCTGACAATCCCTTTAAGTCCTCATATTGTTCTAGAGATTAAGTGACTAGTGATGTCACTAATTTGCAAAATGTTCAACCAGAGTCAGGAGGCTAGTGTTACCAGTTGTACTTCTTTGTGCAGATACAATTAATACAGAAAACAATCCTTGGATACAGAGTGAGCTTCCACATGAAAGGAATAAAGTAGCCTTTAAAGGGCTATTCCCACATCAAACTTCTTTGGTGTCTCACAGGTTATGGCATATGTGTCTGATAGATACTGGTCTCAGAGGTGGGACCAGCATCTATACCGAGTGGTCCCTTCTTTTTGTGATAATTGTACAAGAAACTGAAGTCTCATTGTTAAAACCATTTCATAGATTTTGTGTCTGCTAAAGCGCTTACAAAATAAAGACAGTGGAGAGAATTTACTAACCCATCTACACACGTGGACAAAATTGTTGGTTACCCTCGTTTAATGAAAGAAAAACCCACAATGGTCAAAGAAATAACTTGAATCTGACAAAAGTAATTATATATAAAAATTCTATGAAAATGAACAAATGAAAGTCAGACATTGCTTTTCAACCATGCTTCAACAGAATTTTTTATAAAGGAAAACTCATGAAACAGGCCTGGACAGAAATGATAGTTCCCTTAACTTTAATATTTTGTTGCACAACCTTTTGAGGCAATCACTGCAGTCAAAAGATTCCTGTAACTGTCAATGAGACTTCTGCACCTCTCAACAGGTATTTTGGCCCACTCCTCATGTGCAAACTGCTCCAGTTGCCTCAGGTTTGAAGGGTGCCTTTTCCAGACGGCATGTTTCAGCTCCTTCCAAAGATGCTCAATAGGATTTAGGTCAGGGCTCATAGAAGGCCACTTCAGAATAGTCCAATGTTTTCCTCTTAGCCATTCTTGGGTGTTTTTAGCTGTGTGTTTTGGGTCATTATCCTGTTGCAAGACCCATGACCTGCGACTGAGACCAAGCTTTCTGACACTTTCTCTCTAGAATCCCTTGATAGTCTTGAGATTGCATTGTACCCTGCACAGATTCAAGACACCCTGTGCCAGATGCAGCAAAGCAGCCCCAGAACAACAGAACCTTGTCCATGTTTCACAGTAGGGACAGTGTTCTTTTCAAGATATGCTTCATTTTTCTGTCTGTGAACATAGAACTGATGTGCCTTGCCAAAAATTTAGATTTTTGTCTCATCTGTCCATAGGACATTCTCCCAGAAGCTTTGTGGCTCGTCAACATGTAGTTTGGCAAATTCCAGTCTGTTAGATTCAAGTTATTTCTGTGACCATTGTGTTTTTTTCTTTCATTAAACGAGGAGTACCAACAATTTTGTCCACGTGTGTATATCACTTGTCAGGTGTGCACCATCCGTGAAGCAACGTGAGGACCTTGCCTCACAGATGGTGCCTCAGTATGCTTTACTGCTTGCAGGGAGTGGCATATTACCTATAATGCAACCTGCTTTGCTTTGAAAAGAAAGAGGTTGGCACTAGCGCCTTCTCTGGGAGCTATAAGTAAAAAGGCTTTGGCAGTCACCAGTGGGGCGTTATCATAATGATCTTCTTTCATAATGGGAAGCAGAACTACAGAGTTGCTGCCATGATCTTTCCTACAGCTGCCTGCAATCCAATTTTCTTCATATCAGGAACACTATAGGTGCTGTCTCATTCTTCCGAATTGCCCTCATCTTGCTTCTCTCAGCCACTATGCTCCCTGTTTGTTAAGTTGTTGTTTCCATTTACAGTGGGGAAAAAAGTGCAAGTTGCGCAAGTTCTCCCTCTTAAAAAGATGAGAGAGGCCTGTAATTGACATCATAGGTAGACCTCAACTATGAGAGACAAAATGAGAAAACATATCTAGAAAATCACATTGTCTGATTTTTTTTAAAGAATTTATTTGCAAATTATGGTGGAAAATAAGTATCTGTTCACCTACAAACAAGCAAGATTTCTGTCTCTCACAGACCTGTAACTTCTTCTTTAAGAGGCTTCTCTGTCCTCCACTCATTACCTGTAGTAATGGCACCTGTTTGAAATTGTTATCAGTATAAAAGACACCTGTCCACAACCTCAAACAGTCACACTCCAAACTCCACTATGGTGAAGACCGAAGAGCTGTGGAAGGACACCAGAAACAGAATTGTAGACCTGCATCAGGCTGGGAAGACTGAATCTGCAATAGGCAAGCAGCTTGGTGTGAAGAAATCAACTGTGGGAGCAATAATTAGAAAATGGAAGACATACAAGACCACTGATAATCTCCCTTGATCAGGGGCTCCACGCAAGATCTCACCCCATGGGGTCAAAATGATCACAAGAATGGTGAGCAAAAATCCCAGAACCACACAGGGGGACCTAGAGAATGACCTGCAGAAAGCTGGGACTAACGTAACAAAGGCTACCGCCAGTAACACACTACGCCGCCAGGGACTCAGATCCTGCAGTGCCAGACGTTTCCCCCTGCTTAAGCCAGTACATATCCGCGCCCGTCTGAAGTTTGCTAGAGAGCATTTGGATGTTCCAGAAGAGTATTGGGAGAATGTTATATGGTCAGATGAAACCAAAGTAGAATTGTTTGGTAGAAACACAAGTCGTTGTGTTTGGAGGAGAGTGAAGGCTGAGTTGCATTCAAAGAACACCATACCTACTGTGAAGCATGGGGGTGGCAACATCATGCTTTGGGGCTGTTTCTCTGCAAAAGGACCAGGACAACTGATCCGTGTACATGAAAGAATGAATGGGGCCATGTATCGTGAGATTTTGAGTGCAAACCTCCTTCCATCAGCAAGGGCATTGAAGATGAAACGTGGCTGGCCAGGGCAACGAAGGAGTGGTTTCGTAAGAAGCATTTCAAGGTCCTGGAGTGGCCTAGCCAGTCTCCAGATCTCAACCCCATAGAAAACCTTTGGAGGGAGTTGAAAGTTCATGTTGCCCAGTGACAGCCCCAAAACATCACTGCTCTAGAGGAGATCTGCATGGAGGAATGGGCCAACATACCAGCAACAGCGTGTGCCAACCTTGTGAAGACTTACAGAAAACGTTTGACCTCTGTCATTGCCAACAATAATAATAATAATAATAATAATAGTCCATTAATAGTCCCACAATGGGGAAATTCAGTGTGTTACAGCAGCAAAGATAAGCAGATACAAAAACAAATACAACATGTACAGGAATGTTCCAAGGTGAGAGGCATTACATTAATAGCAGACAGACAGATAGGACGTAGCAGAGGGAGGGGGGGGGGGGGGTGGGATTTAACAGGCAGAGAGATATTTCAGTTCTCTGTGTGTAATGATCTCCGCTTAGGTCGGTGTTGGTTGTACAGCCTAACCGCGGTGGGGGAGGAAAGACTTCCGATAGCGCTCCTTCTCACACCTAGGGTGGAGCAGTCGGTCACTGACAGTACTGCTCAGTGCGATCACAGTCTCATGCATGGGATGGGACTTCTTCTTCTGCATGGAGCTCACCACGGACAGTATCCTTCTGTCACCCACCACCTGCACTGGGTCCAGTGGGCTCCCCAGGACAGAGCTGGCCTTTCTAATCAGCTTGTCAAGTTTATTTCTGTCCCTGGTTGATATACTGCTCCCCCAGCAGGCCACTCCAAAGAAGATGGCTGATGCCACTACTGAGTTGAAGAAAGTTCTAAGAAGTGCCCCCCGGATTCCAAAGGCTCTCAGTTTCCTAAGCAGGTAGAGCCTGCTGTGGCCCTTCCTGTACAGGGCCTCCATATGATCTGCCCAGTCCAGCTTTATTATTAAGGAGCAAACCCAGGTACTTATAGGTGTTCACAATCTCGATGCCCGTCCCCAGGATGTCCACTGGTTTAGGAGGGCTTCTGCCTTTGCGGAAGTCCACCACCATCTCCTTGGTCTTCCCCGCGTTAATCTTCAGGTGGTTCCGGTGGCACCAGTCCACAAAATCCTGGTTCAGTTCTCTGTACTCCCTGTCATCATCATCTGTGATGAGACCCACTATTGCAGAGTCGTCAGAATACTTCTGTAGGTAGCAGCTGGATGAGTTGCACCTAAAATCTGCAGTGTACAGTGTGAAGAGGAAAGGGGCGAGAACCGTACCCTGAGGTGCCCCCGTATTACAGAGGATATATAACAAAGTATTGAGATGAACTTTTGTTATTGACCAAATACTTATTTTCCACCATAATTTGCAAATAAATAATTTAAAAATCAGACAATGTGATTTTCTAGATATGTTTTCTCATTTTGTCTCTCATAGTTGAGGTCTACCTATAATGTCAATTACAGGCCTCTCTCATCTTTTTAAGTGGGAGAACTTGCACAATTGGTGGCTGACTAAATACTTTTTTTCCCCACTGTACATTGTGCACCAATTAAGCCTGGAACAGGAATATAGGTGGGGAATGGGAGAACTTTACTTTTTTTTTTTTTTTTTTTTTCGTAATTTTAATAATTCTTAGTTTTTATACAGTCCCGGCCAGACCAATGTCAAAGATCAGTTTAGGGCAGTAAACAGCACAGATCAGTCCTTTGTTCTGCCCATTGCTTCAGTTTACCTGCTGTATAATAGGGTAATCAGACTCAAAAGCTCTCAGCACCCTCTTCACTGCTCTTCTCAAATGGGAAAGGGTATATAACTCCTACTCCATGGTGCTGGTATGGTGCCAATGAAGCACACGTCACGGTTGTATATACAGAAATTTCACAGCACTGAAGATTAAGGTGCAGTTTTTAAATATCATTGGAAATCCAGATTGTTATATTTCATGGATGAATATGGCAGACTACAATAAGGATTCTTCCAGACGTTTATGACCACCTTCAGCTAATATTCAAGATGGTAAGCAATGGAGGGCTTGATACTGCTTGATTACACGTTTGTAAGAGAGGAAAGCCTTTCACACATTCATAGGTAATTCATTCAAAGAGCTTTTCCAGGCAAAAACTTTTGTTTGCCTGTGAAATCAGTGTACATATGAAACACAATAATTTTTCCATGTCAAAGATTATTATTATATATACATAAAAATATAATTTTTTTTTTTTTTTTAACAGATGCCACGGGGCAACTTAGAAACTATTCATCACAGAGCTCTTGTCCTGGCACAAATCCGCAAGTGGCTAGACAGGTGAGTGATTGATTTTAAATGCATAACTTTTGTGCTATTTTGCCTAATGTACTTTAGGAAACATTTCTACATGGAGTGTTGCTCAAAATGTGTTTGTCACATTTGTTTATTAGAAACAGATGTGTTTTAATGTATCTATCTTTTTTTTTTTTTTTTTTTTTTTTTTTTTTTTTGTTAAACTTCAGTTTAAGTACAAACATTTGCATGAAAACTTGATCGAAAAGCAACAATAGCTTTGCATGTCTAGGCAGAAGTCAATTCCATTGTGCTACATTAAGATGTGAGCTGCCCTGTTGCAGGACCAGAAAAATGGACGACAACAGGTCACAGAAATGATGGACACAAAAAGATCACAAGGGACCCAACTGATTAGAATCTGTCTGTCTGGGGTCCATTTTTTTTTTTTTTTTTTACTGAAATCACTGAAAGTCAAACTTTTTCATCTGCTGATTTTTGACAGACACTGCAATGGAGACTATGACGCAGATGTGAATGTGGCCTTAATACCAAAAGAAAAGCATTGGTTTAAATATGTGAGAAGTTTATTTTTCTCACAAACAGGCAATAGAACCACATGGATCTAACCAGTTCCCTAGGGAGGCTTGAGGTGGGGCATGGCAGGGTATCCACAACCCCTGACCCTTTCAAAGGGTAAGGTGTCATTTATAATCTTTACCCAGTAAGCAATTAAGGGGGTCATATCTTATCGGAGTATTAGTATGTTGAATAGGCACGTCCTAGGGTGTAGGGGGAATGACCTCCAAGAGGGAATTGACAGATTGAATGATTTCATCCCGAAATGCAGCTGTATCAGGCCTATATCAGATGCCCTCCTAACCACACCCCAAGCAGCGAGATGTGGGTGTCACCCCCACTATGTGAAGTAGTAGGGGTGTGAAGAAGTAATCCTAGTGGCTAGTACAGTTGCAACAATCTATTATTAGCGGCCTGTCAGACCACCGCATGGGACTCCAAGGCATCACTCTTATCTCTCTACCAGTAAGGTAGGTAATACAGCAGAGTCACTTGGAATCCAAGGAGGTGGGGGGAAGTGCTGACTTGTGGAAAAAAGTCAGTAGCATCCCAAATATATTCAAAGTACTCTCTACCTGGGAGGGTGAAGTAAAACACAAAGTTATACTTGCCTATCCCCGTTCCCATTGACTTGTCTGCAGTTTGGGGCTCATCGCACTTCCCTGAAGCAGACATCATCAACCGAAGGCTGAAGCATGGAGCTGATAGCTCCACCATTGTATTTCACTCTCTGTGTCGTAAAGACACAGAATTGAAATCACTACCTGCCACCTGGAACAGGACTGTCCCATTTTATCTGGGTCGCCTTAGGGGGGCTCCAGTACCATAGGACCTGGTTCGGATGCCCCATATGCCATATGGTTAAAGCAGCCCTCAGTGGGACTGTGGCTGTGGAGTTGAAAAAAGTTGATTTTGTATAACTAATTGATGCATATTATACTGCATATTTACTTTCATAGAAATTCAGTCACTAGCTTTTTACATGAATTTGAGTAGCTTTACTTCTTTTGTGTGACCATAGCTTTCAGCCATTTATGAAGGAGGGCTGTGGATCCCAAGGACAAACAGAGTCAAGGTGAGGGGGGCTTTCCTAGGTGGCATCCCTACCCAGGTGGAGTGAGGGGGATAGCTTACTGTCATGACCCAAGCCTTAGGAGAGGCATACAACAGCCTGACCCATTGAACTTGGTGTCAAACCTAAAACGAATCTTCATCACAGGAAATCAAAGGCATTTGCTGCATCCTGTGAGTTTATGACCTGATTTCCTAACTGATCATCCTAGATAAAGTTGTATATTAAGGTCTTTTGGTAATGGAAATGGACTTGCCTTTTTGGGCGAAGTGTGTTATAGTCCATTTCTCCTTGTTGAAGCAGAGGGAATGTACTATGGCCCAAATCTTAAAATCACAAGTGAGGCATGAGATTTTTCAGTAGGGCCTGGTTTAAGAAGTATTGTAATAGAGGCCTCATAGGGATTTGGGGTAGATTTAGGGGTAGCGCAAAACATGTACAGCATGGGTGATGTCAAGTTGAAGACTGCCCAGGGGCAGGGCCAAAATATCTGTGGCAATTTCATCTAAACTTAGGGAACCTTAAGGAGGTCCACATGCTTGCTAGATAGCTTGGGGAAGGTTATGTCCTGCTGGTGTAATGCAAAGTCCTATCAGACTTGGCCAACAGTGGGATGAATAGATTGGAGTTAAAGGTGTGAAAGAACTGGAAAATGGAGCTATAGAGCAGAATTCTGCTTATAACTTATAACTTTCAGTCTGTTTGGCATAAATCCCAACTGTTCTTTGGTAATCACTGTCATTAGTCTAAGTGCTTTAGAGCATCCATGCGGTTAGAGGACCCGTTTCCGACTTCTCAAGAGGACATCTTCTTCCATCACAGTTCCCACCCACCTATGGTCTTCCTCAACCATTAAGGCGTTTGACCATATCTTGAAGGAACAATGGCTTCACCGGACTGTCCCCTGCCTTCCACTAGGAAGTTGGACGTCCTTTTTTTTTTTTCAAGTGTGTCTCCAAGTGGTCAGAGGTGGACCCCACGATAGCTAGACTATCCCAGGCTACTATTCTGCCTTTAGTGGATTCTGCCTCTCTCTCAGTGATCCCTTGGACAAGAGGGTGGAGAAATGGCTGCTCTCCTTTCAGGAGATCTGGCTTTCCAATATCAACGGCGCCTGGGTCCGAGAGGCGGTGTCAACCGGCTACTCAATCGAGTTCTCCTCTCTTCCACACAGAAGATTTTTTTCCATTCAGTTTGCCTTCTTCCCCCACTTGAGCAGCTGCCTTTCTTCAGGCCGTCTCCGTGCTTCAGCAGCAGGGAGTCATTAGTTTTTATTCCAACCTGTTCACCGTTCCCAAGAAGGATGGTAACCTTCGCACCATCCTGGACCTGAAGGTGGTCAACAAGTTCATCCGTGTCCGCAGGTTTCGCATGGTTTTCAGTTTTGCATTTGGGTCCTGGGCATGATGGTCTCGACTTTCGAGGCATCCCTTTTGCTCAATTCCAGTCGCATCCTCTGAAGTTGGCGATTCCGGCACACTGGGACAAGTCTCCGTCCAGCCTCAACTGCCTGATTCTCCTGCCTCTTTGGGTTCGCTGAGAGCTTTTTTGGTGTCTCTCCTCCCCAGGAATCTCTCAGGGGAAGTCCTTTCTTACCCTCTGTTGGCAGGTGATCACCAACGACTCCAGTTTTTCCAGCTGGGAAGCGATCGCTTACTTGAACCACCAGGGGGGCACCAGGAGGCGTGCGGCCTTACAAGAAGCCTCCTGCTCCCTGCTTTTGGCGGAGCATTATGTGGTTTCTTCCTTCCACATCAAGAAGGACACGCGTGAGCGTGCTCTTCTTTGATGTGGTCTGGGCGATCCAGGTCTATTTGTCTCTCACTGACTCCTTCCGTAATTCAGATGTCTTGTTCGTTCTCCCTGAGGGCCCTCTCAAGATTCCTGGCTGCTTCCAAGACTTCCATCTCCAGGTATATTCGTTCTGCTATCAGGGATGCCTATCGGCACAAGGGTAGGCCATCGCCTCACTGTGTGACTGCTCTTTCTACGAGTGCTGTCGGAACTTCCTGAGCTGTTCAGCTTCACTCTTCCACCGCGAAGGACTGCAAGGTTGCCACCTGGCCCCTCTATCCATACCTTCACCAGGTTCTACCAGATCCATTCTGTGGCTTCTGCCAATGACAACTTGGGTCATAAGGTTCTGCAAGTGGCTGTATGCGAGGTTGCTCGCTGTGTCCCCAAATGAATACAGCGAGAAAAGGATTTTACGGTAAGTACAAAAATCCGCTTTTTTTACTTTTTCACATCCCAATGGTAAATCATTCTGTGAAGCACCTGAAGGGCAAATATGCTTACTATACCCCTTTTGAAATTGAAATAGTATTTTCTCCTTTAAAAAAGAATTGGAGTTAAAGCAACTGATAGATAGATAGACAGTGGGGAAAAAAGCTGAACCCCTCTTCCCTATATACAGTGGGGAAAAAAAGTATTTAGTCAGCCACCAATTGTGCAAGTTCTCCCTCTTAAAAAGATGAGAGAGGCCTGTAATTGACATCATAGGTAGACCTCAACTATGAGAGACAAAATGAGAAAACAAATCCAGAAAATCACATTGTCTGATTTTTAAAGAATTTATTTGCAAATTATGGTGGAAAATAAGTATTTGGTCAATAACAAAAGTTCATCTCAATACTTTGTTATATATCCTTTGTTGGCAGTGACAGAGGTCAAACGTTTTCTGTAAGTCTTCACAAGGTTGGCACACACTGTTGCTGGTATGTTGGCCCATTTCTCCATGCAGATCTCTAGAGCAGTGATGTTTTGGGGCTGTCACTGGGCAACATGGACTTTCAACTCCCTCCAGAGGTTTTCAAAAGGTTTGGGGTTGAGATCTGGAGACTGGCTAGGCCACTCCAGGACCTTGAAATGCTTCTTACGAAGCCACTCCTTCGTTGCCCTGGCGGTGTGCTTGAGATTATTGTCATGCTGAAAGACCCATCCACGTTTCATCTTCAATGCCCTTGCTGATGGAAGGAGGCTTGCACTCAAAATCTCACGATACATGGCCCCATTCATTTTTCCATGTACATGAATCAGTCTTCCTGGTCCCTTTGCAGAGAAACAGCCCCAAAGCATAATATTGCCACCCCCATGCTTCACTGTAAGTATGGTGTTCTTTGGATGCAACTCAGCATTCACTCTCCTCCAAACACGACGAGTTGTGTTTCTGCCAATCAGTTCTACTTTGGTTTCTTCTGACCATATGACATTCTCCCTATACTCTTCTGGAACATCTAAATGCTCTCTAGCAACCTTCAGATGGGCCCGTATATGTACTGGCTTAAGCAGGGGGACACGTCTGGCACTGCAAGATCTGAGTCCCTGGCGGCGTAGTGTGTTACTGACGGTAGCCTTTGTTACGTTAGTCCCAGCTTTCTGCAGGTCATTCACTAGGTCCCCCCATGTGGTTCTGGGATTTTTGCTCACCATTCTTGTGATCATTTTGACCCCATGGGGTGAGATCTTGCGTGGAGCCCCTGATCGAGGGAGATTATCAGTGGTCTTGTATGTCTTCCATTTTCTAATTATTGCTCCCACAGTTGATTTCTTCACACCAAGCTGCTTGCCTATTGCAGATTCAGTCTTCCCAGCCTGGTGGAGGTCTACAATTTTGTTTCTGGTGTCCTTCCACAGCTCTTCGGTCTTCACCATAGTGGAGTTTGGAGTGTGACTGTTTGAGGTTGTGGACAGGTGTCTTTTATACTGATAACAGTTTCAAACAGGTGCCATTACTACAGGTAATGAGTGGAGGACAGAGGAGCCTCTTAAAGAAGAAGTTACAGGTCTGTGAGAGCCAGAAATCTTGCTTGTTTGTAGGTGACCAAATACTTATTTTCCACCATAATTTGCAAATAAATTCTTAAAAAAATCAGACAATGTTATTTTCTAGATATGTTTTCTCATTTTTTCTCTCATAGTTGAGGTCTACGTATGATGTCAATTACAGGCCTCTCTCATCTTTTTAAGTGGGAGAAATTGCACAATTGGTGGCTTACTAAATACTTTTTTTCCCCCACTGTATAGATATATATATATATATTCTGTGAAACACATGAAAGGTCAAAGTACTCACTATACCCCTTGATAAATTCCTTGAGGGGTTTTCCTAAATGGTGTCACATTCTGGGTTTTTCCACTGTTCTGGCACCTCAGGGGCTCTGCATATGGGACATCACACCTTAAAACTATTGCAGCAAAATCTACCCTCCAAAATTCCGACAACGCTCCTTCCCTGCATTATACTGTGTTCCCATTCATCAGTTTACATCAACATGTGGGATAATTCCATTCTCAGAAGAAATTGCATAACAGATTGAAGGATGCATTTTCTCCTTTAACCCCTTGTAAATGTGTAAATTCTAGGGCTAAATGAATGTTTCTCATTAATATCATTGGGGACACAGTACCATGGGTATAGACCCAGCCACTAGGAGGCTGACATTAGGAATATAAGAAAGCGTTGACACTGCCCAAGTGGGCTATACTCGTTCCACAGAGAGGAAGTTGATCCGTTTTAGCATAGTGTCCATAGGAGGCAGACATGACTTTCTAGAAGTTCTTTTTCATTTTATTGTTTTATTTTTTGTTTTTATATTATCTTTTCTTTTTTTAGGTTACACAGGGGTACCAGTGTGTCCTCCCACATTAGTTGTAACCCCCATGGTTGGTAGGTGTCAGGCAGCTAGGGTTTCCCTGCATAGGCCTGCGTCTCTTCTCACTGTCGGTGACCACCCCGACTTGTCATCTAATGTCCCTCCATGTACACAGTCTTCCACAGTGCTGTGCCCCTCTAAGTTCCTTCATGCTGCATTACAGCATCCATTCATGTTAGTTGCAGCCATGCTCCTCTGGTAGACGCCCTTACTTTGTCAATTCTGTGGTGTCCATGGGCTCCTCTCCAATTCTCAGGTACCCTCTGCTTCAGGGTCCTCCCTGCTGCAGCATGGCTGAACTAATTTAGCCCCTTAGGGGGCTGCATTTGCCCCACTTCACTAGTAAATTGACACTTCTTCCCTGCAGTTCAGGCTTTTTCGCCTGCCTCTAGGGAGACCTTCTCTCTGTCAGAGCAGGAGCGGGCTTTTGCGAGGGCGGGACTTTCCTTTCCCACTCATGGCAAATCCTGAGCGGGGTTTTTAGGGGGTTGGAAGGGGCTTCCACTTACCATTCTGACCTGTGTATAACCAGGAGTATTGGGGGGGCCTCCCCCTTATGCTATGGGTGGTGTTTTGTCCTCTTGATGCGATTAATCTAACGGATGGTGTTCCTCCCATCTGTACTCCCAGTACAGGCCTTTCCATGCTACAGTGGTCCCCACCTACCTGCCACAGGCTCATGTTGGCTGATGTTTCTGACTCCAGACCCATTACATCAGGCCTCTCTCCCATATTCAACCTGCTTCTTCTTTCAGGCACATTTAGCTACTGACCTTGGGCTAAGCAATAGTGACCATCTCATTGGCACCTGCACCTGGGATAAGCACCTCACCCTAATCTAGTTGTTCTGGGCCCTTCACTATCCCCTTGCAGTACTTTTGGCACTAGTGGGGTTAGTCTGGACTAAGACACTTCCATCACTACAGGTGTGACTCTGGCCTACCTAGCCTTTCTCAGGTCAGTAATGTTGCTCAGTGCCTGGCATGGTGACATGCAGCAATGGGGTCTTAGCGGTTCAGCCCGATGTCATCTTTTATTTGAAGCTGGGGGGCTGCTTCTTTGGCATCCCCTTCTCTCAAAATAGTTTCTTGTCTGCTGCAGGCCCCTTTGGCCCCTGCTAAAAGATTAGAGTCCTGATTAACTCCTTCTTTTCCCTTCCCTTTGTCTCTAGGGAAAGGTGCAGTTTCCTGGAGGTGCTTGATACTGTTCTCTGTTAGAGTCCCTTTGGTTTCCTCGTGGCCACTTCCTTACAAGTCTTCTGACGAAGAGAAGCTTCACTGGGGGGACCCCTCTGACTCAGGCCCTGAGTCCGAGCGAACTACCTACCTGCCATGCAGAATTCCATGCAGGCTGTACAGTACTCCCTCTACATGAGGCTGAGTCTTCCGTACCTTTTTGTGGTGGCTCCCTTCCCTCACAACAGGCACTGACCTTGTTTGGGACCCTGTTAAGATGCACCTCTGTGGACCAGTAACTTCTAGACAGTCCCCCTCCTGGGGGATTAGGTGACTACAGCAATTAAGGTCACCCACACTTTTTGTGCCTCTCATTATACCTGTATGCGTATTTGTAGACTGCATGGCTGTGTGCCCTTTTTCAGTTCCTATTACGGTGAACTGTACCAATGTAACATTCTGAGAGACCTTATGGACCATACTAATTCATGCCTGAGCTGGCATAGAGTGCTAGCGTGGTGTACTGATGAATGCCTAACTTCCAACCTCCAGACGCTCCTGGTCTGACCTTAGAGCCACGTTTGAACAAGATGCAACAGAGGAGAGAAACAGCAAGAATAAGCAAAATGGTAAAAGGGCCCCTCTTTACTCTTCTTTCTCAGTAATGCTGTAAATTCATTAGGCTGCCTGTTAAGCTACCTTTCCAGTAACTTGTAACAGGTTTTTCTCTATGCAGACCTTAGTGACCTACTACTACCTGACCATAGCTTAAGGGATGGAGCACTGGTCTTGTGGTTGTGAGTGCAGATATTGCTGGGGTCTCCATCCCTGCAACTTGCCTCCTACGACCAGCTTTTCTTAAGTCATCATCTTTCTTCATCTCTTTCCCCGAACCAACACAACATATGTGAAAGAGTGTGCCCCACCATATACAGGTGCATCTCAATAAATTAGAATATCTTTGAAACGTTTATTTCTTTCAGTAATTAAATTAAAAAAGTGATCTATATTTTCTAGATTCCTTATACACAGAGTGTTCTATTTCAAGTGTTTTATTTCTGTAAATGTTGATAATGGATTACAGGTAATGAAAACCCAAATCTAAGAAAATTTAGAATATTGTGAAAAAGTTCAGTATTGTAAATTCATTGTGTCACCTACCAAGGTTTCCTAAGCCTTTAAAGGGTCCCTCAGTCTGGTTCAGTAGGACACACAATCATGGAAGACGCTGATTATGAATTGTATTATTGAATTACTGAAATGAATGAACGTTTCAAAGATATTCTGATTTATTGAGATGCACCTGTAAGTAGTAAAACAAAGAAGAGGAAGGGGGACTAACCCCTAATGCAATTACAAACCCTAAGCTAAGAGAACATCTATAGATAAAGTTCATACAATGTTAGTAGTATGAAAAACAAAGAAAGACGTAGTAGTAGTAGTAGTGAATACAAAAAATAAATTAGTCATATGCGATCACAGTGCCAAAAAGCACAAATAAACAAAACCATACCAATATCATTATCAATACAGAAAATGTATTAGGAGAAATACCAGAAAATAACAGCCTGGACGCACATAAGGTGCACATAAATGATGAAATAATTACCATAAAATATGGGATCCAAGTACAGAAGGTCCAGTACCTAACTCTATATCAGCCACCAACACGTCTTTGTATAATACAAACATTAATCACCTGGGGATAGGAGGAAATACTTACAATCCGCACAGATCAAGATAACAGTTGACACAGGCACAAAGGATGACTCAGGCACCAGTTGAAGGAGAAGCATCAGAGCAATCATGATGGTCGCAATAGAAGAGATAAGTATCTCATGATCTAAATGAATAAACAATAGCTAAGCAAAAAAAAAAAAGGGGGGGGGGGGAGAAATGTATAAAAATCGTGACAACCAAAAATTAAGAAAAAAAGTGGATCACTCAAAATCGTGACAAAAAAAATTAAATGAAATTAATAAAAATAAATCTGTTATCAGTGAAAAAAATAACATTTATATCAATATGTGAAAAAATAGGGGTGTGAAAAGACAAAGGAATAAAAAGTGGTCATTATAATAAGAAGGCTGACTATATATAATAAAGCCCACAAGTGATAGAGTGACTGGAAAAAAAAATATTTTTAATTTCATTTAGGAACCAAAAAATAACAGTATATGTAAGTGCTTCATTAATTCCCAGAGATGCTACTGATGGTAAATTAAATGTAGCCCTATTTGGGGGGGGGGGGTTATGAGTATTATCCCTCCCGCAACAGACTCTGGCGCTGACCTGTGTGTATAATGGGACCTGAAGCCTTCGCTGAAGGGAAGAGTGGGAACATATATGAAATATATCAGTGCCTCCACCCAGGATAGAGCCTCTGTATTACAGGGAGGATCTCTTCCTGGGACTTACCCATGAAGTACAGTTAGTAGCCTTAACAAGGATCACTGTACTAATCTCACAGTCTGAAGAATACATACAGATACCACATAAGGTTATAACAGTAGCTTTATAAGAATCAACAGGGTAATAATACATACATAAAATATACTCAGAACGCAGCAATACTACAACAACCAGCAAGTCCTCAACCGTCTTAGGTTATATACCCGGGTATATATATAGATATATAGCAAGAGTCCAGTGCACAATACCTCCAGGCAACAGAAGAGATGCAGGGGCCCCTGTGGATGACTGTGGATCCTCGGATTCTTCCAGGAGATGACAGACAGCCGATCAGGAGATGATGATGATGGTGAGATTCTTCACAGGCAGCAAACAGGGCGACGGTGACGGCAGTAGATGCAGGCCTGACTACCCTAACACTGAGTCCTTAACCTGCCAGCTAAACTACTAGTGCCACCGGGCCTCTAACTAGCAAGTTGGCCTTCGGAAGCCTAACCTATCACTGCCCTGAACTATATATATATATGGATCCCTAACTACGGTTACTAGCTAGGTCCTGTGAGTATATAGGGGGGTAACACATACCTAACTATATACTGTGAAGTAAAGAGGAACAAGTGGCTCTTAGACCCCCAGACATAACATGTCTGTCTCAGCAGCTCTGCTCACATCTCTCCCCCCAGCAGCTCTGCCTCACATGTGTCTGACTCACTGTATTTACAAAACAAAACTTGCACTGAATCCCTGGGGTCTCTGAAGCCAAACTGCAGGGGCAAAGAAGCCAGATACATTATATACTAGTGGAAATGGCAGTTCCCTACATAAAAATCCATCTGGATTCAGCCCATAAAAATGCCCTAGTGCTGCCCTATATGTGTTAATGTTTTCTGACAATAAAATGTACATACTTTATATTCTGTCTTGGGGTTGATCTACTTATTTATATGTATGATCTTTTTTCTTCTTTCCCTGAGCCAGTCTGGCCCTCTGAACCACCCTGGCATCCCCTCTTAAGGGGATCGATCTAATGAGCTCTGTCTAGTTCAAGTGACAGGTTCTGTCCGTCTGTCGTCTTCTCAAATGCCTTACCGGAGACAGTCACCCAAGTTCTCAGCCGTCCTCCATTCCCAGTTCTGAGAGCCTTTTTCTCTTGTCTTCCTTTTAGCTCCATGATTTGGATTACCTGAGTTTCCCAGTATCCTGCTGTGTTACTATGGCATGAACCACTTGCTTGTACATCCAGGACTTTTGCAGTTTGTGGGCTCATCACAGATACATAACTTGTTGCAGCCCCCTTATGCTACGCATATACTTTAGTGGTGTGTACTGTTTCTATCCTAGCCAGACCCCTGCAGCGTGTCCCATTTTGTGTAGACCTCGGTCTGCCAGTCCAATGATTCCTGGTTCAGCAGTTCTGTCCTCAGTTGCTGTTAAGTACAGGTGTGTCTCTGCCCATTCCCTGCATCATGGGATTGGCCATCGCTCTCTCAGCGATCCCTTGTCTGGCCTCTTCCCCATGGAAGAGGGCCTCCCATGTCTTACCAGTTTCTCCTGGTTCAAGCTGGTTCTGACTTGTGGGTCCCTAGAAGGATATGCTACCACATCAATGCTCCCCTGCTGGAGGGGGAGGAGTCTTGTTTTTCGCAGTCAGGATTCTCCCCCTGCCTCTTCCAGCTAGTGGACCTTGTGTTTCCTGGAACACTCCTGCTCTAACGGCTTGGCTTGCAGCAGCTTATGGACATTCTCCTACCCGTCTTGACATGCCACTTCCTTGGTGGTCTCTCACCCCTATTACCGGGACCAGTTCCAGGCTGCAACATAACTTGTTCCCTCAACTTGTTCTTCTCCTCAGCATGCTTAAATTCGCTTGCTTTTCGCTTCCTCCACCTTCCTTCATTTCTTTTTCTGCTGCATGCAGTTTAGTTTCTCCAAGTTGCATCTAAACTCTCTGTCACTGCTCCAGCTTCTTGTTCCAATACTGAGGGTCCATGCAAGGGTTTTTCAACCTTCAGGGCATCCATCTCCTGAGGGCCTTGGCTTAGTATCTTAGCTGGTTCTACATTTTATTCTGTGAATCCTAGGGTTCCAGTGGCTCCTCATTCTTCAGGCAATCATGATTGCTGCTGTTGGCTATCCAACGTTGCTGTCTTCTGGGTAACTAGTGTTGGTATCCTCACCAGGACCTGGCAGTCTAGATCAGGCTTTCTCCTTCTTGTCAGAGGTTTAGGCCAACCAGCTTCTTGTGCTGTTGGTCGACTGCAGGGTGTTGTCTCTATCCACTCTCTGGGACTGCTTTTGAACGTCCCATGTCTTCCAATGATATTAGCAGAAAATTGAATTTTTGTACATGACATAAAATACCATTCTTGTTGTATTCATTGGGGGACACAGATCTCGCCCTCTGCTTTTTCTGTAATTGACTGTTGTCCTTTGGGTCTCTTCTTGGGCTCAGGACATAATGGTGTTTGCTCCACACTTTTCTTCTCCTACTGTTGTTGGTACAAAACTGATTAAAGGGGTTGTCCGGGATAAATTGATCTCTCTAATCTAAGCTAAACGCTTCTTGATGTCTGCCGGCCACCCACGTGCATGCCCAGATGAGGTGACATTCCGTGCCCAGAAGTTCCTATCCGGAAGACAGGCAAGTATGAAGGGGGGTAGTAGTGGGCGGGATAGCTAGGGATACAGGAATGGGGAGGGAGGGAGTGAGAGAAGGAGGTGGTGTGAGTCAGCTCTAAGCGGCCCAAGGCATCATGGTAGTTGTAGGAAAACAGAACAGGAAGATACCCATGTAAACAAATGCAGGAGATGCCAGGAGCTCACCCAGAAACCCAGAAATCACTCAAAATACTGCTAAAGGTATTTGGGTGCACTTATTAACCAATTAATAGCACTAACAGACCTTTTTTGAAAAATTATTTTTTGCCTGGAAAACCCCTTTAACTTCCTGCCTGTGGATAGGGTATAGCCCAGTTGGGTGGAGCCAACACTTTCTTATATTCCTAGTGTCAGCCTCCTAATGACCAGGCCTATACCCATGGTACTGTGTCTTCCATAAATAAAACGAGAAAGGGATTATACGGCAAGTAGAATAATTTTTAGTGAAAAAAATTGAAATGTTCAAATTTCACCTCCATTTTCTTTTAATTCCTGTAAAATGCTGAAAGGGTTAAGAAACCCCTTCCTAAATGCTGTTTTGCAATATTTCAGGAGTGCAGTTTTGAGAATGGGGTGATATATGTGGCTTTCTATTACAGAGGCCTTTCTAAGCTCCTTCAGAACTGAATTGGTCCTTTGAAAAATGGGTTTTGGAAATGTTCTTGAAGATTTTGAAAATTGCTGTTTGAATTGTAAGCCTTATAATGGCTGAAAAAAATTTAAAGGGTTATTATAGTTTATAAGTTGGGTCCCACTTTATAATGTATCATTATAGGTTGGCCTGCTTAACTCTACTCTGTATATACAGTGGGAAAAAAAAAGTATTTAGTCCGCCACCTATTGTGCAAGTTCTCCCACTTAAAAAGATGAGAGGCCTGTAATTGACATCATAGGTAGACCTCAACTAAGAGACAAAATGAGAAAACAAATCCAGAAAATCACATTGTCTGATTTTTAAAGAATATATTTGCAAATTATGGTGGAAAATAAGTATTTGGTCAATAACAAAAGTTCATCTCAATACTTTGTTATATATCCTTTGTTGGCAATGACAGAGGTCAAACGTTTTCTGTAAGTCTTCACAAGGTTGGCACACACTGTTGCTGGTATGTTGGCCCATTCCTACATGCAGATCTCCTCTAGAGCAGTGATGTTTTGGGGCTGTCACTGGGCAACACGGACTTTCAACTCCCTCCAAAGGTTTTCTATGGGATTCAGATCTGGAGACTGGCTAGGCCACTCCAGGACCTTGAAATGCTTCTTACGAAGCCACTCCTTCGTTGCCCTGGTGGTGTGCTTGGGATCATTGTCATGCTGAAAGACCCAGCCACGTTTCATCTTTCATGCCCTTGCTGATGGAAGGAGGTTTGCACTCAAAATCTCCCGATACATGGCCCCATTCATTCTTTCATGTACATGGATCAGTCGTCCTGGTCCCTTTGCAGAGAAACAGCCCCAAAGCATGGATGTTGCCACCCCCATGTTTCACAGTAGGTGTGGTGTTCTTTGGATGCAACTCGGCATTCACTCTCCTCTAAACACGACGAGTTGTGTTTCTACCAAACAGTTGTACTTTGGTTTCATCTTGACCATATGACATTCTCCCAATACTCTTCCGGAACATCCAAATGCTCTCTAGCAAACTTCAGACGGGCCCGGATATGTACTGGCTTAAGCAGGGGGACACGTCTGGCACTGCAGGATCTGAGTCCCTGGCGGCGTAGTGTGTTACTGACGGTAGCCTTTGTTACGTTAGTCCCAGCTTTCTACAGGTCATTCACTAGGTCCCCCCATGTAGTTCTGGGGTTTTTGCTCACCGTTCTTGTGATCATTTTGACCCCACGGGGTGAAATCTTGCGTGGAGCCCCTGATCGAAGGGATATTATCAGTGGTCTTGTATGTCTTCCATTTTCTAATTATTGCTCCCACAGTTGGTTTCTTCACACCAAGCTGCTTGCCTATTGCAGATTCAGTCTTCCCAGCCTGGTGCAGGTCTACAATTTTGTTTCTGGTGTCCTTCCACAGCTCTTTTGTCTTTACCATAGTGGAGTTTGGAGTGTGACTGTTTGAGGTTCTGGACAGGTGTCTTTTATACTGATAACAATGTCAAACAGGTACCATTACTACAGGTAATGAGTGGAGGACAGAGGAGCCTCTTAAAGAAGAAATTACAGGTCTGTGAGAGCCAGAAATCTTGCTTGTTTGTAGGTGACCAAATGCTTATTTTCCACAATAATTTGCAAATAAATTCTTAAAAAATCAGCCAATGTGATTTTCTGGATTTGTTTTCTCATTTTGTCTCTCAAGGTTGAGGTCTACCTACGATGTCAATTACAGGCCTCTCATCTACCACTGTGTGTGTGTGTGTGTGTGTATGTATACAGTGCCTTCCGAAAGTATTCGGCCCCCTTGAACTTTTCAACCTTTTGCCACATTTCAGGCTTCAAACATAAGGATATAAAATTTTAATTTTTTTGGTGAAAAATCAACAACAAGTGGGACACAATCGTGAAGTGGAACAAAATTTATTGGATATTTTAAACTTTCGGAAAAAAAATTAAAAACTGAAAAGTGGGGTGTGCCAAATTATTCGGCCCCCTTAAGTTAATACTTTGTAGCACCACCTTTTGCTGAGATTACAGCTGCAAGTCGCTTGGGGTATGTCTCTATCAGTTTTGCATATCAAGAGACTGAAATTCTTGCCCATTCTTCCTTGGAAAACAGCTCGAGCTCAGTGAGGTTGGATGGAGAGTGATTGTGAACAGCAGTTTTCAGCTCTTTCCACAGATTCTCGATTGGATTTAGGTCTGGACTTTGACTTGGCCATTCTAACACCTGGATACATTTATTTGTGAACCATTCCATTGTGGATTTTGCTTTATGTTTGGGATCATTGTCTTGTTGGAAGATAAATCTCCGTCCCAGTCTCAGGTCTTTTGCAGACTCCAACAGGTTTTCTTCCAGAATGGTCCTGTATTTGGCTCCATCATTCTTCCCATCAATTTTAACCATCTTCCCTGTCCCTGCTGAAGAAAAGCAGGCCCAAACCATGATGCTGCCACCACCATGTTTGACAGTGGGGATGGTGTGTTCAGGGTGATGAGCTGTGTTGCTTTTACGCCAAACATATCGTTTTGCATTGTGGCCAAAAAGTTCGATTTTGGTTTCATCTGACCAGAGCACCTTCTTCCACATGTTTGGTGTGTCTCCCAGGTGGCTTGTGGTAAACTTTAAACGAGACTTTTTATGGATATCTTTGAGAAATGGCTTTCTTCTTGTCACTCTTCCATAAAGGCCAAATTTGTGCAGTGTACAACTGATTGTTGTCCTATGGACAGACTCTCCCACCTCAGCTGTAGATCTCTGCAGTTCAACAAGAGTGATCATGGGCCTCTTGGCTGCATCTCTGATCAGTCTTCTCCTTGTTTGAGATGAAAGTTTAGAGGGACGGCCGGGTCTTGGTAGATTTGAAGTGGTCTGATACTCCTTCCATTTCAATATGATCGCTTGCACAGTGCTCCTTGGGATGTTTAAAGTTTGGGAAATCTTTTTGTATCCAAATCCGGCTTTAAACTTCTCCACAACAGTATCACGGACCTGCCTGGTGTGTTCCTTGGTCTTCATGATGCTCTCTGTGCTTTAAACAGAACTCTGAGACTATCACAGAGCAGGTGCATTTATACGGAGACTTGATTACACACAGGTGGATTATATTTATCATCATCAGTCATTTAGGACAACATTGGATCATTCAGAGATCCTCACTGAACTTCTGGAGCGAGTTTGCTGCACTGAAAGTAAAGGGGCCGAATAATATTGCACGCCCCACTTTTCAGTTTTTTATTTTTTACAAAAGTTTAAAATAAACAATAAATTTTGTTCCACTTCACAATTGTGTCCCACTTGTTGTTGATTCTTCACCAAAAAATAAAAATTTTATATCCTTATGTTTGAAGCCTGAAATGTGGAAAAAGGTTGAAAAGTTCAAGGGGGCCTAATACTTTCGCAAGGTACTGTATATACACACTGTATGCAGAATTATTAGGCAAGTTGTATTTGAGATGATTATTTTTATTATTGAACAACAACTATGTTCTCAATCAACCCAAAAGACTCCTAAATATAAAAGCTTAATATTTTTGGAAGTTGGAGTGGGTTTTTTTTTAGATTTGGAGGATATCTTTTTGTACAGGTAACTATTACTGTGCAGAATTATTAGGCAACTTAATAAAAACCAAATATATACCCATCTCACTTGTTTATTTTCACCAGGTAAACCAATAGAACAACAGAAAATTTAGAAATAAACATTTCTGACATTCGAAAAAAAAAAACCAAAAACAAATCAGTGCCCAATATAGCCACCTTTCTTTACGATGACACTCAAAAGCCTTCCATCAATAGATTCTGTCAGTTGCTTGATCTGTTTACGATCAACATTGCGTGCAGCAGCCACCACAGCCTCCCAGACACTGTTCAGAGAGGTGTACTGTTTTTCCTCCCTGTAGATCTCACATTTTATGAGGGACCACAGTTTCTCTATGGGGTTCAGATCAGGTGAACAAGGGGGCCATGTCATTATTTTTTCTTCTTTTAGACCTTTACTGGCCAGCCACGCTGTGGAGTATTTGGATGCATGTGATGGAGCATTGTCCTACATGAAAATCATGTTTTTCTTGAACGATACCGACTTCTTCCTGTACCTCTGCTTGAAGAAGGTGTCTTCCAGAAACTGGCAGTAGGTCTGGGAGTTTAGCTTCACTCCATCCTCCACCCGAAAAGGTCCCACAAGTTCATCTTTGATGATACCAGCCCATACCAGTACCCCACTTCACCTTGCTGGCGTCTGAGTCGGAGTGGAGCTCTCTGCCCTTTACTGAAACAGCCTCGGGCCCATCCATCTGGCCCATCAAGAGTCACTCTCATTTCATCAGTCCATAAAACCTTTGAAAAATCAGTCTTAAGATATTTCTTGCCCCAGTCTTGACGTTTTATCTTATGTTTCTTGTTCAAAGGTGGTCGTTTTTCAGCCTTCCTTACTTTGGCCATGTCCCTGAGTATCGCACACCTTGTGCTTTTTGATACTCCAGTAACATTGCAGCTCTGAAATATGGCTAAACTGGTGGCTAATGGCATCTTGGCAGGTTCACGCTTGAGTTTCTTCAATTCATTAGCAGTTATTTTGCGCCTTTTTTTTTTTCAACACGCTTCTTGCGACCCTGTTGGCTATTTGCCATGAAACGCTTGATTGTTTGGTGATCACGCTTCAAAAGTTTGGCAATTTCAAGACTGCTGCATCCCTCTGCAAGACATCTCACAATTTTTGACTTTTCAGAGTCCGTCTAATCTCTCTTCTGACCCATTTTGCCAAAGGAAAGGAAGTTGCCTAATAATTAAGCACACCTTATATAGGGTGTTGATGTCAGACCACACCCCTCCTCATTACAGAGATGCACATCACCAGATTTACTTAATTGGTAGTTGGCTTTCAAGCCTATACAGCTTGGAGTAGGACAACATGTATAAAAAGGATGATGTGATAAAATACTCATTTGCCTAATAATTCTGCACACAGTGTGTATATGTGTATATATGTGTATATATATATATATATATATATATATATATATATATATACACAGAGAGAGAGAGAGAGATAGATATATATATATATATATATATATAGAGAGAGAGAGAGAGAGAGAGAGAGAGAGAGAGAGAGAGAGAGAGAGAGATATATTTTATTTTTTTTTATATTATATTTTTTATTTTTCATCTGTTTTTGTTTTTGTTCCTTAAATCCATTTCTATAAAATGATGTCCAGTGGCGGTTTATAATGGCATATTTACATATATACAGTATTTGCATCAAGAGTATCTTGTTATTTTGGTGGGTGTATAGATATTTAAGAGGATGACTATTAATGCCTCTGTACATTATGTGCAATATAATGCCATAGATGATTTGGGACTGTGTTCACGCGTGTATATAGGAGTGTTATCACGATATGCGTGAATGTCTACTATGGGCATCTAAGTTATTTCATATTGGCCAGCTATACCCCTTTACTGTATATACAGTCATATGAAAAAGTTTGGGCACCCCTATTAATCTTAATCATTTTTAGTTCTAAATATTTGGGTGTTTGCAACAGCCATTTCAATTTGATATATCTAATAACTGATGGACACAGTAATATTTCAGGATTGAAATGAGGTTTATTGTACTAACAGAAAATGTGCAATATGCATTAAACCAAAATTTGACCGCTGCAAAAATTTGGGTACCCTTATCATTTTATTGATTTGAATACTCCTAACTACTTTTTACTGACTTACTGAAGCACAAAATTGGTTTTGTAACCTCACTGAGCTTTGAACTTCATAGCCAGGTGTATCTAATCATGAGAAAAGGTATTTAAGGTGGCCAATTGCAAGTTGTTCTCCTATTTGAATCTCCTCTGAAGAGTGGCATCATGGGCTCCTCAAAACAACTCTCAAATGATCTGAAAACAAAGATTGTTCAACATAGTTGTTCAGGGGAAGGATACAAAAAGTTGTCTCAGAGATTTAACCTGTCAGTTTCCACTGTGAGGAACATAGTAAGGAAATGGAAGACCACAGGGACAGTTCTTGTTAAGCCCAGAAGTGGCAGGCCAAGAAAAATATCAGAAATGCAGAGAAGAAGAATGGTGAGAACAGTCAAGGACAATCCACAGACCACCTCCAAAGAGCTGCAGCATCATCTTGCTGCAGATGGTGTCACTGTGCATCGGTCAACAATACAGCACACTTTGCATAAGGAGAAGCTGTATGGGAGAGTGATGCGAAAGAAGCCGTTTCTGAAAGCACGCCACAAACAGAGTCGCCTGAGGTATGCAAAAGCACATTTGGACAAGCCAGCTTCATTTTGGAAGAAGGTCCTGTGGACTGATGAAACAAAGATTGAGTTGTTTGGTCATACAAAAAGGCGTTATGCATGGCGTCCAAAAAACACAGCATTCCAAGAAAAACACTTGCTACCCACTGTAAAATTTGGTGGAGGTTCCATCATGCTTTGGGGCTGTGTGGCCAATGCCGGCACCGGGAAACTTGTTAAAGTTGAGGGTCGCATGGATTCAACTCAGTATCAGCAGATTCTTGAGAATAATGTACAAGAATCAGTGACGAATTTGAAGTTACGCCGGGGATGGATATTTCAGCAAGACAATGATCCAAAACACAGCTCCAAATCTACTCAGGCATTCATGCAGAGGAACAATTACAATGTTCTGGAATGACCATCCCAGTCCCCAGACCTGAATATCATTGAACATCTGTGGGATAATTTGAAGCGGGCTGTCCATGCTCAGCGACCATCAAACTTAACTGAACTGGAATTGTTTTGTAAAGAGGAATGGTCAAAAATACCTTCATCCAGGATCCAGGAACTGATTAAAAGCTACAGGAAGCGACTAGAGGCTGTTATTTTTGCAAAAGGAGGATCTACTAAATATTAATGTCACTTTTTTGTTGAGGTGCCCATACTTTTGCAGCGGTCAAATTTTGGTTTAATGCATATTGCACACTTTCTGTTAGTACAATAAACCTCATTTCAATCCTGAAATATTACTGTGTCCATCAGTTATTAGATATATCAAATTGAAATGGCTGTTGCAAACACCCAAATATTTAGAACTAAAAATGATTAAGATTAATAGGGGTGCCCAAACTTTTTCATATGACTGTATATTAATGTGTTATATGTATTTGGTATAACAGTGGGTGTACATCTGAGTTACCGATGTGCATCCCTATATACCTCTGTGCTATTAGCTATTTATGGGATGCATTTATATGCGCTTATACAATAAAAGATCTGCATCTGTGTCTTGGATAAGGCATTCTTTTATATTGGGACATCAATTGGACTAGTATAGATGATTGTAATAGATGACTGAAATACTTCTCTCTATATCTGGAGTTGCTCAGTATCGTCAGCGGACAGCTGATGATGTTGGCATGTAAACATTTGATCATCATACATTGGTTGTGCTGACGCTGTGATAAGCGTCAGTGTATCCATGGAAATAGTCTCGCTTTCATTCACCAATGTGGATGCGAGGGTGGAGCTACTGATACACCTCCTCACACTGATGATCGAGACTGGTCAGTAGCGCTTTGCCCTTGGACATATATAGATCTCGGTGAGCGCTTGCTTCGTGGCTTAACATCTGAAGTACCGGTGTCCACCATCAGGGCATCGGGAACTGTGGTTTTTACCGAATTATCTTTGTTATTTTTGGCTAAGCTCTCTCTGGCTATTCACGGAGACTCCCCTGATGAACCTGGTGTTAGAATTATCCAGTAGGGGAAACGTGTTGTGAAGTGGGAGAGATTTTTGATATGTAATAGGAGGAATATGGATTGATCGTATATAGCTGTCAGCTGGACTTAGCTCTAGGGACCTATAGTATCCATTATTATATCTTTGCTAACAGAGGCAGTGTCTTTTGAGTTTGGAGAGCTGTGATTACGCTATGAATTCCACTCTACTATTGCACTGCCTTTTGTTTTGGTCCATTTAACAATGATGGTTTAGCCATAAGTGCTATACTTTTCTGCGGTATTATTCAGCCACCAACCCCGTGTACAATCGGGCAAGACATATGAAATCGTAGGTCTTGTATTATGTGACGATTGTTGGTACTGGGAGAGGTGGAATCCTTCTTGTCTGTGTTCAATATATTAGGGACATGGATATACAGTACAGACCAAAAGTTTGGACACACCTTCTCATTCTAAGAGTTTTCTGTATTTTCATTACTATAAAAATTGTAGATTCACACTGAAGGCATCAAAACTATGAATTAACACATGTGGAATTATATACTTAACAAAAACGTGTGAAACAACTGAAAATATGTCTTATATTCGAGGTTCTTCAAAGTAGCCACCTTTTGCTTTGATTACTGCTTTGCACACTCTTGGCATTCTCTTGATGAGCTTCAAGAGGTAGTCACCTGAAATGGTCTTCCAACAGTCTTGAAGGAGTTCCCAGAGATGCTTAGCACTTGTTGGCCCTTTTGCTTTCACTCTGCGGTCCAGCTCACCCCAAACCATCTCGATTGGGTTCAGGTCTGGTGACTGTGGAGGCCAGGTCATTTGGCGTAGCACCCCATCACTCTCCTTCTTGGTCAAATAGCCCTTACACAGTCTGGAGGTGTGTTTGGGGTCATTGTCCTGTTGAAAAATAAATGATGGTCCAACTAAATGCAAACCGGATGGAATAGCATGCCGCTACAAGATGCTGTGGTAACCATGCTGGTTCAGTATTCCTTCAATTTTGAATAAATCCCCAGGCATGTAGAGTCCATTCGTTCACCTTTTCTGCGTCGCACAAAGACTTGGTGGTTGGAACCAAAGATCTCAAATTTAGACTCATCAGACCAAAGCACAGATTTCCACAGGTCTAATGTCCATTCCTTGTGTTCTTTAGCCCAAACAAGTCTCTTCTGCTTGTTGCCTGTCCTTAGCAGTGGTTTCCTAGCAGCTATTTTACCATGAAGGCCTGCTGCACATAGTCTCCTCTTAACAGTTGTTGTAGAGATGTGTCTGCTGCTAGAACTCTGTGTGGCATTGACCTGGTCTCTAATCTGAGCTGCTGTTAACCTACGATTTCTGAGGCTAGTGACTCGGATGAACTTATCCTCCACAGCAGAGGTGACTCTTGGTCTTCCTTTCCTGGAGCGGTCCTCATGTGAGCCAGTTTCTTTGTAGCGCTTGATGGTTTTGGCCACTGCACTTGGGGACACTTTCAAAGTTTTCCCAATTTTTTGGACAGACTGACTTTCATTTCTTAAAGTAATGATGGCCACTCGTTTTTCTTTACTTAGCTGCTTTTTTCTTGCCATAATACACATTCTAACACTCCATTCAGTAGGACTATCAGCTGTGTATCCACCTGACTTTTGAACAACACAACTGATGGTCCCAACCCCATTTATAAGGCAAGAAATCCCACTTATTAAACCTGACAGGGCACACCTGTGAAGTGAAAACCATTTCAGGTGACTACCCCTTGAAGCTCATCAAGAGAATGCCAAGAGTGTGCAAAGCAGTAATCAAAGCAAAAGGTGGCTACTTTGAAGAACCTCGAATATAAGACATATTTTCAGTTGTTTCACACGTTTTTGTTAAGTATATAATTCCACATGTGTTAATTCATAGTTTTGATGCCTTCAGTGTGAATCTACAATTTTTATAGTCATGAAAATACAGAAAACTCTTAGAATGAGAAGGTGTGTCCAAACTTTTGGTCTGTACTGTATGTCTAGGTTTTAATGATCAAAATAAAAGTTTTATTTTTATCTTTCTCTATCCAATTTACCCTGGCTATTTTTCTTTTTTGGTATTTATATTTTCTATTTCACCTTTGAGTGGATTTGGTTTAATGTGATTATAGTTTGATGCAAACATAAAGCAAAGATAATGGTACATTATATTTATGAAGTAACTTGGGTAGTATGACTGTATGAAAGGCATGTAATTTCAAAGTTTGAAAGCTGCATTTTTTTCAAAATTTTTACCAAATTTTCTATTTTTTTCATAATTAAACACAAAACATATTGACTAAAATTTATCACTGATATGAAGTACAATGTGTCAAGAAAAAACATTCTCAGAATCACTTTGATAAGTTAAAGTATTCTAACGGTATTACCACATAAAGTGGCACATTAATTTTGAAAAATTAGGCTGTGCCTTGAAGGTGGTTTTAGGCTATGTCCTTAAAGAGGTTATACAGGCTAAAAAAAAAAAAATACAAACAAAAAAAAAACATACTCACTTGTCGCGAGTGCTCTGGCGTCTCCCAGCGGTCGCCGGTCCTGCTGCTAAACTTTCTTGTGTTGCTAGAAGTCCCAGACGTCCAGTGTCCCTTTCTGCATGCAGCCCAAAGTCACATTCATAATTCAGCTGGTTTAGGATCTGAATTCCCCCAGACTTCCTTTCTCTAGTTTCTTCACAGAACTTGCCCTGGTGATTTTTAACCTATTCAGCAATTTCATGTAGACTAGACTTGCTGTTGATTGTGATCCAGAGTCTCTGCTGAGCTGTATTAAGTATGCTGTTTTGGGTTCAGCAGTTTTCTCAGGTCTTGAGTGTTGTCTACTGTTTCTTATAATGACTTGCAGATTTGTAGATGCTGCTCTGGACTGTGGTGATCAGTTCCAACAATGGGGCAGATTTAAAGATCATATGGTCAGCCAAAGTTAGTTTAACAAGGTAAAAGGAGGTGCCCTTTGTTACCACTCTTCACTTTGGATAACAAATGACGATCCTAAATCTTGGACCCTATTATTTACTCACGCTGTCCAAGTAAAGAATTTGGATAGGTTTTGTAAACCACACAATTGATATGAGGTATGAGAGTAGGCTTTCTCTCTGGACCACAGTCCTAGCTGAGCCAATAACACTTACATGGAACTATGATCAAAAAGTGACATAGTGTTTTTATTCCAAAGCTTCAGAATAGTGGCTGCACTAACGTCATTTTTCGCCAAGTTTAGTCCCCAGTTGCTCAGCGGAAAAGACGTAGATATTTTTTATATCATTTTTGCTTTTTCAGTCATTGTATTCACAGTGCTTACTAAGAACAATACACAGTGTAGAAGCTAAAGCTAGATCCAAAACAACGCCGACTGAGACCGTTTAGGGCAGTTTTACCCACCATTTCATATTGGTGGCGGTCCAACTGCTAATACTTACTGATTCATAAAAAGAAATGGAAACTACGGTGATTTTCATTGCATACCAGCATTTCCAGTCAGTGCACCGTAGGGGGATCTTCACTTGAATAAAGCTGTATTGCTGTTCCTTGCTCAGAGACTGGCTAGAAGAGCTGGTGAATGGAGCTTTGTCTCTTTTATTTCAGGATTGTGGAGGTCTTGGAGGTTGGACCCCTCTGATCAGAATGTGGTGGAATCAATGTGCCTTGACATTCTAAGATGATATTTAAGTCATAACATTTATTGATATTTCTGATCCCTTTTAATCCCTATTTGATATTTATATATCAAATCCACCATAATGTGAATGGCTGTGGGCTGTCTCTTGGTGTAAAGAGGTTGAGATCAATGTCTTGTGTGTCTAAAGTATTATTAAATACTCACTGATATAAAATGTTGAACTGAAATGTAGGAAAAATACAAAAAATTAAGTCTGAGATTCTCTCAATGATATATGTATTTTTTCCAGTTGTCAGTTTAGAGATGCTTTTGAATGTATGCGGAAGCTACGAATTAACTTGAACTTAATTTATGATCACAATCCAAAGGTATGTCTATTTTCTTTTCTTGTCTTCATTATTATAATTACATGTGAAGATACTAAAATACGAAGATACTAAATATTCATGACTTCTCTTGTGTTGTAGGCTTTCTTGGACAATGTGGACATGTTTGTAAAGCAGATTGATTCTGTAAATTATATAAATTTATTTCTGACTGAAATCAAGTAAGTAAATGTAGATGTAGGATAGGAATATCGTGTTATTTCAGTAGGTTGTGTATATGAAAATTGTGATTCCACATATTTGCATTGTATGAATTGTTAATCTGCTTTCAGTTGTGGTCCATGATTTTTATTGGTGTGTCTTTTGTTCACAGAGAAGAGGATGTAACTACTACAATGTACCCTACACATTCAGCTTCTCCAGCTCCTTCTTCCCAGCATTCTGGAGCCAAGAAGGTTGATATAATCTGTGATGTAATGAGAGCAGCCTTGGCAAAACTGAACCCTCAGAAGTATGTGCAGCTTACTAAGTTTGGTCCAAATAAAGCTTAACAGATTTATGACATCTCTTTAGATATTTGCCTGTCCTACCCTCTGCTTTCATCTTTACATGTATGTTTAATTTTTATAGCACATCTGACTTTTAGAGAAATCATTCTGAAAATAAATTTCCATGAGCTGCAGTGTATTTCATTTTGGGTAAATAAGATGATATATTAAATATTAAGCCATGCATGGCTGCATCCTTTAGTTGTCTTTATCCTGCATATTCATTATTTAGGTAATGTACAGAAACATTTAATCTCTTGGTGTTTTGTTTTGTATCCTGCTTAGATACTGCTTATCAATACTCACATCTTATGTCAGAAAGACAACCCCAGAGCTAGAAACTGCTCTTCAGAAAGTCCATGAGCTCAGAGGTAAGATTTGATAGCTACCATTGCTTTCCAGTTTGTAAGTATTCCTTCCTTACCAGAGTTATTGACTTTTTGAGTGGTATGTCTTGGTGTTCCTCTCAAGGATCCCTCAAAACACAGGCAGACTAATTGGAATGGGTGTTTACTCATACTTTAGACAGCAGGGTTGTTGCTAACATATAGTCTTAGAAGAGGCAACAGACTTAGTGGATCTGTGTTTTCCAGCATACTGCCTTTCTTATGAGATCTGTCTTATTTGCTACCTGTGTTCTGTTCCTGCTTCTGTCTCTTTAATTTCTAGTGTTTGCACCTGCTAAACTTTCTCCAGCCTATCCGTTTATCTCTGTATGTGTGTATTACCTATGTTTTTAGTTCCACTTTGGCTAAGCTAAGTGTTGTGATCCATTTTTGCATTCTGTTGCTTTATACTAGTTTTGTCAGTTCTGTCTTGGTATCTGAGTTTTGTGTCCTGTCCCTGATATGTGTGCAAACGTGCTGCTCAGTTGTTTTTTGCCGTAGTCTTTGTCTGCCTTGTTTTTTCTTTTTCTGTTGTCTGTTTTTATCTTTTTTTTTTTTTTTTTTAAGTTTTGTTTTTTTCTTTTTCATGAATACAGATGTTACTGATTTATTGATATGAGAGACTACATATAACAGGAGTGAAAGTCAGTTACAATGTACCCCTGAGAAAGCCATTGAGTGATACACATGGGTTATTTGTTCTGGTCCTATGCTGGTTACATGTTGGAATTGTCACTTTATCAGTGATGCGATTTGTTATATAGCTACAGATCTTTGAACTGACTTTTTTCATGACCAGCATGCATATTGTATATAGAGACTGCGATATAAGCATGCCTCATATTGGTGGGAGGGGAGAGTTGCTTTAGATACTCATATATAGCATGTTTATGCTTTTTAAGTGTTTTTAATTGTAGTTTTTTCACTGAATAAACTTTGTATTGATATGGCGTAATTTGTTTATGACTATTTTTTTTTTGTCCATTTAGCACACCAATTGCTACCGAACTAGGACCACCACAGGGACGTAGCGCCTAGCAGGCTCCCTGCAGTAAAGATAAGATCCCCAAATGGGGGTTAAAGGGTGAATACCGGGGAATCTGCTGGTACACCAACCTTAGAGGTGGCCCAAAGCCAAACTAGTTTGGTAGCACGGTGGATCCATAATCCACTGGCTGCCAATGTTGTAAGGAGGCAACTCATTTAGTTGTTACAGAGGCACAGTTTTTGGTGGCTTCTCACCTTACAGAGAAAACCAACTTGGTAGAACAGAACACAGTCCTTTTGCAAGTTACAACATCTAGCTTTTGCTGGTAGCAACAACACACCATTCTCAGGACAGTGAGCATCATATTGTCAGCCTCACACCATTTTAGACTCATAGCATTTAAAATTATTTTACACATATTAGTTTTAGCATGGTACTCTCTAGCCTCCACACAACAGTTTTGTCAGATGTTGCCCCTTTTTCTTGCGTCTCAAGGCAGCTGGCTGATCACTAACACTCTTAATGTGCATAACTCACTTGTTTGCACAGATTTTTGTCTCAAGCAGACACATGTATTTGGGGCAGCAGAGACTTGGTTTCACAATAGCTAGTCACAGTATCCATCAGTTTCAGGGCCACATGAGCAGTAATGTGTACCCACTAAAAGTTCAAATACTACTTAGATGCAGATTCCGTCCGGCTCTCAGTTCTCCAGTATTGACCATTCCTGATGCCCCACTTCCGTCTGTGTTGGTTTCCTCTGGGTACTTCGGGTACCTCCCATACTCCAAAGACCCCCTACTAGAGATGACAGTATCTGTAAAGCGGTGCAAAATATGTTGGAGCTATATAAGTAAAATAAATAACATTGTAGGGAATATGATGTCAGCCTTGACTTGAATTATTTATTTAGCTTGTCTCATGGTACATCCTTATTAATTTTACAGAGAGCCCATCCTGTCCAGATGCTGTGAGTGCAGAGGAAGCCTTGAAGTACCTGCTGTTCCTTGTGGATGTCAATGAGCTCTATGATCATTCTCTTGGGACATATGACTTTGATTTGGTCATTATGGTTGCTGAAAAGTCACAGAAGGTGAGATTATTATATTTGTATACTGATTGTTAAAGGCTTATTACACATGCATATTAAAGTTAATGCATGTGTAAATGTAATGTGAAACTCTACTTTTGTGGAAAACTCAAGCAAAATGTGAAGCAAAAAGGTGCTTTTGATACTGATGGGATAGTACTCCCTTACTTCACAGAAAGTGTTTTCTAGTATACAGTCATATGAAAAAGTTTGGGCACCCCTATTAATCTTAATCATTTTTAGTTCTAAATATTTGGGTGTTTGCAACAGCCATTTCAATTTGATATATCTAATAACTGATGGACACAGCAATATTTCAGGATTGAAATGAGGTTTATTGTACTAACAGAAAATGTGCAATATGCATTAAACCAAAATTTGACCGGTGCAAAAGTATGGGCACCTTAACAGAAAAGTGACATTAATATTTAGTAGATCCTCCTTTTGCAAAAATAACAGCCCCTAGTCGCTTCCTGTAGCTTTTAATCACTTCCTGGATGAAGGTATTTTTGACCATTCCTCTTTACAAAACAATTCCAGTTCAGTTAAGTTTGATGGTCGCCGAGCATGGACAGCCCGCTTCAAATTATCCCACAGATGTTCAATGATATTCAGGTCTGGGGACTGGGATGGCCATTCCAGAACATTGTAATTGTTCCTCTGCATGAATGCCTGAGTAGATTTGGAGCTGTGTTTTGGATCATTGTCTTGCTGAAATATCCATCCCTGGCGTAACTTCAAATTCGTCACTGATTCTTGTACATTATTCTCAAGAATCTGCTGATACTGAGTTGAATCCATGCGACCCTCAACTTTAACAAGATTCCCGGTGCCGGCATTGGCCACACAGCCCCAAAGCATGATGGAACCTCCACCAAATTTTACAGTGGGTAGCAAGTGTTTTTCTTGGAATGCTGTGTTTTTTGGACGCCATGCATAACGCCTTTTTGTATGACCAAACAACTCAATCTTTGTTTCATCAGTCCACAGGACCTTCTTCCAAAATGAAGCTGGCTTGTCCAAATGTGCTTTTGCATACCTCAGGCGACTCTGTTTGTGGCGTGCTTTCAGAAACGGCTTCTTTCGCATCACTCTCCCATACAGCTTCTCCTTGTGCAAAGTGTGCTGTATTGTTGACCGATGCACAGTGACACCATCTGCAGCAAGATGATGCTGCAGCTCTTTGGAGGTGGTCTGTGGATTGTCCTTGACTGTTCTCACCATTCTTCTTCTCTGCATTTCTGATATTTTTCTTGGCCTGCCACTTCTGGGCTTAACAAGAACTGTCCCTGTGGTCTTCCATTTCCTTACTATGTTCCTCACAGTGGAAACTGACAGGTTAAATCTCTGAGACAACTTTTTGTATCCTTCCCCTGAACAACTATGTTGAACAATCTTTGTTTTCAGATCATTTGAGAGTTGTTTTGAGGAGCCCATGATGCCACTCTTCAGAGGAGATTCAAATAGGAGAACAACTTGCAATTGGCCACCTTAAATACCTTTTCTCATGATTGGATACACCTGACTATGAAGTTCAAAGCTCAGTGAGGTTACAAAACCAATTTTGTGCTTCAGTAAGTCAGTAAAAAGTAGTTAGGAGTATTTAAATCAATAAAATAAGGGTACCCAAATTTTTGCAGCGGTCAAATTTTGGTTTAATGCATATTGCACATTTTCTGTTAGTACAATAAACCTCATTTCAATCCTGAAATATTACTGTGTCCATCAGTTATTAGATATATCAAATTGAAATGGCTGTTGCAAACACCCAAATATTTAGAACTAAAAATGATTAAGATTAATAGGGGTGCCCAAACTTTTTCATATGACTGTATTTACTCTATTGCAGTGTACATATTTCTGTACCTACAGCTATACCTGCTGAAATGATAACCAGCTCCAGGATAGAATATCCAGGCACGGCAAGGTGGCTGTAACAAGGCCCTTTCCAGCCCTAGTGAAAACCATATTCAGGCTGTTCAGTGTGAAGTGGTTAGGTTTTTTAGGGACATGCTTACCTGCACCTTCAAGCTAGTCCAGTGCCGTGGAAATGATATAATTTAGTATACGTATGTATTTTACATTAGTGTATGTGTAGACAAGATTCTTCTCCTTATTGTAGTCCAGTCACTTTTGTAAATGACCTTGCTTTCCAATTTGAAGACTTGCTTTTACTTGTTTCCTGCTTGTTACCATCTCACTGCTTAAAGATGACCTTTCACATCCTCATAGATGTATAGCATTATATACTGATAGAAAGCTCAATTCAGCACACTGTCGGCTTTCCCAGTACGCTCCCCAGTGCTGGAGATATCAGTGCTGTTAGTTTCGTTCCTCACAGCCCAGCGAGACTCTAAGTTGTAAGACCCGCTCTTCTGACAGTGGGGAGATATCGGTGCCGAAACTAACAGCACTGATATCTCCAGCACCGGGCGCATATTGGGAAAGTATATCTGCTTTCTAACTATATATAATACCGCACATTTAGAACAAAGGGATTTAATATTGTGTGTATTTTTTTTTTTTTTGGGTCACAGGACCCGAAAGAATATCTACCATTCCTTAACACACTAAAGAAAATGGAAACTAATTATCAAAGATATACTATTGACAAGCACTTGAAAAGATATAAAAAAGCTCTGGAACATCTCAGCAAATGTGGTAAGTAATATCCTTGTCTATCTAGTAAGTTATGTAATGTAATAGTCCCTTCAATTGTAACACATCATCTCAGTTGGCGTTATTAAGGAGGCTGACTTTTTTTCTGGAAATTCCATAAAGAGCACTGATGTGAACCTCTACTGTACGTTCCGTTGCTATTAATATTGAGCAGTACATTATTCTTCTCACAAACAAGGATAAGTGTCCATTTTATTTATTAGAATGTATTGATGTTGGTTTCCTTTGAGCCTGGGTGTGGTTATTTATTAATATTGTGTGACTGTCTGATTTTGTGATTTCTCGTCTACTTCACTGGGGGACACAGCACCATGGGTATAGACCTGGTCACTAGGAGTCAAGACACTAGGAAAAAGCAAAAGCTGTTGGCTCCGCCTCCAGGCTATACCCTGCCACAGCCACTGTGCATGAATCAGTTTGAAACCTAGTGTCATAGGAGGCAGACACGACCTGACTCAGGTCTTCTGTCTTGCATCGTTTTTATTTTTACCTTTCTTTCAGGTGCAGGGGGTAGTCAGCGTGTACGCCACACTAGTCATACCCTCCTGCGGGCGCAGCGCTCTGTAAGAGAGCAGCCTTGCTGGTCACCCAGTCCCCACCCACAATTCGCCGCACCCCGAAAGCGGCCGGAGTACCGGTGACCCCACTCCCACGTGCGAGGTCCTACCGAGGGGGTGACCCTGCGGCGCCTGAAGTTGCCAGACTGGTGAGTATGAGAAGAATAGAAGGCAGGTGATTATGAAAGTTACCTCAGCCCCTCTCCATCTCCCCTTCAGGCCCTCTCCACCTCCCCTCAGCCCCTTAGTGCCATTTCCCAGGGGGACAATAGTATGGGTCCTGTTTAGGGGGGGGGCATCACAGGGTTCCCCTGAACTGGGCCTTAAATCTTAGTAAATAAGCCCCTTTTTTCTGGGGGCGTTTTTGGGTTTTCTGGGTTCGCTCCCCCCCCCCCCCCCCCCCCGCGGGGGCCCCCGGTCCCCCCCGCTCCTGTGGGGACCCCCTTTCCTGGCCCCCCGGTACCTTTTCCCAGGCCTCCGCGGAACCTCCGGAGTTCGCGCCGCGCCACCGATGGTGCCTCGCGGTCGGCCGCGTTGTACGCGAGTCTGAGGCCTGGCCGGGAACTAGGCCGCAACGGGCCCGTCCCTTTCCCGGGCTTTTCTGGTACCCAGACTCCTCCTAGGGCCTTCCATTGGCCAGGGGGCTGTCCTGGCAAGCCATCCAGCCTGCCCAGTAGCTACTGAGCCTGTTTTTACCAGGGGAAGAGCTTTGCTCTCCTCATATTCTCAATTTATTTATTTATTGGCTTATTTATTTATTTTTTGGCTTGCTGGGACAGCAGGGATTCTTCCCAGTTCCCTGGAAGACATTGCACCTGCGGAACCCTTGCTGCAGCAGTTTGTGAGCGGCCATCTTTTGCAGTCTGGTAGGCTAACCCCCTGGGTTACCCTAATTTTCTTGGGCTCCCCCTCCGGCCCCTCTGGTTGCGTCACGTTTTTATACGTGCACCCGCTGTATCAAAAACAGTTGCCATGCGGACAGCCCGAGCCCATGTGCTCTCTCTGCCTTCCGCCTCAGCCAGTCAGTAACCTCCTGGCCCCTCTCCGGTTCTTCCATCCCCCGGATTGGGCGGCCTCCCTAACCTTGGCCATGGTGTCCTTACCAGACTTAACTAGTCAGTGCTGGAAACTTGGAATGGCTGCTTTCCCAGATCGCCGCTCAGTCGGCTGCTTCTAGGGATCTCCCTGGACACCCTCATAGTTCCCGTCGCAGCTCCAGGAGCCTCAAAAGGACCAGGAAGTCTTCCTACGGTTCACGGTCCGCCACCCCTTCCTCTGGGTACTCCCCAGATAGGAACTCAGCTCACGGCTCCACTCCGATAGGCGGATACCTCCCTCCCTCTGCTCGGTCTATTTAACTGGGGACGCCTCTGACTCCGACTCGGAGCTTCAGCTAGGCTCATCTATATCTGCTGCTACGCGAGAGTCATCTATGCGATAGAGACCCTACAGATCTCTGAGGACCCGGACTCATCCTCTCAAGTGGACATCTCTTTCTGCCACTGGATGTTTGATATCATCTTGAGGGCACAGTGACTTCTCCCTGGACCATCCTCTGTCTTCGACTAGGAAATCGGACATCCCTTCCCTTGACCTGTGTGTCTCTAAGTGGAAGGTGAGCTCGGGCAGTTCTGCCAGGCTATGCTGTGACACACGTCTCTAGCTCTCCCTGGCTGGCAATGATGAACATCCGAGGTAAGGGAAGCAGGTTGCTCCAGTGGTGCAATCGGTTAGCGCACGGTACTTAGATATCAGTAACTAGTGAGTGCAAGCTGGCCTGTCTTGACATTTTGTCAGCGAGCCGCCCCATGTGTCCCTTCCTATCACTAAGAGCCTCCCACGGTGGATCCCATGATAGCTAGGCTCTCCAAGGCTTCTAGTCTGCCTTCAGCGGATTTTGCCTACCTCAGTGATCCCTCGGAGTGAGATCGGATCGCATCTGTTGTATTGTTTGCAATGCAGAACTGATACATTGCATTGCCCTAAATGCTGGCTATTGTATTGCTGCAAGAAGGTGGCTTCCCTCACCAGGGTGGCCTTCGTAGTGGCTGGTTTCTCCCTGCGGCTCTCCTTCGCTGCCTCTTGGGGCATCAAGGCCTTCTTTTCCTGGGCCAAACAGCTTCAGTCAAACCTCCCTGATGCAGTTTCCCTCCAGCCGCTCGTCTCTGAGATCCTGAACGCTTCCCAATAACTAGAGATCCCTCCCAAATCTGCTAAGGCGGCTGCCAATGCAGTGATTATCTGCCATACCGTTGGGATCCGTTGTGGAATACTGGGTCCGCCTCCAAGAAGGCGAACGCAGCCCTTCTCCCTTTCCAGGTCGTCCTGGGCCAAATTTTTTGTTAAGGGCGTCGAGAAGCTTATCCCTGAGGCCACGGGGGAATAGATTCTTCCTCCCTCAGAGGCGTCCTATGTGTCAGCCGTTCTCCTGCTCCAGAAAGCTTCTTTCAAGTCCAGGCCTCCCTGGCGGTTCTGCACTAGGTCATCCAGGTCTTCCTCTTCCTAGCCTCCTCGGCATGAAGTTTTTTCCCCTCTCTGGGCATCTCAAATGGCGGGACGTCTGGAGCCTGGGCCTGAGAGGCGGTGTCGTCCGGCTACTCCAGTTTTCGCTGGAGTCTCTTTGCCTTCGCTATGTCGGACAATCCAGGCTGTCTCCAATCTCCAGCGGCAGGGAGTCAGCGTCCCTGTTCCCGTTGCAGAGTGTTTCTGGGGTTACTATTCCTACCTGTTCTCCATTCGCCTAGAAGGATGGCTTCCTCTGTCCCATCATGGACCTGAAAGGGCTCCACAGGTTCTTCCATGCCTGCAGGCTCCGTTGCAGTCTATGCAGTCTGTGGTGGCATCCCTGGAGATGGGCGAATTCTTCGTCCATCTACATCATCTCGCTGTGCCGTCAGCGGTTTCTTCGTTTTGCTGTGGATCCTTGACCTTTCCAGTTGTCTCTCTCCCCTTCAGGCTGGCCTCTGCCACCGGGGGTTTTTTTCCCTCAGTGATGGAGTCTCTCATGGCCATCCTCTGCGCCAGAGGTGCTGCCGTGTTTTCAGACTTTGACGACCTCCTGGTGAAGCCCCTCCAGGTCAGACAATCTGACCTGCTTGTGGTTCACCTTGGATGTTCTTCGCCGGTTCTGCTGGCTCATCTATGAGGATGTCTCGTGTCCTCTAAGCACATGGAATCCGGGACATGATCCTCTGCTCGCTCCAGGGTGTGATTCTCCCTCCGGAGGCCAAGATCCTGAGTGTCCCACCTTTGGAGGTACTCTCCTTGCTGTTTTTGAATCGGCATGTGGGTCTTGCGCACGATCGCCTCAACCTTCTAGGCTGTACCTTTCATTCACTCTGTCGTTCTCTGCTCTTGAAGATTATGGCCTGCTGGGACAAATCTCCGGACAGCCTCATCTGCTTGGTTCTCTCTCCACCTTGGTTCACTGAGAGATTCTTTAGTGTATATTCCTCCCCAGGAATTTCTCAAGGGAAGTCCTTCTTTCCCTCTGTTGGTAAGTGATTCCCACTGCCGCCAATTTCCCCGGCTGGGGAGTGGTCCTCGATGCTTTGATTGTTCAGGGCCTGTGGTCCAGGGCCGATTCCTCCCTCTGGTTCAACCTGCTGGATCCCAGGGCTATCTTATTTGCCCTTACATCTTGGACCTCTCTTCTCCAAGGACATCTGTCACAGTCCAGCCTGACCTCTCCTCCATGGTCGCCTACTTGAACCCTCAGCGTGGCACCAGGAGCCGTGCGGCCTTACTAGAAGCCTCACAATTTCTTCCTTGGGTGGAGCGCCTTGTTCCAGCTCTTTCGGTGGTCAACCTTTTTCTGGGTGGCAGACTACTTGAGTCGAGAAAATATTGCTCCGGGCGAGGGTCGCTTTATCTGCAGATCTTCCATCCACTGTGCTCCTGCTGTGGTGTGACAAACGTCGACCTTTTTAGCCTCCGCCGGAACCACAAGGTCCTCGGCTAAATTGCCAGGTCTCTGGATCCTCGAGCCATCACCGCTGGCGCTCTTGTAAGTTCGGTTTTTCACTTCCTCTTCTCCCTTGGGTCCTCCAGAATTTCAAGACCAAGGGGGTTCAAGCTATCCTGGTGGCACCAGATTGGCCCTGCCGGGTCTGGTATGTGGATCTCATTTTCCTGTTGGCGGATGCTCCTGGCCTCTTCCTCTGCTGGTCGACCTTCTGTCTCAAGGACTGCTGTTCCTCCCCACCTTGACTCAGCTGCGTTCACGGCGTGGCTGTTCAATCCGAGGTTTGAGGCATCGTGGTTTTTTAGGAGTTTGTTATTCTAACATACTCAAGGCCTGGAAATTCCAGATAGCTTAGATCTGCCATCAAACATGGAAGGCTTACGTCCACCGTTGGAAGAGTAACAATTCTCATCGGGTCTTCTCCAGTCTGGTCTGGATCAAGGTCTTAGTCTTCTTTCTTTTTAAAAGACTTTCCTACAGGAGTGCCACTCTGTGCTCCTTTGGAACCCTTGGATCCGTGGGATCTTAACCTCATCTTTAAGGTGCTTCAGGTTCTCCCCTTCGAGCCTATGATATCCCTTTTTTTTGCCTTCTGTCCTGGTAGAATGAGTTTCTGGTGGCCATTACCTCCATCCGCAGGGGTCCCTAATTGGCTGCCCCTTTTTTTCGGCAGCCTCCCTTTCTGGTCCTCCACAAGGATAAGGTTTTCCTCTGTCTGCCACAGTCTTTTTTTCTTAGGGTGTTTTTTCCTGCTTCCACTTCGAGGACTTGGTCTTGCCCTCTTTCTGCTCGGTCCCCAGGCGTCCATGTGAGTGCTTGCTCTTCCCTGCCCGGTTGTTGCCCGGGCAATTTGCGTGTATACTGTTCCTCACGGATCCTTTCTCTTGTTCGGACGCTTTGCTCATTCTCCCTGAGTGCCCTTGCCAGGGCCTGCCTGCTTCCAGAGCTCCCATCTTCCGATGGCTTTGGTCTGAGATTAGGGAGACCTATCGATTTAAGAGTATGGCTCTGCCTTCCCGTGTGACGGCTCTCTCCTCTAGAGCTGTTGGAGTTCCCGGGGCCTCCGGCATCAGGCTTATGCTTCCCAGGTCTGTAAGTATCCCACTGGGCCTCCATCCTTTTTCTCTAAGTTTCTCCAGATTCATTCTGTGGCCTCTGCTGATGCCAATTTGGGTTGTAAGTTTCTGGAAGCGGTTGAGTATTACGGGTTTGCATGGCCGTGTTATTCCCACCCTCTGGGACTGCTTTAGGACATCCCATGGTGCTGTGTCCCCCAGTGAAGTAGACGAGAAAGTGGGATTTTTGTGTACTCACCGTAAAATCCTTTTCTCGTTGTATTCACTGGGGGACACAGATCCCTCCCTTGTTTTTTTCAGTGTTCCTGCCCGAACTGTGTTGGTTCCTTTTTGGGTTCGGGCATTGTTGGTGGTTGTTGGTTCCATGTTCCTTTGTGTCTCTCTCTCCTACTGCTACGGTACAAACTGATTCATGCACAGTGGCTGTGGCAGGGTATAGCCTGGAGGCGGAGCCAACAGCTTTTGCTTTTTCCTAGTGTCTTGTCTCCTAGTGACCAGGTCTATACCCATGGTGCTGTGTCCCCCAGTGAATACAACGAGAAAAGGATTTTACGGTGAATACACAAAAATCCCACTTTTGTAGCATTATTCACACTTATTTAAAGTTTGGTATAATCTACTTGGAAAATCAGGCTTTAATAAAAGTTCTTAATCAGATGGAGCATACCTCCAAATTTCTCCTGATTTTGGTGGATATCTCTGCCCTAGTGGAAGGGCTCTGTCACATATCACCTTCTCTAGGAAAGCATTGATATGCACTGAAGATATTCTTATCATGCAGGAGCATACACTGACATGTTTGTGATGTGGCCTAAAAAGTGCAGCTACTGAGATTTGTAAACTTATTCTTGAGTGGCGGCATCATTTTGCCAGAAAATCGTTGTTTCACCCATAAAACCACATGCCCCTCTATAATGGACATTCAGATTTGTAGGCGAAACAGCTGTTTTTTCTTGTAGCTTTAGAGGCAGGTGTATGTAGAGTCAAAATAATGCTAACTGGTAGCAAATAGTAGCTGGTATTCGGGGGCTGTGGAAAGCATAGGGGACACTGTAGCTCGCATTGTGGCTGGCATTGTTATGATGGTGCTGTAATAGCTGTTGCGGCACCATGTCCACAATACTTCTTGATGTTTGACTTTTGGCTTGGTCGCTGACATTTGGTGTGACACAAGAATAAAAAGCATGAGAGCCCTGGTTTATGGCTTCAGCAATATTTATAAATTAGGTATTTATGACTTCTTTGTATTGTAGTATGTATTTACATAACATTCATCTTGTTACTACAGGACCAGAACATTTCTTAGAGTTTTTGAACTTGGTTAAAGATCAAAATCTCTACACTGAGGCCCTAAAACTTCATTCTGTTGGATCTAGTGAATATAAAGTGAGTAAGCATGGTGAAAATGTTAATTTATATTAACTTTTCTTATTTCTATTAGCTCTCAGCAGTGCCTAGTATATACATACACAGCAGTCAGCCATCAATCACTGTTGAAAGAGTTGGGGGGAGCACTGTACTGGATTTATAACTATGAGCCTGCTGTATTCTTTCATTGCTCATACTAGCCAGATGGCACAATATTTTTCTGTCAGTTTAGCTGCCCCTGTAATATGCTACCTAATAGCATATTTAGGTGAGAGATTCACTTTAAGGCTAAGGCCCCATGTTGTGGAAATGCAGCGTTTATTTGTTGCAGATTTTGCTGTTTTTTTTTGTTTTTTTTAGCCAAAGTCAGGAGTGACTTGTAAAGGAATGGAAAATATTAAGTAAGCATTTAGACATTCCCCTTCTGTTTAATCCACTCCTGGCTTTGCCACAAAAAACCGCCGCAAAATCTGCAACAAAAAAACGCTGCGTTTCCACAACATGGGGCCTTAGCCTAAAGAAGATCTGTCACCATTCCTAACAAGTCTCTTTTAGTAAACAGTTTTATTGTTCATTATGTAGTGGTTGTTTCCTTATAACTCTGCTTTGTGTTATTCCTCCTGAAAATTTATGAATACGTTTACAACTGGGTGTTATCATTCCCCTTGTGAAAAGGGTGTACAGTGTGATACTATCTGAACCGGTTGTCTCACAATGTGTAGGAACACACACCCAATTTATTGATAGATTTCTTGGAATAGCACGAAGTAGAATTATAACAAAAGTTGTTCTATTAATGTTAATTGATGGGAAATACAATTGTTTACTAAACCAGACTTGAAACAGATCCTATTTAAAGAAATTGTCACTGCAATATGACCTATTTTTAAGCCAAGTTTTTTATGTTAAATATATATATATTTTTAAGAATTTTTTGGTGATTTAAGGAAAAAAAAAAAAATCCATGTCAAGATCAATATTTTAAAATGAGTACTACATCCTGCAATTTTCACTCTGACCACTAAGCCTAATAATAAACTAACACTGATTAATTCTGTAGAGGTTTCTTTGCAGCAGTTACCTCATTTACACGACAGACAAGACAGACAAGATTGCAGTATAAATGATTTCTCAGCTTATCTACCAACCCTCCCTCCAGAGAGCATGCCTAGAAAACTCTCTCATAGATCTCATTGAGTTGACTCTACTTTATTGCTGTATGGCCATGAAATTACTGTAAAGCATACCACTAAATGCTGTTAAAGGTCATCAATTGATAGGATAGGTCATCAATTGAAGATCAGCGGGGCTCCAACATCTAACTGTTGTGGTAGAATTTGCTTATGATTCTGAAAGTGGCAAAGATGTAAAATAATGTTTAATACTCTTCAAACTACCTTATTACTGGAACACCCTAGATAAGGTGTTTGAAGCTGAAGCACTGCTTCCACTTCACAGGCCATATGATGTTATGTTCATTGGTCACATGACCTATTCGCAGCTCCGTTCCATGAATGGGTTCAGCTGTGATACTAAGCACAATCGTTATATATATTATATCATATATACAGCACTGTGCCTAGTAAGTGGTGAAGAGGCCGCAGCACTCACCCAAACACTGCAGACCTTTTAAACTCGTTATATTGCAAATTGTACAGCATGTTATGAAAGACAAATGGGTAGTGGTAATCAAGCATTGCAATAATCGCAAACTACACATTGTACAATACATAATGATATAAAAGTAAAAACAATGTAACAAACAGGAAAAAAAACTAACCATGTTGCAACAAAATCAATATTGTTGCTGAGTCCATAGGCAGGTACCCCACTGAAAAGAAGGATGGAGCTTTGGAGGTCAGAGGAGAGAAACAAAACAACCTACATCAAAGGCATGCGAGCAGAGGGTATAAAACAGTGCCACATTCCCATACAAAACAATACAGCTCAGTACATAAGGTTACAATTACAAAACTAATACATAGACCCATTATTTTGTAAAGGTTGTGAGTATTCCTAAGGCTGTGTTCACACAGAGTTTTTTGACAGCGGATTTTGACGCGGAATCCGCCTCAAAATCCGCCTGAAAAAAATTCTTCCCGTTCATTTCAATGGGAGTCAGCGTTTTTTTTTTTTCCCCCCCCTAGCGGCTTTTTTCCGTTAGCGGGAAAAAAAAGCAGCATGACCTATCTTACTGTGGATTCCGCCCGCGGTGTCTGCAGCTTGAGACGCGCTCCTGATTAGGCCCATTCATCCAGGCCTAATCAGGAGCGGGATGCCGCGACGGAATGCTGATGCACTGCATCGGAATCCCATCGTGGCAGACCGCGGCGAAAACTCCGGGGTCGGAAAATATTCCGCCATGTGAACACACCCTAACAATACCCCTTGTCTAAACAATAAACGAGCCAAGGGCTGTACGAAATGATGGGGCTGTGTACAGGGTTGACCATGAATTACATCATGGTCCCAGGTCTTTTGAAATTTCTGAGGGCAGTCCCTTTCCTTGGAGAGAGAGGGAGGGCATGAAGCCATATATTGTAGGGCTATTGTTTTCCTAGCAAAAAACAAGGATTTACGTAAAAAGATCCTCATATGGTGTAACCATACCTCTTCATCTAGAATGCTAATTAGACATATCTCAGGAGTAATCAGAACTGGAGTATCTAACATCTCAGACAGGAGACCCACGACCTCTCTCCAAAAATCTGTTACAACAGGACATATCCAGATCATATGCCAAAAGTCAGAATAGGATGCAGAACACCTAAGGGAACCAGGGTGCGATAAGCGCCACATCTTTTGTAGATAGGCAGGAGTTAAATAACTTTGATGTAATATTTATACTTCAATCAATTTATTGTTCTCGAGTGGGGGCACATATTGTGCGGATTCCAAAATTACCAGTTATGTTTCATTAGTTAGACTGGGTATAAGAGTGCGCCACATCGTCGAGGCATGTGTGCCTAAATGAGAAATCTTAACCTGTATCAAATGGGCATAGAGACCGGAGATCAAATCTCATGGGCCTTGAGATCTGAGCACTCCAATAAGAGGGTAGCTAGAAATACAGTGGGGAAAAAAAGTATTTAGTCAGCCACAAATTGTGCAAGTTCTTCCACTTAAAAAGATGAGAGAGGCCTGTAATTGACATCATAGGTAGACCTCAACTATGAGAAACAAAATGAGAAAACATATCTAGAAAATCACATTGTCTGATTTTTAAAGAATTTATTTGCAAATTATGGTGGAAAATAAATATTTGGTCATCTACAAACGAGCAAGATTTCTGGCTCTCACAGACCTGTAACTTCTTCTTTAAGAGGCTCCTCTGTCCTCCACTCATTACCTGTAGTAATGGCACCTGTTTGACATTGTTATTAGTATAAAAGACAGCTGTCCACAACCTCAAACAGTAACACTCCAAACTCCACTATGGTGAAGACCAAAGAGCTGTGGAAGGACACCAGAAACAAAATTGTAGACCTGAACCAGGCTGGGAAGACTGAATCTGCAGTAGGCAAGCAGCTTGGAGTGAAGAAATCAACTGTGGGAGCAATAATTAGAAAATGGAAGACATACAAGACCACTGATAATCTCCCTCGATCAGGGGCTCCACGCAAGATCTCACCCCGTGGGGTCAAAATGATCACAGGAACGGTGAGCAAAAATCCCAGAACCACACGGGGGGGCCTAGTGAATGATCTGCAGAAAGCTGGGACTAACGTAACAAAAGCTACTGTCAGTAACACACTACGCCACCAGGGACTCAGATCCTGCAGTGCCAGACGTGTCCCCCTGCTTAAGCCAGTACATATCCAGGCCCATCTGAAGTTTGCTAGAGAGCATTTGGATGTTCCAGAAGAGTATTGGGAGAATGTCATATGGTCAGATGAAACCAAATTAGAACTGTTTGGTAGAAACACAACTCGTCGTGTTTGGAGGAGAGTGAATGCTGAGTTGCATCCAAAGAACACCATACCTACTGTGAAGCATGGGGGTGGCAACATCATGCTTTGGGGCTGTTTCTCTGCAAAGGCACCAGGACGACTGATTCGTGTACATGAAAGAATGAATGGTCCATGTATCGTGAGATTTTGAGTGCAAACCTCCTTCCATCAGCAAGGGCACTGAAAATGAAACGTGGCTGGATCTTTCAGCATGACAATGATCCCAAATACACCACCAGGGCAACGAAGGAGTGGCTTCGTAAGAAGCATTTCAAGGTCCTGGAGTGGCCTAGCCAGTCTCCAGATCTCAACCCCATAGAAAACCTTTGGAGGGAGTTAAAAGTCCGTGTTGCCCAGCGACAGCCCAAAAACATCACTGCTCTAGAGGAGATCTGCATGGAGGAATGGGCCAACATACCAGCAACAGTGTGTGCCAACCTTGTGAAGACTTACAGAAAGTGTTTGACCTCTGTCATTGCCAACAAAGGATATATAACAAACTATTGAGATGAACTTTTGTTATTGGCCAAATACTTATTTTCCACCATAATTTGCAAATAAATTCTTTAAAAATCAGACAATGTGATTTTCTGGATTTGTTTTCTCATTTTGTCTCTCATAGTTGAGGTATACCTATGATGACAATTACAGGCCTCTCTCATCTTTTTAAGTGGGAGAACTTGAACAATTGGTGGCTGACTAAATACTTTTTTCTGATTTTTAAAGAATTTATTTGCAAATTATGGTGGAAAATAAGTATTTGGTCAATAACAAAAGTTCATCTCGATACTTTCTTATATATCCTTTGTTGCCAATCACAAAGGTCAAACTTTTTCTGTAAGTCTTCACAAGGTTGGCACACACTGTTGCTGGTATGTTGGCCCATTCCTCCATGAAGATCTCCTCTAGAGCAGTGATGTTTTGAGGCTGTCGCTGGGCAACACGGACTTTCAACTCCCTCCAAAGGTTTTCTATGGGGTTGAGATCTGGAGACTGGCTAGGCCACTCCAGGACCTTGAAATGCTTCTTACGAAGCCACTCCTTCGTTGCCCTGGCGGTGTGCTTGGGATCATTGTCATGCTGAAAGACCCAGCCACGTTTCTTCTTCAATGCCCTTGCTGATGGAAGGAGGTTTGCCCTCAAAATCTCACGATACATGGACCATTCATTCTTTCATGTACACGAATCAGTCGTCCTGGTCCCTTTGCAGAGAAACAGCCCCAAAGCATGATATTGCCGCCCCCATGCTTCACCGTAGGTATGGTGTTCTTTGGATGCAACTCAGCATTCACTCTCCTCTAAACACGACGAGTTGTGTTTCTACCAATCAGTTCTACTTTGGTTTCATCTGACCATATGACATTCTCCCAATACTCTTCTGGAACATCTAAATGATCTCTAGCAAACTTCAGATGGGCCCGTATATGTACTGGCTTAAGCAGGGAGACACGTCTGGCACTGCAAGATCTGAGTCCCTGGCGGCATAGTGTGTTACTGACGGTAGCCTTTGTTACGTTAGTCCCAGCTTTCTGCAGGTCATTCACTAGGTCCCCCCGTGTGTTTCTGGGATTTTTGCTCACTGTTCTTGTGATCATTTTGATCCCACGGGGTGAGATCTTGCGTGGAGCCCCTGATCGAGGGAGATTATCAGTGGTCTTGTATGTCTTCCATTTTCTAATTATTGCTCCCACAGTTGATTTCTTCACACCAAGCTGCTTGCCTATTGCAGATTCAGTCTTCCCAGTCTAGTGCAGGTCTACAATTTTGTTTCTGGTGTCCTTCCACAGCTCTTTGGTCTTTCCAATAGTGGAGTTTGGAGTGTGACTGTTTGAGGTTGTGGACAGGTGTCTTTTATACTGATAACAATGTCAAACAGGTGCCATTACAACAGGTAATGGGTGGAGGACAGAGGGGTCTTGTGATGAACTGACCCTCAGTTTTATATCTTTCTTGGAAGTGTGTTTTTACTTGCTCATGTCAGTCCTCCCCCCAGTTGTTGGAATGTGGTGCTTAAGTTGAGTTTACACTGCTGGACGCTATGCCTCACTGGTTTTTATCCCTGGCCAGATGGCGATGGGGGATAGTAGTCCAGTGACCTTAACTTTACCCACCCCTCCCCGCACCTAGGAAGGTACCCATCTCTCCGAGAATTCTGCAAAGGAGGGAGAAGGAGGGCTGGCTGGGGGAGATGAAGGGTGGGGCTGAAGAGGGTCTCACACTGAGGTGGAGAGAGGTCTTTTGTCTTTGTGTGGCGCCTGAAAGAGACACAGCTAAGAGACTTAGGTCTGGTATTCCTCTATACTTTATTTCCATTTTTGTTTTATGTGCTTTATCATTGCTCTTTTGCTCGTATGTTTATGCTTGATCATATTAATATTGTATATTTCTGTATATGCTATTAATTAGTACCAACCCACTTGGGTTATTAAATATATAAAATATATAAAGCTCGTTTCATTCTATCCTACGAACTCTGTCCGCTCACGGGTTGTGAGTAGAAAGTTATGAAGGGTGATCGCAGGTACGCCAAGAGGCTTGGCAAGGCGATATTCTTCACAGGCCTGTTAAAGAAGAAGTTACAGGTCTGTGAGAGCCAGAAATCTTGCTTGTTTGTAGGTGACCAAATACTTATTTTTCACAATAATTTGCAAATAAATTCTTAAAAAATCAGACAATGTGATTTTCTTGATATGTTTTCTCATTTTGTCTCTCATAGTTGAGGTCTACCTATGATGTCAATTACAGGCCTCTCTCATCTTTTTAAGTGGGAGAACTTGCACAATTGGTGGCTGACTAAATACCTTTTTTCCCCACTGTGTTAGTTAATTGCAAAAAATGAGCTAAGTGCGCCTCTGGGCCTGGAAGTGGTTCTGATATCAGCCAGGACTGCAAGTAGCAGAGTTGGCCCGACAGATAATATAAAGGAGGAAGCTAAAGAAGGAAGTTAGGTAGGACCAGTCCCCTCCCCCATATCTTTCGGACTTTGTAGTGTTGAGTGGTGTAATTTAACTGCAGCCCATTTAAAGAGTTGATTGATGGAGGGCCCAAGTATTGTTTCTATGTTGATCTTCAATGGAATCAGAAAATAAAACCAGATAAGAATTAAGTGATATAATTCACTATCTGAAAATGGTGATATATTTCCTTTAAATTATATATAGGATATACAAATCCATGCTTGCTTTCTAGTACACCATATCTCATATGTTTCTTTTTTTTCAGGCCATTAATGATGCTTATGGAGACCATTTGTTTTCAAGGCAAAGCTATGAACAAGCTGGCCTAATGTATGCCCGCTGTGGCAGTCTTGAGAAAGCTCTTGATGCTTTTGTTGCATGTAGTAGTTGGCAGAATATCTTATCTGTAGCTTCCCAGTTGCAGTATTCTGATGACAAAATGGCTGCTCTGGCTAGAAGCATTTCAGGTAAGTGATAGAACAATCTGCACAGCCATGCACATTAGAACACATATTTTATACAGTGGACACTTTTTGTCTTTGTATACAGTGATCAGGTGCTGTTTCTATATCTGTATATGTTTCTTTTCCAGGTAAACTGGTGGAACAGAGAAAGTATGAGAATGCAGCTGTCCTACTAGAACAGTATGCCGAGGTATTCTATTATTGGTTCAAAAGATTACAACATTATATATTTGGTTTTACTAAGGAAGTGTTTCAATTAAGATCTGCCACCTATATAAAGATGTTCAGCTAATTCTGTAGTGCTATATAACAAATAGTGTCCCCTCTACCCAGTGATATTCCCACACGGGCCTACAGTACCAAGAATACAAGTTGCAAATACAGCTCTAAAGCGGTATACAAGATACAATAGAAATTAGTTGTGCATGTTGAATTGAGGTGTTTCATTAAGCCCCATGGCCTCTTTTGTGAAATTTTGCCTCATTATTATTCCATCATCAACTGTGGGTGGTATTATTTAACAGTGCAAGTTTTTAGGAACAACAGCAAATTAACTAAGATCACAGAAAGTTACAGAGTGGGATCATTGAGTGTCTCGAGATTCGCCCAGCAGTTTTGTCTGGTCTGAACCAAACTTGCTATTATACACTGGGGTCTGAAGGGATAATAAGCAGATGTCCAGGGGTGGTGATCAAACATAAAAAAACAGTCTTACTTAACTCTCCTGGCCTCCCACGTGGCTGCTTCTTCTCTTCCGGTAATCTCCCTGAAGTCAGAGAGAGCTGACACCTGTGATTGAACATCAGCAGTCACTTGGGTCACGTGACCTCACAACATCTGAGGTTTGCTGAGGCCAGACCCCAGAGTATACCGTGTTTCTCAGAAAATAAGACAGGGTCTTATATTATTTTTTTCTCCGAAAAAAGGGCTAGGGCTTATTTTCGGGGTAGGTCTTAATTTTTTCCATGAGCAACAATCACACATTTGATCACTTTTTATTTCAACTTTTATCAGAGGTGAAACAGCGAAAAAACAGGAGTTCGGCACTTTTTATTTATTTATTTATTTTTTTTTCCGCTACTGCATTCACCATAGAGGTAAAATATTTTTATAAGTTTGTAGACTGGGCGTTTTTGGACACAGGGATACCTCATGTCTATGTGTTTAACAGTAATATTTTATTTTTATTCTAGTGAAAGTGGGAGGGGGCTAAAACTTTTATTTGTGTTTTTTTTTGTTTTTTTTTTATATTTTTTTTAACTTTTTTTTTTTTTTTAAATTTCTCACTATTAACCCTTCCTAGGGGGCTTGAACCTGCAATCATTCCATAGACTGCAATACAACCTATTGCAGTCTATGGGAGATTATCTACATTACTAATGAGGCTGGTCATGCCTCAATAGTAATATTTCTATGACAGACCTGGGAACCTTCATAAGGCTCCCAGCTGTCAAAGGAACAGGTCGGCTCCCGCGAAGCCACCAGTTTACACTAGGTCAAAACACTAACAAAACACTAGGTCTCTTCCTAGGACAACTTGTTAGGAAGGGAAAATCTTAGCAATTGCATAATTTAGGAGCATGGAGAGGCAAATATGGTGATAGAGTGGTCCTGGAAAATTGTGGGAAATAGGGTACAGGGCGGCACTTGACTCCGAAAGACTCAAAATAAGTTTGGGTGCACTATCACTAGGGAACTGACCATCTCCCAAGTGGAAACCATGTAAAAAAATGTTAACAATTTGGGAACTTGTCCCTTCATCAGGCATTGGTCCAGATACGGGTAGGCTAGTCAGGTGATATCATATGGTGGTATGGAAAGAACCAATGGTGGGTGGTGATAATTGTATGCAAGAAACGTTAACATTATGAATAAACACGTGAATAAACACTTTTAGCTGAGAAAAGAAACGTGATTGCCATCACATTTTTTTTAACATGGTACTGGAAAATGACATACAATCATAAAAAAAAAAAAAAAAAAAGTGAATACTTAAAAATTAAAATGACCATTTTACGAGTCTGTCTCTCCAGTCTCTAGCTACGCTCATAAAATTCTCATTTTTATATCAGTTGGGAAAACTTACATAAAAGATTATGCAGCCACTCCTACTTGAATTTTCACAGTAAGTTGAAGAGGTTGTCCAGGCTAAACAGAATTTTCTAATTAGGCCAAGGGAGGTGAAAAAAAAAAACCACTCGCCTGTCCCTGGTGCTCCACTTTCCTCCAGGGCGGTTCAGTCCTGCTGTTATGTATGTAGTTTGCATTGTAAAATTTGATGACAGATTCTCTTTAACTATCTGTTGAAGTAAATTCCGCCATAGAGACAAATTCCCCAAGCTAACAATGATCATTTTTTTAGGATTATGAAGAAGCTATTATTTTACTGCTGGAAGGAGCTCTTTGGGAGGATTCTCTGCGTTTGGTAAGAAAATTTTGATTGATTTCTGAAAACTGTAAATATGTAAAAGTAGAACTTCTTTATGCTATGCCATTTTTAGACTAGATTCATATTATCTGCAAAATGTCCCTTGTTGTGATTGGTGAGAGGGTTAGAACATCGGACATTAGTTTCCCTTATTATTGGATACAGACAGAAGACTTCCTGATTGTATCTGTCTTCCCTTCAGTGTAAAAATATAAATGTTAAGAAATACAGTGGTACGGAAAGTATTCAGACCCCTTTAAATTTTTCTTTCTTTGTTTCATGGCAGCCATTTGCTTAAAGCAAAAAAGTTCATTTTATTTCTCATTAATGTACACTCAGCACCCCAAAACAGAAATGTAGATATTTTAGCAAATTTATTAAAAAAGAAAAACTGAAATATTACGTGGTCATAAGTATTCAGACCCTTTGCTCAGTATTGAGTAGGAGCACCCTTTTGAGCTAGTACAGCCATGAGTCTTCTTGGGAATGATGCAACAAGTTTTTCACATCTGGATTTGGGGATCCTCTGCCATTCTTCCTTGCAGATCCTCTCCATTTCAGTCAGGTTGGATGGTGAACGTTGGTGGACAGCCATTTTCAGGTCTCTCCAGAGATGCTCAATTGGGTTGAGGTCAGGGCTCGGCTCTGGCTAGGCCAGTCAAGAATGGTCACAGAGTTGTTTCGAAGCCACTTCTTTGTTATTTTAGCTGTGTGCTTAAGGTCATTGTCTTGTTGGAAGGTGAACCTTCGGCACGGTCTGAGGTCCAGAGCACTCTGGAAGAGGTTTTCTTCCAGGATATCTCTGTACTTGGCCGCATTCATCTTTCCTTCAATTGCAACCAGTCGTCCTGTCCCTGCAGCTGAAAAACACCCCCATAGCATGATGCTGCCACCACCATGTTTCACTGTTGGGATTGTATTGGGCAGGTGATGAGCAGTGCCTGGTTTTCTCCACACATACCGCTTAGAATTAACGCCAAAAAGTTCAATCTTCGTCTCATCAGACCAGAGAATCTTATTTCTCATAGTCTGGGAGTCCTTCATGTGTTTTTTTGGCAAACTCTGTGCGGGCTTTCATATGTCTTTCACTGAGGAGAGGCTTCCTTTGGGCCACTCTGCTATAAAGCCCCGAATGGTGGAGGGCTGCAGTGATAGTTGACTTTGTGGAACTTTCTCCCATCTCCCTACTGCATCTCTGGAGCTCAGCCACAGTGATCTTTGGGTTCATCTTTACCTCTCTCACCAAGGCTCTTCTCCCACGATTGCTCAGTTTGGCTGGACGGCCAGGTCTAGGAAGAGTTCTGGTCGCCCCAAACTTCTTCCATTTAAGGATTATGGAGGCCACTGTGCTCTTAGGAACCTTGAGTTCTCAGGAAAGCACTGATGCAAACAATAATAAAACTTAACATTTAATTACTAAGCATAAAAACAATATCAAAAATGTAGAACAAACATCAAATTTAACATAGCCACTCGTTGGAGTCTAATGTTATAGCAAATATATAAATATTCACCACCATATACCGTGAAACATCATGGCGGCTAAACAATTAGAAAATGGAACAATCTTACCAACATCTGAGGCAGGAGAACCCGGCAGGTGATGGTGCAAAACAGGAGGATGAACTAAGTCCCTATTCATGCCCCTGAAATTTCCACTAACACCCAAAATGACTCCTGCCCTAACAAGGGCAGTACCAAGCTGTCCTTAAAGTGACCCTATAGAACCCTAGTCCCTACGCGTTTCCTGGTACAGCAATGCACCAATCATCAGGGGACTTATTAGACTACTCATAAGAACCAAAAAACTTGGTCAAATACATATAAAAAATAAATAAATAAATAAATGCTGCCTACAATGGTAGAGCAAAACATAAAGAAAACCCCACAATGGAGGAAAACCGCTAGATGCTAACTGACTCCATGTAGTGACAATGGCAGTAAGAGCAAAGTGAATCAGGGCAACTTATATAGCGATAAACTCTGCCTACAAACAGGTGTGCTCAAGTTCACATAAGTGATGTTTGTTTGAATATGGCGCTAGAAAACTGCACACATTAGTGATGTAATACGTAGTATCATGTCTGCCCATAGTGAAATGAGCGCTAAAGACCATGCTGTGCATGCGCGAAGTAAAAAAAAAAAAAAAATCTCCGCGCATGCGCAATAGCGCTCGATCACCGGCCGAAAGTGCGCATGCGCGAAGCAAACACCCCGCACATGCGCATATCCTCCTAAATCCGGCGCTGAAAAACCAGAGCAGATATGCGTTGTGGGACAGGATGCTGAAAGTCCCACAGAGCGCATAAACTGCCTAAAAGGATAGGAAACGTCTATTAGACCAATCTATACCACAACCCATGAGCCAGTTGCTAGCAAAGTGTACCAATATAGAACAGAGGGACCCGGAGAGACCCTATCAGTCTCTATCCAGGTTCTGTAGCCCCAGAACATTAAGGGCTGGACTGAATCAGCAAAATAGGTCAGGAGTAGGAAAATTTCTCTAAGGATAAATATACATATCATCTTGTACAGATATATATGCAAATAAAATAGCACAATTACCTATTCATAGCACCAAGATATATAATCTACCAAATCTAACAAATAGATCTGTATCTATATTTGACTGTGGAAAGAATATCTTAACCATAGGGTCTAATTCGTTTACGTAAATGGGAAGAAGGGGGAGATCAAATAAAACAGCAAAAATTAAGGCGTTTGGAATCTCGGTTTTTCATTTAAATATCCACTTGGATTCACATTGCAATGTCATTCTATGCCAATCCCCTCCTCTTGGGTGGGGTTTAACCAAATCAATTCCTGTAAACCGTAAACAGTTAGCATTACCTCCGTGGCATGAGTTAACATGTCTCGCCACTGGGGTGTCCCGTTCTTGCCGTATATCCCCAAGATGTTCACCAATTCTTTTCTTCAATTCTCGGTTGTTTTTACCGATATATTCCAATTTGCACTGGCATGTGATCTTATAGATCACTCCTCTAGACCGACAGGATATAAAGTGTTTGATTTTGAAAGAGGTTTTCAAGTTTTCTGAAAAAAATTCCCGTCCTGCCAGTACAAATGGACATGAGGAACAACCACTACATTTATAGCAACCCTTTGGTGGGGAAAGCCATGATGTGGTTGATTTTTGTACATCCAAATGGCTATGAACTAAACGATCTTTCAAAGATCTTCCTCTTCTAAACGTGATCTGTGGTCTCTCACTCACAACTGCCTTAATGTCGGGATCCATGATTAAAATGTCCCAGTGGCACTGTAAGATCTCCCTTACTTGTGGTGCCCCATTGTCAAAAGTTCCGATCAACCGGACAGTCGTTTCTGAACTAGCTTGTTCTACCTTTTTAGGACTCAATAACTGGATACGATCACATTTCAGGGAAGATTTATATGCTTCCCTTAAGATCCTATCGGGATAGCCGTGTTTAATAAATCTTGACCTAAGATCAGCAGCCTGGTCCACAAAGTCCTGCCCCCCTGAACAATTTCTTCTGAGTCTCAGATACTGGCCACGGGGAATTCCCCTCTTCAATGGATAAGGATGATTACTCCGCCATTGAAGAAAGGAATAGGTGGCCGTAGCCTTCCTAAACACTTTGGTATTAAGTGTACCTCCACAACCTTTAGAAATCAACACATCCAAAAAGGGAAGGGTAGAGCCAACAACTTCAAACGTGAAGGATAAACCAATTTTATTCACATTTAGAGTGTCTACAAATGCTGAAAAAGACTCTGCACTTCCCCTCCATAGGACCAGGATATCATCAATATATCGTGCCCACAGTTCAATTTTAGTTATAAAATCCTCTCTTTCATCTATGAATACCATAGTCTCCTCCCACCAGCCCAGGAGCAAATTTGCATACGTTGGTGCACATGGATTGCCCATGGCAGTGCCCCTGAGCTGGTGGAAGTGCTTACCGTTGAATGAAAAGAAATTATGGGTCAATGAGAATTCTAAAAGATCCAAAACAAATTGACTGTGGGCACGATATTGATTACCCCGTGATTTAAGATAATACTCCACGGCTTTTAGACCCCATTGATGTGATATTGATGAATATAAAGCCTCCACATCAATAGAGCATAAAATTTGTACTGGCAGGGCGGGAATTTTTTTCAGAAAACTTGAAAACCTCTTTCAAAATCAAACACTTTATATCCTGTCGGTCTAGAGGAGTGATCTATAAGATCACATGCCAGTGCAAATTGGAATATATCGGTAAAACCAACCGAGAATTGAAGAAAAGAATTGGTGATCATCTTGGGGATATACGGCATGAACGGGACACCCCAGTGGCGAGACATGTTAACTCATGCCACGGAGGTTATGCTAACTGTTTACGGTTTACAGGAATTGATTTGGTTAAACCCCATCCAAGAGGAGGGGATTGGCATAGAATGACATTGCAATGTGAATCCAAGTGGATATTTAAATGAAAAACCGAGATTCCAAACGCCTTAATTTTTGCTGTTTTATTTGATCTCCCCCTTCTTCCCATTTACGTAAACGAATTAGACCCTATGGTTAAGATATTCTTTCCACAGTCAAATATAGATACAGATCTATTTGTTAGATTTGGTAGATTATATATCTTGGTGCTATGAATAGGTAATTGTGGTATTTTATTTGCATATACTGTATATCTGTACAAGATGATATGTATATTTATCCTTAGAGAAATTTTCCTACTCCTGACCTATTTTGCTGATTCAGTCCAGCCCTTAATGTTCTGGGGCTACAGAACCTGGATAGAGACTGATAGGGTCTCTCCGGGTCCCTCTGTTCTATATTGGTACACTTTGCTAGCAACTGGCTCATGGGTTGTGGTATAGATTGGTCTAATAGACGTTTCCTATCCTTTTAGGCAGTTTATGCGCTCTGTGGGACTTTCAGCATCCTGTCCCACAACGCATATCTGCTCTGGTTTTTCAGCGCCGGATTTAGGAGGATATGCGCATGTGCGGGGTGTTTGCTTCGCGCATGCGCACTTTCGGCCGGTGATCGAGCGCCATTGCGTATGCGTGGAGATTTTTTTTTTTTTTTTTTTACTTCGCGCATGCGCAGTATGGTCTTTAGCGCTCATTTCACTATGGGCAGACGTGATACTACGTATTACATCACTAATGTGCGCGGTTTTCTAGCGCCATATTCAAACAAACATCACTTATGTGAACTTGAGCACACCTGTTTGTAGGCAGAGTTTATCGCTATATAAGTTGCCCTGATTCACGTTGCTCTTACTGCCATTGTCACTACATGGAGTCAGTTAGCATCTAGCGGTTTTCCTCCATTGTGGGGTTTTCTTTATGTTTTGCTCTACCATTGTAGGCAGCATTTATTTATTTATTTATTTCTTATTTGTATTTGACCAAGTTTTTTGGTTCTTATGAGTAGTCTAATAAGTCCCCTGATGATTGGTGCATTACTGTTCCAGGAAACGCGTAGGGACTAGGGTTCTATAGGGTCACTTTAAGGACAGCTTGGTACTGCCCTTGTTAGGGCAGGAGTCATTTTGGGTGTTAGTGGAAATTTCAGGGGCATGAATAGGGACTTAGTTCATCCTCCTGTTTTGCACCATCACCTGCCGGGTTCTCCTGCCTCAGATGTTGGTAAGATTGTTCCATTTTCTAATTGTTTAGCCGCCATGATGTTTCACGGTATATGGTGGTGAATATTTATATATTTGCTATAACATTAGACTCCAACGAGTGGCTATGTTAAATTTGATGTTTGTTCTACATTTTTGATATTGTTTTTATGCTTAGTAATTAAATGTTAAGTTTTATTATTGTTTGCATCAGTGCTTTCCTGATTAATTATTGTCTGTTGCAATTGGTGGATTATCTGTGTCCGATGTCATAGTACTCCACTTTCTCTTGGCTCCCTTTTCTGCTTTTGTGTTGAACCTTGAGTTCTGCAGAAATTCTTTTGTAACCTTGGCCAGATCTGTGCCTTGCCACAGTTCTGTCTCTGAGCTCCTTGGACAGTTCCTTTGACCTCATGATTCTCATTGGCTCTGACATGCACTGTGGGCTGTGAGATCTTATATAGACAGGTGTGTGCCTTTCCTAATCAAGTCCAATCAGTTTAATTAAACACAGCTAGACTACAATGAAGGAGTAGAACCATCTCAAGGAGGATCAGAAGGAAATGGACAGCAGTGAGTTAAATATGAGTGTCACAGCAAAGGGTCTGAATACTTATGACAATGTGATATTTCAGTTTTTCTTTTTTCGATAAATTTGCAAAAATATCTCCATTTCAGTTTTTTTTTTCTGTCAAGATGGGGTGCTGAGTGTACATTAATGAGAAATAAAATGAACTTTTTTGCTTTTAGCAAATGGCTGCAATGAAACAAAAAGTGAAAAATTTAAAGGGGTCTGAATACTTTCCGTACCCACTGTAACACTGCAGTCTGCTTGAGCCATCAGCTGCTTGGTAGGGGTGCCAGGAGATGCACCCCAACTGATTTAATATTGATGACCTAAGTCCAGGAAAATCTCTTTAGGCTCAGGACACACAGTTGGAAAGGTGCTTCAGCACAAAAATTCAGCAGCATGTTCTCCTGCAAGTTGCCTTGGCAAATAAATACCTGAAATGTTTTTTGTTTTTTTTGCTGTGACTCACCCGCAGGAATTGCTGCAGGTCTTCTTCCTTTCAGCCTTTGCAACACAAAGATTGAAAGCCAATGCTATACATGACATGCTATGGATTACAACCTACAGCTCAGGTCACTTAGAGTAGTGGGTATTGGTTACATCATGTGGATGAAATTTATATAAATATCATCCAAAGCTTGTAGTGGCTAATCCTCTGTGATCCTGGCCTTAATATTTATATAAAGATGACCTTTCACCACCTCCACCCATTCTGGTTTTTAGCATCTGTTAATAGGTACTACTCCACTGTTTCCAGTGCAACTGTGCTAGAATCGATGGAATAGCACCTATTAATTGATGTAAAAACTGGACTTGTTGAAGGTGGAGAAAGGTCCTCTTTAATTTAGACATGTGTCTAATAGTGTGCGCTATACTCTGGCTTATTTTTATTATCTTATAAATAAAAGACAAGGCCTCCTTCCCATGTGTTTAAAATGCTTGTAAAAGAGAATCTGCATTTTGAAGTGTTTTTTTAATGTATTTTGTTCAAGTGATTTGTAGGTGTTTTTGAAACTATGTAGAGAAGCTAATGGAGTAAAACCAGAAAAAATATCAGATTCAGAAATAATAAAAAAAAAAATCTCAAATCAGACATGCTTAGACTGTAGGTTCTCCTATTTTTACTATGCAGTTTCTGCTGAGATCTGCCCACTGATTTTACATATCTTTTCACACACACACAAAATCCTGAAAAACACTTCTAAAAGTGTTTGTGAAACCAGTTTTTAAAGGTAGGTACACTTCCTATAGATAGATAGATGAAAAATGTCTGATCACTGGGGGCCCACTGATCACTAGCACAAGGGCCCTGAATCCTCATTCCACCTAACATTGCACAACCAGAATGAGGTGGTGTGTCAATAAAGCAGCAGCATGCTTACTCAATTACTATTCTATTCAAGGTCTATTGGATTGACAGAGATACGTGAATACAGCACTCAACTGTTATAGTTATCCCCATGGACATTAACCTCTTTCTGCCTGAGACATTTTTTTTTTTTAATTTTCAACCTCTATGCAAAATGATACATCCAAATCACATCACCAATATCGGCATGACACTGCTTATCACAAAAAATATACAACAAATAAAGAAAATATCCCTAGCACCCCCCTCCCATCTCTTTCACACCTTCTAAGTTATACTTTCATGGGGAATTACTCCATTTAATAAACAAATTCTGAAAAGGTATCTTTAAATAAGAGTTTACATACCAACCCCATTTCTCTATAAAGACTCTCTGCTTGCATTTAGAGCAGTTGACCACTGCCAACCACACCAATTTCATTAACTTGTATAAAATTTCTAAAACAAGCTATTTATTTAGGACCTGTGACTGGTCCAATTTATCAAAGCCACTTTCTTAACTGCTAACACAACTAAATGGACCATCTCAATCTGTCTTCTTGTGCATTTTGTCTCTGAATAATGAAATAAATACAACCAGTTACGAATCATCACTTTACCTCCTGATACAAGACAGATTAAGTCATTAAGCTCTTTTAAAAATGGCTTAATAGCCTGATAAGTCCAAAAACAATGATAAAACGGTGATTCTTCCTGAGTGTATTTAGGGCATTGTCGCTTATATCCCTGAATATATTTTTCTAGAGGTATATTAAAGTTGTAATACAGACAATTAACTATATAAAATGCCTCTCTCTCCATTTTTCTGATATTATAGTCTTTATTTACGTACTTTGTTAAACCCTCTAATTTTACCTGACAGATATAACAGATCTTTTACCCAAATAATACCCTTCTCTTTCCAATCCTTAAGAATTTTGGACATTCACTAAATAAAATCCCCAGATGCTCATCTAAATTCAGATATCCAGAGATACAAGTTACACCATTTACTAATCTCTTTCCCAGCTAGTCTATATCTGCTAATCATCACCGATCAACTTATTGATTTTATATCTTTGAGGTCAGCGTGTAAACTCCCTAACAATGAGTAGGGAGAAGCTAGTTATTAGTAAAGTATTGACGTCACAAATCATCCAGAAAATGACAGCCAGGAAAATTGAATAAAGCTTAGCCTTTAATGGGGCATATTAAAAATTCCATTACAGTTCCATCAAGATGAAAAAAAACACTTGTACATGAGCACAGTGAATTATTTACGCGTTTCAGGACGTATAGTCCCTTAATCATAGCACATGTTGCTAATCTGACTCAGGGGAGTTGCTATGGGTAGCCCTTGTGTGCCCACTTATGCTAATCTCTACCTGGGCTGGTGGGAGAAGAATGTCGCTTTTTCCGACGATTTGGAATCCAGGGTATCGGCCGCAATATTGTGGCTTCACTTCATAGATGACATGTTTTATTATAATCATGAGCGACAGCAGTGGTTTAAACTAAGAGCGAAGGCAAATTGTCGCACAAGAGGAGTTGTTTACCTACTTACCTGTAAATGTGGGATTCATTACGTCGGAAAGACGATACGTGAACTGCGGAGAAGAATATTAGAACACACGGCAGATGTTAATAGAGGACAGCACGGTAGCACATCATGTGAACACCTTTCATGACGGAGATCCTATGGTGATTAGTTTCCAGGTTTTGGAAGTGATATCACCACCTATAAGAGGGGGGAATTTTGATAAAAAGATCCTTCAGAAAGAAACTAGATGGATCTTCCTTCTTAATACTATGAGACTGGCGGGCCTCAATGAGTACTTATCATTTCAGGCGTTTCTATAACTCCGTATGTGGGAGTGGTGTTTGGAGTGGGTGTCTGTTCAGGAGTCTATATGTATATATGATTTATGGCGAGGTTATTCATCTGGTTAGGCATGACTCTCTAGGTTTATTTATTACATTCTATCCCTTGTTAGGGGGACTATATTAACTAGTTCTGTGCCCCTATTCTCTTCAACAGATAATAAACACCCAGACCTTCTGCTACATTTTTTTATAGTGTTAACATCCCCGTTACACTCTAATAATTTGATCTAGTAAGTGTATATAGAGTATATACGGAGGATAGAGGGAGGATATGGGATATTATTAATTTAGTTTAACACAGTATTCATGTTGTCGATTCTGAATGATGATATATATGTAGATAGTCATATTATCATTGGGGTGTTGAAGGAGGAATGTTTTTATTGGGGTTAGGAGCAGGATTTAACAAATAATAACCTTTACTACTTGACTGATATTTTAAGTATAGGCCTGTTTACCCATGGGTAGAGGACATGATATAACCCTGGAGATTCTAGATATACTATACTGTTGATCGCTATGTACAGTGCCTTGAGAAAATATTCGGCCCCCTTGAACTTTTCAACCTTTTGCCACATTTCAGGCTTCAAACATAAAGAAATAAAATTTTAATTTTTTGGTGAAGAATCAACAACAAGTGGGACACAATTGTGAAGTGGAACGAAATTTATTGGTTATTTTAAACTTTTGTAAAAAATAAAAAACTGACAAGTGGGGCGTGCAATATTATTCGGCCCCTTTACTTTCAGTGCAGCAAACTCACTCCAGAAGTTCAGTGAGGATCTCTGAATGATCCAATGTTGTCCTAAATGACTGATGATGATAAATATAATCCACCTGTGTGTAATCAAGTCTCCGTATAAATGCACCTGCTCTGTGATAGTCTCAGGGTTCTGTTTAAAGCACAGAGAGCATCATGAAGACCAAGGAATACACCAGGCAGGTCCGTGATACTGTTGTGGAGAAGTTTAAACCCGGATTTGGATACAAAAAGATTTCCCAAACTTTAAACATCCCAAGGAGCACTGTGAAAGCGATCATATTGAAATGGAAGGAGTATCAGACCACTGCAAATCTACCAAGACCCGGCTGTCCCTCTAAACTTTCATCTCAAACAAGGAGAAGACTGATCAGAGATGCAGCCAAGAGGCCCATGATCACTCTGGATGAACTGCAGAGATCTACAGCTGAGATGGGAGAGTCTGTCCATCGGACAACAATCAGTGGGTACACTGCACAAATCTGGCCTTTATGGAAGAGTGGCAAGAAGAAAGCCATTTCTCAAAGATATCCATAAAAAGTCTCGTTTAAAGTTTGCCACAAGCCACCTGGGAGACTCACCAAACATATGGAAGAAGGTGAAACCAAAATCAAACTTTTTGGCCACAATGCAAAACGATATGTTTGGCGTAAAAGCAACACAGCTCATCACCCTGAACACACCATCACCACTGTCAAACATGGCGGTGGCAGCATCATGGTTTGGGCCTGCTTTTCTTCAGCAGGGACAGGGAAGATGGTTAAAATTGATGGGAAGACGGATGGAGCCAAATACAGGACCATTCTGGAAGAAAACCTGTTGGAGTCTGCAAAAGACCTTAGACTGGGACGGAGATTTATCTTCCAACAAGACAATGATCCCAAACATAAAGCAAAATCTACAATGGAATGGTTCACAAATAAACGTATCCAGGTGTTGGAATGGCCAAGTCAAAGTCCAGACCTGAATCCAATTGAGAATCTGTGGAAAGAGCTGAAAACTGCTGTTCACAAACGCTCTCCATCCAGCCTCACTGAGCTCGAGCTGTTTTCCAAGGAAGAGTGGTCAAGAATTTCAGTCTCTCGATGTGCAAAACTGATAGAGACATACTCCAAGTGACTTGCAGCTGTAATCGCAGCAAAAGGTGGCGCTACAAAGTATTAACTTAAGGGGGCCAAATAATTTGGCACGCCCAACTTTTCAGTTTTTTATTTTTTACGAAAGTTTAAAATATCCAATAAATTTCGTTCCACTTCACGATTGTGTCCCACTTGTTGTTGATTCTTAACCAAAAAATTAAAATTTTATATCCTTATGTTTGAAGCTTGAAATGTGGCAAAAGGTTGAAAAGTTCAAGGGGGCCAAATACTTTCGCAAGGCACTGTACATAGCGATCAACAGTATAGTATATACTGCCAGCTGAAAAGGGGGGAGGGGTCGCTCATATTATCTCTGAGCGGTATCACTAGACAGTGAACGCTCTTATTGCCTGGCTATATATATTTTTTTGTTTTTGCCTCACTGTCTGTATAAAGCCTCCCCTGATGATGCTATCTCTAGCTGAAACGCGTAGGGAGGGAGAGTCTATGTATAGCAGCTCCTAGAGAGCATTAATGAGGCAGCTGTGTGCATCTTCTATCGTCATAGCGCAGACTGGGCACAGTAACATTTGATTGTCTTATAGTGATATGCCAAGTGATGTGAGAGCTACAGTATATGTGCTAACGTGTGAATGATACATGATTAGTACATAGCCATCCTACAGCTATATTATTGGCTGAAGGAAGATCTAATAGGGTAGGGTACTTTTGTAAAAAGGCCAGTACATTAGTTCTTATAGGTTGGTATAAATATAAACCACTACATCTATCTAGCCTTTTGGCATAATGATTAGTGCTCGGGTAACCAACTCAGGGACTCATGTTACTGTGGTCTAGATACTCACTTAGTAGGTGAAAGACACTGTAGGTAGTTTAGATACACCACATAGGATAATTAACCCATGAGTAGCCTGTATGAGAAGATATGGGAGGCTGGGATTAATGTGGTGGTACGGTTACATTTGGTCATTTCATGGATATTTTACTATCCTAAACCAGTAGGTTTGGGAATTTAAGTAGCATTTTTAGAAATTATTTAATAAATGTTAAGTTTTAGTTGTCTTCACAAAAAATTCCTTGTTTTGGTTATTATTTGAAACAATGTACCTTTGACCTATTTGCTTTATTAATCATAATCTATTTACCTTTCTTTTATCTGATACTCAGTGCTGCAGTCATGATTTACAAGTGCTCCTGTAGGAGTGATAAGTGCAGGCATCTCCATGCTGAAATTATTGTCCTGGAGTTGCATTTTTATAAGGGAAGCTTTTAGGACTTTTATCTGCAAAATTTAACTCTCATAGTAAAGTGAAAGAGACTTCCCATTCACATTATGCTAGCAGAACTTGCTCCCCTGCCAGCCCCTCCTTCACCTTTTTCCTGGAAGTTTGCTCTGTCTCAGCAGGGAGCCTAGCTAGAGATAACACAAGCAGTTTACAGCCCTCTACTATACTAAACTACTGGTTAATGTACACCTGGACTAGAGGTCCAAAAAAAAGGCCATGCTGGATATAAAACCATATAAAACCTATTTTTTTTTGTTGAAAAACTATATAAATGTGTAGACCATGTGACCAGAAGAACTAGAAAATCTAATTTTAATATGTTTGTGTGCAGTAGTGTATATAAAAACAACTTTGTTTTAGGTAAAAGAAGCAAAATTTCCTTTTTTTTTTTTTTTAACATTTTATAACATTGTTCTACTTCTAACAAAAAAATATTCAACTTATTTAACAAATAAGGCTTCTTATTTCAAGCCTTATGTGTCCTGAAAAAAACATGGTAAAAATAGTTGAGTTATGTGAAGCCATTACAAAGATATTGCTGTGTACCAAACTGCTAAATTTGGCCTGAACATTGGGGCATCAGTGATGCTTGGTCCTGAAAGGGTTAATGGGACTATATATCCTGAATCGTGTAAGCTGCTATGGTTAAGGGACTAGACATCCTGAAATGTGTAAGTGGTTCATTGTGCTCATATACAAGTGTGTTTTTTTTTGTTTTTTTTTTTATCTCGGAGCTGTAACAGAATTTTTAATATGCTCGATTAAAGGTTAAGTTTTATAAAATTTTCCTGGCTGTCATCTGCTGGATGATTTGTGAAGTTACTTTGGACTATTTTGGTTAGCCTCTGTCCTGGAGGTTTATCATCCTTGCAACCTTTTTGTTTTTTGACCAGGAGCAAATCCACAAACATTTCAACATAGAACAAATGAGTAGACTGTCAACATGTATTTTTTTTTCTAAATGTATTTACGTATTTATCATATCCCTGTATCCAATTCAAAAAATATCGAGAGAGACAAGCGACATCGTACATCTGTGAATCCTAGACCCCCACTTCTCTCTATTCATCATAAGCCTTTTCAAGGCCATATGGGCTCTCTTACCACTCCAAATACATTTAGAGATAAAGAGCGTCTTTAATTCTCAACAACCGAGGAAGAGTCTGCAATGGGAATAATAAACAAGTTCAGCTTACCATTTTAATTAACTGCATCCTACCAAACAAGGAAATGAGAAGGTCTTTCCATCTAATAAGCTCTTGATTTTATCTATCTACTTGAACAATATTATATTTATATATTTCATCTCTAGATCGAGCACAACCACAATTGCCAAATACCTAAATTTATGATCTGTGATTTTGATGCCAAATTTATCCATCCAATACCTATTTCCTTTCTTAATCAAAAAAAGTATTTTGCTTTTAGATCTGTTTCTCCTATATCCTGAATACAAGCCAAATTTCTCCAAAATCTCAATCAATGTACCCAAAGAATGCTGTGGTTGTGTCAAAAATTGGTCATCAGCAAACAGGCTTATCTTCATCTCCTGAGAATTTATCTTAATACCTTTAATTTGCTAATGGTTCGTTATCAGCTGAGCAAGGGGTTCTTTTGAGATCTTAAACAGAAGAGGAGACAAGGGGCATCCTTGTTTTGTTCCCCTAGCTGATGGCCTCTGAAACCTCTCCGCCAAATACCACTTGCGCCTTTTGGCTGTCTGTATAACATTTTAGAACTGCAAATAACCGTGGTCATTGAACATAGTCAAAAGCTTTTTGCGCATCAATTATAAGAACTTCCAGATCTCCTCTTTGATTGCCATTCATATTGGCCCAATCTGTTGCCGTCAATACTTTCCTCACACTCTTAACCAGTTCTACCCTTTAAAAATCCATTTTGATCATTAGAAATCAAACAAGGCATCAATTCAGCCAATCTGTCAGCCAATATTTTGCTTATATATTTTATGCCTTGATTTATCAAAGATACTGGTCTATAAGACCCTGGCAACAGTGTTGCCAGGAAATGTTCCATTTCTCGTCCATTACACCATTATACAGCTTGACCAGATCTGAGAATTAAAAAAAAAAAAATTAACATACCTATCTGGACCTGGGGTTTTATTTTCAGCTGATTTGTAACCTTAAATACTTCCTCTAGCAAAATCAGTTTATTCAAACTTTCACATTGTTGGTGCATCAAATTAGGAACATTGATATCTTTGAAATATGTATAATTTAAAGCTATTTTGGTATTGTCACGTTTATATAAAACAGAATAATATTCAAAAAATATTCTATTGCTATTTTTTAGATCTTTTCTAATAGCCCCTTTTTTGTGTCGAATTGCGGGAATATGGACATTTTGATCACTATTTCTAGTTTCTAGTGTCTATTTGTCAGCATTTTCCCTGATTTATTACCACATTTGAACCATTTAGTTTCTCCTTGGTTAGAGTAAAAGTTCTGAATCTTCTGAAGCCAGATGTTAAGTTCCCGTGTCTTCATAATTTCTTCCCTGTTCTTAATCGATTGATCTAATTTATATTGATTTATAGGCCATCCTATATCTTTCACTCACCTGCCAATATCCTATTACCTCTCAAGACCACCTTAGCAGTTTCCCAAAATAACACAGCTTCTTTATTTTCTAAAACAAATTCTTTAAATGATTCATAATTAGAAAGTTGCGTCAAACGAGTTTTAACGACTAAAATCCATACCTTCACTGCTTGTTTAGTGTCCTGTTTCTCCCTCACCATCCTCCGCCAACGAGTTTAGTGTCTCTTATTATACACTCACCAACGATACTATGAACGAGGTATCAAGGCTCACACCCTGATGGCTAAGATGATTCCCAGGCTACCTCTACTTCTACTTCCCATGTCGTTAGAGATGCGGTTGGTACCACCCTGACACTATTGTGTGGCTTTCCAGGTTTACTAATCTAAGCTTTATAGTCTCCACCTCTATCCACCCCCCCCCCCCCCAGATTCCAGTCCAGCGTTTGAGAGATGTCTTGGAGTCTTGCCATTTGCCATCCCTATCAGAGGACGCCCTGACTTCTCTGAATGCCCCTTTTATTGCTGAGGACATTGCAGGTGTCCTTAGAGATCTTCAAAATGGCAAGGCTCCTGGGCCGGATGGGTTGACCTACTTATATAATAAAACGTTCCAAGCCGACCTTCTCCCCTGTCTCCACCCCCTTTTTAACTCATTTTTGGTGAGTACCTCCATTCTATTGTCGTTTTATTGTTGTTGTTGTTGCACTCCCATGTCACGCTTATCCCTAAGCCTAATAAGGACCCACAAAATATACCCAATAAATAGTTATAAGCCCATCACCCTTCTTAACACGGACTCGAAGCTATTCACGAAACTCTTGGCCAATCGCTTACATTTTTGGCTCCCTTCTCTCGTCCATAAGGACCAGGTTTGCTTCGTCCCCTGATGTCAGGAGACAACACCAGAAGGAGTGTGAAAGATTGAGGTAGCCAGACCCCTGCCCTCTTACTTAGCCTCAATGTGGAAAAGGCCTTCAATCGACTCTATTGGTTTTTTATGCTAGCTTCTTTGGAAGCTTTTGGTTTCTGAGGGTCCTTCATCCATGCAATCCATGCATTATACTGTCATCCCACGGCATCGGTGAAACTTCCTCATTCCTCCTCAGAGTCCTTCCCCATAACGAATGGGGCTCGGCAGGGATGCCCCCTATCTCCTCTTATTTTTGCCCTGTGTATAGAGCCGCTGGCGGCCATGATCTGCTTGAACCTGGACATCGCGGACTTTAGAGTCAGGAATAGGGAATTCAAAATCTCTCTGCGGACGATGTTCTCCTCACCCTTATTGACCTCCACACCTCTTTTCCCAATCTTATGAGGGTCCTTAGAGACTACGGTCAACTGTCGGGCTATAAGGTTAACCCTTCCAAAACTGTGGCCTTTCCCTGAATGTCCCTCGGACAGCTGTTCCTCTCCTTCTTGCTAACTTTGATTTTTGTTGGCAGGAGCAATCCATTAAATCCACAGAGAAAGAAAATGAACAGCGGCACACAACCATACTTCAGTCCTTCTTTATTGGTATCAAATAAAAACAGGTATACCAGGGACAAAGTGAGCAGCAGCGACAGGCCGTTTTGCACAGCAAGCGCTTCTACAGGCTAGTGTCTGACACACATGCAGGAACGCCTTTAAATAGCGGCGACTCGACATTTTAGACAGGTCTCTGTATTTTGCCACAGCACCCAGGCAAGCCAAACTAAAACGTCATTTAAAAACATACAGCGCTAGATATATAAATCACAGGTAATATACATTCTTTCAAAAGCCAGGCTGACTATACATAATGTGACATAATGTACCTAGTGAAGTATTCTTTATCCAGTAAGGTTAAGAGAGCTGGAATAATATAGTATTAGAGAGTTAATCAACAACAACATATAAATAAACCTCATGCTAGTCATGAGCTTCCATTATTATTTGGCAACCTTTGCAGGACTGCAAGCCATTTCCTATGACTTTTGTGAAAGCAATAGTTATATATATAGTTATATATCTCTTCTTAAGTCATAAACTACAAAAACACACTCATTTCTGTCCCGTCATTGAGGCCCAATGGGCCCAGGGCTTGGGTCCTAAGGATCCACTTCCCTTTACATCTTAAGAGGTCCTGATTACGGTACCCACCTCTGGGACTGATACCTATCTCTTCAATGCCTGCAAATCGCAGGACTCTGGTATCACCTCCATGTACCTCTCTCATATATTCGATGAGTCGGGGACAACCTTGTCCAGTGGAAATTGATTTTACATGCTCTCTGAAACGTGTGTGCAAATTCCTGATTGTCTTACCGATGTAAAAGCGTTGACAAGGGCAAAAAATCACATAAACCAAAAACTTGGTCTTACAGTTTATGAATTGATTAACGACCCAATGGACATCTTCTACAATGACCGCAAGCAAAGCTGCCTTTTGTTAACAATCTTGCAGCCAATTATTCTTATTTCCTTTTTCAGCAAACCTGCTGTGAACTAATTTATTCCTAAGAGTGGTACTCCTTCTAAAGGAGGCCAAGGGACGTATAGGAAAGATTTTTGCCAACACTGGATCTCTCTGTATTGTACCCCAACTTTTATAAATGGCAGAACATATAATGTTCGCATTAGGGTTATATTTAAATGAAAAAACTGCCCTACTTTTATCATTCCTCTCTACAGATCGCGATCTATATAAAAGTTCCCTTTGTGTTATAGCAGACGCCCTTCTTTTAGACTCAGTATTAATACGCCTCAAGTGAAGAAACTGACCAAATGGGACGGCAGTCTTCATGTTTAGGATGGAAGCTATCATAATGCAAAAGTGCATTGGTATCCGTTGGTTTTCTATAACCTTTAGTTGTGATGGAGCCACCATCAAACACCACTGTGACGTCCAAAAAAAATCTAAGCTATCTTTACCAAAAACCGATGTAAATTGCATATTAATTTTTTCACCTTCATGTAGATATTCGACAAAATCCACAAATGCAGATGGTGTGCCAGCCCAAACAATAAATACATCGTCAATATATCTAAAAAAACGTACAATAGATCTCAAAAAAGGGTTAGACGTAGTGAAAATATATTGCCTTTCAAACTCTGCTAAAAATATATTAGCTAGAGTACAAGTCACAGGAGTACCATTAGCGGTACCGGTTTTCTGAAGGTACCAGCTGTCTCCAAATTTGAAAGCATTGTGTCTCAAAACAAAATATAACGCATCCTGAACAAAATCTATGTAATCTTCACGTTTACCTCCCGAGTAAAGAACTCTAGATACAGCTTTTATCCCCTCCTCATGGGGTATATGTGTATAAAGATTGACAACATGTATTGAAGCAAGACCATAACCATCCTGCCATACTATTTCATCTAGAACACGTAAAAAATGGTTAGTATCCTTGAGGTAAGTTGGTATGTCACAGGGCGCAACAGCCACAATGGGGCGGCCAGCAAGGCTTTTTTTGGATACAGTGGGGAAAAAAGTATTTAGTCAATCACCAATTGTGCAAGTTCTCTCACTTAAAAAGATGAGAGAGGCCTGTAATTGACATCATAGGTAGACCTCAACTATGAGAGACAAAATAAGAAAACATATCTAGAAAATCACACTGTCTGATTTTTTAAGAATTTATTTGCAAATTATGGTGGAAAATAAGTATTTGGTCACCTACAAACAAGCAAGATTTCTGGCTCTCACAGACCTGTAACTTCTTCTTTAAGAGGCTCCTCTGTCCTCCACTCATTACCTGTAGTAATGGCACCTGTTTGAAATTGTTATCAGTATAAAAGACACCTGTCCACAACCTCAAACAGTCACACTCCAAACGCCACTATGGTGAAGACCAAACTGCTGTGGAAGGACACCAGAAACAAAATTGTAGACCTGCACCAGGCTGGGAAGACTGAATCTGCAATAGGCAAGCAGCTTGGTGTGAAGAAATCAACTGTGGGAGCAATAATTCGAAAATGGAAGACATACAAGACCACTGATAATCTCCCTCAATCAGGGGCTCTCACTCCATGGGGTCAAAATGATCACAAGAACGGTGAGCAAAAATCCCAGAACCACATGGGGGGACCTAGTGAATGATCTGCAGAAAGCTGGGGCTAACGTAACAAAGGCTACCGTCGGTAACACACTACGCCGCCAGGGACTCAGATCCTGCAGTGCCAGACGTGTCCCCCTGCTTAAGCTAGTACATATCCGGTCCTGTCTGAAGTGTGCTAGAGAGCATTTGGATGTTCCAGAAGAGTATTGGGAGAATGTCATATGGTCAGATGAAACCAAAGTAGAACTGTTTTGTAGAAACACATCTCTTCGTGTTTGGAGGAGAGTGAATGCTTAGTTGCTTCCAAAGAACACCATACCTACTGTGAAGCATGGGGGTGGCAACATCATGCTTTGGGGTTGTTCCTCTGCAAAGGGACCAGGACGACTGATCCGTGTACATGAAAGAATGAATGGTGCCATGTATTGTGAGATTTTGAGTGCAAACTTCCTTCCATCAGCAAGGGCATTGAAGATGAAACGTGGCTGGGTCTTTCAGCATGACAATGATTCCAAGCACACCGCCAGGGCAACGAAGGAGTGGCTTCGTAAGAAGCATTTCAAGGTCCTGGAGTGGCCTAGCCAGTCATTGCCAACAAAGGATATAGAACAAAGTATTGAGATGAACTTTTGTTATTGACCAAATACTTATTTTCCATCATAATTTGAAAATAAATTCTTTAAAAATCAGACAATGTGATTTTCTGGATTTGTTTTCTCATTTTGTCTCTCATAGTTGAGGTCTACCTATGATGTCAATTACAGGCCTCTCTCATCTTTTTAAGGGGGAGAACTTGCACAATTGGTGGCTGACTAAATACTTTTTTTTCCCCACTGTATATAGGGAAGAGGGGTTCAGCTTTTTTCTGTGATAAAACACCTTTCTCAGTGCTTTTTCTAAGTAAATTTTGCAAGGAGGCTAAAAACCTCCTGGTGGGATCAAAAGTCAAACGCTGGTAAGTGTTACGGTCATGTAATTGACGGCCAGCTTCCTCAGTATAATATTTTTTTAGTTATCAAAACTGCATTGCCTCCCTTGATGGCCGGTTTCACCACGACATCCTCCAGAGAAATAAGCCAGTATAAGGCTGGTAATTCACCAGGGCCAAATTCCCTTTAACAGGAGCATAAGTCAGAGCCCTGACTTCTCTAAGAACTTGATTCTAGAAAATGTCGAGGGTGCTCCCAGCCGGCAAGGGAGGACAATAAGAAACTTTCTAACTGAATAGTGTCAGACACCTCCTCAATACCATACATACCTTCATCTGAAAGGCTAGTCAATACATCTATATTCTCCAAATCTAAATTGGTAGTTTCAGAGTTTACAACAAATCCCAAGGGATCTCACACTCTTTATACTGTCTATCCCTATTAGTTACATTACCATAATATTTTTTTCAAATTTAGTTTCCTCATTGCTTTAAATAAATCAATTTCAAATTCCACCATGTTAAACTTCTTAACCAACCCAAAATTTAACCCTTTGCTTAACAAAGAAATGCAATTATCATCTAACACATGTGGAGTCAAATTGATGATATTAACCCCTTAACGACATTGGGCGTACTATTACGTCCTGCGCGCTTGGTACTTTGCGCACCAGGACGTAATACTATGCCCTAAGGCTGACAGCTAACACACTGACAGCTAACACCCTGCTCCATAACCTCCTGTCGGAACTGAGTTCCGATCGGAGGTTTTAACTTGACCGCGGCATCCAAGGGGTTCCGCCATGTTGCCGCCCCCCGCGGAGAGATTGGGAGGTGCCGATATCTATAATCTGCAGCCCGAGGTCTGGCCAGTGACCCCAGGCTCCCTGGAGCCCCCCACTACCTGGTTGATCCTGCCGAGACCTCCGGAAGTTAGGCTATGCGTCTGCATAGCGCTGACTTCCTGTATAGACTGCAAGACACTTGTATGCTTGTGTCTTGCAGTCTATAGTACTGAACCAGCAATCAAAGCATTGCTGGCTCAGGTGTCCTAATGGGACACATGGAAAAAATAAAAAAAAAGTGAAAGAAAAAAATAAAATAAAGTGTGTGAAAAGAATTAATAAAAGAATAAAGCCCCAAAAATTCCCTTTTCCTATATAAAATGAATTGTATAAAAAAAAAAAAACCTAAAAATTAATAAAAACAATGCATATTTGGTATCGCTACGTCCGTAACAACCTGTACTGAAACAATATTTAACGTACACGGTGAACGTCGGGGAAAAAAAACGGAAAAAACCCGCCGGAAGTAATGATTTTTCTCCATCTCACCTTACAAAATATGCCATAAAAAGTGATCAAAGAGTCATATGTACCCCAAAACAGTACTAATAAAAAGCACTGGTTGTCCCGCAAAAATTAAGCCCTCAACCAACTCTGTAAACCGCAAAATAAAAAATGTTACGCATCTTAGAAGATGGCGATGCAAAAACAATTAATTTATGTCCCCAAATGGGTTTTTGTTCTGCAAAATTAGTATCACATAAAAAAACAATATAAATGAGGTATCGCCGTAATCATACCATCCCGCAGAATAAAGGTAACGTGTTACTTATGCTTTATGCTGCATGGTGAAAAATTTAAAAGGTAAAATGCAGTGCCAGAATTGATGTTTTTTTTTTTTTAATCCACCAAGAAAGAGTTAATAAAATTTATTCAATAAGTTATAGGCGCCCAAAGATGATGTCATTACAAAATACATCTCACCCCGCAAACAACAAGCCCTCTTATGGCTACATCACCAGAGAAATAAAGAAAATATAGCTTGTATAATATGAAGACAAAAATGGGGTCACTTCTTGGGGAGTTCCAGTTTACTGGCACCTCCAGGCCTCTGCAAAAACAACATGGCGTCCAGAAAGTCCCTCCATATCTATACTCCAAAAGCTAATAAAACACAGTGCTCCTTCCCGTCTGAGCCCTGCTATGTGCCCAAGCAGCAGTTTACACCCACATACAGTGCTGGCCAAAAGTATTGGCACCCCTGCAATTCTGTCAGATAATACTCAGTTTCTTCCAGAAAATGATTGCAATCACAAATGCTTTGGTAATAATATCTTCATTTAATTTGTCTTCAATGGAAAACCACAAAAAGAATTGTCATAAAGCCAAATTGGATATAATTCCACACCAAACATAAAAAGGGGGTGGACAAAAGTATTGGCACCCTTTGAAAAATCATGTGATGCTTCTCTAATTTGTGTAATTAACAGCACCTGTTACTTACCTGTGGCACATAACAGGTGGTGGCAATAACTAAATCACACTTGCAGCCAGTTGAAATGGATTAAAGTTGACTCAACCTCTGTCCTGTGTCCTTGTGTGTACCACATTGAGCATGGAGAAAAGAAAGAAGACCAAAGAACTGTCTGAGGACTTGAGAAGCAAAATTGTGAGGAAGCATGAGCAATCTCAAGGCTACAAGTCCATCTCCAAAGACCTGAATGTTCCTGTGTCTACCGTGCGCAGTGTCATCAAGAAGTTTAAAGCCCATGGCACTGTGGCTAACCTCCCTAGATGTGGACGGAAAAGAAAAATTGACGAGAGATTTCAACGAAAGATTGTGCGGATGGTGGCTAAAGAACCTCGACTAACATCCAAACAAGTTCTAGCTGCCCTGCAGTCCGAGGGTACAACAGTGTCAACCCGTACTATCCCTCGGCGTCTGAATGAAAAGGGAGTCTATGGTAGGATACCCAGGAAGACCCCACTTCTGACCCAGAGACATAAAAAAGCCAGGCTGGAGTTTGCCAAAACTTACCTGAGAAAGCCAAAAACTTTTTGGAAGAATGTTCTCTGGTCAGATGAGACAAAAGTAGAGCTTTTTGGGAAAAGGCATCAACATAGAGTTTACAGTAAAAAAAAAAAGAGGCCTTCAAAGAAAAGAACACGGTCCCTACAGTCAAACATGGCGGAGGTTCACTGATGTTTTGGGGTTGCTTTGCTGCCTCTGGCACTGGACTACTTGACCGTGTGCATAGCATTATGAAGTCTGAAGACTACCAACAAATTTTGCAGCATAATGTAGGGCCCAGTGTGAGAAAGCTGGGTCTCCCTCAGAGGTCATGGGTCTTCCAGCAGGACAATGACCCAAAACACACTTCAAAAAGCACTAGAAAATGGTTTGAGAGAAAGCACTGGAGACTTCTAAAGTGGCCAGCAATGAGTCCAGACCTGAATCCCATAGAACACCTGTGGAGAGATCTCAAAATGGCAGTTTGGAGAAGGCACCCTTCAAATCTCAGGGACCTGGAGAAATTTGCCAAAGAAGAATGGTGTAAAATTCCAGCAGAGCATTGTAAGAAACTCATTGATGGTTACCGGAAGCGGTTGTTCGCAGTTATTTTGTCTAAAGGTTGTGCTACCAAGTATTAGGCTGAGGGTGCCAATACTTTTGTCCGGTCCATTTTTGGAGTTTTGTGTAAAATGATCAATGATTTAACTTTTTTTTTCATTCTGTTTTGTGTTTTTTCATTGCAAGCAAAATAAATGAAGATATTATTACCAAAGCATTTGTGATTGCAATCATTTTCTGGAAAAAATGGAGTATTATCTGACAGAATTGCAGGGGTGCCAATACTTTTGGCCAGCCATGTATATAATTTTTTTTTGTCCCTGGGATAGCCCACTTAATAGTTTTAGGAGTTCATGTCTCTGATGTCACAAAGTGGCCGCAACGTATTAGGCACTGAAATTGGATATTTCTTCAAAAACTTCAATTTTCAATTTGTACATTAATTTTTGGGAATCATTTTTAGGCTCAAAATGATAATACCCCTTGATACATTCCTTGAGGGGCGTAGTTTCTAAAATGGGATCACTTTTGAGGGGTTTCCATTGTACTGGTACTTTAGGGGCTCAGCAAATGCGACATGGCACCTGAAAACTATTCCAGCCACATCTGCCCTCCTAAAGCCAAATAGAGCTCTTTCCATTCTGAGCCCCACCATGTTCCCATACAGCAGATTATAATCACATGTGGGGCATTTCTGTGTTCAGAAGAAATTGTATAACAATCTGTGGTGTGTTTTTCTTCTTTAACCACTTGCAAAAATTAAAAATATGTCGCTAAATGGACGGTTTATTGGAAAAAAAGTAATTTTTCATTTTTACGTCCCAATGTTAATAAAATCTGTGAAACTGCTGTGAGGTCAAAATGCTCGCCAAACCCCTAGAGATAAATTGTATGAGGTATGTAGTTTCCAAAATGGGGTCACTTTTTGGGAGTTTCGATTGTATTGACACTTTAGAAGCTTTGCAAATGCGACATGGCACCCGAAAACTATTCCAGCAAAATCTGCCCTCCAAAAGCTAAATAGCGCTCTTTCCATTCTTTGCTCCACCATGTACCCAAACAGCAGAGTACAACCACATATGGGGCATTTCTGTGTTCAGGAGAAATTGTGTAACGAACTTTGGGGTGCATTTTCTCCTTTGTCCTCTTGTGAAAATGAAAAATTTGGGGCTAAATTGATGTTTTATTGGAAAAAAAGTAATTTTTCATTTTCATGTCCCAATGTTAATAAAACAGCTGTAGGGTCAAAATGCTCACTATACCCCTTGACAAGTTCTGTGAGGGGTGTGGTTTCCAAAATGGGGTCACTTTTAGGGGGTTTCCACTGTATTGGTACTTTGGGGGCTCTGCAAATGAGACATGGCACCTGAAAACTATTCTAGCAAAATCTGCCCTACAAAAGCAAAATAGCGCTCTTTCCATTCCGAGCCCCACCATGTACCCATTCAGCAGTTTACGACCATTGCTGTGTTCAGGAGAAATTGTTTAACAAACTATGGGGTCCTTTTTCTCCTTTAACCCCTTGTGAAAATTAATACTTTGGGGATAAAGTGACGTTTTAGTAATTTTTCATTTATACATCCCAATGTTAGTAAAATCTGTGAAACAGCTGTGGGTTCAAAATGTTGACTATAGCCCTTGATGAATTCTGTGAGTGGTGTAGTTTCCAAAACGGGATCACTTTTATGGGGTTTCCATTGTTTTGGTACTCTAGGGGCTTTGCAAATGAGACATGGCACCTGAAAACTACAGTATTCCAGCAAAATCTGCCTTTCAAACGTCCATTGTCGCTCCTTCCCTTCTGTGCACTGCCGTGTGCCCAAACATCAGTTTATACCCACATGTGTGGTATTTCTGTGCTCTGGAGAAATTGCATAACAAACTGTGAAATGCATTTTCTCCTTTAACCCTTTGTGAATGTGTTAATTTTAGGGCTAACTGAAGGGATTAGTGGAAAAAAATGAAATGTCTAAATTTCACCTCCATATTGTTTTAATTCTTGTGAAATGCTTAAAGGGTTAATAAACCTCCCAAATGCTGTTTTGAATTATTTCAGGGGTGTAGTTTTGAAAATGGGGTGATTTATGGGGGGTTTCTGATATATAGGCCTTTATAATCCCCTTCAGAACTGAAGTGGTCCTTAAAAAATTAGTTTGGGAAATTTTCTAGTAAATCTGGAAAATCGCTGTTACACTTGTAAGCCTTCTAACATCCAAAATAAATTAAAGGACCATTAAAAGATTATGCCAATATAAAGCAGAGATATGGTTAATGATAATTATTAATGTATTTGGGTGGTAAGACTATCTGTCTGAAAAGCAGAGAATTTCACATTTTGAAAATTGTGATTTTTTTTAAATTTATTTATTTTTTATTTCTATCAAATATCCTATTTTTTTTATAAATAAATACAAAAATATTTATTAGTGTTTACCACTAACATGAAGTATAATGTGTCACGAGAAAACAATCTCAGAATCACCTGTGTAAGTTAAAGCATCTCAAAGTTCTTTCCATATAAAGTGACACATGTCAGTTTTGAAAAACAAGGCCTGGTCCTTAATGCACTTTTGGGCTGTCTCCTTAAGGGGTTAATATCAGGAGCGACACGTGTATTATCATCTAACGCCAAGTCAATTGTTTCCTCTTTTGGCCTCTGATGCGTCCTCTTCCACCTCTGTCGGCCCCTCCTAGTGCGTTTTCTAAAGGGATTCCATCTTGTCTCACTGAAGGTCTAGTTCTCATCTGGTGTTCTAATACACTATTTGAATCATCTGAAGCGCTGGATTCAGACTCGGTGGTCAAATAGTCAGACACCCGCCTCCGTCTCATCCTGGTTCTGACTTGGCATTTTTTATTCCAGTCAAAAACATGGCCATAATCAAAATCACATTTTCCTCTCAAAAACTTTTTTATAGTTTATGACTTAAGAGATATACGTACATGTTTAGAGATTTAGGTATTTCACCATGATATATAGTTTGTAACTATTGCTTTCACAAAAGTCATAGGAAATGGCTTGTAGTCCTGCAAAGTTTGCCATATAATATTGGAATCTCATGACTAGCATGAGGTTTATTTATATGCTGTTGTTAACTCTCTAATACTATATTATTGGAGGTCTCTTAACTTTACTGGATAAAGAATATTTCACTAGGTACATTATGTATAGTCAGCCTGACTTTTGAAAGAATGTATATTACCTGTGAATTATATATCTAGCGCTGTATGTTTTTAAATCACGTTTTAGTTTGGCTTGCCTGAGTGCCGTGGCAGTGGTGCCTGTCTAATGAGCACTGGGTGTTTCTGATACACCGGTGGTGGAGTCGCCGCTATTTAAAGGCGTTCCTGCATGTTTGTCAGATAGTAGCCTGTAGAAGCGCTTGCTGCGCGAAACAGCCCGTCGCTGCTGCTAACTTTGTCCCTGGTATGCCTGTTTTTATTTGATCCCAATAAAGAAGGACTGAAGTCTGGTTATGTGCAGCTGTTCATCTTCTTTCTCTATGGATACTTGGACTATATTACTTTCTTTTTTTTTTTTTTTCAATTCAAATATTTTATTGAATTGAACAAAACAAAAACAACAGACCAGAAATACAATCAATGCGGACCAGAGCCACCAAAGGGGACCCCAAGACGGCCACAGTCAGAAAGGCAACATAAACATTAGTTAGAAGAAGATGAAAAAAGAAAGGAGAGGGGAGGGAAGAGGAGCAGAGAGAGGAAGAGGATGGAGAAAAAAAGGGGAGGGGGGTATTGGTCAGGTAGAGAGGGTAAGGGGGGAGTGAACAGGGTAACATACCATGTGTGGGCCTTGAGGGAGGCCTGGAGGACAACACGTGTCAGGGCCACAGTAGACGGACCTGAAGTTCACTATGTAAGGTCAGGTGTAGAAACAAATACAATGGTAGGACAAATGCTAACGGTGGGAGACTATGCTCAGAGCTCAGAGCCCAGCATTCAAACCCGGGAGGGGGGCCCAGAGCCCAGAAGCGTCTGATACTCTGCAGTACATTGGAATTCCAACCAGTAAAACCAAGTTTTGTTAAAGGCTTCACCTGTGTCATGCAGGAAGGAAGTGAGGTTTTCCATGCGCATAATCTCATTGACCTTCAGAATCCAGAGGGAGAGAGGAGGAGGTTCCACTCGCTTCCAGAATTGCGGAGTGCAAGCTCGGGCCGCGAGGACCAAAAACGGAGTAGCGAATGCCTGTATACACGCTCCGGAGACTCTCAGTGGTGAAGTAGAAACAAAGCAGGGCCCAGCTGATGAGACGTCTCAGTAATTTGCAAAATGATCTGTTTAACACCATCCCAAAACGAGGAAAAAGCTGAACAGGACCAGAAGACCTGAAGCATGTCGCCCTCCTGCCGACACCTCCAGCACATCGGGGAGACCTGCGGGAAAAGCGTATGTAGCTTTGCGGGTCCCTATACCATCAGGACAAGATCTTAAAACTGGCCTCCTGGTAACGGGAGCTGACAGAAGGCCCATGCATGAGTTGGAAAATACGTTCTCTTTGTTCCTGGGAGAGAGAGAGAGACAGATCCACTTCCCATTTCAACATAAAGGGGGGGAACAGACGCATGAGGGGGATCAATCAGAAGCTTGTAGATGACTGAGAGGGAATGGTGCAGTCACCCACGCAGATGCGCTCCAAAATTGTAGGTTCTGACCTAAATTCAGTCGGGGCCGGGAGTGAGTTCATAAAGTGACGAAGCTGCATATCGCACCAGGTGTCAAGATTAGGTAAGTCAGTCGAGGCCAGGGTAGCTGGCGTCGTCCGCCAACTGGAGTCACTTTGGAGGTGACATACACGGTAGATCCCATGGCGACGCCAGTTGTGGAACACCATGTCAGAGATTTTCGGAGGAAACCTGGGATTCCCCAAGATGGGGTAAAATGACGAATCCAGACGGAGAAAGTTGGAGCGGATCAGACGTCTGGAGCATATGCTGAGCGAAGGGCCGATGGTGGGGTGGGAACGGAGGGCTGACAATAGAACAATAGAGAGGGCTCAAGCCAAGGGGCCGTCTGCAATGGAACTGTAAAAAATGCTTGCTTGATGTAAACCCAGGGTTTAATAGAACTATGTCTACACCAATCAACTATCCGGGCCAGGTGAGCAGCGAGATAATATGACTTTTAAGTCAGGAAGGGATAAGCCACCACAATTCTTGTGGCGAAAAAAAGAAGGGACCTACTAACTCTTGCTGGTTTGTCCGACCAGATGAATGTCAATTGGATGGAGGAAAGAGTCTGAAAAAAGGAGGAAGGGATATGAATGGGCAAAGTCTGCATGAGGTAAACAAGACATGGTAGGATATTAATTTTAAAGATTGTGTACCTCCCAAACCAAGTGAATGTCCCAGCTGTCCATCTATTACAATCGGCATGAATTGACGCCAAAGCGGGTGGGAAATTGTGCCGGAAGAGGTCTTTCGGATTGGGTGTGAGATGAACACCTAGGTATTTTAGAGCGCAGATCGACCAGCGGAAGGGAAAGGATTGGCTCAAGGAGGAGACCTGGGAAGGAGATAGAATCACATTAAGCGCCTCCAATTTGGAAAAGTTAATCTTAAAATTGGAAAGCTGGGAGTAATCCTGGAAGGAGGATATCAGGCAGGGAAGGGAGACATGAGGGGAAGATAGAAAAAACAATAAATCGTTGGCATATGCCGCCACTTTATAAAGACGGGCAGTGTAGGCGACGCCCGTAATGTCAGGATGTGCCCTAACTTGATGGAGGAAGGGTTCTAAGGTCAGGATAAAGAAAAGGGGCAACCCTGCCTAGTACCATTAGCAATGGGAAAGGACTGGAAGAGCAAACCATTGACCCTAACCTGTGCCGAGGGATGCGAATATAAGGCCAGGATCCAATTCATCATATTTTCGCAGAGGCCCACGTGTAACAGGGTCTCCTCCATGAACTGCCAATTAACCCTGTCGAAGGCCTTCTCAGCGTCTTTAGAGAGGAGCACGAGAGGTCTATTTGACAGTCTGGCACCATGAATGAGATTAATAACTTTGGTAGTGTTGTCCCTGTCCTCTCGTCCTGGAATAAAGCCAGCCTGGTTCGGATGGATTATGTCACCCAACAGTGGCGTCAGTCGGGACGCGCGTATTTTGGCAAGAATTTTGAGATCGACATTCAGGAGGGAGAAGGGGCGGTAGCTGGGACATAGGAGGGGATCTTTACCCGATTTCAGAATAACCGTTATATGCGCACGGAGCGACTTGTGGCAAAGAGCTGAGCCAGTTGTTAGGGAGTTAAACACCTTCAACAATTGGGGACTAAGGTCAGGGCCAAGTTTGTTATAGTAAGTGAGGGGCAGACCATCTGGGCCAGGAGCCTTACCCGTAGCCATACCTTTTAATTGCCATGGAGAGCTCCTCATCCGTTATAGGAGATTCCAGAACCTCTAACACTTTATTTTTTATTAATGCAACGTTTCGGGCGTGTGCATTAGTGTGCAAAGGATCATGGAGGCCTCCATTCTATTCCTGTGACAAATCTGCACCAGCGTCCTAGACGACCCGTCGATAACAGCCATTTAAGCTCACTATCGCTTGGGAATCAGCAAACCTTGGACCCCATCGCATCATGTTGTCATCAGTATATGATCCTTTGCACACTATATACTTGTAAATGCTTGATGAACGGCACACGCCCGAAACGTTGCATTAATAAAAATAAAGTGTTTGAAGCATAACTGCAATTGGAGTGCGGTTCCATCTCTTCTATATATGCAATTATCCAATAGGGAGGTGGCCAGCCCTACACGGAACAAGCACCCAAAAGCCTTTCTACTACCCGAGTGCTGCCTTGACATAGCTTGGCAATTGAATATCCAGAACCTCTAGGTCCTCTGAAGACAATGTGGGGAGGCCAGAGGAGGACAAATAAGATCGAATACGGTTGCGAAACACTGTGCCGGACGAGTCAGGGTTAGATGTGTCAACTGAGTATAACGAGGCGTAATAGTCTCGAAACGCCGCCTCAATCTCCGAGGGAAGGTTCGCCCGCACGCTGTGAGCTGTTTGGATGCTGGGTACATAGGTGGAGGTCCTTTGTACGCGAAGGGCCCTTGCCAACGACTACATTTATTGCCAAATTTGTAAAAGTGCCTCCTACATTTAACTAAGGCCCCTTTAGCTTATCGAACAGAAAAGATTGTAACTCTTCCCGAGCGCTTGTGAGTTAGGCATAGGCGTCTGGGGTAGAGTGGCACTTATGGAGCAGTTCAAGGGAGCGTATACGCTGCAGAAGGCAATCTACATAGACCCGACGTTCCTTTTTCAGACGAGAACCGTTGGATGAAAAATCCTCGAATCAAGCATTTATGGGCTTCCCACACTATGAGAGGGTCAAGACCTGCTGCCTCCTATCTAGTGAAATATTCTGCTAAACGGGCTTTAATATCAGCGAGAATAGTCGCATCGTCCAGAAGTGATGTGTTAAGTTTCCATTGGTGCTGGAAGGGAATAGGAGAGGAAAGGGAGAGCGACAGTGTGACCACTGCATGGTCCGAGAATGTGATGCTATCTATCTCCACTGATAACAACGAGTGAAGATCTTGGTGTCGGGTGAAAAGATAATCAATATGGGAATAGCGGTTATGGACTGGGGAATAGTAAGAATAGTCACGATCTGTCAGGTGGAGCAGTCGTCAAGAGTCAATTGAGTTGGTGGGAGAGACTATATTACTTTCAGCGTGCCCCTGGACTATCTTCTGTAGCATTTAAAGGAACAGCACCAGCTAGGTATCCTGTTTATTCCCATATTCGCATTGTGCAGTCTTGTAGTGCCCGCGTTTCATTTTTTTCTTTTTTGATACTATATGCAATCCATTAAATACTTTGGAATTCACCTATCCTCGTCTTACGCTATACTCTACTCAGTGAACTACCCTAAACTATTCTGGGATCTTAAAGTACTCCTGGACAAGTGACGGCCCCTGCATATCTCCCTACTAGGTAGGATTGCTGCAGTGAAGATGACCCTCCTTCCTAAGCTCCTGTATTTCTTAGAGACCCTCTCGGATTTTCGTGATCTTCAGCGGGCCATCTTCCACTTCATATGGAATGGTAAACGCCATTGCATCCCTAGATCGGTAATGTTGACGAGAGGGGTTTAGGGTCTATCAGTCCCACATATCCTCCACTATTATTGGGTCGCTCATTTGCGATGTATACCATTTTGGGCAGCATGGTATGCCTATACTAAATGGTTGGAGATTGAGAAGCTGTGGCTTGCTCCTATGCACCCTAATGCTCTCCTGTGGACCCGGTCCCCCCTGCCCCATTTACCTCCTACACTTGGGCCTATTCACTTTACTAGGGCCATCTGGGTCACTTGTGCTAGATTTTTCCCTCTTGCATCCCGGAATTCCTTGATTATCTCCTTCCTGTACAACCCACTCTTTCCGAAAGGACTGTCTTCCACCATGGTTTGCCCTTGGTCTAGAGCTGGTCTGTTCCGCTTAGCTGACATAGTTGACCCGTGGACATTGGAGCTTAGGCCCTTTGACTACCTCACAGCGGAATTGAACATAATCCCGGACTGAGTGGTTTCATTACCGCCAAATTATGCACTTCACATCCACTATGTTTGGCTACCTGAGGGTGTCTTCCCCTACATTATTTGAGAGAGCCTATGCAAGGTGGGCACCTCCACAAGGGGCTTAATCACCACTATATATCAACTTCTATCCTGTCCAAAGGGGATATCCCCCCAGTGCATAGTTATGGCTAGATGGAAGGAAGCGCTGGGTCGCCTGATTTCTCCTGCCCAATGGCAAATTATTTGGTTGCGTGGTGCAAAATTCTAGACTTGTATGACATTCAGGGAGACACAGTACAAACTCCTTATGCATTGGTACCACAGTCCGGCTTTGCTGCACTCCCTGAATCCCATGATCCCATTGGTATACTGGAGGTGCCTCTCTGGAGTTGGCACGCTCTACCACACATTCTGGACCTGTCTTCTGATACTTGACTTCTGTAGGGGGATGAGGGGAATCACTAATAGCTTGTTCATCCAGGGCATTCCCCTTGATCCTCTGACTTACCTACTTAATTTGCCCCCTTGACAGATGGGTAAGAAGTCCACCCGCTTGTTTCTATATCTTTGCACAGCAGCTAAAACTCTAATTGCCTTGCAGTGGAAATCCACCGATTTTCCCCTAGTGGAGGGCCACAAGCGTTTTAGCTGCAGTGCAGAGATACAAGAAAAGTTTAGAGGTCTTTTTACCAAGGTGTCTGGGAGGCAAGTTAAGTAGGTAAATAAGAGGATCCAATGGGACATCCTGGAGAAAGAGCTCATTAGTTAACACTTTAACCTCTGTCCAGAAAGCATGAATCAAGGGGCAGTTCCAAAAGATGTGATACAATGAGCCTTCCCCAGAAAGACATCTCCAACAGGTCTTAGAGATACTGGGATTGAGGGTGTGTAAGAGGACCGGGGTATGGTACCAAAACATCATCAACTTATACTGAGTCTCACGGAGCGTGACACATATAGATGATTTAGATGCACGAGACCCTATGATCTGCCATTGAGCCAGCAGGGAGATCTGCTTACGCAGAGCCTCTGACCACCTGACCATGTATTTGTGGATGAGCGGGGTACGTCCTTCCGGAGAAGAGAGGATACGGTAGATATTCGATATAAGGCCCTTTTATAGACGTACCAGCTCGACAGATCTTCTCAAAGAACGTAGGAACGGACACCTGTGGGGCCTCAAACAAGGTAGTCATAAAGTGGAAATCTGGCCACTCAGTGGACGGCAAGTGCAAATTAGAGGTAAAATAGTCAAAGGGCCTAAGCTCCAAGGTCAACAGGTCAATCAGGTCAGCGACATGAAACAGACTATCTGCTCCAGGGGTGCACCATATCGGGCCTCAACTTCACCGGGAGGAGAGGGTTAAAGAGGAAGGAAATCATAGAGGAATGACGGGAGGCGAGTGGGAAGAGCTTATGGCAGGTAATCCAAATAGCCCTAGTGAAGCAAATGGGTCCTAAGAGAGGGGTGGGAGGCGGAGGGGGAAGAATGGGACCACAAGAAATCATTTGGATGAATAGAAGCCAGCCAAAGCTTTTCTATCTCCACCCATTTAGTGTAGGCCCGGGATGACGTCCAAAACCGAATGCAACGGAGATGGGCCGCCCAATAATATTGGAGCAAGTGTGGAACCGCTAGACCCCCTTCTGCCTTACCAGCCAGCATAACTGAGCATGGGATGTGATGCCGCTTTCTTTTCCAAATAAATTGAAAGATAGCCTTTTAGAGGGAACACAGTTCCGATCAGGGGAACAGCCACTGGTAGGGTTTCAAAAAAGTAGAGGAGTTTAGGAAGGAGCGTCATTTTAATGGCAGTATTTATTTGCTTACTTATATAGTGCCATCATATTCTGCAGCGCTTTACAGACATTGTCATTTGCTGTCCCATATAGGGCTCACAATCTACATTACCTATCAGTATGTCTTTGGAATGTGCGAGGAAACTGAAGCACCCAGAGGAAACCCATGCAAACACAGGAAGTACAGACTTCTTGCAAATGTTGACCTTAGCAGGATTCAAACCCAGGACTCTAGCACTGCAAGGCTGCAGCGCTGCCCCCAGTAGCCAAAAAGTTTTAATTGCTGTTAGGAGCATACACATTATAAATAACAACCTGTTTCATTGGGAATTTTAACTTTTCTATACACAGAGCCTTATGAGGGCTTATTTTTTCTCTAACCATAGTCACAATGAAGACAGATGTCCCAGTAAATTAATAATAATAATAATAATAATAATAGTCCTTTAATAGTCCCACAATGGGGAAATTCAGTGTGTTACAGCAGCAAAGATAAGATAAGCAGATACAAATACAAATACAACATGTACAGGAATGTTCCAAGGTGAGAGGCATTACATTAATAGCAGACAGACAGATAGGACGCAGCAGAGGGGGGGGGGGGATTTAACAGGCAGAGAGATATTTCAGTTCTCTGTATGTAATGATCTCCGCTTAGGTCGGTGTTGGTTGTACAGCCTAACCGCGGTGGGGAGGAAAGACTTCCGATAGCGCTCCTTCTCACACCTAGGGTGGAGCAGTCGGTCACTGACAGTACTGCCCAGCGCGATCACAGTCTCATGCATGGGATGGGAGTTATTCTCCCGCATGGAGCTCACCACGGACAGTATCCTTCTGTCACCCACCACCTGCACTGGGTCCAGTGGGCTCCCCAGGACAGAGCTGGCCCTTCTAATCAGCTTGTCAAGTTTATTTCTGTCCCTGGTTGATATACTGCTCCCCCAGCAGGCCACTCCAAAGAAGATGGCTGATGCCACTACCGAGTTGAAGAAAGTTCTAAGAAGTGCCCCCCGGATTCCAAAGGCTCTCAGCTTCCTAAGCAGGTAGAGCCTGCTGTGGCCCTTCCTGTACAGGGCCTCCATATGATCTGCCCAGTCCAGCTTATTATTAAGGAGCAGACCCAGGTACTTATAGGTGTTCACAATCTCGATGCCCGTCCCCAGGATGTCCACTGGTTTTGGAGGGCATCTGCCTTTACGGAAGTCCACCACCATCTCCTTGGTCTTCCCCGCGTTAATCTTCAGGTGGTTCTGGTGGCACCAGTCCACAAAAAACCGGTTCAGTTCTCTGTACTCCTTGTCATCATCGTCTGTGATGAGGCCTACTATTGCAGAGTCGTCAGAATACTTCTGTAGGTAGCAGCTGGATGAGTTGCACCTAAAATCAGCAGTGTACAGTGTGAAGAGGAAAGGGGCGAGAACCGTACCCTGAGGTGCAAATTGATCAGTTTACCAGGCAGGAGAGGAGCTGATAAAATATATTACAAAATTTCTTATAGTCATCTGAACTATTAATTTACAAAGGAAAATTGAACAACAGTTTATCTTTAAACAAGGTGGCAGGGCATGTGCTTAACCCCCACTACATTCAAACTCCTTCTTCCCTTAGATGCACAGTGAGGATGAATAGCGGGGTGGAGTCTTAGGACCCCCATACTAATGATCATTGGGGGTCCCAGCAATCAGAAATGTATTAGTATGTATGTTTTGGATCAGGGATGATGGTTGATTGTGGAATACACCTCTAAGCGGCCCAAATGTTCGTTTTTTAATAACCATATTTTTTTCCCCATTTCCCCACAGATACACAAATATAAACGTTTTGATATAATAGAAACAAATGTGAAGCCTGTTATAATAGAAGGCAAGTAAAGTAGTTAAAACCACAGCTTACTGTATCTATATTTAATCTACTGTAGAGTGTAATAATAATTACTTCTGTCTCATATTTTTTGCTATAGCTAAGAGAAATCACATGATATTTTTGGATAGCCAGAAAATGACATTCGTTCGTCACAAACAGCGTCTTTTTGTTGTACGAGACCTAAAAGACAAGGCACGACAAGGCTTAATAGGTACTACTGTTGTGTCCTGTATTGATGCTATAAAATGTGTTTTATCTTTTGTAATTTTTCTGGGAATTATAAGCAACATATAGAAATTGGTATTACCTTTCTAGCTGATATTATCCTAAACAGGTCAAAGGCCCTCTTGAAACTGAAATGTAATTGGCTGCTATACGAAAACTATTTTCTTTTTTACACTTTCCTTTAAAGCAAAACATTTGTAATGAAGGATACAGTAGGGAATAATATAAAATAGAAAAGATAGTTTGTTTTGCATTTTTGTTTAGGTTTCAACAAGAGATCATTTTGACATTTATACAATAAAGTCCAATTTAACAAAGTTAAAGGGTTATTCCTCTCATGGCATATTGCTTCCAAGATGGGAATAACTGCTCCTAATTCCCAACATATGAGACATATGGGAATAGTTAAGTGGTATTGCTCTAGGCTGCCCCTGTAATTCCCATAATGTTTAGTAGCTATGGAAGCAGTATAGCACGTTAAGTTACACTGTTTCCGTAAATATGTAGCTACAGAAGCAGCGCAGCTCAGTTCTGCTATACTGTTTCCATAGCTATCATTCACCTCAGTGAGAGTTACAGGAGCAACACAGAGTAGCTGTTTGGCTGCACCCGTGAGTCCTGCCCTAGGGGTCAGGAATTAGGAGCATTTATTTCCATCTTGGCAGTGAATTGCTCAAATGACACAACTTAGAGTGAAAAAAAAGGAAGCGGGGACAGAGTTGGCCTACAAAAAGGGTGCAATGAAGAGGTTATTGCTGGGCTGCAGGGCATTTCAACAACCAAGATTTCCAAATAGAAAAATTAGACATACAAATTTTTTTTGTTAATACAATTGTTAGAATCATCAGAAATTAGGTCTGCTACAATGGGGATCTGTGTTGGTTACCTGTTTCTTGCGATTGTTAGTCACGCTACTTTGGCAAATTACATTCCTAAGGGAAAGTTATGGATTCCAAAAGTAGAAGAGCCAGGAGGGAGGTAAGTTTTAGGTTGGAGCTAAGGATTGAACTAAGCAAAGAGGATACTGACTTTCAAAATGGAGCTATGTGTGGGTAGCTGCAAAATATATGCATGAGAGAACCAAGATTGCTTCTGCACCTCCAGAACTCTGGGGGATAGTTAGGGCATATGCGAGATAGTCTTAAAGGAGTATAGTACCATTTTTGTAACAATGTTTGGTATTGTTCCCAATGGGAGGAGCATGATGTAGATTTCTTAGTTCAAGAAAGAGTCTTAAACCATTCTTGGGGGCTAAAGCTTTTGGAAAAAATCTGTTTCCAAGGTTAAAAACTGAACTTTTTTTTTTTTTTTTTAAATTCCATGTCACCTAACAGCATTCTGTAGAGCAGGTGAATGTCTTTGTTCTGAGACAGACACACAGGTTGCAAGTGGTCACCTAAGACAGAGGAAAATGTAGATTCTAAAGTAGAGCTAGCAACAAGGAAATTGGAAGTGGATACTTTTCCTGAAACTGTTCGATATATTATGTGGTAGGATTAGCAGAGAGGGGAAGGGACTATTAGGAAGGCTGAAACTGCTGGGGGGGATCAAAAGGCGAAGTTTGGATTCTTGAGGGGGAGCAATAGAAAAGCTTTCCAATTGGATATGTGTAAAAGAGACACTACTTGGACATCAAAATTATCACTTTATAATTGTTTGTTAGATGATGAAATCCCAGGAGGACCAGAATCTGACCTGTTCTCAGACACAAGTAGCATCATGACAGCAAGTGATATGAGTGGAAAATATTCTCACAGTAATTCCAGAATTTCCTCGTAAGTTGTTTAGTAAAAAAAAATATAAAATATAATATGATTTAAAAATTATAATAATTGCTAGAACTACTGACTTTATCCTTCCCCTTACAGGAGATCGTCTAAGAACCGTCGAAAGGCAGAACGCAAAAAGTACAGCTTGAAGGAAGGTAGTCCCCTAGAGGATGTGGCCCTTCTGGAAGCACTGGGAGAAATTGTCCGTACTGTGGATAATATGAGAAGTAAGTTATGTGTTCTCATGAAAACTTAGTCTGCATTCACATCTGCGTTAGAGTCTCCGCTTGAAGAGATTGTCGCAGTGTACTTCCAAAATTGCAGGACAAAAAAGTTCTGCAATTCTGACTTTTTCGTCCAGCCATCTCAGTTTTAAAGAACCGACATCTGGCGGATCCCATTATTGTTAATGGGGTCCGTCAAACTCCGTATGTGACCGCTCTTGTAGCGCTCCGCCTATCTGTTGCTCTGATTCTCTGACGGACCAGAACAACAGATAGGCCAACGTTAGTGTGAACATTGTGTAAGAGAGAAATCAGCAGTTTGAGAGAGAGAGGATTGGCATTAAGAATGGTCATAATGTGGGGAATTCAGGTACTTATTAAAATAGATATGTCAGGATAGTCTAAAGTTTCATTTTTCTGTACCACCACAGCCAGTTTTAGCCTTTGACAGGGGAATTATTATTAAAAAATTTTTTTATCACTCCTAGGAGCCATACATTTTTGATGGTGCAAGCATAGGGGATGATCACTTCATTATATATGTACAACATGATTGGAAGGGGTTAAAGGGGTTTCCTAGGACTATGATAATGAATCCACTTTCTCTGCTTAGACTAGTGACATCACTTCCATTGCTTACATATGTAAAAACCAAAAACCTCATTTCATACATTTTATATACAGTAGGTATTTGCAGTAATGCTCTTGCTGCTAGTACAGTCATGGCCAAAAGTTTTGAGAATGATACAAATATTAATTTTTACAAAGTCTACTGCTTCAGTTTTTCTAATGGCAATTTGCATATACTCCAGAATGTTATAAAGAGTGATAAGCTTAACAGCAATTACTTGCAAAGTCAATATTTGCCTAGAAAATGAACTTTATCCCCCCAAAACACATTTCAACATCATTGCAGCCCTGCCTTAAAAGGACCACCTAACATCGTTTCAGTGATCGCTCCATTAACAAAGGTGTGGGTGTTGATGAGGACAGGGCTGGAGATCAATCTGTCATGATTAAGTAAGAATGACACCACTGGACACTTTAAAAGGAGGCTGGTGCTTGCCATCATTGTTTCTCTTCTGTTAACCATGGTTATCTCTAAAGAAACACGTGCAGTCATCAGTGCACTGCACAAAAATGGCCTAACTGGGAAGAGTATTGCAGCTAGAAAGATTGCACCTCAGTCAACAATCTATCGCATCATCAAGAACTTCAAGGAGAGAGGTTCCATTGGTGCCAAAAAGGCTCCAGGGCGCCCAAGAAAGACCAGCAAGCGGCAGGACCGTCTCTTAAAAGTGTTTCAGCTGCGGGATCGGGCTACCAGCAGTGCAGAGCTTGCTGAGGAATGGCAGCAGGCAGGTGTGAGTGCATCTGCACGCACTGTGAGGCGGAGACTCTTGGAGCAAGGCCTGGTCTCAAGGAGGGCAGCAAAGAAGCCACTTCTCTCCAGAAAAAACATCAGGGACAGACTGATATTCTGCAAAAGGTACAGGGAGTGGACTGCTGAGGACTGGGGTAAAGTCATTTTCTCTGATGAATCCCCTTTTCGATTGTTTGGAACATCTGGAAAACAGCTTATTCGGAGAAGAAGAGGTGAGCGCTACCACCAGTCTTGTCTCATGCCAACTGTAAAGCATCCTGAAACCATTCATGTGTGGGGTTGCTTCTCAGCCAAGGGAATCGGCTCTCTCACAGTCTTGCCTAAAAACACAGCCATGAATAAAGAATGGTACCAGAATGTCCTCCAAGAGCAACTTCTCCCAACCGTCCAAGAGCAGTTTGGCGCTCAACAATGCCTTTTCCAGCATGATGGAGCACCTTGCCATAAAGCAAAGGTGATAACTAAATGGCTCAGGGAACAAAACATAGAGATTTTGGGTCCATGGCCTGGAAACTCCCCAGATCTTAATCCCATTGAGAACTTGTGGTCAATCATCAAGAGACGGGTGGACAAACAAAAACCAACAAATTCAGACAAAATTAAAGCATTGATTCTGCAAGAATGGACTGCTATCAGTCAGGATTTGGTCCAGAAGTTGATTGAGAGCATGCCAGGGAGAATTGCAGAGGTCCTGAAGAAGAAGGGTCAACACTGCAAATATTGATTTGCTGCATTAACTCATTCTAACTGTCAATATAAGCTTCTGTTACTCATAATATGAATGCAATTATATTTCTGTATGTGATAAAAACATCTGACAAACACACATAAAAACCAGAGGGCAGCAGATCATGTGAAAATAGAATATTTGTGTCATTCTCAAAACTTTTGGCCATGACCGTACAATAAACCTCATTTCAATTCTGAAATATTACTGTGTCCATCAGTTATTAGATATATTAAATTGAAATGGCTGTTGCAAACACCCAAATATTTAGAACTAAAAATGATTAAGATTAATAGGGGTGCCCAAACTTTTTCATATGACTGTATAAAGCTTTTGAAGGACCTATGACAGAAGAGTAATGCAGAAAAACAAATATGTGTAAAACATACACTACCGTTCAAAAGTTTGGGGTCACCCAGACAATTTTGTGTTTCCATAAAAACTCACACTTTTATTTATCAAATGAGTTGCAAAATGAATAGAAAATATAGTCAAGACATTGACAAGGTTAGAAATAATGATTTTTATTTTAAATAATAATTTTCTCCTTCACACTTTGCTTTTGTCAAAGAATGCTCCATTTGCAGCAATTACAGCATTGCAGACCTTTGGCATTCTAGCTGTTAATTTGCTGAGGTAATCTGGAGAAATTTCACCCCATTCTTCCAGAAGCCCCTCCCACAAGTTGTATTTGCTTGATGGGCACTTTTTGTGTACCATACGGTCAAGCTGCTCCCACAACAGCTCAATGGGGTTGAGATCTGGTGATTGCGCTGGCCACTCCATTACAGATAGAATACCAGCTGCCTGCTTCTTCCCTAAATAGTTCTTGCATAATTTGGAGGTGTGCTTTGGGTCATTGTCCTGTTGTAGGATGAAATTGGCTCCAATCAAGCGCTGTCCACAGGGTATGGCATGGCATTGCAAAATGGAGTGACAGCCTTCCTTATTCAAAATCCCTTTTACCTTGTACAAATCTCCCACTTTACCAGCACCAAAGCAACCCCAGACCATCACATTACCTCCACCATGCTTGACAGATGGCGTCAGGCACTCTTCCAGCATCTTTTCAGTTGTTCTGCGTCTCACAAATGTTCTTCTGTATGATCCAAAAACCTCAAACTTCGATTCGTCTGTCCATAACACTTTTTTCCAATCTTCCTCTGTCCAATGTTTGTGTTCTTTTGCCCATATTAATCTTTTCCTTTTATTAGCTAGTCTCAGATATGGCTTTTTCTTGGCCACTCTGCCCTGAAGGCCAGCATCTCTGAGTCGCCTCTTCACTGTAGACGTTGACACTGGCGTTTTGCGGGTACTATTTAATGAAGCTGCCAGTTGAGGACCTGTGAGGCGTTGATTTCTCAAACTAGAGACTCTAATGTACTTGTCTTGTTGCTCAGTTGTGCAGCGGGGCCTCCCACTTCTCTTTCTACTCTGGTTAGAGCCAGTTTGTGCTGTCCTCTGAAGGGAGTAGTACAAACCGTTGTAGGAAATCTTCAGTTTCTTGGCAATTTCTCGCATGGAATAGCCTTCATTTCTAAGAACAAGAATAGACTGTCGAGTTTCTCATGAAAGTTCTCTTTTTCTGGCCATTTTGAGAGTTTAATCGAACCAACAAATGTAATGCTCCAGATTCTCAAGTAGCTCAAAGGAAGGTCAGTTTTATAGCTTCTCTAACCAGCAAAACTGTTTTCAGCTGTGCTAACATACTTGCACAAGGGTTTTGAAGGGTTTTCTAAATATCCATTAGCCTTCTTACACAGTTAGCAAACACAATGTACCATTAGAACACTGGAGTGATGGTTGCTGGAAATGGGCCTCTATATACCTATGTAGATATTGCATTAAAAACCAGACGTTTGCAGCTAGAATAGTCATTTACCACATTAACAATGTATAGAGTGTATTTCTGATTCATTTAATGTTATCTTCATTGAAAAAAACTGTGCTTTTCTTTCAAAAATAAGGAAATTTCTAAGTGACCCTAAACTTTTGAACGGTAGTGTAGTATCTTACCATCATGTGTGTCCACAGGAAGAGCGTTCAGCAAGCATGTTGTAGATCTGTCCTGGCAGCTGATACTATATCTTGAATGAGCCTATGTTCTTGATTGAGAACAAGGAGTCTAAAGATGGCTGCTAGCGGTGTAGTGGGCGAGCTACCTAGGGAAAAAGGGAGGGGGAGTGTTTTGAAAGGGAGGGGGACTGAGTGTGAGAGGAAGGTGTGGTGATTGAGATCTAGGATTCTAATGATGGCTGCTGAGGGTGCAGTGGGCAGGCCAGCTAACGAAACAGGGAGGAGGGAGTGTGTGAGAAAGGGAGGGGGTCAGTCAGTGAGAGAGGGAGGAGAAGTGAGGCATCATGGAACTTGTTGGAAACAAACTACAGGAAGTTAGGGATGTAAACAAATGCAAAAAGCTCACTGAGAACCCCAGAAATCACTCAAAACACTGCTAAAGGTATTTGGTGGCATTTATTAACCCATTAATACCACTAACGGACCTTTTTTGAAATATTGTTTTTTTGCCCAGAAAAACCCTTTAAGGCCAGTGCCCCACGTGGCGTAAAAAGCCATGGCGTTTCACAGTTCCTGCAAGGTGGATGGGATATGTGTGCCACATTGCGGAAAAATACGCGCAGCGGACATGCTGCAATTTCCAAAACGTTGTGCTTTTGGAAACCGCAGCATGTCAATTATATCTATGCCGTGAAAAGCACTGCGGCCCGCTACATGGGGCCTTAGCTGAACAGTTTTTATTTTCTGCCTCCCATTAATTTCTGTGGGAGATGCAGTTGTAATGCGCCTGAAGGTAGAAATACTAAGGTTTTTGCAGGTGGATTTTGAGGCGAATTCTACCTCAAAATCCTCCTCAAAAATTGTCTGACACTTCTTCATTTCAGTGGGAGATGGCGGCAGATTTGTTTCAGCTATAGTACAAAAAAAAAATGTCATACCCTAACTTCAGGTGTATTCCGCATGAATTTTTGAACCTTGTTAGCTACGCAAAAAACTATTCCAATAAGCCACTTCAGAAAACCTTGAAAAATCACTTAAAAAAAAAAAAAAAAAAAGCATTAAAATCTGAAGCAGCTTTTTTTTCTGCTTAACAAACAACTCTGTATGAACATACCCTTAAGGTATCCCATGAGTTCACAGTTTCTGCTACCAAGAATCAGCGTTTGCACTGGACAGGGATGATTCTGAACTGTTATAAGCAGTTATAAAGCAGTATCCTGACGACAGAACAAAGCTTGAAATAATGCAGGTATATGTTGTCCTCTACAGACTTCTTTGTGTTTTGTAGGTGAGGTGAAGAATCTCTTGAAAGTGCTTGTCCTGTTTCTTTATGACACGGATGCTAGGGAACTGCAGCAAATTTATCAGGAATTGCTCCAGTTGATGGAGACTTCAATACCAGACATTTGGACTCCATGCGCACAGCCAAATGCCGCACCTCTAGTAAGTCTAAATTTAATTAATTTACTAATTAACTGCCATTTATTAATAATTGTCATTTATTAATCTGTACAATAGAATGGTAAAGCTGATGGATCAGTCCTGTGTGATGCATTCCTAGGCTATCAGAATAGGATTAAACATGCCATTGGTCATGTGATCCTGACATTTGGTTAGCAGCTTGGTAACATGACATATGTGCCAGGTTCACATGCTTCCATTGAATAAATTAATAGGACAAATTGTGGTTATTACAAGTACTTCACTGTGGGTGTGTTTAGGTGGCTATCTGTCACTAGGTTATTGGTAACATGACTTCCTGCCTCTAGGGGATGTTGTCGAACCTGACTAAGATGTGAACCAGATTTACACAACAAAAATAGGAAAAAAATACTAATTATAACTTCCTTGGTGATCAAAGAAAGAAGTGAGAGGTCAGTTTCACTAACTTTGGGGACCAAGGGTAGCTCCTCCTTTCTCATACAATAGGGTTTATGAAGGAATCTTTTCATGAGATTCCCCCATATTGTAACATTCTACTTTTAAGGTTTTAAGTTCATTTACTCTGCTTGTGACATTACTGCAGAAGAACACACGCTATATACTTATACAGCTCCACAGCACATACATACATACACAAACAGCTCAGTAGAACACAAATTATATACACATGAAGCCTCACATTACGTAAATTACATATACATGGACATATTACAAACACAGCATTTAGGCATTTTCAGGTACACACAGTACATATGCACAGCCTGCTGCACATACAGTACATGCGCACACAGGATTGAATCAGACATATCATACACTAGTTTTAATTATTTCCAGGCCACTTATGTAGCCATGTAGCCAGTCACAGGATTGTGATGTCATGAAAATTCTTCAGTCTCCTGTGTCCTGAGGTACATGTTGCCTGAGGATATGTACTATTGAGAGGGTTGTGTTTTTCTCTCCATGACATGAACACGATGTATACATTACATTCTGTGTCCTTTCCACAGATATGTGTTTGGACCGGTCACGTGTAATGACATTCTAGTTAATCATTTTATTACCCATGGTAAAACAATTGTGAAGTCTCTCTGCATTGTGCTGTTTCTCTGTTATTCCTCCTAAAATTTATGAAGTCAGTAAATTGAAAGCACAGTGTCACCAGTCATGCTTGGTTAACACTAGCATCAGCCTTTCTGTTGTTCTGGTCCATTGGAGGATCAGAACAACGGATAGATGGACTTCTAGAACTGTGGTCACATTCGGAGCCAGATGGACCCCATTAACTATAATGGGATCTGCCAAGTGTCTTTTCTGTAAAACTGAAACTGCCAAACGAAAAAGTTGGACTCGTAGGACTCCAATGCAGATTGGGAACATAGCCTTATTGGTGTGTCGGGACACAACCCTTTGACAAGCAGAATGGTAACACTTAGTTCTCAATTTAATCATATGCCAGGAGGAATAACAAAAGAACATCACAGCGCAGCTATGTATAATAAATTATGTACCACAACTGTTATTTCATGGGAACTACAAATATTTAATAAAAGGTACTTGTGTTTCAGCATATTTTGCATATACCAATAGTACAGGCAATTATGAGAAACTTTGTAATGTCAGAGAGAAATTCTTAGATCTTGCTCTTTTCAGACTGCTTCTCTGTGCTCCCTCCATCTGAAAATTCTCCTTTGTTATCTTGAAATGGACTTCAATTCACATTACTCAGATTATATAGGTCTATAATAGGAGATAAGCGAAGAAAGATATGACTAATGTAGGAGTTAAAGGGATTGTCTCACTCAAAATGTCCAGTTTATATACCATATTATTAAGATTTTTTGATGAACTTATTTTTCCACTATATTATATTTGTCACTATATTTAAAAAAGTAAAAATATCCTGTAATTTTCACTTTGGCTACTCAGCCTAATAATAGGCTGACACTTGTCAATTCTGTAGAGGTTTTCATTGCATCAGTCAACTCCTTTACATCAAAGGCAAGACTGATAGCATTACGGTAGAAGATCACATATGTACAGATAACACCCTAGGTGACCCATCATTGAATCCACTACTGACAATAGATAATATTACAACTCTTCCACTCCCCTCCCTGTGCAGTGCATGTCTAGAAAACTCTCCCATAGATTTCAGTGAGTCAGCTGCATAATAATGCTGCCTATGGCTATAAAGCATGTCACTATGTTGTTAAATGTTGTTAGCAAGGCAGAGGCTCAAGCAAAATGGCAGCCCCCATTACATATATTCTATAGAAAAATAGAATAAAAAAAAATCTGAAATCAGAAAATAAAAACATCCTGCTCGTTAGGTCCTAGGGTGTTATGACAATGTATTTGTTTTTCCTGATAGCAGCGCAGGGGACACAGTGCGGGGGAACAACTATAAACATCCCAGAATCTGAATTTTCTTGAGGAGGAGGATGTCAGTTGTACATTACAGCTGCTGATGGCATCAGCTAAGCTGGTGCCATAACTGTGCAGTACATGTATGGCACAGAGCATTACATACCTGTACATGTAAGACATAATGTGCTAAGGGGTTAAACTTTAGGGGTTATAGCCTTAAATGAAACACCACTGCAGTAACTGCTGCTAAGATGACGAGCAAAACAACTCCTGTCATGTAAACTAAGCCAGAAGCCGTGTTCCTAACATTTGGACCCCTGCTGATCTACAGTGCTGGCCAAAAGTATTGGCACCCCTGAAATTCTGTCAGATAATACTCAATTTCTTCCAGAAAATGATTGCAATCACAAAAGCTTTGGTAATAATATCTTCATTGAATTTGTCTTCAATGGAAAACCATAAAAAGAATTGTCAAAAAGCCAAATTGGATATAATTCCACACCAAACATAAAAAGGGGGTGGACAAAAGTATTGGCACCCTTTGAAAAATCATGTGATGCTTCTCTAATTTGTGTAATTAACAGCACCTGTTACTTACCTGTGGCACATAACAGGTGGTGGAAATAACTAAATCACACTTGCAGCCAGTTGAAATGGATTAAAGTTGACTCAACCTCTGTCCTGTGTCCTTGTGTGTACCACATTGAGCATGGAGAAAAGAAAGAAGACCAAAGAACTGTCTGAGGACTTGAGAAGCAAAATTGTGAGGAAGCATGAGCAATCTCAAGGCTACAAGTCCATCTCCAAAGACCTGAATGTTCCTTTGTCTACCGTGCGCAGTGTCATCAAGAAGTTTAAAGCCCATGGCACTGTGGCTAACCTCCCTAGATGTGGACGGAAAAGAAAAATTGACGAGAGATTTCAACGAAAGATTGTGCGGATGGTGGCTAAAGAACCTCGACTAACATCCAAACAAGTTCTAGCTGCCCTGCAGTCCGAGGGTACAACAGTGTCAACCCGTACTATCCGTCGGCGTCTGAATGAAAAGGGACTCTATGGTAGGATACCCAGGAAGACCCCACTTCTGACCCAGAGACATAAAAAAGCCAGGCTGGAGTTTGCCAAAACTTACCTGAGAAGGCCAAAAACTTTTTGGAAGAATGTTCTCTGGTCAGATGAGACAAAAGTAGAGCTTTTTGGGAAAAGGCATCAACATAGAGTTTACAGGAAAAAAAAAAAAGAGGCCTTCAAAGAAAAGAACACGGTCCCTACAGTCAAACATGGCGGAGGTTCCCTGATGTTTTGGGGTTGCTTTGCTGCCTCTGGCACTGGACTGCTTGACCGTGTGCATGGACATTATGAAGTCTGAAGACTACCAACAAATTTTGCAGCATAATGTAGGGCCCAGTGTGAGAAAGCTGGGTCTCCCTCAGAGGTCATGGGTCTTCCAGCAGGACAATGACCCAAAACACACTTCAAAAAGCACTAGAAAATGGTTTGAGAGAAAGCACTGGAGACTTCTAAAGTGGCCAGCAATGAGTCCAGACCTGAATCCCATAGAACACCTGTGGAGAGATCTCAAAATGGCAGTTTGGAGAAGGCACCCTTCAAATCTCAGGGACCTGGAGAAATTTGCCAAAGAAGAATGGTGTAAAATTCCAGCAGAGCATTGTAAGAAACTCATTGATGGTTACCGGAAGCGGTTGTTCGCAGTTATTTTGTCTAAAGGTTGTGCTACCAAGTATTAGGCTGAGGGTGCCAATACTTTTGTCCGGCCCATTTTTGGAGTTTTGTGTAAAATGATCAATGATTTGACTTTTTTTTCATTCTCTTTTGTGTTTTTTCATTGCAAGCAAAATAAATGAAGATATTATTACCAAAGCATTTGTGATTGCAATCATTTTCTGGAAGAAATTAGGTATTATCTGACAGAATTGCAGGGGTGCCAATACTTTTTGCCAGCACTGTAAAATGTATGTCTTATGGATAGATTGTCAGTTTTTTATGCAGATATCCCGTTTAACCTTTTGCATTTAGGTCCCACTTTTGGCTTGCAAAGAACTGCATGTAGGAATTGCAAAGTGTTCTTATATATACAGTCATGGCCAAAAGTTTTGAGAATGATACAAATATTAATTTTTACAAAGTCTACTGCTTCAGTTTTTCTAATGGCAATTTGCATATACTCCAGAATGTTATAAAGAGTGATCAGCTTAACAGCAATTACTTGCAAAGTCAATATTTGCCTAGAAAATGAACTTTATCCCCCAAAACACATTTCAACATCATTGCAGCCCTGCCTTAAAAGGACCACCTAACATCGTTTCAGTGATTGCTCCATTAACACAGGTGTGGGTGTTGATGAGGACAGGGCTGGAGATCAATCTGTCATGATTAAGTAAGAATGACACCACTGGACACTTTAAAAGGAGGCTGGTGCTTGCCATCATTGTTTCTCTTCTGTTAACCATGGTTATCTCTAAAGAAACACGTGCAGTCATCATTGCACTGCACAAAAATGGCCTAACTGGGAAGAGTATTGCAGCTAGAAAGATTGCACCTCAGTCAACAATCTATCGCATCATCAAGAACTTCAAGGAGAGAGGTTCCATTGGTGCCAAAAAGGCTCCAGGGCGCCCAAGAAAGACCAGCAAGCGGCAGGACCGTCTCTTAAAAGTGTTTCAGCTGCAGGATCGACCAGCAGTGCAGAGCTTGCAGAGGAATGGCAGCAGGCAGGTGTGAGTGCATCTGCACGCACTGTGAGGCGGAGACTCTTGGAGCAAGGCCTGGTCTCAAGGAGGGCAGCAAAGAAGCCACTTCTCTCCAGAAAAAACATCAGGGACAGACTGATATTCTGCAAAAGGTACAGGGAGTGGACTGCTGAGGACTGGGGTAAAGTCATTTTCTCTGATGAATCCCCTTTTCGATTGTTTGGAACATCTGGAAAACAGCTTATTCGGAGAAGAAGAGGTGAGCGCTACCACCAGTCTTGTCTCATGCCAACTGTAAAGCATCCTGAAACCATTCATGTGTGGGGTTGCTTCTCAGCCAAGGGAATCGGCTCTCTCACAGTCTTGCCTAAAAACACAGCCATGAGTAAAGAATGGTACCAGAATGTCCTCCAAGAGCAACTTCTCCCAACCGTCCAAGAGCAGTTTGGCGCTCAACAATGCCTTTTCCAGCATGATGGAGCACCTTGCCATAAAGCAAAGGTGATAACTAAATGGCTCAGGGAACAAAACATAGAGATTTTGGGTCCATGGCCTGGAAACTCCCCAGATCTTAATCCCATTGAGAACTTGTGGTCAATCATCAAGAGACAGGTGGACAAACAAAAACCAACAAATTCAGACAAAATTAAAGCATTGATTCTGCAAGAATGGACTGCTATCAGTCAGGATTTGGTCCAGAAGTTGATTGAGAGCATGCCAGGGAGAATTGCAGAGGTCCTGAAGAAGAAGGGTCAACACTGCAAATATTGACTTGCTGCATTAACTCATTCAAACTGTCAATATAAGCTTCTGTTACTCATAATATGAATGCAATTATATTTCTGTATGTGAAAAAAACATCTGACAAACACACATAAAAACCAGAGGGCAGCAGATCATGTGAAAATATAATATTTGCGTCATTCTCAAAACTTTTGGCCATGACTGTACTATTTGCGTGTGCGCGTGTTTCTGCTCAGTTTTAAAAATAAACTATATTGCCATTTTCTTTCCAGGTTCTAGGTCCTCATTCAACCGCTAATAGCATAATGTCGTCTTATCAACAACAGAAAACAATAAAACCTGCAGAACAAGGTAAGAATCTAGTACAGCCATGTGTATGAAGTTTAGGACACATACTCCACTCCAAGACCACTCCCACATGAGATAGATAGATAGACACGTGGACAAAATTGTTGGTACCCCTCGTTTAATGAAAGAAAAACCCACAATGGTCACAGAAATAATTTGAATCTGACAAAAGTAATAATATATAAAAATTCTATGCACTGAACAAATGAAAGTCAGACAAACATTTTTTTTTTAAAAAGAAAACTCATGAAACAGGCCTGGACAGAAATGATGGTACCCTTAACTTAATATTTTGTTGCACAACCTTTTGAGGCAATCACTGCAATCAAACGATTCCTGTAACTGTCAATGAGACTTCTGTATTTTGGCCCACTCCTCATGAGCAAACTGCTCCAGTTGTCTCGGGTTTGAAGGGTGCCTTTTCCAGACGGCATGTTTCAGCTCCTTCCAAAGATGCTCAATAGGATTTAGGTCAAGGCTCATAGAAGGCCACTTCAGAATAGTCCAATGTTTTCCTCTTAGCCATTCTTGGGGGTTTTTAGCCATGTGTTTTGGGTCATTATCCTGTTGCAAGACCCATGACCTGTGACTAAGACCAAGCTTTCTGACACTGGGCAGCACATTTCTCTCTAGAATCCCTTGATAGTCTTGAGATTTCATTGTACCCTGCACAGATTCAAGACACCCTGTGCCAGATGCAGCAAAGCAGCCCCAGAACATAACAGAGCCTCCTCCATGTTTCACAGTAGGGACAGTGTTCTTTTCAAGATAGGCTTCATTTTTCCATCTGTGAACATAGAGCTGATGTGCCTTGCCAATAATTTCGATTTTTGTCTCATCTGCCCATAGGACATTCTCCCAGAAGCTTTGTGGCTTGTCAACATGTAGTTTGGCAAATTCCAGTCTGGCTTTTTTAAGTTATTTCTGTGACCATTGTGGGTTTTTCTTTCATTAAATGAGGGGTACCAACAATTTTGTCCACGTCTGTAGATAGATAGATAGACAAGTATTTGGGAGCCAAAAAAACAGGAGCGGGTGTAAAACATGGAAAAGGTACAAATGTTTATATTTTAGTTTTTCTCTATTTAAATCTGCTGGCTTTGGCTTACAAATACTTAAAGGGTTTTTTTGAGGAACATAACTATATTAAAGTTTGCAGACCATTAAATGCTAAATATGTAAACGGGCACAGACACTACATGCAAATAAAGATAACCCAACCACAATAAGGATATCATAGCTGGGTTTCTGACAGCTGCCAGACCATAGAAAGTTTTTGCATTCATGGTCATATCTATTGGCAACCATTTGTTAAAATGTAAAAAAAAATACATGAAGGATGTTTTGTTCAATCATATTTTTCTGACGGAAGAAAGCATCCTTCTTTACATTAGAGTAAATGGGAATGGACACAGACTGAGGTGGCTCTGACTGTGTCTGTTACTCTGCTACAATTAATGTCCGTTGCGGTCATCCATCATAGGATAATAACAATGGTTTTGTGAACATAGCCTAATACAAAGTACAATGTGTCACAAAAGACATGTCAGATTTGAAAAATGGGGCTGTGTCCTTAATGGGCAAAGTGAAGTAAAATACTAACTTAAATACTGTGGGTTAAGTATAATTATTAAGGTTTTTATTTAATTCTCTGGCACACAAACTAAGTCTAATGTGCTGTAGAATTCTCTGTTCACTTTTAGCTGTTGAAGCCAATACTAGGAATGGATCATGAGAAGGAAGAGAATAGGAAAGAATTGACTTGTTTTTTTTTTTTAATATTTACTAATTTGCCATCACAAAGGTACATGTAAAAGATCATAGAGATGATTTGTGTTTAGATTTATTAAAATATATATATATTTTTTTTTTTTTGCAGAAACTGACCTTTTCATCGCTCCAAAACTTGGCAAAACCATTCAGTGGAAGCTTGACTTGCTTGACTAATACATTCTCTGTCTATATCAAAGATTGGCATGATTTCAGACAAACGAAAATATTTGAAGTACATGTGGGCATCCGCTTTTATTTGTAGACACTTGGTAGTCACTGGGAAGCCAGTCACTCTGTCAGCTCAACATTGAGGCAGGTTATTCATATATGATGTTCATATGTATTCTAACTTAAAATACATTTTTGCAGACAGCGATTTAAGCTTTCTGTTTCATAAGTCTTTACTGAAGTTCTTTACACACCTCTTGTAAAAACTGTTGTTTCTTACATTGCTTTAGTTCCCCAAATCCTAAAATGTTCGACACCTTTCTGCTTAATAGGTATAATAACTAAATTAAATTATGTTAGATGCCTAGTAAAGATAATTCACTTGCATGAAGTGTGTGGTTTCTTTTTTCCTTTGCACTTTTCATTATATGGAGGTAACATTTTCACACCACGTTATTTCAGTCAGTTTAGCATGTGCTAGGAAAACTGACTTACGCTGGGTTCACACTAGTATTCAGGTTTCCATTCTTCGGGTCCGCTTGGAGACCCGAAAGATGGAAACCCACAGCCTTCATTATAGACAACGGGGTTTCCCGACGATTTTATACTGACACCTGCGGAAAGAAAAGTCCTCCTTGCAAGACTTTTCTCTCCACCGATTTTAATTGGCATCTGGGACGGAGAGGCTTGAACCCAGTGTAAGGCCGGGGCCCCACGTTGCAAAGATGCTGCATTTCACATTACCTGCAAGTGGATGGGATTCTGACTAATACCATCCATACATTGCAGAAAAAAAAATGTGCGCATTTTTGTAAATCGCAGCATGTCAATTATACCTTCGGCAACGTTGGCATTTTCCGTATAGGTATAATAGAGGCAGAAAGTCCGCAGAGGAAAACATTCTGTGAAAAAACTCAATGCATTTCCGCAGCGTATTTTGGCTGCGGCTTGCCAAGTGGGGCCTTAGCATAAATGAAATTCATATACAGAAAAAGTGCCCATATTATTATTTTTTTTTGTTAACCGGATGCAATTGTAAAGCCTTTTGCTCTATTCCTTCCAGTGACAAAAAAACGCAAACCATGCTGGGTGTTTTTTTTTTTTTTAAAATAAATAAAAGCCTCAGGCAGGTGAGAGGGGTCTATGGATGCATTACTGTACAGTCATGGCCAAAAGTTTTGAGAATGACACAAATATTCTATTTTCACATGATCTGCTGCCTTCTGGTTTTTATGTGTGTTTGTCAGATGTTTTTATCACATACAGAAATATAATTGCATTCATATTATGAGTAACAGAAGCTTATATTGACAGTTAGAATGAGTTAATGCAGCAAGTCAATATTTGCAGTGTTGACCCTTCTTCTTCAGGACCTCTGCAATTCTCCCTGGCATGCTCTCAATCAACTTCTGGACCAAATCCTAACTGATAGCAGTCCATTCTTGCAGAATCAATGCTTTAATTTTGTCTGAATTTGTTGGTTTTTGTTTGTCCACCCGTCTCTTGATGATTGACCACAAGTTCTCAATGGGATTAAGATCTGGGGAGTTTCCAGGCCATGGACCCAAAATCTCTAAGTTTTGTTCCCTGAGCCATTTAGTTATCACCTTTGCTTTATGGCAAGGTGCTCCATCATGCTGGAAAAGGCATTGTTGAGCGCCAAACTGCTCTTGGACGGTTGGGAGAAGTTGCTCTTGGAGGACATTCTGGTACCATTCTTTATTCATGGCTGTGTTTTTAGGCAAGACTGTGAGAGAGCCGATTCCCTTGGCTGAGAAGCAACCCCACACATGAATGGTTTCAGGATGCTTTACAGTTGGCATGAGACAAGACTGGTGGTAGCGCTCACCTCTTCTTCTCCGAATAAGCTGTTTTCCAGATGTTCCAAACAATCGAAAAGGGGATTCATCAGAGAAAATGACTTTACCCCAGTCCTCAGCAGTCCACTCCCTGTACCTTTTGCAGAATATCAGTCTGTCCCTGATGTTTTTTCTGGAGAGAAGTGGCTTCTTTGCTGCCCTCCTTGAGACCAGGCCTTGCTCCAAGAGTCTCCGCCTCACAGTGCGTGCAGATGCACTCACACCTGCCTGCTGCCATTCCTCAGCAAGCTCTGCACTGCTGGTAGCCCGATCCCGCAGCTGAAATACTTTTAAGAGACGGTCCTGCCGCTTGCTGGTCTTTCTTGGGCGCCCTGGAGCCTTTTTGGCACCAATGGAACCTCTCTCCTTGAAGTTCTTGATGATGCGATAGATTGTTGACTGAGGTGCAATCTTTCTAGCTGCAATACTCTTCCCAGTTAGGCCATTTTTGGGCAGTGCAATGATGACTGCACGTGTTTCTTTAGAGAGAACCATGGTTAACAGAAGAGAAACAATGATGGCAAGCACCAGCCTCCTTTTAAAGTGTCCAGTGGTGTCATTCTTACTTAATCATGACAGATTGATCTCCAGCCCTGTCCTCATCAACACCCACACCTGTGTTAATGGAGCAATCACTGAAACGATGTTAGGTGGTCCTTTTAAGGCAGGGCTGCAATGATGTTGAAATGTGTTTTGGGGGATAAAGTTCATTTTCTAGGCAAATATTGACTTTGCAAGTAATTGCTGTTAAGCTGATCACTCTTTATAACATTCTGGAGTATATGCAAATTGCCATTAGAAAAACTGAAGCAGTAGACTTTGTAAAAATTAATATTTGTATCATTCTCAAAACTTTTGGCCATGACTGTATGTGTATGTGTTGGAAAGACTTTCTGATGTATACAGTAAACTGAATGCAAAAAACAGTGAGAAAACATTTTTATAGCATTTGAATAATAAGAATAATAATGTATTTGTATGTAATAATCCATTTCCACAATATACACATTATATTTGCACCATAAACCATGTACTATAAGATAACATAATTAAAACACTGCCGCAATTTTTTTTTTTTTTTTTTACCACAACCAATACAGAGCCATGCCTGTGATATTCAGGCTAAACTAAAACACAAGGTTTCTCATGACATGGTGATTTGTTTATTTCCTTGTGAAAATGCTCAGAAAATTCTTCCAGCATAGTCTTGCCTTCACATACCAAAATGTTGTTGAGCATGTTGTCCTTCAAGGTGGCATCACAATTATTAATATATGTTCTGGTCATATCTTGAAGAACTTATTAGGAGATGGCTGGAAGAGAACTTCAGGATATATGAACCTTGTCTTTCCTATAATGATTTGCTCTCCATTTTGGATGTTTATGCTCTGCAAGGTACTTGTTTTGTGACAAACCCATCTCATTATTCAGGTCAGAGGAAACATAATAATTTTTGTTTTTTATGTTAAAGTTAAGCCCAGTTAAGCTACGTTCACACTACTGTTATTAAAGGGTTGTCCTGTTATTAACACTTATTCCCTGTTCTGTGAATAGAGGATACGTGTCCAATCGCCGGGTCCCTCAGTGATCAGGAGGGCAGGGGACCAAAAGTCCCCCTAAGGCTTCCTAGTGAATGGAGTGCCAGTGCACTTGCATGACTGGCACTCCATTCTCTTCTATGGTGCTTGTGGAGATTACTTTCCCAACAGCCCCTTAGAAGTAAACTAAATGTCAGTTACGAAATTGGCCCCCCAGCAATTGGACACTTATATCTCCTGCTCTGTGGATAGAGGATAAGTGTCCACAACAGGCCAATCCCTTTAAAGTCCGTTGCTGTCATTCATCATTGGATAACCGCAAGGGACACAGACTAGATCACCTCCATATATGTCCGTTCCCAATGACTCTTAAATGTAAACAATATGATGGACGCTGTCTTTCGTCATGCTGGTTTGCTTTTGTAACAGAAGAAAAAGTCCTCAATGCACAAACATTTCTTCTGTCAGAAAAGTAAAAAACATCACAGAAGAAAACCTCCATCTTGTTTCTTACATTGGGGTGGATGCAGGTGGACACCCGATGGAGGGGGCTCTGTCTGCATCTGTCATTTAATGCCAGTTGCATTCATGCTGTAATGGATGAGAGCAACGGATATTAAATAATTGTAGTGTGAACCTAGCCTTACCGTTAAAAGCTTGTAAGACAGTGAGGCAAATATGTAGCAATGTATTTGATGGACAGCTGGTATTCCTCCAACTCAGTTTATTAAAGAATAGCAGTACCACAGAGAAGGGAGGACAGTGTTTCAACTTCAGTAACAGTTCAGTTAGATTTCTTCTCCCAATTGCTCCAACTCTCTGTGCGCTTTCACCAGTAGGCAACCAGGCTCAGCTACCAGACTTTTAGTTGTATCCCTAAGAGGGTTTACTCATGAACAGGGTATTTCTCCTAAACTTTCTTTACCTATGTTTACAAAACTGCCCAAACAAGTCGACGCCTTACCAACTGTTCCCTGCTCCTTCCTCCTCTCCAGCTGACCCACTGTATCCTTGAACAACAGCCATTGAGATTTCCCTGCTCCGCCTCCTCTCTCCTTATTTTCCAGTTTCAATTAAAGGGGAGAAACAGTAAGACAGACCTGACAAGAGTCACAGCTTACATCGGCTAAGTTTGGTTGTGCTGTGCTCGAACATCACCAAAGAAATACTCCACAAACAGGTACACAGGGGAAGCAAACACAAGAGGGGTGCACAACAGCTATACAAAACATGTTCAATTAAAGAAAGCAATGTTAGTCAAGGGTGTCTTAACACCCCCTTACAAGCTGCATTTCATATTTTGTATCGTCTGAGACAGAGCAGGTTATGTAGGCAGTTAAACTAGTGCAGTAAGTGCCTGTCCTTCACTTATTAGGGACCACTAAAGACACACCACGGCCACATTCAACAGCAAGGCTGGATATTTTTCCATTTATTTGCTTATATAGCACTGACATATTTCCACTGCACTTTATAGATATTGCCATCACTCACTGAAGGCAGAAGTGCTAACCACTGAGCTACCAGCTGCTGAAGGTCTCAAACAACATTTCTGTGTGTTGGTTATTGGGCTCAGTGGAGGATTACACAAGAGAACAGCATGCTAATCTGGTAGACTCTTCATCTCTGTAACAGATGGGTATTCCAATATAGCTTCAATGCACAGTCCACAATTATACCACGTCTAAGATTTACAAGCTTTTGGTAGATACTGGATAAAGTCTCCGCTTCTCTGCCATTCCTTTTAGTTCTCTTGCATTTGATAAGCCTGTCTAAGAGGTTTTCCCACTAGATACAATTTTTTAGTAACCCGTTCCTATATCAATTACCGACTTCAGTGTTTTTCACAACTTTTGATTTTATCATGTTTGGTACCTCTCTGTTGGAAATATTGCTCACTAGCAGAGCTCTCTTCTCCAGACCTGGCACAACACTTACTGTTGGCCAAAACCTCCCATCCAAGCTTAGCTTTAGGAGTCATGAACTAGTTTGTGGTACCTCATGTCATACACCCACTACAATATAATAATAATTATAATAAGACATTTGTAGCTACTGTTATTGCTAATAAATTCATACAAGTCTGCCAGTTTATCACAATAGGGATATAAAATGCTAATCCTTTAAAAAGGATTTGTTAAAGTGAACATTCATATTGTTGGTAAGTTATTTAATACTTCTGGCAATAAAGCTTGGTGACTTTTGGTCACACATAATTAAGATCACAAATGTTGCCATGGTGAATGCAGGTGCAAAGAAATCCAGCAGGGATGAATTTCTGTTCACAGTCATGGCACCTTGCATATCTAAATATGAACAAATTTACTATCTGTAGGTATAATGTAGTAGTGTAACCATAGCCTGAAGGGAAAGATTCTTCTATGTTTTCAATTACAAAATTCTTTTTGCAAGTCTCACTTGTTTTTCTTGCTGCCTCTATCACTATGGCCACATAGAAACAGTGTAATTCAGGTTTTCTTCTTGCTTATTTCACTAAGAGAAAAAAACAGCACCATGGGTATAGACCTGGCCACTAGGAGACTGACATTAGGAGTATCAAAAGATGTCGGCTCCACCCTCTCATAGACACTGTGCTAATCAGTTTGTACCACAGCAGTAGTAGAGAGACACAAAAGAGAAGCGGTCCTCATACTGGTGCCAGTCAAAGGAAGCAGAAGTTCCTGTATGATGAAACATTTCCACACAGTGGAAAGTAACCCCTGGGATAGTGGTTGAAGGCTTAACAACTGGTCACACAGTTAATCCCTTCCCGACATCCGCCATACTATTATGCCAGGTCTTTCTTTAAAGATCACAGGAGCTAACCTATGACCAGCCTCAATAGAAAGGTAGCGAATCTCCCATAGAATGTAATACAGTTTTAAAAGTGATCAAGACATTCCCCAAAATGGTATAACTAAAAAAAAAACGCCATATGCATCCCCGTACACAGAAATATAAAAAAGTTACAGGTGTCAGAATATGGCGACTTTTTGCAAAATAAATTTTTTAGTTTTTTGGGGGGGTTAAAATGTAAATAAAACTACATAAATTTGGTATCCCTAGAATCATACCGAAACAGAATAAAAGTGACATGCCATTTTTGCTGCAGAGTGAACGCCGTAAAAACAAAGCCAGTAAGACAGTTGCACAAATGCACCTTTTCTCCAATTCCACCCCATTCTGAATAATAAATGGTACCATTATAAAGGAAAGATTTATCCCGCAAACATCATGCTTTCATATGGTTCTGTGAATGGAAAAATAAAAAAGTTATGGGGTTTGGAAAGTGGGGAGTCAAAAACGAAAATGGAAAAAAGCCACCAGCGGGAAGGGGTTAAGGGATTGATTTGATAGCACAACGGAAGAGAATGAAGATTGAAACTGAAAATTTAAGATTTTACCTGATCAGAAGCAGACCTGCATGGAAATAAGTACAGTTTATGTGAAGAAGTCCACAGCGTGATAGATGATAAAGATCAGGGTAAAGTTGTGTTGTTACTGGAGTGCTTCTTCATCCCCATACGGTAAATCACATGTATTGCATGCAAATTTTCAGTATTGATTTCCATGTGATAAATACCCAAGTTACAGGGGCATGGCTTGCTGTCTGTCCTCCCAGAACTCCATCTACTAGCCTTATCAAACAGCTTAAATTGTGGTGCAATCGCCTGATTATACGTCTAGAGTGACCCTACAACACACCTATGCCTGTAGGGACCTTACCTGAGGTCTCCAGACATCCACCTTCGATCTGAGGCCTAGTTGCCACTCGGAGGCCTTGTACTAAAATACTGGCCGCCAGAAATCGTGGCCATCTTGCCTCCACAACGTCAAGCTTCAGCATACCACAGATTTCTGGGAGATGGGTGCAGATCCTCCCCCTTCCTGAGCCATTATTGGGGCTACCACACACCTGCTCAAGCTGGGATCTTCTGGAGGCCTTCCTCTTTCTCTGGGAGTAGAGGCCATTTTAACCCCTGCCTCAGGTAAGGCATACATACAACACACATAGAAGTTGTTACCGGCAGTTTGCAAAGGACTTACCACACCCACCGATACTTCTGCCCTCCCCTGGCTGCTTCTATCACCTGTCACTCTGGACTATTTCAGCCTGACACTGGCCTGCTCCTAGACATCGCTGACCCCCAGGCCCCAGTCCACACTGCTAAAGCAACCCTGCGACACTGATTGCATCTGCCATCTTGGCTCAGCCTGCGGCCTACAAAGTGACTAACCATAACCACGGTGGTGTTCGCTAATCCGCCTTGATCGCCACTGGCCCCTCGCCTTTGGCAGGATGCCAACTCTAAGGAGCTATGTTCCGGTGCTGCTACACTCACTCCAGACATCTTCACGGACAGGGCCTGGCCATTAGACTGTTTGCTGGGGCTCATAGATAACAGCCCTTCCATATCTTCCCGTCTGGCTGCGAACACCAGCCTTTGCTAGAATCTCCTCCGGGTCACCTCTGCTGACATAAGCGAGCTCATCTGCGTCCTTTGGCTGAACACTGCTTGCTGAAGAGACTGTACATCCATATACCCTTCGACTGAATTGCTATCATCTTGCTTCACACCTCAGGAGGTGTAACTGAGGTACTCTATCCTATCTACGTTGTGGAGGGTGTTGCGGAGGCATACTGGTCTGAGAAAACATAGGCAGGTCTGCTGGTACACATCCCCCCCCACCCCAGCCACTGAAGACATGGTGCCACCATCTCCTACACTACCCCTCTCACAGATTGCGCATTCATCCATTGATATGGGGTCCAGACCTTCCACCAGGGTCTCTGATCTACCTGCAGTTCTGTCTTGACAACACTGGTTTGCCTACATCAGCCCATGTGTCATTGGACAATTTTTTTTTTTTAACTACTAAAAGACCTTATTCAAGCCCTACCAAACAGGACTTGAATACTGTAGTCTCCCGCACACACACACAAAATATGTACTGTATATTATATACATACACACACACACACCCATTGAATACAGGTGACATCATTTCAGCTGCACAGTGAATGGTGTAAAAACAAAGCCCATAAGAAAGTCACACAAACGCAGTTTTTCTCCAATTTTACCCCATTCTGAATTTTTCAAGCTTTAGAGGACATTGTACAGAATATAAAATGGTACCATTATGAGGTACAATTTGTCTGGTTCTGTAATGGAAAAATTAAAAAAAAAAAAAAAAAAAATTCTGGCATTTGGAAAGCGGGGAGTCAAAATCAAAAACCAAAAAATGTCTGTAGCGGAAAGGGGTTGAATCAAATTTGATTGTCAAAATATCAGACTTTCCCCAGAATGGTATAAATGAGAAGTACATCTAGCCCCACAAAAGGCACCGTATGTAGCACTATATATAGAAATATAATATTTAAAAAAAAAAAAGAAAAAAGTTATGACAATTTTAATGAATTTATTTTTTTCAAAGTTTTGGATTTTTTCTTAATGTGTTAAAATGTAACAAATACTATATAAATTTGATATCGCCGTAATTGTTGCAACCCACAGAATTAAAGGTAACATTTCAGTTTGTCTGCATAGCAAACGCCGTAAAAATGAAGTTGCACAAATGCAGTTTTTCTCTAATTCCACTATATTACAAAGTACCACTACAAAGTACAATTTATCCCGCAAAAATTAATCCCTCATCCACAGAGAAATGCAGGGAGTATAAAATGGGAACCGCAAAATTACTGAATTGAGAGCTGGTGGTACCCTCATCACTAGCTCCGATAGGAAGTACCCCTGAGAATTTGTCAGTGTCGGATCAACAAGTGCCACAAAAAATACTTGTGTAGCTTCATTCCTTTTAGAGAAAGCACAAAATTTTTCCATAAAATCAAGATTTTATTAACATGTAATTAAAATTGCATAGAACAGAATGCTTTACAATTTCAGTGTTGTACTAGTCAATAAAGGGTGGAATCTGGCACCGATTTTGAGGCGGATTCCACCCTGCTTTTGCTTACCATTGTTATCAATGGGAGGCAGAGGGAGCAGGAACAATAAAAAAAAAAAAAAAAAATAAGCATCCTGATCAATCTTGCCACAGATTCCAGAGTGTGAGACACCCTGCTGATTAGGCCCATTCATTTAAGGAGGAACTTTCATTACCTCTAACAAGTCCAGTTCTACAGTTTGAATAATTTAATAGTCACTGCTCCACTGATTCCAGAACAGTTGGAATTTTCTCTCTAGCCCCCATTTTTCCCGAGCAATCAGTACTGTTAGTTTTGGTGCCTGATATGCTATTTAGGCTTTGTAATGTCAGGAGGGCGGTGTCTGACTCTGGCTGCCTCTGATTGGAGCTCTGAATCACGCCCCCTGCCTGACACTGCCCTTTTGACATCATAGAGCTTAAATAGCACATCAGGTACCAAAACTAACTTTTGATGCCTACTGTGCTAGAATCAGTGGAGCAGCACCTATTAACAGATCCTAAGAACATGAATTGATGGAGGTGGTGATAGATGCCATGAAGGAGTCAGAAAATTAATTCCGCTTTATTTTCGGCTATGTGAACGGCCCCTAAAACAGATCAGTGGTTATGCTGTATGCAGTTTTAATTATGTTCTTATATATTCCTAATTTTATGGACAAATGTAATGCTGGAAGTTTTATCTGACAATGTGCAACTTTGTTGAAGGGAATACTAGAGAAAATGTAACCGAACTGTATCAAACAATCTTTAACTACTAATTGTCCATAACAATGCATATAACAAAACATAATGAACTAAAATGAAGCAAACTTTGCATACAACTGACTAACAACCTGCCGATGACATACAGGTCACTTGTGGCTTATAGGAGTCTGTATGAGCCAATGAATATATGCATCCATTGATACTGTATTTCCAAACTCTAGGTTCCATCACTACGTGCTGGTATGTATTCAACCCTTTATTAGGTCCAGTGTTTCTTTAAATGTTCCTTCAACTGAGGTATGGTGGCTTGCTGTATTTTGCACACATTACACTGGAGGGAAGACTTCAGAAGCTCAGTGGCTCCATCTTTCACCATTACCTTTCCCTTTAATTTTACCATATCCATAACATCTGAAGGCAGAAAAAAGGAACATGTATTAATACATTAAGTCTGCAGGTGAAACATCCTAGTATAAGGCACAAGAATAATAATAATAATAATACATTTTATTTATGTTGCACCAACATATTCTGCAGTACTTTACAAATCATAGGGTTAAAAGTACAGACAAAAAGATACATTACAGAGTAATCAATTCACACAATATTAGAGAGGGCCCTGCTTGCAAGAGCTTACAATCTCTGAGATAAAGGGTGTGACAAGGGGCAGCATTGCTTATATAGTGGACCAGCCATTTTTATTATAAAGGTTATTTTAATTACACAATAATTACACAAATGGCCATCACCAGCCACTATCCCTATATGTGTAGATGGTGCATACAGGATAACAGTCCAATACGGCATCATGTCCTGTGGAATAATGGGGGAGTGTGAACACAGAAGGGTTAGTTTTAGGGAGCCTAACTGCAGAAGTATTTAGGATTAGAAATTGTAACAGACCTGCCTGAAGAGATATGTCTTTAGGATGGGCTTGAAGCTGTAAAAGTTGTGAGTTGATCTGATTGGAATGCTCCACCCTAAACAAAGAAGTGGTGCAACTCGTGAGAAGTCTTGGATATGGAAGTGGGAGGTATTGATAACAGAGGATGTTAGTCTTAGGTCGTTGGTGGAACGGAGAGCAAGGGGGTAAAGGAAAGGTCTGAATAAAACATAACCCCTAGATAGCGGGCATGCTGCGTCAATGTTTTGGTAAGACCACAAACAGAAATGGAAAAAATCAGGGTTTGGTCGGTTAATAAATGGTGGAAAAAAACAGTAATTCAGACTTTGAGAGATTCATTTTCAGATAGAGGGAATACATGATATTACAGACAGCAGAGAGACGGTCACGGGTGTTCTGCAGTAGTGTAGGGGTTGATGTTAAAAGAACAGGTAAAGTGCCTTGCGAAAGTATTCGGCCCCCTTGAACTTTTCAACCTTTTGCCACATTTCAGGCTTCAATCATAAGGATATAAAATTTTAATTTTTTGGTTACGAATCAACAACAAGTGGGACACAATCATGAAGTGGAATTAAATTTATTGGATATTTTAAACTTTTGTAAAAAAAAAACTGAAAAGTGGGGCATGCCAAATTATTCGGTCCCCTTAAGTTAATACTTTGTAGCGCCACCTTTTGCTGCGATTACAGCTGTAAGTCGCTTGGGGTATGTCTATCAGTTTTGCACATCGAGAGACTGAAATTCTTGCCCATTCTTCCTTGGAAAACAGCTCGAGCTCAGTGAGGTTGGATGGAGAGTGTTTGTGAACAGCAGTTTTCAGCTCTTTCCACAGATTCTCGATTGGATTCAGGTCTGGACTTTGACTTGGCCATTCTAACACCTGGATACGTTTATTTGTGAACCATTCCATTGTAGATTTTGCTTTATGTTTGGGATCATTGTCTTGTTGCAAGATAAATCTCCGTCCCAGTCTCAGGTTTTTTGCAGACTCCAACAGGTTTTCTTCCAGAATGGTCCTGTATTTGGCTCCATCCATCTTCCCATCAATTTTAACCATCTTCCCTGTCCCTGCTGAAGAAAAGCAGGCCCAAACCATGATGCTGCCACCACCATGTTTGACAGTGGGGATGGTGTGTTCAGGGTGATGAGCTGTGTTGCTTTTACGCCAAACATATCATTTTGCATTGTGGCCAAAAAGTTCGATTTTGGTTTCATCTGACCAGAGCACCTTCTTCCACATGTTTGGTGTGTCTCCCAGGTGGCTTGTGGTAAACTTTAAACGAGACTTTTTATGGATATCTTTGAGAAATGGCTTTCTTCTTGCCACTCTTCTATAAAGGCCAGATTTGTGCAGTGTACGACTGATTGTGGTCCTATGGACAGACTCTACCACCTCAGCTGTAGATCTCTGCAGTTCATCCAGAGTGATCATGGGCCTCTTGGCTGCATCTCTGATCAGTCTTCTCCTTGTTGGAGATGAAACTTTAGAGGAACAGCCGGGTCTTGGTAAATTTGCAGTGGTCTGATACTCCTTCCATTTCAATATGATGGCTTGCACAGTGCTCCTTGGGATGATTAAAGTTTGGGAAATCTTTTTGTATCCAAATCCGGCTTTAAACTTCTCCACAACAGTATCACGGACCTGCCTGGTGTGTTCCTTGGTCTTCATGATGCTCTCTGCGCTTTAAACAGAACCCTGAGACTATCACAGAGCAGGTGCATTTATACGGAGACTTGATTACACACAGATGGATTATATTTATCATCATCAGTCATTTAGGACAACATTGGATCATTCAGAGATCCTCACTGAACTTCTGGAGTGAGTTTGGCTGAACTGAAAGTAAAGGGGCCGAATAATATTGCACGCCCCACTTTTCAGTTTTTTATTTTTTACAAAAGTTTAAAATAAACAATAAATGTCGTTCCACTTCACAATTGTGTCCCACTTGTTGTTGATTCTTCACCAAAAAAATTTTAATTTTATATCCTTATGTTTGAAGCCTGAAATGTGGCAAAAGGTTGAAAAGTTCAAGGGGGCCGAATACTTTCACAAGGCACTGTATATAGTTGGGGGTTATCACTATAAAGATGGTACCAAAAGCCAAATCTGCTGATGGTTTTTCCAATGGGGGGCTGAGTAGAGAGAATAAAAGGGGACCTGGGACTGAGCCCTGAGGAACCACAACAGCAAGGGGAAGATACAGAGCCCAGAAATGATAAAATGCAAGTGTGGTCTGAGAGATATGAGAAGAACCAAGAGAGAGAAGTGTCCATTTGGCTGACAGAGCGCAGCATACTGAGGAGGAGTTGGTGGTCTACAGTGTCAAATGCTGTGGAGAGATCCAGAAGAATAAGGAGAGAATAGTCACCATTAGATTTAACTTTCAGGAAATCATTGGAGACTTTTATCAAATCCATTTGAGTAGAATGCAGAGTGGGGAAGCCAGATTGTAAGGGTTCAAGAAGTGAATTAGCAGAAAAAAAAAAAGAATAAAACAAGAAAAGACCAAGAGTTACAAAATTCTGGAGACAAAGGAGATGTTTGAGATGGTTCAGTACCGTGTTTCTCCAAAAATAATACAGTGTCCTATATTATTATTTGCTCCAAAATATGGGTTAGGGCTTATTTTCAGGGGATGTCTTTATTTATTTATTTTTTTCCATGAACAACCCACTCACCCACCAGACGCCCTTACACCCAAAACAACTAAAGAAAAGAAAAACAAAAAACAGAGAAACAAGAGCCACTGTGCAGTACCTGTCAATAATTCTTAGAGGGTATCAAATACCCCAGTGTCAACCTTTATCTTAGGTTACTCACCTGGACTAGTTGTGCAGAGACACAACCTCTATAACAGCATCAACATTCGCTGGGAGACGGCTTCCAGGGCCGTATAGAAACCAATAAACGCGTGCAGGGCCAGCTCCAGGTTTGTGCGGGCCCTTAGGCGACAGAGCCTCAGTGGACCCCTTTTGGAGTAACTCACGCACACTGCAGCAAAAGAAATTGGGTGTTTTTTGCTGAGGTAGACCTACTGGAGTGGACTGTAATACAGTCCATTCCACACAAGTATTTTCTGCCCCCGGCTCATGGTACAAAGTATCAGTATTCTGTTGCGGCTTTCCACCGCTAATAAGGCCCAAATGAATGAGTCTAACCAGTGCGAAGTCTCAAGCTGTGGCCTCCGAATCAGCTGCAGAATCTGCAGCAAGATCCAGCAGGACGCTTTTTTTTTTTTCCAGTTTCCTGCTCCAATTAGTTTCAATAGGAGGCAGAATAAGGGAGGAATCTGCTGCTGATTTAGGGGGTGAAATCCACTGCAAAATCAGCGCCAGATTCCACCGTGTGATCAGGGCCTGATACTGTTAATAGTGCTACTCCACAATGGCCCCCACACAGTATCATATGCTCCACAGTGGCCCCCAAACAGTATTCTATGCTCCACAGTGACCCCCACACAGTATTATATGCTCCACAGTGGCCCCAACACAGTATTATATGCCCCACAGTGACCCCCACAAAGCAATATATGCCCACATTGGCCCCCACACAGTATTATATGCTCCACAGTGGCACCAACAAAGTATTATATGCTCCCAAGAGCCCCCCCCCATAGAGCTGGTGTTATTATTATACAATGGGGTCACCTGAGACCCCAGAGTATAATAATCAGGGGCCCAGGGTAAGTGATTAAAAATAAACAAACACTTATACTCAACTTACCTCACCTCTCCTGGGTATCCGGCTGTTTGCAGCATCCTCCTCCGTCCTCTTCTGCCTTGTGACTGAGTTCCTGCACCCCAGACGTCACTGCTGGGGCCTGTGATTGGGCTCAGCAGCAACGTGGGGCGCGATGACATCATTATGCCGGTGCGCCCCATGTGACCGCTAGGGCCCAATCACAGGCCCCAGCAGTGATGTCTGGGGCGCAGGACCTCAGTCACCTGCCAGAAGAGCACCGGAGAGGATGCTGAGCCCAGAACAGGTGAGTATAAGTATTTTTTTTTTTTTTTTTGTCACCTTTGTCACCTTCCCTGGGCTGGCATCTATTGGAAAGAGACCCGGCGATCGCCAGGCCCCTTTCCATTAGCAGTATGTATAGCGGTCAGGGAACCAGGCTTTCCCCAACCACTATCATGGCCCCTCAGGAGCTTGGGGCTCCCGGGACTTGCCCGGGTAAGCCAGGTGCTGACGCCTACCCTGAATGCGTGGGTTTTAAAAAAAACTGAAGAAAATAACCAGAATCCACGCTCCCTCTGCTTATATTCATATAGAGTAATTCTCTGGAAATACTTGATCTGGGTAAGATGATTTACTGTGTATGGCAAATAATATAATGTAGTTACTTTTAAACTTGTCATTTTTAGAAGGTAAGTCCAACCTGAACGGAGAGGGACACAGATGTCCTTCTCCCTGTATTCATCTATCGTGGTGGGAGTTAAGTCCTTGAGGAATCCCGTGTGTGCTTGCTGGATACCAAGTCTCATCTTTCAACGATGCGTGCATGCACTGGGGGCAGATGCCGCGCCAGCACTCCCGGTATGTAGAAGATCACTAATATAGCGATAATATAATATTCCTATTGAAAGAATTTAATACAGCGATCTGAGGCATCTAGTGTGTGGCTGTTTTTCATATATCCGGATTAATATATACAGTGGGTACGCAAAGTATTCAGAGCCCTTTAAATTTTTCACTCTTTGTTTCATTGCAGCCATGTACACTCAGCATCCCATCTTGACAGAAAGAAGAACTGAAAGATCACATGGTCATTAGCATTCAGACCCTTTGCTGTGACACTCATTTAACTCACAGGCCGTCCATTTCCTTCTGATCCTCCTTGAGATGGTTCTACTCCTTCATTGGAGTTCAGCTGTGTCTAATTAAACTGATTAGACGTGATTAGGAAAGGCACACACCTGTCTATATAAGACCTCACAGCTCACAGTGCATGTCAGAGCAAATGAGAATCATGAGGTCAAAGGAACTGCCCAAGGAGCTCAGAGACAGAATTATGGCAAGGCACAGATCTGGCCAAGGTTACAAAAGAATTTCTGCAGCACTCAAGGTTCCTAAGAGCATAGTGGCCTCCATAATCCTTAAATGGAAGAAGTTTGGGACGACCAGAACTCTGCCTAGACCTCACCGTCCAGCCAAACTGAGCAATCGTGGGAGAAATGCCTTGGTGAGAGAGGTAAAGAAGAACCTAAAGATCACTGTGGCTGAGCTCCAGAGATGCAGTAGGAAGATGGGAGAAAGTTCCACAAAGTTAACTATCACTGCAGCCCTCCACCAGTCGGAGCTTTATAGCACAGTGGCCCGAAGGAAGCCTCTCCTCAGTGCAAGACATATGAAAGCCCGCATAGAGTTTGCCAAAAAACACATGAAGGACTCCCAGACTATGAGAAATAAGATTTTCTGGTCTGATGAGATGAAGATTGAAATTTTTGGCATTAATTCTAAGCGGTATGTGTGGAGAAAACCAGGCACTGCTCATCACCTGCCCAATGCAATCCCAACAGTGAAACATGGTGGTGGCAGCATCATGCTATGGGGGTGTTTTTCAGCTGCAGGGACAGGACGACTGGTTGCAATTGAAAGAAATATGAATGCGGCCAAGTACAGAGATATCCTGGAAGAAAACCTCTTCCAGAGTGCTTTGGACCTCAGACTGGGCTTAAGGTTCACCTTCCAACAAGACAATGACCCTAAGCACACAGCTAAAATAACTAAGGAGTGGCTTCGGAAAACAACTCTGTGACCATTCTTGACTGGCCCAGCCAGAGCCCTGACCTCGACCCACTTGAGCATCTCTGGAGAGACCTGAAAATGGCTGTCCACCAACGTTCACCATCCAACCTGACGGAACTGGAGAGGATCTGCAAGGAAGAATGGCAGAGGATCCCCAAATCCAGATGTGAAAAACTTGTTGCATCATTCCCAAGAAGACTCATGGCTGTACTAGCTCAAAAGGGGCTTCTACTCAATACTGAGCAAAGGGTCTGAAGGGTTTTTTTACTTACGATCATGTGATATTGCAGTTTTTCTTTTTTAATAAATTTGCAAAAATATCTACATTTCTGTTTTTTTTTCTGTCAAGATGGGGTGCTGAGTGTACATTAATGAGAAATAAAATGAACTTTTTTGCTTTTAGCAAATGTCTGCAATGAAACATATATATATGATTTTTTTTATAGACCGTTTTCTTTATATGAATTGCGATATTTAATTATGCTAATTTATGACAACATACATCACGACCCCACTCAGTCTTAATTAAGACTAACTAGTCGGGCTATTTAGTTTGCCTTGCACTGTCACTTTGTTAAGATGTCTATTGGATCTGATGAAGGGGTTATGTTTGGTCTCTGTAAACCCCGAAACGCGTTCTTATTGACACGTTTTTTTTTACACCCAAAACAATTAGAGTTGGCAAGTGCTAATGGTGGATGGATTCTAACACACAGCTCTTCATCACTCCTGTCAAAGGTATGTCACAGTCAGGTCCCTTGCCATTGCAGCAGCATTACACTACAGCCAATTATAGCAGTTGGCTCTCCCCTGTGACCGGAGGCAACCACAATGATTGGGCTTGGGAGTGGAGTGATGCCAGCGAGATTAACTGATCTGTGTGTGAGCAGCCAGCACTACTGGTAGTCAACCCTTATTGTTGTGGAGAGCTATCTCACTAGTGCCATTTTGTACAGATAGCTAAGTCAATGTCTGATTCTTTTTTGGGGTGTCTGCTTTCCTTGATTAAGGTTCTACTGTATCTGTTCTGCTGTATTCCATTTACTTTTTTACACCTATAGCTGCCTCAACACTATTTTTAATGAACTACAACTAGGACTTATTTTTGGAGTCGGGCTTATATTTCAAGTATACTCCAAAAATCCTGAAAAATCATGCTAGGGCTTATTTTTGGGGTAGGTCTTACTTCCGGGAAAACAGGGTAGTTAGCAGCATAGGACCGGTCAAGGGAGGATCTCTTCATTAGTGGGGTTGTCACAGCATGTTTTAAAAAGGAGGGAAAGAGTCCAGAAGAAACAGAAAGGTTATATATGTTGGCAAGGTAAGTAGTGACAGTCAGGAACAGAGACTGGAGAAGGTGGAAGGAGAAAGGGTCACTCTTGCAGGTAGTAGGGTGAGAAGAACAGAGGTTCTTCTTCAGAAACTGGATCAAAAGATGAGAATGAACAGGATGGAGTGTGGTAGGTGAGGAGATCAATGCTGCCTGGTGAGAAATTATTTCCTGACGGATCTTTTCAATTTTGTCAAGGAAATAAGTGGCCAGGTCCTCAGCACAGAGGTCTGTGATAGGCGCCTGTACTTTGGGGAGTAAGTAAGGAGTGAAAAGTTTCAAAGACTCTTTTAGGGTTATTGGAAAGGAGAAGAGAAGAGAGAAGTGAAATAGGCTTGTTTGACAAGGTGAAGGGCATAAACTTGAAGTGGAGGATGTCTGCAAGTGTACATGATTTTCTCCATAGACGATCAGCACATCTAGAGTACTGCTGAAGAAGAACGTGCATGTGGAGTGTGTCAGGATTGCTGCAATGTGTGTTGAAAGGTTCGAGTGGAGGGGAAGGAGCTGCCTCATTCAGTGCACTTTTAAGGGTTTCATTATAGTGACTGGTGGCCAGTTTGGGACAGGAGAGTGAAGAGACAGTGATGATTGTAGAGTGAGAGGTGCTTGGTGTTAATGGCACGTAGGGTAGTTTTGAATGAGAGCATCGTGTAAAATCTTGTATACTTGCATAGCTTAGCCATTTTGTGCCCTGTCTAAGTGCCATGTTTAAGTTCTGCACTTGAAAATGCTTCCCCCATAAACTGTTTCTACATTTAAAGGGAATCTGGGGTTCATAACTAGGCCTAACTTAGGTAAACATTTAATCCACAAACTGTGACACATGAGAAGACAGAAATTTGTATGTAGATACAAACAAACAAGCACTGGCCAGAAAGTACCATAAAATTATTGAGGATCCAAAGACTGAGACTAGTATAGATAAAAACACATTGAACTGGGAAAACTATAGACTGGCATTAATCATAATTTAAGAATAAAGCTTGATGAAATGCTAGAATAGGGTTCAGCAGACAGTAAGACAGAGTTGGAGGGGGCGTGGCCCGACGCTGTACCTGACCAGATGCACTACCTTTCGGCTCCTGCACCCTCTGCTTTTAAAAGTGCCTTGGGGGGTTCCCATCGGGTTCCCCTTGCTCCCTACTACACCCCTATTCATCCCAGCCTGCCTGGGCAAATTTTAATGGGGTTTACCAGCTCCAGGGCCCTGGACTTCAGCAGCGGCCTCCCCGAGTGGAGCGCCACCATCTTGCAGTCTCAGCGGAGCTCCAGGACACTGCCAGCGTCGGCACCTTCCCGGCTCAGTCTGTGTTGAAGCGCCACAGCCCTCCTGCTCCGGTTGCTGCTGGTCCTATCTGCTGCCGCTCACCAACTGCCCGGCAACCACCAGAGTGGCTCTTCTCTACTCTAATAACAGACCCCCTGCTACCTGCACTTGACTTTGCTTCTCTGAGCAGCTGCCATCTTTTGGTTCAGGTAGACTTAGGACACAAACTCTTGAAACTGCGAACCAGCTTCAACCTTCGTGATATTTAACTAAATGCATTACAGATGTTAAACTGCAGCTTGATTCTGTCCTTACGCATCGCACTGAGAAGGCCGTGCATTGGACCCAGGCATGCTTTTATAGATACGCCAACAAACCCAATAAACTGTTAGCATCCAAGTTGAGGGCATGTTAGAAATTGAACACTATTTACCAAATACAAGAACCTGTTGGTACTATGACCTCTAACCCTAATTCAATTTATGCTCAATTCCACCAATTCTATGAGAAACTCTACTCCTCCCCCAATATGACCCGCTCTCTGGAGATTGCCTCTTTTCTCTGCTCCCTCCACTTCTCTACCATTTCCTCTGACCAGGAAGCTACCTTGAATGGACCCATAACTAAGGAAGAATTAGATAATTAGATACCGCTATTGATGCCCTTAAAAACGGGAAGGCACAAGGTCCCAACGGCTTCTCCTCCCTTTATTATAAAATATTTAAAGCTATCCTCTCCCCACATCTCCTTCTATTGTTCAACCATATCCTCCAGGGAGGAAAATTCCCACAGAACATGCTTAGTGCATCCATAACCATTATCCACAAACCAGGAAAGGATACCACTAACCCCACTAATTACAGACCAATATTGTTCATTAGACATTAAATTATTTCCTTCCATCCTTGCCACTCGTTTGAATAGCTTTTTTCTTGTCACTTATACATCCCGACCAGGTAGGGTTTATCCCTGGCAGAGAGTCCTCAGAAAACTCTGTATTATTATTCATTGGTCCAACTGCCATCGTAAACCCATTTCCTTATTGGCTCTAGACATAGAAAAGGACCTACCTTGCTCATGTACTGAAATTTATGGGCATCACTGGCCATTTTCAGAGAGCCCTTCATACCCTCTATTGTGACCCTATTGTGTACCTGAAACTCCCTACAGACTCCCCAACACCTATTCGTATACAGTGTGGCACTCAACAGGGGTGTCCTCTATCAATGCCCTCTTTGCTCTAGGGATAGAACCATTGGCGATAGTTATCTGCTCCAACCCTGACATTAAGGGCGTGCGAATTGGAGATTGCAAATATAAATCTAATCTTTTTGCGGATGATATGCTGTTGACTATTACTAACCCTTTAGTTTCCCTCCCGAACTTGATTAATACCCTCTCCCATTTTACACAATTATCAGGGCTTATGCTCAATACATCTAAGTTGGAAATTCTTCATTGTAATGTCCCTCCAGCTACTGCTAAATTGATTGCCTTAAACTTCGGCTTCTAGGCTAGAGATAAATTCCTGCCATAGCTAGGAGTTAATTTTTGTAACTCAATACAAACTCATTTTCTTCCAAATCTCTTTTTATTGAAAAAGTATAATGTACGGAATACAGTAAAAGAGCATTATGTGAATAAAATAGGTAAAATATTGCCTTTGAGCAAAACAATCGGAAACCGAAGAATGAGGGAGTAATGGGAAGGGAAGGAGGAGGAGACAAATAATACAAAATACAAAACAATACCTTACAATACAATACAATACAATACAATAAGATTCAACGGAATGGTATTACTTGTGATGGTGCTAGATGGGGATCTGTCATCGAGGCCCGTTGCATCTGGAGGAGAGGCGGAGGAGAGGCGGAGGAGAGGGGAGGGGGAGGGGGGTCACAGGTGCTGCACTGAGATGAATCCAATTGAGCAGTGGCAAAAATGGCGGTCATCAGGTCCCTGAGTACAGAGAATGTGGCATGCAAGATGGTACGATGCTACCTACAAGCGGAGAAAGGGGGGAATAGTGCGCGGCTACGACCACCCATAGGCGTAAGTGAATAACTAAATATATGAATAGATAAATAAAAGAAATAAATATAAAATATAAAAATAAATATCTATCTGTGACCAGGGATGGGGGGGCAGGTAAAGAGGGGAAGGCCAAAAATGAAAAAGAAAAAGGAAAAGGAAAGATGAAAAGGGAGAGAAGAAGGGAGGAGAGGGGGGGAAAAAAAAAAAAAAAAAAAGAAAGAGACCCCCTGACAAAGTCTCCTGACCCACTACTCTGGAGGGGGAGGGGCGAAGCTCATGCTGAATTAAAGCTCCTTCTATAGTCAAACCACGGTCGCCATAAGGCCTCGAAGGACTGATGTTTACGTAGTTCCCAACTATGCAATTCCTCAAGCCGGACGATCTCATCCACCTTAGTCACCCAATCGGTCACAGAGGGGGGCTCCTTCCCAAGCCAATTAAGTGGTATCAATAATTTAGCAGCTTGGACCAGTAAAGTAGCAAGATCACTTTTTGCCGGAGACCAATTCCCCGAGGGCAACCACAGCAAAACGGAGGCAGGGGTCAGAGTGATGTCCGGTGCCCCCACCTTACGAAGAATCCTTTCCACATGTGACCAAAAGGAAGAGATAGCCTTACAGGACCAGAAGATATGCCCCAAAGAGCCGCCAGATTCCCCACATCTCCAACAGCAACTGTCGTATCGCAGTCCCATAACTGCCAAGTCCGCAGGAGTCTTTTACCATCTAGTGAGAATTTTGAATGAATTCTTACACAATCGAAAAACCATGGGATCTACTATGTATACGTGCTATCTCTGGTTCCATGAAGGAGCAGCCCAGGTCCCTCTCCCATCTACCTATATATGAGGGTTTAACATTAGGAGTCAAGGACAGAATGTAGTGGTAGAGTAGGGAAATAAGGCCCTTAGGGGGTCTAGTGTGTAATAAAAGAGATTCAAACCAGGCAGGGGCAGGGGGTTGAGGATGAGCTCGCCTAATTTGGGCATGCGACCTCGTAAGGTCAGCCACCTGAAGGAAATTCAGCAGGCCACTTTCGGCCTGTTCCATAATAACATCTGATTGTAAAAGATCCCGTAGTCTATGCCTACCCAGTGGTGCCCAGGCCGCCGACACCTCCACCACACCAGGACGTAAGACGAAGGGGGCCAGGTCACCCGCCAGTAGTGCTGGGAGATAGCTTACCAGCGGACGCAAATGGCCCATGTCCCTGAAAACCCTCGCCAATGCAGCAGAAATTTTGTAGGAAATCTCAGAATGTGGAGCAAGGCCCCAAAGGCCGGCCCTGGGTCGAGAGCCAAGGGAAGACAACTCTGCCAAAACATTTAGGGCCTGCTGGCCAAGTGTGTGTAGACGGAGCCAGCGTTTAATCAGAACGGCTCTATAGTATGTAGCTATGTCCGGCATGCCAAATCCACCAAACCGCTTGGGCCGAATAAGCCTGTAATAGGATAATCTCGCTGTTCTACCACCCCAAAGAAAGGAAATGAATAGTGATTTAATGCCTTTAAAATAGGATTGAGGAATAAAGATAGGAACCATCTGCATCACATATAGGAATTTAGGCATAACGTAGGTGCGGAGCAGATTCTTCCTCCCCATCCAAGAAACATAAGGGATGGAGAGAGAGGATAAGGGACTCCTCACCACCCGCAGGAGAGGGGGGTAATTAGCTCGGAAAAGGGAGTTGGGATCCCTGGTTATTTTGACACCTAGGTATTGTATGCTAGAAGGTTCCCAGCTAAACAGGGATTGCGCCTGAAGAATGGAATGGTCAGAGAGGGAAATGTTCATTGCTTCTGACTTAGTATAATTAATTTTAAAATTAGACAACTGACCGAACTGGTCTAACAGTTGTAGTACCTGGGGAAAGGTGTGGACAGGGTCTGATACAAAGAGGAGCAAGTCATCAGCAAAAGCTGCGCTATAATGGGTGGTGTCTCCCACCGTGATACCACTGATATCCGGCTGTTCTCTAATGGCCTGCAAGAGAGTCTCCATTACTAAAATAAACAGAGTGGGAGAAAGGGGGCATCCCTGCCTCGTGCCATTTTTTATAGAAAACGGCTGACAGGGTACCTTTGACCCTAATTTTGGCTTGAGGTCCTGAGTATAGAGAAAAAATAGCTTGGATAAAGGAAGGGGGTATGCCAATGTTAGAGTACGCTCCATAAACAGCCAGTTGATTCTATCCATGCCGAGAAGAACCAACGGCAGACGGGTCTTAAGTGCATATTGTACCAGTTGAATGCCCCTACAGGAGTTATGGTTGCCCTCCCTTCCAGGGACGAAGCCACATTGTTCTGGATGAATCAGGGATAGGAGAAGGAGCTGGAGACGTGATGCCTGCACCTTTGCCCACAGCTTCACATCAACATTCAGCAGTGATATTGGTCTGTAGCTGCCACATTTAGTTAAGTCTTTACCTTCTTTTGGCAGAATCGTAATGGTCGCCTCCAGAGCCTGGGGCAGGGGAAGAAAACCACCTAGCCGGGTAGCCTCGCACCAGGCAGTTAAATGTGGGAGAAGGGTGGAGCTAAACACCTTGTAATACCCCACCGGGAGACCATCTGTAAAGTCCTGGTCGGAAACTGGTTCAAGAAGAGAAAGTTTGTTCTCTTCAGACAGATGGAGATGTTGAAGGAAATTATCCATATGCTGCGCAGTGGTCGAGTCAAAGGGGTCTAGGGCTGGTTTCAGATTATATACTGTAGGTTCTGAAAGTATGCCTGAAACTGAGCTGCAATATCTTCGTGTCTAGGCGTTGACCTATTTGGCATACTTCGGCCTTAATGTCTCTAAGTTCCCGCATCACCAGAGTGATGGCTTGAGAAAGGGCTCTCTTCAGGAAGGAGCGAGAGATAGGAACAGAGTCGCAGGATTCAGATGTGTCCGTGCCGCCAGTCACGCTGTCCTGATCGGAGTCGTCTGGCTCCTCAAAGTCTGCGGGGGCTGCAAGCGGCGGCGCCATATTGCTAAGGCGTGCAAACGACAGGGCCGATTTTTTACGAAGTAATCTCTCCATTTCCCCGGCATTTTTATTAGACTTGGGGGTCTCCGGTCTGTCCCCGACCTATCCTTCATGGTTTTTACCATTTTGGAGGCTGGAAGACGCTAGATAAACAGGTATTCCAAATGGTAAGACGGGAGCTCAAGATTAAGCAACGTCTTGTATAATGGTCAGGCTCCACCCCAATACAAACTCATTTTAAATGGAACTATGCCACACTGATAGCAAAGCTTTTAAGAGAAATTAGTACATAGCACTGCCCCACTCTCTCATGGATTGGACGTATACACTCAGTAAAGATAGTTACCTTACCCGTATTACTACCACACCGTATTATTACCGCACCCTCCTAACCAAAGTGACCTCTGCCTCCCTGATCTCCCTTCATAAAGAAATCTTTGATTTTATTTAGGCTTATAAACGGCCACGCATTCGCAGGAGAGTACTATCATAAGAGACTGGGTGGGTTGTCGGTTCCTCATCTTTACAAATACTACGTTGTTCCTAGGCTCTCACAACTTAGTTCTATGCATAAAGAGACTGCCTAAAATGGGTGACATTGGAATCGGCAATGGTAGCCTCAACCTCTTTGCAAGCCTTACTTTGGGCCCAGAGGTTGGCAGCCCCCAATGTTCAGGCTGAAGCCAAGGTGGCTCTTTATACACCAAAGAATATTTTGCTACTACATTTTCCCCACCTCCCTCAGAGGCCTTTTGGACTGTTTAGGTTTTCCATTTTCTATGTTCCCTCACCCCACTCAATCCGGAGATCACCTCTACTAGTTTTAAAAGATTCAGTTTAATTCGTGCAGTGGAGAGGGGATCTTTCTCAGTTATATATGGCTTAATTAACAGTACAACAGGGGAATGGGCGTTATCAGCAAGTTGGCAGGTCAACCTTATGGAACCTTCATTGAAGATCCCTCATAGGACATATTTGGTCCCTAGAGATTGCATAGCTTTTAACCCTGCGGTCTCACTCCTTTGTTTTAGGGGTTGCAGTGCCTTAGGAACTACGTTCCATATTTGGTGGTCCTGCCCTCATGCCCACCGCTTTTGGATAGCCATACATAGAATGGCTCAACGTCTTTTTCGACAGTCCTTTCCGATGTCAGCCCCCATTTTCTTCCTTAGCCTTAAACCTGCAAGCCTTAAATATGCTCAATTTAAGTTATCTCAATACATTCTGATGGCTGCCAGAATTCATATCACTTTCAACTGGATGAAACCTTTTCTCTCCTTAACTGACATTATTTGAAGAGTCGATACTGTTATACTCCAAGAAAAAATTATTGCCTCTATTTCTAATAACCGCCCACTTTTGGATAAGATCTGGACGCCTTGGAATAACAGGTCTTGCCTCCCGGGTCTGCCATATTGCCTACAGCTTTGATTGCTGGAAAAGATTCCCAGCACCTTCCACCCCTCTTCCTTATCTCAGGTAGGATCTTCTTCCTGCCCACCCCCTATCTGCTTTCATTATGGCACAAACTAAAACAGAGTTTGAAATGGAAGGTCGGACATGCAGGACTTTGTTTCCAGCGAAAAAAAACTGGATTCGCGGCGGAGAGGGTGTAAGCGCACACCCGCGCATTGCTTTAAAAACCCATTCAAATGAATGAGTATTTAAGCAATGTGTCGCTAACCTGTCGCTATCCAGTCCCTATACAGTTTCCCCAGATTTTCAAGCGGATTCGTGGCGGACGGACTCGGGCGCAAGTGTGAACCCACCCTTAGTGGTCCCAAACCAGCTGCCAGTACCTGTTCAGACGTAATTTTAACCGTATAGTTTTATTTTACACTCCAGTGTAATTTGATTGGTATTTTTCATCTATTTTTTTTTCTGGTCCACAATCAGAAGTCGATACAAGAAAAACAAGAAGTATGAATATTTCCATTTCCCTTTCCTTGTTTTGGCTTCAAAAATACAATGCTAATTACTGATGTTTACATGATACCTCAAAAGAAACTGATTCTTACCTTTAGAATCCAAAAAATAATCGGTATTGAATGAATTCCAGTGTTTCTTGTTTTTGAGGAGGGAAGAATCAAAATCTTGACTGATGACATGCAAATGAATATGGCTGTAAAATAAATATATTATTGCGGCAAGGGAGAAAATAGTACAACGGTACAAATTGTATCACAAGTTTTCCCCTTGTAAGAAAAAAAAAAAAAAAGGACCTGCATCCTTAGCCCTTTCACTGTCGCCCACTTTTTTGAAAATGTATAATTTATTTTGATTTTTCCATCAATGGAGCTGGTTGAATGCTTGTTTTTTTGCGAGATGAGCTGTACTTTATATCCCATTCTGAGGTACATACACTGTGTTCCAAATTATTATGCAAATAATATTTTCTCATATTTTCCAAAATTACCTATATGAATTGCAGTCATTGTAATTTTCCAGTCATCAACTATTCGAGTATAATTGAAAGGTTTTTGAACAAACTGCCTATGATAACAGTATATTTAAAAAAAAAAAAATAAACACTCAAAATGCATGTTTTAAATTATTATGCACAGCAGAATTTGCAACCTTTTCATTTTTATTAAGAACAAAAAAATGGTCATTGTGAAATTATAAGCATTAGCAGGTTATTACAAACTGAAATAAAACAGTTTTCAAGCCAAAACTTTATTCGAGGTGATGTTACATTTGCACATAGGACCCCTTGTTCGAAAGAAGCTTCTGAACTCTCTCGTCCATTGAATTTGTCAGTTTTTGGATGGTTTCTGCTTCAATTGTTTTGCATGAGGACAGAATACCCTCCCAGAGCTGTTGCTTAGCTGTGAACTGCCTCCCGCCATCATAGACACTCCTTTTGATGATGCTCCAGAGGTTCTCAATGGGGTTGAGGTCAGGGGAGCATGGGGGCCACACCATAAGTTTGTCCCCTTTTATGCCCATAGCAGCCAGAGATGCAGATGTGTTATTTGCAGCATGAGACGGTGCATTATCATGCATGAAAATGATCTTTCTGCGGAATGCATGGTTCTTCTTCTTGAACCATGGCAGGAAGTGCTGTTTGAGAAACTCCACATACATTATGTAGTTCATCTTTACCCCTTCAGGGATCCTAAAGGGGCCGATAATCTCTCTCCCCATGATTCCAGCCCAAAACATTACTCCACCTCCTCCTTGTTGGCGCCGTAGCCGTGTTTGTACGGGGTGTCCATCAACAAGCCATCCTCCACTCCATCCATCTGGACCATCGAGCGTTGCACGGCCCTCATTGGTGAACAAAACAGTTTTGAAGTCAGTCTTCATGTATTGTTTGGCCCACTGGAGCCGTTTCTGCTAGTGTGCAGTGGATAGAGGAGGTCGACAGGATGGCTTACGCACAGCTGCAAACCTCTGAAGGACCCTGCATCTTGTTGTTCAGGGGACGTTGAAGGCACCAGCAGCTTCAAAAACTTGTCTGCTGCTATGGCAAGGCATTTTTGAAGCTGCTCTTTTAACCTGACGTAATTGCCTGTTGGAAAGAGTCCTCAATTTTCTCTTATCAGCACGCACAAGTGTGTGCTGTGAATCAGCTACATACTTCTTGATTGTGCGATGATCATGATGAAGTGTCTTGGCAATGTTGATTGTAGTCATGCCTTGACCTAAACACTCCACAATTTGTTGCTTCTCAGCAGCCGACACATCCTTTTTCTTTCCCATTTTGGCTGAAAATGTAGGCTGCTTAATAATGTGGGACAGCCTTCTTAAGTAGTCTTGCCTTTAATTGGACACACCTGCCAAACTAATTAGCAAAGGTGTTTGCAATTGCTTTCAGTGATATAAAGAGCCCTGACACACATCACCATCAATGAGTTTAACTGACAAACAAAAAAATTCTTACCTTATCACTCTTATCACTTTTTGCATAATAATTTGGAACACAGCGTACAACTGATCGCTTACCACTTTTTATTCCATGTTTTCTGTGGCAAGATGACCAAATGCAGTATTTCTGGATTTATTTTAGTTTAATTTTTTTAATGGTGCTCACCGTTTTGGATAATTAAAGTGTTGAACATTGCAATTCTATATTATTTGTTTGCATAATAAAGAATATGGCTGTGTTTATATAAAATCTTAAATTTTTAAATATTTTTTTAAAACTTTTTTTTTAAGTCCCATTAGAAGATTAGATCCCTGATAGAATAGTGTATTCTGGCTGTCAGCATGTGGCTCAAGGCAGGACCTGATGGACAAGAAAATACAGCGCACCTGGGAGCATTGATCAGGCCTTTGGTTGCCATAGTAGCAATTTGGCTCCCTTGATTGTGGCACAGGGAGCCGATGAGAGGAGCCACAATAGTAAACAACACTGTAGATGCCACCTTCACTACTGACAATGTGCCTGTATAATATCAGTATAATACAGCGGAGACCCAGAGGCTATGGTGGCCACTCAGCTCCTGAGCGGCCACCATATTTAAAGACCCAACATCCGCCTTAGTTTGCTCCCAATAATAGTCCCTTGATCATTTATCAGGTTGTTTGCTTGCTTTCTTGGAGGAACCTTCTCTTTCTCACCTAGACTGCTCTCCATGCCCACCCCTCTTTTTCAGACGGCTCACTTCTTGTACTAAGTCTAATTATTTTTCTCCATGGCAGTAGCCGTCCTCCCAGGGTGTCACTTTTCTAGCCGAGGACATATCAAATATGTCCTTACTACTAATGTCGATATATCATAATTGGTTAGGGCTATAAAGATGATCTTCGATTCATTTTAAAGAAGAGAATTTCATCATTCAAAACGATATTAAGATCATCATGATAACCCTTACAGATCCCTAGCAATTTGCTGTTGAAAACGCTATTTGGCATTGAGATCCCAATGCAGATGTCAATTCCCGACAGCGTTTTTAACAGCAGATCGCTCCAAATCTGTAAGGGCTAGCATGATGTTCTTGGTATCATTTTAAAGATGAGATTGTCATCTCCTCTTCCTAGCCCCAACGAATCCTGAGATATGGGGTTCTAATATAGGAGGAAGGAGGGGGGAGGAGAGGAGCTGCAGACTACACAGAGGATGATAAATCATCATCATCTGTGCATCACCTGTCCGCACCTGTAAATATATATATATATATATATATATATATATATATATATATAGTGTGTGTGGTAAGTATGAATTCCTCACATCTTACAGTTTTTGGAAAGTACATTTCGTTTGCAGAAATGGATTGCTTGAGCATGCACTTTAGTGGCAAATTTGAAATCTTGTGCTTGTAATCTCGGATTTCTGCAAAGTTGCATGAAGGTGGTTGTATATATGAAATATTAAGTTGTGTTTTTATAAATGGTATAGTGTGCAATCTCAAAAAAGTTAGATTCTGGTATCAGTGTCACAGTTTGCTATGTGCAGTATAGATTTTTAACATATTAGTGAATAACAGCAAAATATTGCTTGTATTAGTGTTTTTGAGAGTATGAGCTCTTGTTGAAGTTGATGTTTGCGGTATATATAAATTGTGTACACCTTGATCTTTTATTTTATATGTGTTTTGTGTGTGTGAATGTAAGATTGAATAGGAGTGTTAGGTGAAAATATATGTTTTTGCATTTTTTCAAAAAATTATTTGTGTTTGTCACAAAGTTACATGAAGGTGGACATGGTTATTGATAACCCATTGAGACATATGTAATCTTCAGGTTGTCTACGTTCAAGAAATATATAGGGTTTAGGGGTTCACTTGCTTTTCACGGTGTGTAATCCTTACTTTTTATAGGATGATACTTTTTTAATATCTCCAGCTTCCAAGCAGATTTTTGTTCCTTCCAGTTCTAGTGATTTTCTGAAGACATGTGCATGCAAGTGTAGCCCTTAGTGATGTGAATGAACTCTGCACATGTTGAACTCTTATTTTTAGGCGTTTTGGTGCATATAAATTTTTGTTTGGTTTCCACTTTTAGCAAATAATATACAATTTGCATTTTATTTTATTTTTTTATAAAACACTTTAAATCAAAATTGCATGAAGGTGCATGTTCATATACAGTACCAAGTGGCTTTCTGACAATGCTGCAGGTGTCTACTTTAAGAAAATGGGGGGGGTTAGTATGATTTTTCAATGTTGCAATTTAGGTTTTCTTTGTCCATCTCAAAACTGTGAAAATTGCTCTGGCTACCGGAGGTGCAAAAACGAAAATTAAAAAATTCCTCCGGCAAGAAGGGGTTAAGGGAGGGGGCAATTCTGGACGCGGAACGTCATCCAGAGAGTAGGACGTCCATACTCTGTCTTCCCTAGCTGACTCCTGTTCCCTTTTCTGTCCCATCACTGTATGTGAGCAGCGCTACTTCCTTTCTGTAACACTTCCCACACTAGTAACGCAGCTGCTGCTCAGCAAGGGACAGTGGCCAGAACATGGAGACAGGCGAGTGGATGAAACTGTGGAGGGTGTCACTCTACACGCAGCTGGCAGGGGTTGTAGCAGTCAGAAATGCTGTGCATGTTATCAATGTGATCTAGCACCGAGTACAGTATTTTGCAAGGTAAAAATTGTATAAAAAGTATATGTGGGTGTTTGCTTAATTGAAAACAATGTAGTGGAACACTTTTTAGACATTTGTTTTGTGCCTGGATAAGCCCTTTAACGAATTTTTGTTGCTTTAACACCTTCACACACACAAAAAAAAAAAAAAAAGTCCCCATATCCCACTTTTTTATATTTCAGTGCACTGGGCTGTGTAGTAAGGAACCCTTTTTGTTGTTTGAGTCTTTAAGTTCTGAGATTTTGACCGCTTTTTATTAAATTTTTTGTGGGAGGCAAAACAGCGAAAAAAGGCTGTTCAGCCATTTTGATTTTTTTTTTCTCTGTTGTGTTCACCATAGGGTATAAATGTTTTATAGATTGACTTTTAGACTGCATTTTTATTTCTGATGTAGGGAAAAGTGGGGTGATTTAAATTGTGTATTTTTTTTTTTTTTTTAAACCCATTTAATTTTTCGACCTCCTAGGACACTTGAACCCCAATGGTTTTGATCACCAGTACAATATACTACAATACAACTGTACTGCAGTATATTGTAAAATCCATTCACTTCTATTCTATGGTGAGGGTCTCATCAGGCAATACACAGGAGCAGAAAGCAGTGTCCAAACATAGCTATTGCAAGTCCGCTCCCATTCACTTGAAAATTGATTAGGCCACTACATGAAACAAAGCTTTCCTGCTTCCTGTTCCATTCTTTATGTATCAGTTAATCAGTTATGAAGAATAGCTGATCACTGGGGGTGCCGCCAGGTGTCAGCTGATAGTGATTAGCTATTCTTAGGACAGGTCATCAATGATTTTATCCTGGAAACCCCCTTCAATAAACAAACATCAGTTCCTTGTAATGTAAGATGTCCTAATCTCACTCACACCTTTATAAATGCAGATTACTGCTCCATTTTTCAGAAAAACAACAATTTTCATAATCTGCAAGTGCAACAGTGGCAACCTCGATTCCGTTCCCAGCGCTATCACCTAGTCAAAAAAAAAATGCCTTTGCATAGAATACTGCATTGTCCAAGAAAGTGAATCTACCAGCTTTTTAGTCCTTGAACAGTCATGCTTACGCTAGGTTCACACCTGCGTTCGGGATTCCATCCAGTGAGTCCGCTTGGCTACCCTCCGAACAGAAACCTAATCCGCTTAGAAAAACGGTTACCTTTGGAAACCCACGGACCCCATAGACTATAATGGCGAAAAGGGTAGAAAATGCAGAGAGAAAAGTGCTGCTTGCGGAATGGGGAACAGTATCCCCGAGTGGAGACAGGACGTAGGTGTGAACCTAGCCATAATTACATAACCCAATAATACTTGTAAACATCCTCCTGTACAGTGGGTATGGAAAGTATTCAGACCCCTTTACATTTTTCACTCTTTGTTTCATTGCAGCCATTTGCTAAAAGCAAAAAAGTTAATTTTATTTCTCATTAATGTACACTCAGCACCCCAAAAAACAGAAATATAGATATTTTTGCAAATTTATTAAAAAAGAAAAACTGAAATATCACATGGTCATAAGTAAAAAACCCCTTCAGACCCTTTGCTCAGTATCGAGTAGAAGCACCCTTTTGAGCTAGTACAGCCATGAGTCTTCTTGGGAATGATGCAACAAGTTTTTCACATCTGGATTTGGGGATCCTCTGCCATTCTTCCTTGCAGATCCTATCCAGTTCCGTTAGGTTGGATGGTGAACATTGGTGGACAGCCATTTTCAGGTCTCTCCAGAGATGCTCAATTGGGTTGAGGTCAGGGCTCTGGCTGGGCCAGTCAAGAATGGTCACAAAGTTGTTCTGAAGCCACTCCTTAGTTATTTTAGCTGTGTGCTTAGGGTCATTGTCTTGTTGGAAGTTGAACCTTTGGTCCAGTCTGAGGTTCAGAGCACTCTGGAAGAGGTTTTCTTCCAGGATATCTCTGTACTTGGCCGCATTCATCTTTCATTCAATTGCAACCAGTCGTCCTGTCCCTGCAGCTGAAAAACACCCCCATAGCATGATGCTGCCACCACCATGTTTCACTAAGGGATTGTATTGGGCAGGTGATGAGCAGTGCCTGGTTTTCTCCACACATACCGCTTAGAATTAACGCCAAAAAGTTCAATCTTCATCTCATCAGACCAGAGAATCTTATTTCTCATAGTCTGGGAGTCCTTCATGTGTTTTTTGGCAAACTCTATGCAGGCTTTCATATGTCTTGCACTGAGGAGAGGCTTCCTTCGGGCCACTCTGCCATAAAACCCCGACTGGTGGAGGGCTGCAGTGATAACTGACTTTGTGGATCTTTCTCCCATCTCCCTACTGCATCTCTGGAGCTCAGCCACAGTGATCTTTGGGTTCTTCTTTACCTCTCTCAAAAGGCTCTTCTCCCACGATTGCTCAGTTTGGCTGGACGGCCAGGTCTAGGAAGAGTTCTGGTCGTCCCAAACTTCTTCCATTTAAGGAGTATGGTGGCCATTGTGCTCTTAGGAACCTTGAGTGCTGCAGAAATTCTTTTGGAACCTTGGCCAGATCTGTGCCTTGCCACAATTCTGTCTCTGAGCTCCTTGGGCAGTTCCTTTGACCTCATGATTCTCATTTGCTCTGACATGCACTGTGAGCTGTGAGGTCTTATATAGATAGGTGTGTGCCTTTCCTAATCAAGTCCAATCAGTTTAATTAAACACAGCTGGACTCCAATGAAGGAGTAGAACCATCTCAAGGAGGATCAGAAGGAAATGGACAGCCTGTGAGTTAAATATGAGTGTCACAGCAAAGGGTCTTAAAACTTATGACCATGTGATATTTCAGTTTTTCTTTTTTAATAAATTTGCAAAAATATCTACATTTGTTTTTTTTTTCTGTCAAGATGGGGTGCTGAGTGTACATTAATGAGAAATAAAGTGAACTTTTTTGCTTTTACCAAACGGCTACACTGAAACAAAGAGTGAAAAATTTAAAGGGGTCTGAATACTTTCCGTACCAACTGTAAGCTAAATAACAGAAATAATTTTCTAAAACACTGCATGATATGTAAGTTACGATAAAATAGCCACCTGTGTGGAGTCTAGAGTAGAAAGAATCACAGAGTCAGTTCTCCAAATCTGTACCTTCTAGCTTGCTTGAAATCTTACTCATACGCGCCAAATTTTCGCTATACATGGCCAAGTAGTCTTACCTCATGCTAGGAATAGCATGGTAACCTAGCCTAAATGGTGCGTTGCTGTGGGCTGAATGCTGCTGTGCAATCTTCTCTCCCACTGCATGCATATGCTGTAATAGGTCCAGATGTTCTGTACGCAGCATCTTTAGGGTAGAGATAGCTTGCCATGGCAAAACCAACCAATGGAAACGTGCTTTGGGGTATTTGTCCTTTATGACCACAACTTTCTCATCTCTGAAAACCTGTGTTAAATAACAATAAAAGTGAGAAGGCAGCATAAGCTGTACCTGCCAATGCGGTATATTAGACTCAGAGTACAAAAACTAGATTAGAAATTGAGAAAACTGAAGAGAGAGTGTGGTCATTGGGTATCAATATTGACTGTTTCTCATTATCCCAAAAATGTACCCACATATAAACATATCATTCAAAGTGTACCATTGCATAGACAGGAGGAAATTTACTATCATACCTGCATGACAGAAATTTGCACTGCATTCCTGTTTCTGTACCCTGCTCAACACTTTTATGAAAATGGACGGGGAGGTGTGCAAGTTTAGCCTGACAAATTTACTATAACTCGCACCAGAAAACTGAGTTATACCAGTCTACTTTCACAGATTTAATTTATGGTGCATGGAACCTCTCCTGGAAGAAGATATATTTAAGTTGTGAACCCAAGTCTCGAAATTGTGTGAGCCGGAGTGCCAAAGATTCCTATGATACTACTAGTTCGGATCATTCCACATAAAGTTGGAAAAGAATCTGTAATGTGTCTGTAATATGGAGAGTATCATGTGGATACATTTTGGCCACTTCAAATAGCCCTATGTTACATATAGGTTGTAGGGAAATCTTGCTATGTAATGTTGTATGTATGAATGTAAAGTAAAGTCATGTAATGAAAAGTACCAGCCTCATCCAGCTATCAGTGCCATACAGTGGCATGTAGTCATGCAACATAATACTGCAACGTCACAGTGCTAGATTGAGCCCAATGATAAAGTCAAAATGGCAATATAACATCTGTGTTCTTAATGTGGCTAACCTAACGTTACTGTGCAGTCACACCCTTATATAGGTTTACAACACCAACCCTTGCATTCCTGTATAACTATTTCTGGGAAAGCTGTGCAATAACAGTGCAAGAAAGTAACTTAAGGAATTTAGTTTTTTTAAAACTTTAAAGTGAAAGTTTTATTATCCCGCTAGGGGGAGCTAGGTTATTTATTAAATGTGAGTTTTCATTAATTATTATTTTTGTTTAGCATAAAGGGTAACTTTTTCTTCCACAAGCTGATACCACAAAACACACCCACAATTGGGTAGTTTTTGCTATGGCTCCCCTGCAGCTGCTCACCCACAGCAATAACTAGCATGCTGTGGTTTTAGTTACAGCATGTGGATGAGATTTGTTTAAGCTTATCCACAAATGCTGCTACTGTAGATCGCAGTGTGTGGCCCTTAATACACAGGTACAGTTAACATCCAAATATCCAGGGCTAAAACACCAACTCTAACTCCAACAAATCCAATGTTTTTCCACAGCCCAGATTCCTTCAGCCATGAAGCCATGACAGCAACGGTCAGACAAAAGCAGTACATCTATTCTAATTCAGTATACAAAAAGTCAAGGATTGGATTCCTATGAAAGTAATTATGCAACAAGCTATGAAAAACTGTCTAATTTTTAAAAAGAATTACGGTAATCTTTTTTTCCCCCCCAACTCTGACTCCATAGCCCTACAAATATCCATATATAAATTTCTGAATAGCTTCCTTCCAGAGGATCAGTAATTACTTTAGAAAAAAAAAATTGAAGGACAGATTCCAGTCTGTATACTCATGGCAAAAAAAAAGTCTGCTTAGTTGTTGACACTTTTATTGTTAAGCCAAAGCATACAAGAAAAATAGTTTCACCTCTTCCATTTTGAGCCTGTTCTTTGGTCTGGCTCGGCTCACAAATGACATGAAATAATGACCAAAATACTACTGTGACAGTGGCTTTAAAGAGGACCTTTCACCACCTCCACCAATTCTAGTTTTTAGCATCTGTTAATAGGAGCTGATCCACTGAATCCAGCACAGTTGGAATCTTCTCTTTAGCCCCCACCATTCCCAAGCAACAAGCGCAGTTAGTTTTGGTGCCTGATACACTATTTAAGCCCTGTAATATCAGAAGGGCTGTGTCAGGCAGGGGGTGTGATTCAGAGCACCAATCAGACGCAGCCAGTGTCAGGGCTCAAAATCATATCCTTGCCTGACACCGCCCATCTGACAGTACACAGACTAAATAGCATATCAGACATATCAGCATTGATTGCTCAGGAAAGGTGGGGGCTAGAGAGAAAATTTCAACTGTGCCAGAATCAGTTGAGTAGCGACTATTAAATGATGTAAAGAGCTGCACTTGTTGGAGGTGGTGAAAGGTCCTCTTTAAAGAAGATATTTTACAGTATAAGTAAAAATGAGTGGCACCTGCATATTTGGATCCTGCATTGAAACCTTTAGTCCTTGACTCCAGTGTCCTTGGCCTTTAACCTATTCAGTTAAAGTAAAAAAGTTAGCTTAAAAAAACAAAAAATATTCAGAAAGAAAGGGTAAAGACAGTCATTCGAATTTTGTTGATGGAGTTTATAAAGCCAAAATCAAGAGTGGATTGTGCCCTTTGTTCCAGACCTGGTTTTGGATCCAAAACCTGAACATTTGTCCTAACCCTATTAAAGCATTTATGATTACAGTGCTGGCCAAAAGTATTGGCACCCCTGCAATTCTGTCAGATAATACTCAATTTCTTCCAGAAAATGATTGCAATCACAAATGCTTTGGTAATAATATCTTCATTTAATTTGTCTTCAATGGAAAACCACAAAAATAATTGTCAAAAAGCCAAATTGGATATAATTCCACACCAAACATACAGTCATATGAAAAAGTTTGGGCACCCCTATTAATCTTAATCATTTTTAGTTCTAAATATTTGGGTGTTTGAAACAGCCATTTCAATTTGATATATCTAATAACTGATGGACACAGTAATATTTCAGGATTGAAATGAGGTTTATTGTACTAACAGAAAATGTGCAATATGCATTAAACCAAAATTTGACCGGTGCAAAAATTTGGGTACCCTTATTTTATTAATTTGAATACTCCTAACTACTTTTTATTGACTTACTGAAGCACAAAATTGGTTTTGTAACCTCACTGAGCTTTGAACTTCATAGCCAGGTGTATCCAATCATGAGAAAAGGTATTTAAGGTGGCCAATTGCAAGTTGTTCTCCTATTTGAATCTCCTCTGAAGAGTGGCATTATGGGCTCCTCAAAACAACTCTCAAATGATCTGAAAACAAAGATTGTTCAACATAGTTGTTCAGGGGAAGGATACAAAAAGTTGTCTCAGAGATTTAACCTGTCAGTTTCCACTGTGAGGAACATAGTAGGGAAATGGAAGACCACAGGGACAGTTCTTGTTAAGCCCAGAAGTGGCAGGCCAAGAAAAATATCAGAAAGGCAGAGAAGAAGAATGGTGAGAACAGTCAAGGACAATCCACAGACCACCTCCAAAGAGCTGCAGCATCATCTTGCTGCAGATGGTGTCACTGTGCATCGGTCAACAATACAGCACACTTTGTACAAGGAGAAGCTGTATGGGAGAGTGATGCGAAAGAAGCCGTTTCTGAAAGCACGCCACAAACAGAGTCGCCTGAGGTATGCAAAAGCACATTTGGACAAGCCAGCTTCATTTTGGAAGAAGGTCCTTTGGACTGATGAAACAAAGATTGAGTTGTTTGGTCATACAAAAAGGCGTTATGCATGGCGTCAAAAAAACACAGCATTCCAAGAAAAACACTTGCTACCCACTGTAAAATTTGGTGGAGGTTCCATCATGCTTTGGGGCTGTGTGGCCAATGCCGGCACCGGGAATCTTGTTAAAGTTGAGGGTCGCATGGATTCAACTCAGTATCAGCAGATTCTTGAGAATAATGTACAAGAATCAGTGACGAATTTGAAGTTACGCCGGGGATGGATATTTCAGCAAGACAATGATCCAAAACACAGCTCCAAATCTACTCAGGCATTCATGCAGAGGAACAATTACAATGTTCTGGAATGGCCATCCCAGTCCCCAGACCTGAATATCATTGAACATCTGTGGGATAATTTGAAGCGGGCTGTCCATGCTCGGCGACCATCAAACTTAACTGAACTGGAATTGTTTTGTAAAGAGGAATGGTCAAAAATACCTTCATCCAGGATCCAGGAACTGATTAAAAGCTACAGGAAGCGACTAGAGGCTGTTATTTTTGCAAAAGGAGGATCTACTAAATATTAATGTCACTTTTCTGTTGAGGTGCCCATACTTTTGCAACGGTCAAATTTTGGTTTAATGCATATTGCACATTTTCTGTTAGTACAATAAACCTCATTTCAATCCTGAAATATTACTGTGTCCATCAGTTATTAGATATATCAAATTGAAATGGCTGTTGCAAACACCCAAATATTTAGAACTAAAAATGATTAAGATTAATAGGGGTGTCCAAACTTTTTCATGACTGTAAAAAAGGGGGTGGACAAAAGTATTGGCACCCTTTGAAAAATCATGTGATGCTTCTCTAATTTGTGTAATTAACAGCACCTGTTACTTACCTGTGGCACATAACAGGTGGTGGCAATAACTAAATCACACTTGCAGCCAGTTGAAATGGATTAAAGTTGACTCAACCTCTGTCCTGTGTCCTTGTGTGTACCACATTGAGCATGGAGAAAAGAAAGAAGACCAAAGAACTGTCTGAGGACTTGAGAAGCAAAATTGTGAGGAAGCATGAGCAATCTCAAGGCTACAAGTCCATCTCCAAAGACCTGAATGTTCCTGTGTCTACCGTGCGCAGTGTCATCAAGAAGTTTAAAGCCCATGGCACTGTGGCTAACCTCCCTAGATGTGGACGGAAAGAAAAATTGACGAGAGATTTCAACGAAAGATTGTGCGGATGGTGGCTAAAGAACCTCGACTAACATCCAAACAAGTTCTAGCTGCCCTGCAGTCCGAGGGTACAACAGTGTCAACCCGTACTATCCGTCAGAGTCTGAATGAAAAGGGACTCTATGGTAGGATACCCAGGAAGACCCCACTTCTGACCCAGAGACATAAAAAAGCCAGGCTGGAGTTCCACACCTGTGGAGAGATCTCAAAATGGCAGTTTGGAGAAGGCACCCTTCAAATCTCAGGGACCTGGAGAAATTTGCCAAAGAAGAATGGTGTAAAATTCCAGCAGAGCATTGTAAGAAACTCATTGATGGTTACCGGAAGCGGTTGTTCGCAGTTATTTTGTCTAAAGGTTGTGCTACCAAGTATTAGGCTGAGGGTGCCAATACTTTTGTCCGGTCCATTTTTGGAGTTTTGTGTAAAATGATCAATGATTTGACTTTTTTTTTCATTCTCTTTTGTGTTTTTTCATTGCAAGCAAAATAAATGAAGATATTATTACCAAAGCATTTGTGATTGCAATCATTTTCTGGAAGAAATTGAGTATTATCTGACAGAATTGCAGGGGTGCCAATACTTTTGGCCAGCACTGTAGGTGAGGCACAACTGCACTTTCTGACTGGAAATTGAATTGCAAAACAATGTCAATTCACATCCAAACCACTACATGTATGGGAAACCTTGGTAGTGTTTTATTGCCCGAATTTCAAGGAGCCAGACCTTTGTTTACTAAACCATTTATTAAATGGGGTGTTTGGTGGATTTTTTATTTTTTTTTTTTTTATTATTTTAAATGTTCATCTCTGCCAATCCCCAACCCCCCTCCCAGTCCCTATAAGGGGGAGTTCCCACTACCGTTAGTAATGTCCGTTGCTGTCTTTCATCATAGGATGACAGCAATGGACATCAGCTGTCACAGAGAACGGTCACAGACTGATTCTGTGACCGTTCCCATTGACACTAATGCAAACAACATGACAGAAGCTAGCTTCCGTCATGTTTGTTTACTTTTGTAACGGAAAATAAAGTCCTGCATGCACGACTATCTTCCATTACAAAAGTAAAAGCTAGCTTCCGTAATGTTGTTTATATTAGTGTCAATGGGAACAGACACAGAATCAGTCTGTGACAGCTAATGTCCGTTGCTGTCATCCTATGACGGAAGACAGCAACTGACATTAGTAACGGTAGTGTGAACTCCCCCTAACACACAGGAAATGCTATATCACTGGCAAAAGCGGTTAACCTCTTTAACCAGTGATCAGGCTGAGTGAGTGGCATTTGTGGTATGTATAGACGGACTGGAAAGCAAAGAGGAGTGAGGTTCTAGGTATCAAATCTTGAAATGGGGGCTGCATGGGATCATTGGAGACGAGTATAATTTCTTGTGTGTTTTTATGCCTCTTTTAGCCTTTAGAAAAAAAAAAAAAAAAAGATATAGAATCTATAGAACTATATCTATATCTACCTATAGAAATGCTTCAATTATCCAAAATATTCAGAAAGTGATCCCTAATATCCTGTCCAGATAACTCCTAGGGTGCACTTTCATTTGACAAATGGTTTTACTGTGAATTGAACTTGTTTCACCTGTAGAAGCCTTGCAGCTAAAAACCAAATTGCATTGCACTGTCTTTGCTGTTAAAAGTGTATGGTTTTCTGCATGGCTCATTACCGTTCTACAGTATTCGGAATGTTAAAATGCACCCCACAGAACATGTGACCAGTTTAAATCAGCATTTCCCACTTCACCGAATGGCTGGAAGGGATCATGTGGAGTGCTCCTTGACTTTATTCTTGAAAGGCTGGGTTCACACACTTCTTATTAATTAATAGGTGCATGCTATTCTTGATTGCAGAAATGAGCACAACATATACTATGCACTTCAGCTAAGTAGCATATTTTTACTATACCAGCAGACCGGAACATTTCATATTGATGACCATTAGCTTACAGCTAAAATGCATATTTCTACAATTAAGAAAAGCATGTAGTTTTTATTATAAGCAATATAAAAGCAATATATATATTTTAAGAAAACGTATTCAGGCAAAAACATTAAATTAATAGAAAAGCTTTCCAATGACCGCATGGTATCACCATACCTCAGACGTATGATGTGGCTTCTCTTTACTCTTGTTGTCATTTGTTACATCATCAGGTTCAGTTCTTGAGTATTTGCTAGACATTTCCAAATGATTCTGTGAACTCTCGTGGGACCTTTTTCTTAGACTTTTTATGGTCCCTGGAACATCATTTGCTCTTGAACTTTCTGCTTCATTAACAAACTCTACTGTGTAAGGATACAATTTATTTACAATATATAGTATATGTCCAGGCTTCAACTTGACTTCTTGATCTTTACCGATGTCCACAGAGTCAACACTGCTGGGGTTTGTTCCTATCTAAACAAACGTTATAGTTAAAAATTAATGTAATGCGAAGGGAAGTGACTGTATCTACAAGGGGTGTTCAATAGGTTAATCTACCTGAATATGAAAAGATATTTTCAGAGAAAATTGAACTTAATACTTTTCAATGTAATGCCCGTTGACTTCAACACACTTATTCAACTTCACCTGCAGTGATTGGATGCCCTCAGGATTGAAGGAGACTTCTTGCTGCTGTAGGAACCCTGTTACTGCCTCTTTGACTGCATTATCATGAGGAAATCATTGCCCATACAGAAATCGTCAGGTTATGAAATAAAAAGTAATGACTGGGAGCCAGGTCTAGATTATAAGGTGGATGGTTAAGCTCCATGAAGCCACATTCCCTGATAAAGCTTGTAATTTGCGACACTTGTGAGCTGGCCATTGTTGTGAAGCAGCAACACACCTGCCGACAACTTCCCAAGGGAACTTCTCTTTGATTTCCTCACATAATGCCTTCATTGTTAAAGCATAGATGTCTCCAGTAATTGTTGTCTTGTTTTATTACTAGAATTCATGACACACACCTTCTGCATACCAAAAAAAACTGTTGTCATGACCTTCCCAGCTGACTGTTGCACATAAAATTTCTTTGGAGTTGGACTCTTGTTTGGTCTCAGGATTATGGTAGTCGACCCAGGTTTCATCACCAGTTACAACCCAAGAATGAAGTCTCTTGGATTTTCTCTAATCATAAGTAAATTCTCTTGGCTCAGGCATCAACATTCATGGCACCCACCGGGAACTGTCCGTTGACATCAAAACATCTTGAATGATACAGGAAACCAACTGAAATGCCTATTTCATAAGCTATAACACTGACTTTAAAGAACTTCCAAAGTCATGACCTCCACTTTAGGGAACATTTCCTGAAGATGCTTCGACAAGTCGCCCTAAATGGGGATCATCTTCAATTGATTCCCAAAACATGCTTGGCCCAAAACATTACTCAGTAGTAAGAAGGTGCATCATCTCCATCTACAGCAATCATCCTTTCATGGATTTCCTTAGGCTTCTTTTCTTCCTTTGTAAGGAATTTAATCACAGAACAACACTCCAAATCCAAATTTCTTTGTAGACCTGCACTGTAGTGCGCTTGCCATTCTATTACTTCCAGACTGAACTGCTACTGTGTGTGTTCCATATCTAGACATCTCTCTACCTGCACAGACAGTCTCGACTTTCAAAAAACTGATAGGACATACTGAAGTAGGTAACTTATTGAACACCCCTCGTATGTTAGAGATCAATACTTTATAGTCATGTAAAACCAATGATCACAAAGAACACAGGATTAGGTACAGTGACTAATGACCCATGAGCAATATAAAATATTCATCCAACAGCTCTACACAATATAGAGCTGTGGTAGCTACAACAGAAACGGAGAAATCACCAGATAAAAAGTTGGGAATGTGATTTTTTTTTTTTTTTTACTACTGTATATGCTGCAGCATATAAAAGACACATATCGAGTGACATCCCCCTTTGAAATGTGATAAATGTGTATATACTGGTCATTGGCAACACGGGGTGAATACAAGAAGGATCTTTCTACCAACACTTACGCTTGGTTCACACCTGTGTTCGGGTTTCCGTTCATTGGTTCACTTGGGGACCCCACAAATGGAAACCTAATTTGCTCAAAAAAGCGGTTACCCACGGAAACCCGCAGAGCCCATAGACTATAATGGGGTGTGCTGGGTTCCCGCCCGAAAAATGCAGAGAGAAAAGTCCTGCTTGTAGGACTTTTTTCTCTCTGCATTTTTTTAGCGGAATGTTGTACGGAATGTCCGAACGGGCAACGAGCGTAGGTGCGAATCCAGCCTTCTTCTAAAAGTACAATAGGTTAATAAAGTACATTACAAAAATGTTCAGCAAATCCCTCCCTCCCTAAATGAAATGACAGTTGCACTTTAAGGGCTTTATACACAATTTCATATATATATATATTTTTTTTTCTTTAGCGAATAGTATTAAAAAAAAATCTAGCATTTTATGTCAACAGCTTCTTTGCAGAGCTTTCTCCCTTGTATTGGCCACGAACAAACCATATGTAGTCTGATCCTGTAGTCATACACCCGAATATAGATATGCAAAAAGTAGGCAACACATGGAACCTAATCCTACATACAGTACCCAAATATCTGCATTTCCAGGACATTTGAGTTGTCACCATACTCACTAGATTGCACATATAACTAAATGAGTATGAGCAGTATTTCCAAGGGAAGACTTGGAGTTCTAACTAAATGCATAAGAATGCTGTCTGTCTAAATGTGTGCCAAAAACTTAGCTACATGCACTACACATTTATTATGGGTTTAGACACTTTTTCGCTTCAACTGACAAGGGGCATGGCTTAACGGGAAAGGGTGTAGCACAATGAGCATCAAATTTTGGGGGCAAAGTCAGCTAATAAAAACTTAGACTAAACAATCTAAAGATACACCAAATTTATCCTGGCCCCATATTAAATCAGGCAAATCCTAGGTCAGTAAATCTGTCTCAGTATGTTTCTTCTCTCCCCATTCTTTCTGCCTTTTCACTGCCCTCTGAAAGTAATACAATAAATTACAAGGTGACTATATTTGCCAAAACATAACCAGGGTTGCTTATGCAAAAGAAACTGTGTATAATAATATAGAAATAAAATGTTACTCTATTTGAAACTGCAGTAAAAATCCTACTATGCTGCTCTTCATGGAAACAGTTGGGAACCTCTCCTCTTAAACTATTGCACTGTTCACAAAGCCTTCATCTTTGTATATGTAATACGACTCTTGTATTTCATCTGCAAAAGTACAAAATGATGCATATCTTATCTAATCTGCAAAGTAGAATCCAAAAATCAACCAGAGATCCATCCAGTGAGATGGACAGAGTCAGATGACCCAGAAAAATCAGCACCAGAACTCCTGTAATATACATAATGGGGAAATGTCTGCCAATTAGAAGTGCTCACACGGTTTAGCCATTTTGTATTTGTGAGTGACCCCTTTCAGAATATCTGTACCAATAATACAGGACATGCACTGTTCCATTGTCCAAGTGACAATGATGAGGTTTGAGACTGGCAGAAAAATAATGCAATCGAACATGTTTTTTCTTTTTAGGAATTTATTCTTTAATAAAATTTTAAAAAATTCCCAAATTTTCTTTACCTTTAGATCAATGCATCTGCTGTGACTATGTTTGGGGCTCCTAGCAACCAAAACAACTTCATTTCACATTATTTCAGCACCTCTCAAGCCTGTAGATTTCCCATTTGTATTAGAACAGAGATAGGCACACAGTCTACACACAACATGGGTGTCCATTCAATGTCGTTAATTTGGCAGCTAGGTATTTTATTTTTTACCCATCATTTTTGGCAAGAAAATCTTACCTGCTTTACCTCCACATAACCTTTGTTGCAATCGGACATCAATTGCACTGCAAAAAACAAAAATATAAAGCAGTGGTCATGATAGTGCTAGAAAATGTAAACTACTACAATTAACAGTGTGGTAGTATACTTGTGCATACTGTGCCCATTCATAATAAGTTATTTAAAAAAAAATAATTCAGCATCCAAGTGAGGGGCAAGATTTTTGTTCTTGGGTGTGTACAGGTGAGTAGGTTGGGGGGTAGATAACTTTCAGAAATTTGCAAAAGTAATTGACCAGGCTCATCTCCTTCACTTTTTAATTTCAACTTTAATGGTTCTATCACTGCTGCATGAAGATTGTTCAATTAACCGGTTAAGGACCGGGCCTAAAAGTGCCTTATGGACCAGGCCTCATTTTTGAAAACTGACATGTGTCACTTGATATGGCAATAACTTTGATATGATATAACTTATACAAGTGATTTTGAGATTGTTTTATCATGACACATTGTACTTCATGTTAGTGGTAAACAATGATCAATATTTTTATATTTAATTATAAAAAATTAGGAAATTTGAGGGAAATTTTGAAAAAAAATAGCAATTTTAAAAATGTGAAATGCTCTGCTTTTCAGACAGATAGTCATACCACCAAAATACATGAATAAATATTATCTACCATATCTCTGCTTTATATTGGCATCATATTTTAATCATCCTTTAATTTATTTTGGATGTTAGAAGGCTTACAAGTGTAACAGCGATTTTCCAGATTTACAAGAAAATTTCCCAAACTAATTTTTTAGGGACCACTTCAATTCTGAAGGGGATTATAAAGACCTATATATAAGAAACCCCCATAAATCACCCCATTTTCAAAACTGCACCCCTCAAATAATTCAAAACAAGAAAGAGTAACACTTGGCATTTGAAAAGCAGATTTTGCTGGAATAGTTTTCAGGTGCCATGTCTCATTTGCAGAGCCCCTAGAGTACCAGTACATTGGAAACCACCCAAAAGTGACCCCATTTTGGAAACTACACCCCTGACAGAATTTATCAAGGGGTATAGTGAGCATTTTGACCACAGCCGCTTCACAGATTTTATTAACATTGAGATGTGTAAATGAAAGATTACTAAAACATCACTTTATCCCCAAATTTTTCATTTTCACAAGGGTTTAAAAGGAGAAAAAGCCCCCCACAGTTTGTTACACAATTGCTCCTGAACACGGCAATACCCCATATGCGATCGTAATTTGCTGTATGGGTACATGGCGAGGCTCAGAATGGAAAGAGCGCTATTTGGCTTTTGAAGGGCAGATTTTGCTGTAATAGTATTCAGGTGCCATGTCACATTTGCAGAGTCCCTAAAGTACCAATATAATGGAAACCCCCAAAAGTGACCCCATTTTGGAAACTACATCCGTCACAGAACATATCAAGGGGTATAGTGAGCATTTTGACCCCACAGCCGTTCCACAGATTTTATTAACATTGGGACATGAAAATGAAAAATTACTTTCTTTCCAATAAACCATCAATTTAGCCCCAAATTTTTCATTTTCACAAGAGGATAAAGGAGAAAAAGCTCTCCAAAGTTTGATACACAATTTCTCCTGAACACAGGAATACTCCCAATGTGGTTGTAAACTGCTGTATGGGTACATGGTGGGGCTCAGAATGGAAAGAGCACTATTTGGCTTTTGGAGAGAAGATTTTGCTGGAATATTTTTCAGGTGCCATGTCGCATTTGCAGAGCCCCTAAAGTACCAATACAATGGAAACCCCCAAAAAGTGACCCCATTTTGGAAACTATACCCCTCAAGGAATTTCTCAAGGGGTATGGTGAGCATTTTGACCCTACAGTTGTTTCACAGATTCTATTAACATTGGGATGTAAAAATTAAAAATTACTTTTTTTTCCAATAAACTCTCCATTTAGCGACATATTTTTAATTTTTACAAGGGGATAAAGAAGAAAAAAACCCCACAGCTTGTTACACAATTTCTCCTGAACACAGAAATGCCCCATATGTGGTCGTAAACTGCTGTAGGGGTACATGGTGGGGCTCAGAATGGAAAGAGCACTATTTGGCTTTCGGAGGGCAGATGTGGCTGGAATAGTTTTCAGGTACCATATTGCATTTGCAGAGACCCTAAAGTACCAATACAATGTAAACCCCTCAAAAGTGACCCCATTTTAGAAACTACACCCCTAAAGGAATTTCTGAAGGGGTATTATCATTTTGAGCCTAAAAATGCTTCCCAAAAATTAATGTACAAAGTGAAAATTGACAATTTTAAATAAATATGCCATTTTGGTGCCCAATACGTTTTTACTCACTTTGTGGCATCAGAGACATACACTCCTAAAACTATTAAGTGGGCTATCCTGGGTACAAAAAAAAAAAAATTATATATGTGGGTGTAAACTGCTGCTTGGGCACACAGCAGGGCTCAGAAGGGAAGGAGCACTGTGCTTTTTAGCTTTTGGAGTACAGATTTAGAGGTACTTTCTGGATGCCATGTTGTTTTTGAAGAGGTGCCAGTAAATTGGAATTCCCCAAGAAGTGACCCCATTTTGTAAGGGCAATTTTAGTGTCTTTGCCAATATGACATGGTGTCCAAAATCCAACAATCTAAATTTATGCTCCAAAAGCCACATAGCGCTCTTTCACATCTGCCCCCTGCTGTGTACCCAAACTGCAGTTTATGTCCACATGTATGACACTGGTGTAGCCAGGATAACGTACTTAATGTCATGTATGGGTATAAACTGCTGTTTGGGCACAGCCGGGCACAGAAGGGAAGGAGCGCTATTTTAGTTTTTGAAGCACAGTTTGGTTTTTGGAAACCATGCCACTTTTGCAGAGCCCCTGAATTGCCAGTAAAGTGGAATCCGCAGACTTGTGACCCCATTTTGGGAACTACATCCCTGAAGGGATTTATCAAGTGGGGTAGCGAGCATTCTTCACCCTTAAGTGTTGCATTCATTTAATTTCAATAAATGAATGTGCAGCTGATAATGAAAAGGGAAAATTGCAATTTTTGCAGAGATACGCCATTTCAATGCCCATATCTGATACAAGCCGGGCACAATGTATTATGCATTGAAATTACATATTCCTGGAAAAATTGACATCCCGGCAGGATCAACCAGGTAGTGGGGGATTCAAGCAGCCTGGGGTCACTGGCCAGACCCCGGGCTCCAGATTATAAATATCGGCACCCCCCAATCTCGCCGCGGGGGGTGCCGGCAACATGGCGGAACCCCTTGGATGCCGCAGTCATGTTTAAGTGCGGCATCCAACGGGTTAAAACCTCTGATCGGAACTCAGTTTCGACCGGGGGTTATGGAGCAGGGTGTTAGCTGTCAGTTACAACTAACACCTGCTCCCAATCCCTCTCACAGTGTCTCTGAAGTGCCGGCCGTAAATTTACAATTAGCCAGACTTCAGACACCAGAAACGGTGGCCGTAAATTTACGGCCGGTGGTCGTCAACCGGTTAATCTGGACTAAGATACGTTAACCCCCTCCCCCCGTAGTTAGTTTTTGACTTCCTGACTGAGCTCCATTTTTCAAATCTGCCGTGTCACTTTATGCGGTAATAACTTTGGAACACTTTAACTTATCAAAGTGATTTTGAGATTGTTTTTGTGTGACACACTGCAGTTTCTGTTAGTGGTAAATTTTGGTCCATATGTTTTGTGTTTAATTATGAAAAAATATGAAATTTTGTGAAAATGTTTAAAGATATGCAATTTAAAAAGTTTGAAATTATCATCAATCTAAATTTACCATATCTCTGTTGTATGTTGGCATCAAACTTTAAACATCCCTTAACTTTTTCTGAACATTATAAGGCTTACAATCAGCAATTTTCAAAAAAGTTCCCAAAGGGTTATAGGAGAAAAAACAACCCACGTTCATTACAAAATTTCTCCTGAATACGGCAATATCCCATATGTGGTGGTAGACTGCTGTCCGGGCACATGGCAGGGTGCAGAACGGAATGAGAACCAGTTAGTTTTTGGAGGGCTGATTTTAGTGAAATATAGTTTTCAGGTACCATGTCCCACTCGGAAACCCCCAACAATAACCCCATTTTGGAAAATAGATCCCTCAAGGAATTTATGAAGGGGTATAGTGAGTATTTTAACCTTACAGGTCTTTCACAGAATTGGGCCATGAAAATGGAAAATGACATACTTGCACCCCACAATTTGTTAACCAATTCTCCCAAGTACGGAAATGCCCTACATGTGGATGTAAATTTCTGTATTGGCACACAGCAGGGAACTGCAAGGAAGGAATTGGATTCAGGTGCCATGTCACATTTGCAGAGCCCATGAGATACCAGCACAATGGAAACCCCCAACAAATGATCTAATTTTGGAAACTAGACCCCTTAAGGAATTTTAAAAAGTTAAAAAGGAGTGTAGCGAGTATTTTTGCATGCTGCGATTTTTCCAGACACATGCTATTACAGTGCCCAATATGTTGTGCCCACCTTGTGTCAGCAGAGACACCCACTCCAAAAACTGTTACGCTATTATCCCAGATATAACATCTTTTGGGGGGGTTCCGCTCTGACACAAGCTTGTGTTTCTGGAAAAATGGCAGTTTTGACAAAAAAAAAAAAACAGTAGGTTATACCCACAAATGACATTGTTGTACCCAGGATACCCCACTTAATGTCATACATGTGGGCACAGAGCAGAATGCAGGACACAAGAGACACTGTTTGGCTTTCAGAGCATAGATTTAGATGGTCTGGTTTTTGGACATTATGTCATGTTTGCCACAAATTTAATTGAATGGAATATGTAAACTGTGTGATGTGCATTGGGTACACCAAACCCCACACTATTTTCCCACTAGCTTCTATGACTGGGAGTGGGTGCATTCAGTGGGGTTTGGGGGGTTCAGGGATGTCTTTTCTCTTGTAAACTCTAAACATAGGGTATACGCATGTTTACGCATTTCCTTTCCTACTGCAGTCAGTTTTGTCGTAAAGCTGCAGCAATTTTTGTTTGCTTATTTGTCACATTGTACAAATTATACATTTTTATTTTCTGGTGATATAGCTATATGATGGCTTGGTTTTTTTTGCAGAATGAGATGTACTTTTTAATTACGTCATTTTGGGGTGCCTATAACTTATTAAAGGGGTATTCCCATCTCAAGGATCCTATCTATACTGGTAGCTTATGTAAATTGAAGAGTTTTCCTAAATATATTGCTTTAGCAATGCTGCTTTGTTTTCCTGTTAATGTGAAAATATATCTCCAATTGTTTATGCAGCATTTCCATAGCGCCGGACCTGTGTGATAAGCAGGACAAGTGACGTCACTCACTGCTCTCTGTTATCTACAGCTCTGCTGTTCAGCCAATTGCAGTTTGCTGATAAAGTCCTGTCTGTTATCTCTCTCTGTAAACACACAGAGAACACTGAGTCCATTCTCTAGAAACATGTGCATATTATTTGATGTGCATTTATATTAGATTTCTAGTAATCATAATAAGTATTGTGATACTTCATAGTGTCCTGTTCAGCAAGATGGGGGGGGGGAGATACAGGAAGTGAGAAGAAGAGACAGCAGGCAAAGCTGCTGAAATGGAGATGGGAAAACCCCTTTAACCTTTTCAGGACCGCCCACTGTATATAAACATCGGCGCTTGCTGGGCTTTGTGCAGCGCCAACGTTTATAAACTGACCCTACTAAATTGGGGATCAGGTCTCCCCAAGGGTCAGGAACTAATAGCTGCTGGTGTCCACGGAGACATGATCAAAACCTGATAGGTTCAGGTCCTGATCATGTAGCTGAAAGTTTGTTGCAGTAACAAACTTTTCCTGATATTCGCTGCCGCCTGCCTGCGGTCGGCATCGGGTGTTAGCTGTATCTGGCAGCTAACACCCTGCTCCATAACCCCCAGTCAGAGCTGGGCTCTGATCAGAAGTTTTAACTCCTTAGATGCCGCGGTCATGTCATCCAAGGGGTTCCGAGATGCCAAATGTCCCCCCCCCCCCAGCGAGATCAGGGGGTGCCCATATGTATCTTCTGCAGCCTGGGGTCTGGCCGGTGACCCCAGGCTGCTAGGTGCCCCCAGTACCTGGTTGATCCTGCTGAGATGCAGGAAGTCAGCCTATGCGTCTGCATAGACTGACTTCCTCTATAGACTGCAATACACATGTATTGCAGTCTTTAATACTGAACCAGCGATCCCTGGTTGAGGTGTCCTTATAGGACAAATAAAAAAAATTTCAAAATATAAAAAAAAATAAAAAAATTGAATAAAGTGTGTGACATAAATAAATAAAGCCCCCCCAAATTAATATGCAGCTGATGGTGGAAGGTGAAAATGACAATTTTTCTAGGAATAGGTCATTTCAGTACGCAATATGCTGTGCTTGGCTTGTATCAGCGATGAATGCTCCAAAAGCTGTTGTGCTCGGGATACCTGCTTAACAGTTTTTGGAGTGTGTCTCTGCTGACACAAGCTAGGCACAACATATCAGGCACTGAAATGGCACATCTATGGAAAAATTGCAATTTTCACTTTTCATTATCATTATCCTTTCTGGAAATGAAATTAATGCAACGCTCAAAGTTTAAAAATGCTAGATACACCTCTTGATAAATCCCTTGAGGGGTGTAGTTTCCAAAGTGGGGTTATGTGCCTGCGGGTTCTACTTTACTGCCAATTCAGGGGCTCTGCAAAAGTGGCATCTAAAAAGCAAACTGTGCTCCAAAAATCAAAATAGCGCTCCTTCCCTTCTGTGTCTGGCTGTGCCCAAACAGCCGTCTATACCCACATATGACATTAAGTACGATATCCTGGGTACACCAGTTTCCTATATGTGGACATAAACTTCCGCTTGGGCACACAGGAGGGAGCAGATAAGAAGGAGCACTATGTGCTTTTGGACCGCTGATTTAGATTGTTGGTTTTTGGACGCCATGTCACATTTGTAGAGACTCTAAAATTGCCCCTACAAAATGGGGTCACTTCTTGGGGAGTTCCAATTTACTGGCACCACCAGGGTTCTACAAAAACAACATGGCATTCAGGAAATCCCTCCAAATCTGTACAACAAAAGCTAAAAAGCACTCTGCTCCATCCCTTCTGAGCCCTGCTGTGTGCACAAACAACAGTTTACACCCACATATACAACTTCATTCTACGTGGGATAGCCCACTTAATAGTTTTAAGAGTGCATGTCTCTGATGACACACAGTGGGTGCAACATATTGGGCACCGAAATGGCATATTTCTTTAAAAATTTAAATTTTCATTTTGTACATTGATTTTCAGGAAGCACTCTTAGGCTCAAAATGATAATACCCCTTGATAAATTTCCTGAGGGGTGTTGTTTCTAAAATGGAGTAACTTTTTGGGGGTTTCCATTGTATTGGTACTCTAGGGGCTCTGCAAATGTGACATGGCACCTGAAAACTATTCCAGCAAAATCTGCCCTCCAAAAGCCAAATAGCGCTCTTTCCATTCTGAGCCCCACCATGTTCCCACACAGCAGATTACAACCACATATGGGGTATTGCTGTATTCAGGAGAAATTGTTTAACACACCTTGGGGAGCTTTTTCTCCTTTATCCTCTTGTAAAAATAAAATTTTTTTTGACTAAACTGACAGTTTATTGGAAAAAAAAAAGTAATTTTTAATTTTCATGTCCCAATGTTAATAAAATCTGTGAAACAGCTGTAGGGTCAAAATGCTCATTATATCCCTTGATATGTTCTGTGAGAGGTGTAGTTTCCAAAATGGGGTCACTTTTGGGGGGTTTCCTTTGTATTGGTACTTTAGGTGCTTTGCAAATGAGACAGGGCACTGAAAACTATTCCAACAAAATCTGCTTTTCAAATGCCCAGTGTCGCTCCTTCCCGTCTATGCGCTGCCGTGTGCCCAAACATCAGTTTACACCCACATGTAGGGTATTTCTGTGCTCGGGAGAAATTGCATAACAAACTGTGAGATTCATTTTGTCCTTTAACCCTTTGTGAATGTGTTAATTTTAGGGATAAATGAATGTGTTATAAAAAAAAAAAATGAAAATGTCTAAATTTCACCTCCATATTGTTTTAATTTCTGTGAAATGCTTAACCCCTTAAGGACCCAGCCCAAAAGTGCGTTAAGGACCAGGCCTCGTTTTTCAAAACTGACATGTGTCACTTTATATGGCAATAACTTTGAGACGTCTTAACTTACACAAGTGATTTTGAGACTGTTTTTTCGTGACACATTGTACTTCATGTTAGTGGTAAAGACTAATGAATATTTTTGTATTTATTTATAAAAAAAATAGGAAATTTGCTGGAAATTTGGAAAAAAAAAAAAAAAAAAATCGCAATTTTCAAAATGTGAAATGCTCTGCTTTTCAGACAGATAGTCATACCACCCAAATACATTAATACATATTATCTACCATATCTCTGCTTTATATCGGCATCATCTTTTAATCGTCCTGTAATTTATTTTGGATGTTAGAAGGCTTACAAGTGTAACAGCGATTTTGCAGATTTACAAGAAAATTTCCCAAACTAATTTTTTAGGGACCACTTCAGTTCTGAAGAGGATTATAATGGCCTATATATTAGAAACCCCCATAAATCACCCCATTTTGAAAACTGCACCCCTCAAATAATTCAAAATAATATTTGGGAAGTTTGTTAACCCTTTAAGCATTTCACTGGAATTAAAACAATATGGAGGTGAAATTTAGACATTTAATTTTTTCCCACTAATTCCTTAATTTAGCCCTAAAATTAACACATTCACAAAGGGTTAAAAGAGAAAATGCATCTCACAGTTTGTTATGCAATTTCTCCCAAGCACGGAAATACCCCACAAGTGGGTGTAAACTGATGTTTGGGCGAATGGCAGCGCACGGAAGGGAAGGAGCGACACTGAGCGTCTGAAAAGCAGATTTTGCTGGAATAGTTTTCAGGTGCCATGTCTCATTTGCAAAGCCCCTAGAGTACCAATACAAAGGAAACCCCCAAAAAGTGACCCCATTTTGGAAACTACACCCCTCACAGAATTCATATAGGGGTATAGTGAGCATTTTGACCTTACAGTCGTTTCACAGATTTTGCTAACACTGGGATGTATAAATGAAACATTACTAAAATGTCACTTTATCCCCAAAGTTTTCATTTTCACAATGGGTTAAAGGAGAAAAAGCAACCCACAGTTTGCAAAATGATTGCTCCTAAACACAGCAATACCCCATATGTGGTCGTAATCTGCTGTTTGGGTACATGGCAGGGCTCAGAATGGAAAGAGCGCTATTTAGCTTTTGGAGAGCAGATTTTGCTGGAATAGTTTTCAGGTACCATGTCGCATTTGCAGAGCCACCAAAGTACCAATACAGTGGAAACCCCCTAAAAGTGACCCCATTTTGGAAACTACACCCCTCACAGAACATATCAAGGGGTATAGTGAGCATTTTGACCCTACAGCTGTTTCACAGATTTTATTAACATTGGGACATTAAAATGAAAAATTACTTTCTTTCCAATAAACCGTCAATTTAGCCCCAAATTTTTCATTTTCACAAGAGGACAAAGGAGAAAAAGCACCCCAAATTTCGTTACACAATTTCTCCTGAACACAGAAATGCCCCATATGTGGTTGTAATCTGTTGCATGGGTAAATGGCAGGGCTCAAAATGGAAAGAGCGCTATTTAGCTTTTAGAGGGCAGATTTTGCTGGAATAGTTTTTGGATGCCATGTCTCATTTGCAGAGCCCCTAAAGTACCAATATAATGGAAACCTCTCAAAAGTGACCCCATTTTAGAAACTACACCCCTCAAGGAATGTATCAAGGGGTATTATCATTTAGAGCCTAAAAATGCTTCCCAAAAATTAATGTACAAAGTGAAAATTAAAGTTTTTAAAGAAATATCCAATTTCAGTGCCTAATACGCTGCGGCCACTTTGTGGCATCAGAGATATGAACTCCTAAAACTATTAAGTGGGCTATCCCGGGGACAAAAAAATTATATATGTGGGTATAAACTGCTGCTTAGGCACGCAGCAGGGCTCAGAAGGGAAGAAGCACTGTGGTTTTTTTTTAGCTTTTGGAGTACAGATTTAGAGGGACTTTCTGGTCGCCATGATATTTTTGCAGAGCCCTGGAGGTGCCAGTAAATTGGAATTCCCCAAGAAGTGACCCCATTTTGTAGGGGCAATTTTAGGGTCTCTGCAAATGTGACACGGCGTCCAAAAAAACAACAATCTAAATATGCGCTCCAAAAGCACATAGCGCTCCTTCACATTTGCGCCCTGCTGTGTGCCCAAATGACAGTTTATGCCCACATGTATGACACTGGTGTACCCAGGATAACGTACTTAATGCCATATGTGGGTATAAACTGCTGTTTGGGCACAGCCAGGCACAGAAGGGAAAGAGCGCTATTTTGGTTTTTAGAGCACAGTTTGCTTTTTGGACACCATGCCACTTTTGCAGAGACCATGAATTGTCAGTAAAGTGGAATCCGCAGACATGTCACCCCATTTTGGAAACTATACCCTTCAAGGGATTTATCAAGTGGGGTAGCGAGCATTATTAACCCTTAAGTGTTGCATTCTTTTAATTTCCAAAAATGAATGCGCAGCTGATAATGAAAAGTTAAAAATGAAATTTTTCTATAGATACGCCATTTCAGTGCCCAATATGTTGTGCCCAGTTTATGTCTGCACAGACACACACTCCAAAACCTGGTGAGCGGGGATCCCGGGCACAACAGCTTTTGGAGCGTTCATCTCTGATACAAGCCGGGCACAACATATTACGCACTGAAATTATGTATTCCTGGAATAATTGTCATTTTCACCTTTCATCATCAGCTGCGTATTCAGTTACGGATAATAGATTATAGCAACACTTGGGGGTTAAAAATGCTCATTGTACCCCTGGATAAATTCCTTCAGGGGTGCAGTTTCCAAAATTGGGTGACATGTCAGGGGATTCCACTGTACTGGCATTTCAGCTCTGCAAAAGTGCAATGGCGTCCAAAAACCAAACCGTCCAAGTCTGTGCTCCAAAAACCAAATAGCGCTCCTTCCCTTCTGTGCCCGGCTGTGCCCAAACAGGAGTTTATACCCATATATGACATTAAGTACCTTATCCTGGGTACACCAATGTCATACATGTGGGTATAAACTGCGGTTTGGGCACACAGTAGGGCGCAGAAGGGAAGGAGCGCTATGTGGCTTTGGAGCGCAGATTCAGATGTTTGGGATCTGGATGCCATGTCATGTTTGCAGAGCCTGTAAAGTACCAGTAAAGTGGAATCCCCTAGGGAATGACCCCATTTTGAAAAGTGCACCCCTCAAAGAATTTATCAAGGGGTGTAGTGAGCATTAGTATCCCAGACGTGACTGCACAGCAGATGGGGAAAAGTGAATGAATATGTAAGCTGTACATTGGGTACACTAAATTCCCTACTATTTCCCCAGTAGTTCCAATTATTGGGGAGGTCACTCTGGGGGTCACTTCTGGTTTATTATCCCTCGTAAGCTCTAAATCTGGGGTGTACCCTAATGTACGCTCGCACAGCTTATACATTCCCTTCCTGCCGCAGCCAGTTATGTTCTAATGATTTGGCGATTTTTGGGGTTTTTGTCTTCACATTGTACGAGCTATATTTTCTTTATTTCTCTGGTGATGTAGCCATATGAGGGCTTGTTGTTTGCAGGGTGAGATGTATTTTGTAATGACTTCATTTTTAGGTGCTTACAACTTATTAAATAAATTTTATTAACTCTTTCTTGGTGGATTAAAAAACAACCCGATCAATTCTGGCACTGCGTTTTATCTTTTAAATTTTTCACCATGCAGCGTAGAGCGTAAGTAACATTTTACCTTTATTCTGCGGGTCAGTACGATTACGGCGATACCTCATTTATACTGTTTTTTTATGCAATACCAATTTTGCAGAACAAAAACCCATTTGGGGACATAAATCAATTTTTTTTGCATCGCCATCTTCTAAGATGCGTAGCATTTATATTTTTCAGTTTAGAGAGTTGGTTTAGGGCTTATTTTTTGCGGGACAACCTGTGCTTTTTATTGGTACTATTTTGGGGTACATATGACTTTTTGATCACTTTTTATGGCATATTTTGTAAGGTTAGATGGCGAAAAATCGTTACTTTTGGCGGGTTTTTTCCGTTTTTCCGACTTTCACCGTGTACATTAAATATGGTTTCAGTTTTATTGTACAGGTTGTTACGGACGCAACGATACCAAATATGTATTGTTTTTATTAATTTTTAGGTTTATTTTTTATATAATTCATTTTATTTAGGAAAAGGGAATTTTTGGGGCTTTATTCTTTTATTAATTTTTTTTCACATACTTTATTATTTTTTTTTCACTTTTTCTTGTGTCCCATTAGGACACCTGAGCCAGAGATGCTTTGATCTCTGGCTCAGTACTATAGACTGCAAGACATGAGCATACACGTGTCTTGCAGCCTATACAGGAAGTCAGCGCTATGGAAACACAGCGCTGACTTCCTGAGGTCTCGGCAGGATCAACCAGGTATTGGGGGCTCCAGGCAGCCTGAGGTCACTGGGCAGACCCCGGGCTGCAGATTAGAGATATCGGCACCCCCCGATCTCGCCGCGAGGGGTGCCGGGGGGGGGGGGGTTGGCAAGACGGCGGAACCCCTTGGATGCCGCGGTCATGTTTGACCGCGGCATCCAAGGGGTTAAAACCGCGGATCGGAACTCAGTTCCGACCGGGGGGTATGGAGCAGGGTGTTAGCTGTCAGATACAGCTAACACCCGGTTCCGATACCGCCCGCTCAGATAGTGAGCAGGCGGCCGGCCTCGGGCGTAGTATTACGCCCTGGTGTGCGAGTGCCTAGCGCCCAGGACGTAATAGTACGTCCAAGGTCGTTAAGGGGTTAAAGGATTAACAAACTTCCCGAATGCTGTTTTGAATTATTTGAGGGGTGCAGTTTTTAAAATGGGGTGATTCATGGGGGTTTCTAATATATAGGCCTTTATAATCCCGTTCAGAACAGAAGTAGTCCCTAAAAAATTAGTTTGTGAAATTTTCTTGTAAATCTGGAAAATCGCAGTTAACACTTGTAAGCTTTATAATGTCCAAAATACATTAAAGGACAATTAAAAGAAGATGCCGATGTAAAGCAGAGATATGGTAGATAATATTTATTAATGTATTTGTGTGATATGACTATGTGTTTGAAAAGCAGAACATTTCACATTTTGAAAATTGAGATTTTTTTTTTCAAATTTCCATCAAATTTCCTATTTTTTTTATAAGTAAATATAAAAATATTGATTAGTGTTTACCACTAACATGAAGTACAATGTGTCACGAAAAAAAACAAACAATCTCAAAATCACTTATGTAAGTTAAATCGTCTCAGGCAGGGGGCGTAGGCAGTACAGAGCAATCTGCCTACCTCCTTATCCATTACTACTACTGGTAGTAACTGATTTCTTTACATGTAATACAGGAGTAACTGTAAAATAGCAATCAAATATCTGAGAAAAGCCCAATATAAGATAGGGGATCCATTGCATTTTTTTCCCACTACATTTTTCATTGCGTTTTTGAGGGATTTTTTTCTGTGGTTTTTCTTCCCTTAGAAAAAAAAAACATACGGGAAAAATGCTTGAGCTTCCAAAGGTAAAATTGACATGCTACGTTTTTCACATCTTTTCCACATCTTTTTTTCTGCTGCAAGTAGATGGGATTATCCAGAATCTCATTCAGTTTGCTGGTCCTATAAAAGTTAGTGGGTTTTTTTTCTGCTGTGTTTCCGCAACATGGGGCCTTAGCCTAAAAGTGGTTTCAGGGAATTTTATATTGCTAGCCTACCCTCTGGATAGGCCACTAATATCTGATCAATGGGGTCTGATACCCAGCAACCCCAACAATCAGCGATTCTCAGCTGTCGATGGAACTATACAGTGGATGATGCCGGAAGTAAAAGGATCTGTACATTGTGTAATAGAAATGCCGCAGTACTGCAGCTCCCATTCACTTGAGATGCAGTAATCAAAAACAGCCACTATAGAGTGGATGGAGCCATCTGCTTCTGGCTTCATCCATTGTACAGTTCTAGTGACAACCAAGAACAGCTTAAACAGTGGGGTTGTCTGACCCCCACCAATTAGATATTGATGACCTATCCTAAAAACAGGCCACCAATATAAAATGTCTGACAAACCCCTTTAAGGCTAAGGAAAAACATTCCAGAAACACTGTTTTGGCCTTTGAGGAAAAAGCAGAAAAAAACACTACTAAGTTTTATAGCTCCAGCTATAATGTTGTGTAAAGCCTAGGACTGGGCAACTATACCGTAAATCAAAATCATGATTAATTACTGTAATTATAATTAATAATAATTCTAAAAAAAACACTACCAGGGGCAGATTCTAATAAGAGCAAAATGGGTTGTAGCCCTGGCCTTGAGGCTTCAAGGGAGCCGAATGGCAAATAATTCGCCATTTGCACATTAAAAATCAGACCTCATAATCATCTGTATCAGCATCTAATTACTGTTGTGGGGCACAGGAGTCTACAGGAAGAGAGTATTGTTGTTTGGAAAACTTGTGAGAATCATCTTAGGAGTATTCATGACGTTCGCCCTGCAGTTTCGTTCGGACTGAACACATCCTAACCGGAACTGCTATTATTATACTCTAGGGTCTCTTCAGACTCCAGAGTATAATTGACAGAGGCCCCGGGAAGGTGAGTAAACATAAACAATGTTACTCACCTCCCCTGGGCTTCGGCACGGGTCCTCATCTTCTTCAGGCCTCCTGAATTATGTCAGGGACAGCCGAGACCCGATATTGGACAAAGTTGCATGCATGTAGCCTTAAACTCTGCGTTTTTTCCTACAAAGTTCCTGTGTGAAGTTACCTAATTTGGACCTAATAATTCTAGCATGATAATATTTAGCAATCATATTTACTTTAGAATCAATCACCCAACTGCTAAATAACAAGTCACATAGGATAACAAATATTTCCTCCACTACAGTTCAGTTCAGACTGTAGCAACATAAAATGTCAGTCAAGTATCAAAATTTACTTGCTACAATAACCTTTAGGAACACAGCGCCAAGTTCATTTACACCTCAGAGCCTATTTACCCCCGTAAATGGCAAGTCTATTTTGGTGATAGCGCCCTGAGGATTTTTTTTTTCATTTTTGTGATGCCACATTCAAACAGCTATGGCTAGGCCATTAACCCCTTCCCGCCAGTGACATATTTCGATTTTTGTTTTTGACTCCCCGCCTCCTAAACCCCATAATATTTTTATTGTTCCGTTCACAGGGCCATATGAGGGTTTAATGTTTGCAGGACAAATTGTTCTTCATATTGGTACCATTTATTATTCTGTACAATGTACTGGGACGCTGGAAAAAAAATTCAGAATGGGGGGAATTGCAGAAAAAGTACATTTGTGTGAGTTTCTTGCGGGCTTCGTTTTTACGGAGTTCACTCTGCAGCCAAAATGACATGTCACCTGTATTCTATGTTTCGGTACGATTCCGGGGGATACTAAATTTATATAGTTTTATTTACATTTTAACCCCTTAACAAAAATCTAAAGCTTTGCAAAAAAAGAAAATTTCTAAAAAGTTGCCATATTCTGACATCCATAACTTTTTTTTTTATATTTCTTTGTACGGGGATGCATAGGGGGTCTTTTTTTGCAGGGCCAGGTATACTTTTTAGTTATACCATTTTGGGGAATGTCTATTGCTTTGATCACTTTTTTAAAAAAATTCAGAGGCAAAACAGCGAAAAAAACGCTGGTGTTCACTGTATGGGAAAAATATTTTTATAGATTTGTAGACCGGGCGTTTTCGGACACAGGGATACCTAATGTGTATGTGTTTCACAGTATTGAAGTACTTTTATATGTGTTCTAGGGAAAGGGGGTGATTTGAATTTTTATATATTTTTTTTTTTTTTTTACTTTATTTTAAAAAATTTTATTGCACTGATTAGACACTCTAGGGGTTTTGAACTGATGATTGGTCTGATCAATAATGCAATGCATTACAATGCTAATGCGTTTCAAAATATTGTTACTTCTATTGGTAATGACAGACAGGCCTAGGAGTGTTCAAAAGGCTCCCGGCTGTCATGGTAACGGGACGCCAGCAAATTGGCGCCTCGGTCACCTTTGACCAAGGGGCCAGGGGCCTTAATGCCTGCGATCAGTGCATGCGCTGGGTCTCTGCTGTATAATACCCGTACTATTATGGCGGATCTCGGGAAGGGGTTAATCAATAAAGCACAGTTCTGATTTTCAACAAAATTGTGGCATCAATGCTAGCCCCACCCTGAAGTCTGATAAATTTTTTTGCAGCCCTTCAACTGCCTCAAGCTATGATCAGCATTTTCTTCACTGTATTCAATAGTTGGATGGTAGGGTAAGGTAGTCTGCATCATATGTACCTGGCTCTTTCTTCCTGTGCCAGCTCAGAGGTTTTTTTTTTTTTTTAATTAGTTTCTTTAAGCAAAAAATAATAATAATATATATAAAATAAAAACATAAAAAAAAAAAAAAAAAAAAAAAAAATAGGGGGGCGTGGCCTGGACGCGCATGGAGTAGCACGCGCGCAGGTCCTTCTCCGCTCCTCCGCTCGCTACTGAGACCCGTGGACCCCTCAGCAGGCGCAGTATGGGCAAGCGCTTACCGAGGAAGGTGGCCCCGGGCACCCCAGCGCCCGTGGAGAGGTCTGGGGGGGGCCACCCTGGACGCCTTTCTGGCCCAGCGGCCTTCTCTACCGGGCCAGGCTGCTGCGGGGCGGCCATCTTGGATTTCCTCCGCTCTCCAGGCACAGGGGTCGCAGCGCAGCTTCTCTCCTCCCGCGCTCCCCCTGTCAGCCAGCGGAGCGCCGCTTCAACAGAGATCCCTGTCGGCGCCTGGGCAACCCAGAGTTTCCCCAGCACGAGTGCTCCCACAGTCTCCTCACCCTGGGATGTCCCAGCAACTACATTCTGCTTCACCAGCACTCCTGGCAGAGCGGCATGAGAGGACCCCGGATGTTTCCAGCTTCTCAAGGAGTTCTGAGGTCAGTGGCTCTGCTCCCTCCTGCACCGCTGATGAGTTGCAGCCTGTGGCCACAGAGCTGGTCTCTGTGGCCCCCCACCTACTATCTTCCCCCATCACCCCCCCCCTCTCCATGGCTCAGAGGGGGATGGCGTGGTGAGGGACGCTGGCGTAGGGGCTCCTCCGCCCCACACTCCCAAGGATTATGGCTCCCCCCCTCCAGTCCTGTACCCCCAGAGCTGTATCCCAGGCCCATCTTCAGCACCATCATCCATGGCGGACCTTCTTCCTCAACTTACTACTAAACAAGACCTTAAAAGTATGGTTGCGGAAATCACAGCATCCTTCCGATCTGAAATTGCTACCCTCCGCACTGATTTACACTCCATTGCTAACCGAATGGACACGCTGGAGAATGACCATGACACTACCAGGGACTATGTTGCCTCACTGCATGATACTACCACTGAACAGGGTTCAGCTATACGGGACATGCAACGCCACTTGGAGGATCTTGACAACAGGGGCCGGCGCAACAATATACGCGTCAAGGGACTCCCAGAGGCTGACCAATCTGAGGATCTGCCTGTTCTGCTGGAGGCTGTCTTCAACACTATACTGCAGGAGCCCCCGTCCCACAAAATTAAGTTTGATAGGGCACATCGAGCCCTTCGACCCAGAGGATCTTCCGCCACACACCGTGATGTCATCTGCTGCCTCCACGACTTCACCCTTAAAGAGGCTATAATGAGCAAAGTGCGCAAACTCAAAGACTTCGAGTTTCAGGGAGCTCCACTACAATTCTATCAGGATCTGTCGCTAATCACCCTCCAGAAACGCCGCCATCTCCGACCCCTCCTCCAGATTCTTCAGGAGCACCAAATTCCTTACCGGTGGGGATTTCCGTTTGCTCTCATTGCTCGTAGGGATGGTCGCTCCGCTACGCTTCGCTCCTTTGCGGATTTGCCTCTCTTCTGTGACCTATTGGATGTTCCCCTGCCGGATTTAACAGACTGGGAGCTATTCTCTCCACCCCCTCCCCCACCACCGGTTTGGCAACGATTGGAGCCCAGACGACGTCATGCATCCTCTGCGGTGGTGACCACTCGGAGGCCCCGGCTGGAGACTGATCCCTGAGGAGGCTGCCCCCCCCTTGAGACGTTCTCCCTTTTCTCGGTGGTGCTTTGGAATCTGCATGCCTTAATGTTATGTTTGCTTCTCTTTTTTTCTTTTTTAGGTCTACGGGTCTCATCTATTATGCTTATTATTGGATTGTTTTAGCGGAGTGGGGCGGGGTGGGGTTCCGGTGACTCCCCTTCCTTCCTTCTTTTTACTGGTGGTTGGGGATCCACCGCCTCCCCTCCGACCTCCTGTCCACGCTCTCCCCCCTAAGGGGATACTTGGACTGTGCGGCCATTGATCCTGATTGGACCTCTGGCTGCCCTCATTGGTCCCCAGGCGAGTGACTTAGCCTCGCCCACAAAGTATTGTTTAACTGTTTTTATTTTTACTTTGTCATTTATGATGTCTTTTGCCTCCCTCCCTCCCTCTCTTTCCCCCCCCTCCCTGATCTAGAGACCCTGCCTCGACTTTGGGTTCCTGTTTGTGGATTGCCCTTTTGCCTCTCCGAGGGAAACTTGCCAGCGTCATGTGAGATGGGTGAGCTTATTGCAATCCGCCACTGTCCTCCAATCCTGGGTCCCAATGGTTAGGTGCGTGACAATTAATGTCAAGGGCCTGGGTTCCAACATTAAAAGGCGCCATGTCCTTAGAGAACTCCGCTCCTTACGAGCGGATGTGGCGTTTCTTCAGGAGACTCATTTTGACCGCGCTGGTACTTTTGCCTTCGCTAAGCATTATTTTCCCGTAGCTTTTTCAGCCTTCCACAATCGACGCAGAGCTGGGGTGGCTATCCTTCTTTCTCGATCCTGCCCAATTACAGTGACGACTTCCCACATAGACCCAGGTGGCCGGTTTGTTATCTTGGAGGGGCTCCTTTATGGTGCCCCGATTGTTTTATGCAATGTCTATGCCCCCAATTCAGCACAGATCCCGTTCTTGCGCCGGGTATTCTCCCGTCTGCGCGCTCTCCCACCATCAGCTTGGCTGGTGGGGGGAGACTTTAACATGGTCTTCTCTGAACGGGTGGATCGTCTGGCGTTACCCCAGGGCCCAACCCCCCATAGGTTGGCCCAACTTGCAAGGGAGTTCCGCAGGCTGACCCGCGCCCACTCTTTGTATGACCTTTGGCGAGTGGACAATCCTACGGCGCGCTCCTACACCTTCTTTTCTCACCCTCATAACACTCACACCCGCATTGACTACTTCTTTGGAAATGCTCCCGCTCTTCGTTTGCTTAGGGACACGAACATTGGCCCTCTCACCTGGTCTGATCATGCCCCAGTCGTGGTTACCTTATCTACGACTCCAGTGCCTACTCGCCAATGTCATTGGCGTCTTAACGAAACACTGCTCAATTCGCCGACCTCCCTCGAGACCCTGCGCACACACTTGATAGATTATTTTAGGGACAACTTAGGCTCGGTAGACTCTCTTGCCATTCTCTGGGAAGCCCATAAGGCGGTCATGAGAGGATGCTGTATCGCATTGGCTTCTAGGCTTAAAAGGGACAGACAGGCCCAGGAACAGCTCCTCCAAGCCCGTATTCGGTCCCTTACGACGACTTTGGCAGCGCATCCATCCCTGGGGGTTCTTCGCCGTTTGGTCCTGGCCCGGGCGGACCTCCGTGATTTGGAGACCCGCCACGTGGAACGACTTCTCCTTTATACCCGTCAGCGGTTTTTTGAACGAGGTAATAAATCTCATACCCTCCTGGCAGGAACCCTCAGGGATCATCGGGCCTCTTCCACACCACACTCTGTCCGTGACCCCGCGGGTACTCTTCAACATCACCCTGATGCTGTGGCGCTGGCGTTCCACTCTTATTACTCTAAGCTGTATGACTTACCCCCCCCCCGAGCACTACTCCCTGGGGATGACTCAACACTACTGGAAGACTATTTAAAGGATTGTTGTCTCCCACGCCTTCCTCCTGAGGCCCTAACCTCCCTGAACACCCCCATCACCAGGGAGGAACTAGAAGGGGTCCTGAGGGACCTCCCAAATGGGAAAGCCCCAGGCCCAGATGGGTTCACTTACAATTATTATAAGGTTTTCCAGGGTGAACTCTCTGCTCATCTATTGTCCCTCTTCAATTCCTTCCTTTCAGGTTCCCCTATACCCCCGACTATGCTCTCTTCACTACTCACATTGGTCCCTAAACTGGGTAAGGACTTGCAGGATTGTGCTAACTACCGACCGATTGCTTTGCTGAACACGGACCTGAAACTTTTCACCAAACTCTTAGCCAACAGACTGAATGCTTGGCTCCCTCTGCTTGTCCATAAGGACCAGGTGGGATTCATCCCCTGTCGTCAGGGTGGTGACAACACCAGGAGGACTGTGGATTTGGTGGAGGTGGCCAATCATTATTCTACCCCGGCCCTTCTCTTGAGCCTGGACGCTGAAAAGGCTTTTGACCGCATAAATTGGTCGTTTATGCATACTACGCTTAAGGCGTTCGGGCTTACGGGACCGTTTCTCACAGCTATCCAGGCCCTTTACTCCTTACCCTCAGCAGCAATTAAGCTTCCCCATGCATCTTCGCCCTTCTTCCCTATTCGAAATGGCACTAGGCAGGGTTGCCCCCTGTCACCCATCATATTTGCCCTCTGCATTGAACCGCTAGCGGCCAAGATTAGGCGAGACCCTAATATCAAGGGCATCATGGTCCAAGATAAGGAATTTAAGATATCTCTCTTTGCGGACGATGTACTCCTCACTCTCACCTCCCCTCATACTACCCTTCCAAACTTGCTGCGCTCGCTAGAGACCTATGGTGATCTCTCAGGGTATAAGGTGAACCCCGCGAAGACTGAGGCACTCCCACTTAACATCCCACGGGACCTTCTCCTTCTCCTCCGCAGTAATTACGATTTCCAGTGGCGGGAGTCCTCTATCCGCTACCTGGGAGTCCATATATCCACTTCCTATGCGACCCTCTACTCGGCAAACTACCCGCGGTTGTTTTGTGAGCTAAGAGCCCTATTGGACAAATGGCAACCCTTGCCTATCTCCCTTTTGGGGAGAATTGCTGCGGTCAAGATGACTCTCCTCCCGAAGCTACTGTATTTTTTCGAGACGCTCCCAGTCGCGATACCTCAGGGAGAATTACGGAACCTACAGAAAGCTATCTTCCAGTTTATCTGGAAAGCAAAACGACACCGAATACCTAGATCTGTTATGCTGGCGGATAGGGGGTCTGGGGGTATGGCTGTCCCACATCTGTTACATTATTACTGGGCGGCCCACTTACGCCATATCCCATTCTGGGTGGCTATGCCAGCATACACCAGATGGGTGCAGATAGAGAAGCTATGGCTGGCACCCATGCATCCTAACGCGCTTCTGTGGGTCAGCTCCCCCCCCACCCCCCCTGCCTCGTACCTGTTGGGCCCCATTCGGTTTACTAGATCTATCTGGTCTACCTGTTGTGCTAGATTCTCCCTGATGTCCCCGCGCTCATCTATGGTCTCCATACTATACAACCCCCTTCTCCCAGAGAGCCTGACTTCTGCCATGACTAAAGTGTGGTCTGAAGCTGGCCTTTACCGGATTGCTGATATGGTTGACCCTGGAACCTTGGAACTCAGGTCCTTGCTATCTTACAGCTAATCAAAACCTGCCAAGTACTGAATGGTTCCATTACTTGCAGGTGGTTCACTTTGTCCGCTCCCTCCATGGGTCTCTTAAGGTGTCACTCCCCACCGCTTTTGAAAAGATTTGCCGTGCAGGCACGTCCACTAGGGGCTTTATATCCTCTATTTACCAACTTCTTAACTCACAAACTACAGGCTCTCCTGTTAATCATCGCTATATGCTTAAATGGGAGGAGGCGGTGGGTAAACCCATCTCCCAGGAACAGTGGCGGATTGTATGGTCTCGGGCCCAGAAATCATCTCAGTGCATTACGTTTAGGGAAACGCAGTATAAGCTGTTGATGCATTGGTATCATACTCCGGCTCTCCTTCATACTTTAAACCCATTAGTTCCCCCATGGTGCTGGCGCTGTGGAGCTGCGGTGGGTACCCTGCACCATATCTTTTGGACGTGCCCTCTCATCCTCGGTTTTTGGAGGGAGGTCAGGACTCTGACGACTGCTCTCTTTTTGCAAGAGGTTCCTCTTGACCCTCTTCTTTATCTCCTGAACCTTCCCCCCAGACACCTGAGCAATAAGTCATCCAGGCTTTTCTTGCATCTTTGTACTGCAGCTAAAACTCTCATAGCTAGAAACTGGAAGAAGGTGAGTCCCCCATCTAGTCTTGAGCTTGTGGCTAGAATGAAGGATGTGAGGAGTCTTGAATACCTGACTGCTGGCCTACATAATTCACGGGAAGCCTTTGGGGCTATTTGGGCACCCTGGGACATGTATGGTACATTACAGGGTCTCTGATCTCTAGTCCTCTCCTTCCCTCCCCCCCTCCCTTTGGTCCTACCCTTGTCTTCTTAACCCCTCCATTCCCCCCTCCCTTGTTCACTGCTTAATTTAAATGCATATTGCTTAAGGGGGAGGAGGCAGATAGCCTCTATTTACCTCAATGCTTCCTGTTTGTTTGATTATTATTGTTTTTTTGTTTTTTCTTTATTCCTTGTTAATGAAAAATTTTTCAATAAAATTACAGTTATAAAAAAAAATAAAAAAAATAAATCATCCAACCCTACAGATAGCCATAACTTATAACATATACACAAGTGGACAAAATTGTTGGTACCCCTTGTTTAATGAAAGAAAAACCCACAATGGTCACAGAAATAACTTGAATCTGACAAAAGTAATTTGCCAAACTACATGTTGACAAGCCACAAAGCTTCTGCAAGAATGTCCTATGGACAGATGAGACAAAAATCTAAATTTTTGGCAAAGCACATCAGCTCTATGTTCACAGACTGAAAAATGAAGCATATCTTGAAAAGACCACTGTCCCAACTGTGAAACATGGAGGAGGCACTGTTATGTTCTGGGGCTGCTTTGCTGCATCTGGCACAGGGTGTCTTGAATCTGTGCAGGGTACAATGAAATTTCAAGACTATCAAGGGAATCTAGAGAGAAATGTGCTGCCCAGTGTCAGAAAGCTTGGTCTCAGTCATAGGTCATGGGTCTTGCAACAGGATAATGACCCAAAACACACAGCTAAAAACACCCAAGAATGGCTAAGAGGAAAACATTGGACTATTCTGAAGTGGCCTTCTATGAGCCCTGACCTAAATCCTATTGAGCTTCTTTGGAAGGAGCTTAAACATGCCATCTGGAAAAGGCACCCTTCAAACCCGAGACAACTGGAGCAGTTTGCTCATGAGGAGTGGGCCAAAATACCTGTTGAGAGGTGCAGAAGTCTCATTGACAGTTACAGGAATCGTTTGATTGCAGTGATTGCCTCAAAAGGTTGTGCAACAAAATATTAAAGTTAAGGGTACCATCATTTCTGTCCAGGACTATTTCATGAGTTTTCTTTTTTTTTTAAATTCTGTTGAAGCATGGTTGAAAAGCAATGTCTGACGTTCATTTTCATAGAATATTTATATATTATTACTTTTGTCAGATTCAAATTATTTCTGTAACCTTTGTGGGTTTTTCTTTCATTAAACGAGAGTACCAACAATTTTGTCCACGTGTGTATAACAAATAACATACAATGCGTAGAAACAATGAGATTTCCAGACATTATATATAGAAAAAAGAAATTAAATTAAAAACGGTGAGGAAGCAAGGTGTGGTGATAAGAGACCGCCAACTAGGTATTTTCCCAGTATTAATTGTACTACTACTCGCTCATATTGTGTGGTTCCTGTCTGTTATCAGCCATTTGGTCAGAGGCTTGAGGAATGTGGTCCGAGGACTCTGCAGTCAACAACCCTTCGATCCCCAGAGAGTCACTGAAACAGGCCTTTGTTTACATAACAGTGCTACACTCCTTAACCCGGTAGGGGGTCCTGCAGAAAGGATGAGCTGGGGGGGGGGGCTCTCTGCACACAGTCCACAGACAAGATGGAGCCAGCTACACATCAAAAGGATTATGGTTTTATGACCATATCTTCACTGCGGAACCTCTTACAGGCGCCCCGATAAATTCCCCAGAAGCATCAGGTCAATGCGCAAGTTTCAAGGTCAAAACTACTCACAGTTCAAAGCCCGGGAAAGGTACAGAGAGTGATCTCCTTACCCAAAGGGGATTGGGGTGTCATCTTTGGGGTCTACACGATAGGGATCTCGCCACAAACCTTACCATGCCGCCTGCCTGACTCAACAGTCATTGGGCGAGGAAATATAAGGAAAGATGGTTATAGAGAGTTTAGGCTGTCTTGATCTCCTTTATGTCCGATATAAGGCCTGCAGTGGAGCAGTCAGATTTACCCAATCTCTCAAAGCGAATGAGGAGTGAAACCCACAGAACCAGCCAAATGAGAAATATGAATGTATGGAAATTCACTAGGGGAGGGCGGGGAGGTAAATCTAGACCGCAATTCAGAAAATGAGAGGAGAGAACAAGTATGGTAGTCCACAATGTCAGCAAAAGTAAACAAACCCACTCACAACCACAACCACCGAAACAGTCGCAGTCAACCCTGGATGAAAGAGTAAGGTGGACATAGAAGAGGACGGGGAGGATAGCGGAAACCAAGCCACACAACTGCACCAGACGTCTCTCGTTAGCACTATGTGGCCTAGAAGAGCTCCTGAAGAGGGTTAAAGGGGTTTGTCCAGAGTAAAGAATTAGGATAGTAAGGAGCTTTCCACAGTTTCTCTATCTCCATCAACTTTGAATAAGCCGGCAAGGTGGACCAGGCCAGTATCTTCCGCATCTGAGCAGCCCAGTAATTAAAGTATCAAATTGAAGAAAGCAAGGCCCGTTAGCTTTCGGGGTCATCATAATCTTCATAGAAATTCGGTGTCTCTTTCCGGCCCAGACAAATCGCAGTATAGAGCCCTGCAATAACCAAAGGTCCTGTAAAGGAACCGGAATTGGGAGGGTCTCAAATAGATAGAGGAGTTTGGGAAGAATATAGTCATTTTAACTGTGGCAATCCTGCCAAAAAGAGACAGTGGCAACGTCAACCGTTTATTGAGAAGGGCTCAAATTTACCTATAAATTGGGCGGTAAGTTAGCCTGGTATAGAGAAGAGAAAAACTTGGTCAGTTGCACACCCAAATATTTCAAATACCGTTTCAAATTTCTCCAAAAATAAGGCAGGGTCTTATATTAATTTTTTCTCCGAAAAAAGGGCTAGGGCTTATTTTCGGGGTAGGTCTTAATTTTTTCCATGAACAATCACACATTTGATCGCTTTTTCTTTCAACTTTTATCAGACGTGAAACAGCGAAAAAACAGCAGTTCGGCACTTTTGATAATTTTTCTTTGCTACGGCATTCACTAAAGAGGTAAAATAATTTTATAAGTTTGTAGAGTGGGCGTTTTCGGACACAGGGATACCTCATGTGTATGTGTTTCACAGTAATATTTTATTTTTATATGTATTCTAGTGAAAGTGGGAGGGGGCTTGAACTTTTATTTTGTTTTTTTTAACTATTTTTTTTTTTTTTTTTTTTTTAGGGGGGCTTGAACCTGCAATCATCCCATAGACTGCAATACAATGTATTGCAGTCTATGGGAGATTATCTACATTACTACTGAGGCTGGTCCTCAATAGTAATATTCCTAAAACAGGCCTGGGAGCCTTCATAAGGCTCCCGGCTGTCAAAGGAACAGGTCGGCTCCCGCGATCGTTACTCTGCTTTGGGGGGGGGTCGATTTGGAGGGGGGTAGGGTCACGAACTGACAGACCAAACAATGCCCGCGATCAGTGGACTCTGATTGCGAGCATTAACTGCGGGTCTCCGGTGTACAAGGAGACCCGGTATAGGAGCTATAGGGGGTGGGGACCGGGGGAGAAGCGCGGAGGTCACACTAAGCAATGCCCGCGGTCAGAGTCCATTCTGATCGTGGGCATTAACTCCAGGTTTTGCTACTTTGGTGGGAGGGAAGGGAAAGGGAAGTCACGCTGAACAATGCCCGCAATCTGGATAGACAGTGATCGCGGGCATTAACTCCAGGTCTCCGCAGAGACCCGGTACGGTAGCTATGGTAGCCGCTCTGCAGCAGAGCAGCCGCCATCTTTAAGGACCCGGCATCCGCTGTAATCGCGCGGCGGATGTCGGGGAGGGGTTAAATTAGCTAGGGCTTATTTTTGGAGTAGGGCTTATATTTCAAGCCTACTCCAAAAAAACTGGAAAATGTAGCTAGGGCTTATTTTCGGGGTAGGTCTTATTTTTGAAGAAACACGGTAAAACTCCGGCTGGCTATACCTGAAAGAAAATTGTAGTTGCGACAAATGGGCCAGGGGAATTTGGATGGGTAGGACCTCAGTTTTGGAGGTTTTAACTTTATAGCCAGAAAGACGCCAAACTGTTTCACTGTGGCATGAAGGTTAGGAAGGGTGATATGAAGGTTAGTCAGAGTCAGGAGAATATCATCCATAAACAGCGAAAGTTTGAATTCTCTATCCCTAACCTTAACCCCCCAACCCCCAAATATCATAATTCAAATCGATGGTGGCTGCCAGGGGTTCTATGCAGAAGGCAAACAATAGGGGAGATAGCGGGCAGCCCTGCCTCGTTCCATTATATAAAAGGAATGAAGCGGAGGTAGCATGAGAGAGTTTAACAGTAGCCAAGGGGGTCGAATAAAGACTCTGGTTCTCAGGTCGTGAGACAGGTTGATACCATTATGCTTCATGAGAAGATTAATTCTACTATCTCTGATACCCGCCCGATCTTTGATAAGGTCTGGACACCTTGGGTTCACAGGTCTTGCATACCGGGTCTCCCATACTGTCTTCAGCTTTAGTCTTATAACTGGATTGGGTTCTAATTCCTGTCACCCCTTCACTCGGGAAACTCCTTGGACATCACTTATTGTTGCCCATGTACTTTGTAGCACTAATTCTCCCTCTTTTCTCCCCCCGAGTTTATTTTGTATTTTTGTTCTCTCCCAGTTTTCCCCCCGTATCATATGTGTTCTACATTTGGATGTATGATGCTGTTTAATATCTATTGCCATCCTTGTACCACCTTGTGCCTGTATTATATTTGTTAGTTATACTGTTTATAATGCGTTTTTTTTTTTTTTTGTTTCTATAATTTAATAAATATCTTTGAAACTAAAGACCCCGGACCGCTGTCAAAAAGGGTTCCCTAAGGCCAAAAGCTTTCAAAGTAGCAAAAAGAAAGGTCCAACTCAGATGCATAAAGGCTTTTTCTGAATCCAAGCTGAGAACCAAGAATTCAGAGTCAGACCTGGAGACAACGTCAATTAAATCTATTGTTTTCCTGGTGTTATCACCACCTTGCCTACAAGAGACAAAACCTTTCCTGATCAGGTGGGGGAGGCAAGCATAGTGTGGGGAAGGTAGCTCGGTAACAGCCGTGGTGTGGACCCAGCCAGTCAGAGACAGGGACACAAAACTGTAGCAAACCAGGTTTATTTATATAAAAAAAAAAAAAAAAAAAAAACACACAGCAAAATAAATAAACCTTCACTTCAGGCACAAAAGGAGCAAAATAAAATACAGCCTTAACTTCAGGAAAAAGGAAAATAAACAAAACTCCTGCTCGTCCGAGCTCTAAACTAAACAATACAAAACTAGCTATACGTGTGGCTTACTACCAGCCACACAAACAAACAGAACAGCACAAAATAGTCTCACCAGACTTAGTGTAGCAGGACAGACCCAGACACCTCTTCTCACTCCCAGGATCTGCCCTGAAGAGCAGACTCTGAGGCCTTTTATGGCCCAGTAACGAGCCTTAGGACCTACACGTGGGGCTGAGGCCTACTCAAGACCCGCCCTGGACCATATATATGTCAGAAACCTGGGGGAGATATACCGTGATTCCAGCACTCTGCCTGTCACCTTCTCACAATAGTCAAATGTAAAAGCCAAAACCTTAGTAAATAGCTTAAGAGCAGAATTCAGGAGGGCAATGGGTCTAAAATTTTTACAATCCAAGTGGTCCCTACCCAGTTTAGCAATAAGCTTGAGAAAGGAATGAAGAGTGGAGTCAAGGGCACCGGTCATAAATGCACTGAATAGGGAGACAAGGTGGGAGAAAAGCTCTGGGCCAAAGACCTTATAATAGAGAGAAATAAAGCCATCTGGGCTGGAAGATTTCCCATTTCGAAGGTCCTTAAGTACCTGTTCAAGCTCCTCTGCAGATATGGGCTTATTCAAGAGGGAGAGAGTCGTGGACGTAAGAACAGGGAGGTGGTAAGAATGCAGATAGTCCCCCAACACCGCATCTCTCTCGGCCAAGTCATTAGGGAGGCCAGGCGGGAGGGAGTACAGCTTTGAGTAAAAGTCGAGGAACATGCGGGCCATTTCAGCAGGATCATAAATCAACACACTATCAGAGCACCGCAGAGAATAAGCCGTACCTCTCTATGCCCTATCCCAAAGCTATTTCGCCAAGAGCATTTAGGGTTTATTACCTCGGTCATAGTAGCACTGTTTGATATATTGCAGGAGTTTGTCACCTGTCTGAAGAAGGATATCTTTGATTTGCCCCTACAAGTCAATCAGGGTTTTATTATTATTATTATTATTATTATTATTGTTTATTTATATAGCACCATTAATTCCATGGTGCTTTACATTTGAGGGTTTGCATACGATACACAAGATATACAAAACAAATTTAATACTAACAGTGACCAACTGGCATAGTGGGATATAGGGCCCTGCCCGCAAGGGCTTACAATCTATGAGGGAAGAAGGATAGAGACAGAAGGTGAGGGTAGAGGCTGTTCAGGTGGTGGTATGGTGAAAGAAGTGTTATTGGAGGTTGTAGGCCTTCCTGAATAGGTGAGTCTTCATGGCCTTCTTAAAGCTTGTGACTGTGGGGCACAGTCTTATGTGTCTTGGTAATGAGTTCCAGAGTATGGGGGATGCACGGGAGAAGTCTTGGAGACGATTGTGTGAAGAGCGGATAAGAGTAGAGCGGAGTAGGAGGATCGGAGGATACGTGTGGGAACGTAGCAGGAGATCAGGTCAGAGATATATGGAGGGGACAGGTTGTGGATGGCTTTGTATGTCAGCATAAGCAATTTGAACTCTATTCACTGGGCAACGGGTAGCCAGTGAAGGGATTGTCAGAGGGGAGCGGCCGATGAAGAATGGGGAAGGGGGGGGAGAGGTTTATTAAGCAAGCAGCACAGTTTAAGGTGGACTGGAGGGGGGCGAGAGTGTTAGCTGGGTGGCCATGGAGAAGAGTGTTACAGTAGTCTAGGCGGGAGATTATGAGGGCGTGGACTAGCATCTTTGAAGTTTCAGGGGTGAGGAAGGAATGGATTCGTTGGAAGTTCTTGAGTTGGAGGCGGCAAGAGGTGTTGAGGGTTTGAATAAGCGGCTTGAAGGAAAGGTCAGAGTCTAAAGTTATCCTAAGGTTTCTAAGAAGTGACCGCATTGGGTCAGCAGGCACCCACCGTTCAGCCCAGCACAACTATGAGCGGAGCTCAGTCAATCGTAGATTGGCATCACGCTTCAACTTAGTCCCTAAAGCAATACAATGACCGCGCATTACTGCCTTATGGGCCTCCCATAACCAACCCCTCGTTCAGTTCGAAAAAAGATTTAAGATGAAACCAGAGCCGCTCCCGCGTCTGCACTCTCTGGAGGAGTGACAAACTCTGGTACACGTATCACAGGCAACAAGGTCTATCACGATAGGGGCATGGTCTGACCGTAAGTAATTGATTCTATAGAGGCTCCAAGGAGAAGGCGCAAAGCAGGAGCATTCCTGAAAAATGTGGATCTGATGAGGGGGAGAGTAGAATGTATAAAATGCCATAAATTGTATAGAGAATTTCCCCTAATTATACGCCTAAAATGAGCTGATAGGCGCCTCTGGGAAGGGCGAAGGGAACGTTGGAGGGGTGCGACGGTCCACAACTTCCGAAAAAGACATACTAAAATCATCCCTGACAATAACCGCAGCGGGGGGTAGACTAAGTGGCAGAGTAGACTATAGGGTAATAGTGAAGGGAGAAGTTGAAAAAAACATGAAACATCAAAGTGAGTCTCCTGTAAGAACACTAAATATGCCTTCAGATTACGGAGCTCAGAAAGGGCCATTTTCTGTTTAAATTGTTTAACATTTAGTGAGACTTAGCCATAACAAACAAGTATACATGGTACAGCAGTAGATGAGAGGCTCACATCAAGGCAGGCATCAGTAGGCCAGCCAGGGAGTTTCCAGAGGATAGAGTACAGCCTCCAGGTGACAGGAATAGCCAGAAGTCATTGGCCAAGGGAAGAGACCAGGGAAAATACAAAAAGGGAAAGACAGCACAACATAAAGAACAACAGATGCAACATTGTGAGGAAAAAAGGTCAAATGAACCAGGGAGCACAACTCCCTGGAAGGATTATCAGCAAAAGTCAAAGTATAAATAACAAGCTTGCTTAGAGGGCCGTAAAGTATTATAACGATAGCTAACTACTCTTAGATGTGAAGAGGCGAGGACATAGGAGCCCATCTAGAAGGAGACAGAACCAGCTAACTCCCTGCAAAGATGCCCCCCCCACACGACCTCATCCACAGACCGCAGAAACATCAAAAAATATACTGAGAAACAGAGTAAAGCACAAAATCATGAAAAAGAAACAAAGCGTCCATCATGAGCCCACAGCAGGGCAATAACATCCCTCGAATTTCCAAAAAGGTCAGGAAAGCCAGCAGAGACTGGGACAGATCAGCATTGGGGCTCCCAGGAAGTACGACCAGGACGCCTAGGTGGAGATCTGGAGTCAGTCGACGGGAACCGTCGCTTCTTCTGTTAGGTAGTCTTCCAAACAGGAGAGGCAGGTGACAGCAGAGGAAGTATTTTCCAGTTTTGGAGAGGGGGCCGGGGGATGCCCAGGGAAGCGCAAGTCCTCGACAGATCCCGTGGCCCTCCTTCCTGGCAATGAGGGCAAAGGAAAATTCCCAACGGAACAGCAAGTGATGGTTCTGAAGAACAATTAGCAGGGGACGCAGGTGCCTCCCTTTCGAGAGTATTCCATGATAGGTCTGGATACAGCTGAATAGAGGCACCGTCAAAAGTCTTTATTTGAACGTGCTTGAGCCATGATTGCCTCTTTCAGCTCAAAATCCTGGACACAGATGACATCTCTAGGAGTAGAGGTAGCTCCCTTAGGTCGGAGAATTCTATGCGCCCTCTCCAGTTTAATGCGGTGGTCAGGCGGCTCACCCAGTATCCCATTAAAGATAGCTTCAAGGGTAATTTTAATACTTCTGTACTTTTAATGGAACAAGGTACATCTTTACATCTTTCTTTGAGAAAAATAATTCTGCATTTGATTTTTATTTATATTTTGTACAGTTTAACATGCAGCATATGTAAGGTGTAACTTATTTTCTATGAGCCAATATGATTATGTTGATATCAAATATGTGTTTTTTTTTATGTTTTACTACTTTTGCATAGTAACGGTAATTTCTTTTTTATGTTGAATCATTCCAAGAGCCATAACCGTTTTCTTTTCTTTTTTTTGTAAAGATAGCTATATTTCAGCTTGTTTCTTGCCGGACAAAATGTAGTTTTGATTGGTATTATTTTGCAGGATCTAAGATTTATTAATCAACATCAATTCTGGGCTTCCTGGGATCATGCCATAAGAATTTGAAGGATTTTTACCTCTATAGGAGATATGAAATCATTTGACAGCAGCATCGCTTGACCACCATCCTGATGGTGGATACTTACAAGCAGTTATTCCCACCTTGACTGAGATTTGCTAAAATGGGAATAACCCTATAATGCAAGCCAATCCATGACATAGTTACAGAACAGAAATTGTTACATAAAATGTATTTATTTTTCATTATTAGTATTACCTTGCTGCCGGGAACACTTCTTGTCCACTATTTGCGTCTCTGGCCCTCGCCCAATCAGTACTGGTTCAGCATGTGGCAGTTTGATCCTGCAGCATGCGTTTTCTTTACTCACTAACCAGCAGTCACGCATTGTAGTCCTGAAAAAGAAAGGTAGATTTAGAGAAAACTGGTTAATCCACAAACACTGTAATGCTGCTATCTTTCAAACGTTTCATTCCTAGATCTTGGCCTATATAAATGTTCATAAAGTCAAAATTAAAAATTTTAAAAAAAGTCAAAAATAATGATTTCAAAAGTGAAACAAAATCAATTTGGTTTTTTGCAGTTTAAAAAAATTAATAAATAAAAAATTTGTAGCATGGCCTGAAAACCACAAGATTTTCAAATTGCGCTGTGCAAGCAGGGAAATAAAATCCCATTCAGTACCATGAAAATCTGGCGGCTGCAGAAAAGTATCACAGCAGTAAAAAAGCACCAGAGATGTCAATACTTAATGGGGTTTTCCAGTATATACACATATTTCCTATCCTGTGGACTCTGACCACTGCACCCTCCCATCCAGTGTCGGACTGGGATGTCTAGGGCCCACCAGTGGAATTGTTTCTAGGGGCCCACCATCAGGACCCCTGCAGATCAGCGGTACCGAGACAGGGCGGCTAAAGGTAATAACATGTTGGGAGCCATGCTGCTCAACCACTATACCATGTGCACCACTGCACTACCTAAACCTACTGCTACACCTTGTATGGCAAGTAAGCAGCGTGGCTCCAAGAATTGTTACCTTTACCTGTAGCCGCACTGTCCTGGAAAAGCTGATCTGCAGAGGTCCTGGCTGTTGTATCATCGCAGATGTAATATTGATGGCCTATCCTAAGGACAGGCCATCAATATTAGAAAGATGGATAAATCCTTTAAAGAGGTTGTCCAGGCATTGGAGCAACCCATGTAGCTGGCGGGAGCTGTAAAGTAAAAAATAAGTAAATTAAAAAGCATACTCACCTGTCCCCGGCGCTCCGTTGTCCGCTGTCAGTGTCCATTCAGTCTCGTGCCGGCGACTCCTTGCTGGGAGTCCTGCACCTCATGTGATCGCTAAGACCAATTAGGCACAGGATTTCCAGAAATGAGGCGCCGCCATGAGACCGAACAGACACAGGCAGGGGACATCGGGGTGCTGGGGACAGGTGAGTATGCTTTTTTTTTTTTTTAAATTTTCTTATTGTTACACCTCCCTGGCGACCGACACAGTGGTCGCTCCAGTTTATGGACAACCTATTTTAAGGGGTTGTCTGGGCCAAATATTTCTATGGTCACTTCACTGGTCCCCCCACATAGCGGCCTCTTCACTGGTCCCCCATACTGTATGGGGAACAGTGATGGGGTCATTATATTGTGTGGGAGCAGTGATGGGGGCTAACATCCTGTGGGGGGGACATTAAACTGTGTGGGGCATATTAAAGGGGTTGTCCAGGGTTAATCTTTTTTATGGCCTATGCTCAGGATAGGCCATAAATACCTGATCGGTAGGGGGCTGACACATGGCTCCATCAGCTGTTCAGAGCCACTTCCGGAGCCCGTTCTGTACACAACACAGGGCTGTAAGCAGAAAGCTCCATCCACTGTATAGGAGCCCGGCGCCTTCACTGCAGCTCAGCTCCTACTGACTTCAATAAGTGCTGAGATACAGTGAAGGTGCCCGGCTAATATACAGTGGACAGAGCTTTCTGCTTCTGGCCCTGTATTGTATACAGGACGGGCATCAGAAGTGGCTCCGTACAGCTGATCGATCCGGGATCGGCCCCCTACAGATCAGGTATCTATGGCCTATCCTGAGGATAAACCATAACAAATTATGCCTGGACAACCCCTTTAATATACCCCCCAGGGCCCCCCTAATGCGCCACACTTTAAAGAGGTTGTCCAGTATAATTTTTTTCTTTTTTAATAATTAGTCCGGGGGAGGTGAATCCCCCCTACTCCCCCACCCCCAAAAAAAACACACTAAACATATTCACCTGTCTCTGGTGCTCCGGTTTCCTCCCAGCACGGTCCGGTCCTGCAGCTCCGCTGTCTTCTTTTTGCCGGAAGTCCTCACTGGCTGTGACGTCCCAGGTCCCTTCCCTTAGGCCGCTGATTGGCCTCAGGGGTGACGTCACAGGTAGTCACGTGCAGAGGGAACTTCAGCTGGAAGAAAACAACAGAACTGCAGGACCAAACCGCGCTGGGAGACACTGGGGACAGGAGAGAAAGTTTGGGGGTTTTTTTGTTTTGTTTTTTTCACCTGCTCCGGCGTAACTTAAAAAAAAATGAAGGAGCCACTGTATGGAGTATAAGCTCCACAGTGGCCCCCACCCAGTATTATAAGCTCCACAGTGGCCCCCACTCAGTATTATATGCTTCACAGTGGCCCCCACCCAGTATTATAGGCTCCACAGTGGCCCCCACCCTGTATTATAAGCTCCACAGTGGCCCCCACCCAGTACTATAAGCTCCACAGTGGCCCCCACCCAGTATTATAAGCTCCACAGTGGCCCCCACCCAGTATTATAAGCTCTACAGTGGCCCCCACCTAGTATTATATGCTCTCTACAGTGGCCCCCACCCAGTATTATAAGCTCTACAGTGGCCCCCACCCAGTATTATAAGCTCTACAGTGGCCCCCACCTTGTATTATATGCTCTCTACAGGGGCCCCCATCCAGTATTATAAGCTCTACAGTGGCCCCCACCCTGTATTATATGCGCCCAATAGCCCCCCTCTGCTTCAGTGCTATTATTATACTCTGGAGTCTCCTCAGACCCCAGAGTATAATAATCGGAGGCCCAGGGGAAGTGACTAAAAATAACAAACTCTCATACTCACCTTGCCTTACCTTTCCTTGGCATGCTCGCTCCATCCTGCTGTCTTCAGCGTCTTCAGGCCCTTTTCCGACGTTGCTGCTGAGGCCTGTGATTGGGCCTCAGCGGTCACGTGGGGGAGCACTTACGTCATTACTCGGCCGCGCCGCATGTGACCGCTGGGGCCTAATCACAGGCCTCAGTCATGACGGAGGAGCGCCGGAGAGGATGCTGCGCCCAGGAGAGGTGAGAATATGTGTTTATTATTTTGAGTCACCTCCCCTGCCCTGCCATCTATTGGAAAGGGGCCTGCAATATGCCAGGGCCCCTTTCCAATAACAGTATGTATAGCGGTCAGGGAACCAGGTTTCCCTGACCGCTATCATAATGGTCCGGGGCCCGGCCATCTCCAGCTGGCCGCGGGTCCCATACCCCGCTGAGTCCGGTCGCGGTCGAACCCCCTGCGACCGCGATCGTTACGCCTCTGGTCAGGGGCCCGATCGGGATGGTCAGGATCCTGATCGGGCCCCCATGACATGAGGACTAATAGTCGGGGCTCGGGGCCCACCGGTGGATTCACCGGTTCCCCGGTGGGCCAGTCCGACCCTGCTCCCATCAATTAGAAGAACGAGGTTCCCCAATTTGTCCTCATTGATAAATGCCATTAGTGGGAAAACCCCTTTCCACTTGTAGCCACAAAGTTGCTGCTGGATGTTAGTGCCCACAATACAAATGTAACACCTGCATCCACCACAGTGAATCATAGAAACATAGAATGTTGTTGGGATTTCATGTTACCTTAGAGTTCTGTGGTGTTCTGTCATCAGAAACCCTATATTGTGCTCTAAAACACTGAGCCCCTGGCTGCGTGTTACCATGTATGCATTTTTTTTTTTTTTTAGAATTTTTTTATAACACTTTTGTAAATAATATAAGTTTGACCACCTCCAAACAGTATAAAAAAAAACAAAAAAAAAAAAAAAACATGGCAACAAATTAATGAAGATTTTTTTACAGTATATTAACAGACAACCATTAAAGGGTTTATCTAGTTTTTTCAATACAGATCCATAATATAGGACATAGAGTTATAGAGCGGCTTGAATGGCACATTTTCAGTACTTACAAACCCCACTAATAAAAGTACAGTAAGTGAGTACTGTAGCTCACACGGTCACAGGGAAACAGCTGATCTACAGATAAGACATCAATTTTGAAAAACTGGAAAACGCTGAATACAGGCCAGCAATATTAGATAAGTGGGCTCACTTTCCCACTTCCAGCGATCAACTTTTTGAATGGACTGTGGCACACCTTGAAATGTCAACAAGATGTAAGGTACCAAAGAATCCATATGCACCACCAAGAGTTATGCATCACAATGCCCTGAAAGGCTGTCGCGCAAGAAAGAAGCCCATGTTCGAAATCTGGCATTAAAAATGGGTTGTCCAGGAATTTTAGCAATCCTGGAGGTCAGGAAAAGTGAAACATAACATTTAAAATAAATAAATAAATATCAGACTCATCTGTTCCTGGCATGAAGCCGCCGCCAGAAGTTCTGCACTGCAGGTGATCACTGATTCCAATCAGTGACCTCAGCTGCCAAGTATTGCTATATTTACAGCCAAACGCATTTCAGAGTTTTTTCACACTCCTTAAGTGTCAGAATTAGAAGTTATATCATACAGTCATATGAAAAAGTTTGGGCACCCCTATTAATCTTAATCATATTTAGTTCTAAATATTTGGGTGTTTGCAACAGCCATTTCAATTTGATATATCTAATAACTGATGGACACAGTAATATTTCAGGATTGAAATGAGGTTTATTGTACTAACAGAAAATGTGCAATATGCATTAAACCAAAATTGACCGGTGCAAAAAGTATGGGCACCTCAACAGAAAAGTGACATTAATATTTAGTAGATCCTCCTTTTGCAAAAATAACAGCCTCTAGTCGCTTCCTGTAGCTTTTAATCAGTCCCTGGATCCTGGATGAAGGTATTTTTGACCATTCCTCTTTACAAAACAATTCCAGTTCAGTTAAGTTTGATGGTCGCCGAGCATGGACAGCCCGCTTCAAATTATCCCACAGATGTTCAATGATATTCAGGTCTGGGGACTGGGATGGCCATTCCAGAACATTGTAATTGTTCCTCTGCATGAATGCCTGAGTAGATTTGGAGCTGTTTTTTGGATCATTGTCTTGCTGAAATATCCATCCCCGGCGTAACTTCAAATTCGTCACTGATTCTTGTACATTATTCTCAAGAATCTGCTGATACTGAGTTGAATCCATGCGACCCTCAACTTTAACAAGATTCCCGGTGCCGGCATTGGCCACACAGCCCCAAAGCATGATGGAACCTCGACCAAATTTTACAGTAGGTAGCAAGTGTTTTTCTTGGAATGCTGTGTTTTTTGGACGCCATGCATAATGCCTTTTTGTATGACCAAACAACTCAATCTTTGTTTCATCAGTCCACAGGACCTTCTTCCAAAATGAAGCTGGCTTGTCCAAATGTGCTTTTGCATACCTCAGGCGACTCTGTTTGTGGCGTGCTTTCAGAAACGGCTTCTTTCGCATCACTCTCCCATACAGCTTCTCCTTGTGCAAAGTGTGCTGTATTGTTGACCGATGCACAGTGACACCATCTGCAGCAAGATGATGCTGCAGCTCTTTGAAGGTGGTCTGTGGATTGTCCTTGACTGTTCTCACCATTCTTCTTCTCTGCCTTTCTGATATTTTTCTTGGCCTGCCACTTCTGGGCTTAACAAGAACTGTCCCTGTGGTCTTCCATTTCCTTACTATGTTCCTCACAGTGGAAACTAACAGGTTAAATCTCTGAGACAACTTTTTGTATCCTTCCCCTGAACAACTATGTTGAACAATCTTTGTTTTCAGATCATTTGAGAGTTGTTTTGAGGAGCCCATGATGCCACTCTTCAGAGGAGATTCAAATAGGAGAACAACTTGCAATTGGCCACCTTAAATACCTTTTCTCATGATTGGATATACCTGGCTATGAAGTTGAAAGCTCAGTGAGGTTACAAAACCAATTTTGTGCTTCAGTAAGTCAGTAAAAAGTAGTTAGGAGTATTCAAATCAATAAAATGATAAGGGTACCCAAATTTTTGCACCGGTCAAATTTTGGTTTAATGCATATTGCACATTTTCTGTTAGTACAATAAACCTCATTTCAATCCTGAAATATTACTGTGTCCATCAGTTATTAGATATATCAAATTGAAATGGCTGTTGCAAACTCCCAAATATTTAGAACTAAAAATGATTAAGATTAATAGGGGTGCCCAAACTTTTTCATATGACTGTATATTCAATTGTAGCAACCTCAACACGATTTATAGTCTTTATTGGTAGAACAAAAAAAAAAAAAAAAAAAAAAAACACGGAAAAGGTTCATAAATCGAAACCAATAATTAGGTGGGAACAAAATCCTGGACTGCATTTATGTGCTGTCCCAGCTATGGTTTCCCACTGGGATCTATATATAAATATGTACATTGAATTAAGTATTATATCTGTAATACTATGTTTAGTCCCTTAGCTTCCACCTAGTGATGTTTGTTATATTTGGTTACTGTAAGTTTCTTATGGATGTAATTTACTATATGCTATATGTCCTCCTCTCTGTGATATCACATCCTGTTCCTGTAGCCTTTCCTTGTCTGATATGCATCACAGAGCAGAAGAGAGGATTTTCCTTTGACCTCTATATTACCATTTCTAAAGGTACAGTCAATAAATTCACCTAAAAAGCACACATTCATTGTATCTCCCTCATCAGACTTCTACATGCACAGAGTTGCTGAGGGAAATTAGTATATAGCGATACATTATATTCCATTGCTTGTGCAAGAGATTGCAGCGCACACTCGTCAGAGACGTCTCACAGTCACATCGGTGGCAAAATAGTCAAAAGAAACCTAAGTTTGAAGCGTCTGCAGGTACATGCATAGTCTCGCCCAAACGTGCGAGTAAACCTACACAAAAGGTCAGAGAGAACTTTGAGGCAACTAGGGATGAGTTTTGCAGTAGCCTAAATGACTTGTGGGAAAGAGTTGAGCACCACATCGCAGCTCTTCCACGATTTAACAATGACGCAGCACAAGTAACCACAGCTTTGAACCAATTATCTGCTGTCTATGATCACTACCAGCAAAGTACACCACTTTCCTGAGTAACTCTGATATTGATGATGCCTCAGTAGAGTTATTAAACATCAGTCTCTCAAAGTTTGATGATCATGCTGAGAATTATAGAGCCTAGAAGTCAACCTTTGAAGTTGTGATCCATGATCTTAACCTCACTGCCAAGGAACAACTGGACTTGCTCATCAACTGGTTAGGCCTAGAATCTGCAGAGCGCATCAAGACATTAAGAGCAGTTCATGTGGACCATACAGAGGAAGATTTTTCTTCTGCATGGGAGAGACTGGAGCAAACCTATGGCGGTTCCAAAGTTATAAAAAGCGCCTTGTTTAAGAGACTTCACACCTTTCCAAAGTTAACCGCAAACTCCAGGAGTGAGTCTGAGTGACCTGCTGAAGGAGCTAGAATTGGTCAAATTAGACCCACGCCTGTCAGGACAAAGCTACCTTGATATTGCTCACAACATGAACCCTGTGGTGTCCAATCTACCACAGGGAATGCAGGAAAAATTGGCAGACCTGGGCTCCCGGTACAAAAGAGAACATAATGTGTTTTTTCCCGCTTCCTCCTATTTTTGCAGATTTATCAGTGAGCAAATAATCCCAGCTTTGACGTTAACAAACTTACTCCTGCAGTTTAATCCTCAGGGTGTGATAATGCAGCAACCAAACACAGAGGCCCAAGGGGTACAGTATCTGTTAGAAAGACTGACGTCCCATTAACTGCATCCTCCACCATGTTTCTGCCCCTAATCAGAGTGACCTCAATCGTACGTGTCCTATCCACAATAGACTTGTGTTACAAGTGTTGTGCCTCCTTGAATAACACTGCAAGGGACTGTAAAGTTACCATTAAGTGTGCCGAATGCAGTAGTGACAAACACGTTACAGTAAGGGACTTATCTCAAGTATCTTTCCCAGTGAAGACTGCAATGATCATAAGAAAACAAGGTGACTCCAAATCTTTCATCAGACCTGTATGCTAGGTTGTCTTGCTTCTACCTATTGAGAAGTAACGTCCTATAAAGCCAAGAAGGACATTTCAGAACTTATGGTTCACGTAAGTGTTCCAGCACTGGGGCACATACCAAGAAAACCGACAGTGCACTGAATTTAGCGCACTGTCAGCTTTCTAGTGGTATATAATACAGCACATCTATGAGGATGTGAAAGGTCCTCTATAAGGATTTAAGGCATAGTTTTCTGATATACTTCTTTATGCCGATATGCATATCAAATTTGTTTAGTTTCAAAGGTATTTATTGAAATACAAAAGAATAAAAATACAAAACAGGTTTCAAAGATAAACATAATATCAGTCCAAAATGCAAGACAAAATAGGCAAAATGGAAGAAAACAATAATACAACGAAAATTAATCTGCCTCTAAAGTAAGAGGAAGGGATTAAAACGGCATAAAAACCTGTAAACAAACACAGTAGGGAAAAAAAGAAGAACAAGTTGTGCCACAATGTAACATGTAACAGTGAAGGGATGAGTGGGGAAGGGGGCCTGAAGGGAAGGGACATCACTTCACACCCAATCCAGTCATTAAATTACAACTGAAGACAGTATGGCAGACCTGGGACGTTGGACCTGTTTGTCCAAAATGACCAAACCCTATCAAAGAGTGGACGGGTATCAAAAAAGGTAGCATAAATTTTTTCGTGAAGCATTATAGTATCCACTCGCCTAGTGACATCGCATCAGTCAACGAGAGACAGTCTCTTCCAGTTGAAGGCGATGTGGATTTGCGCAGCCATCAAGATATATCACAACAGCTTAAATTGGGCATATCTGAGGCTGGCGGGTTTAAGGCTAAGAAGGAAGGTTCTATCTGATAATGGCAACGACTGTACAAAGAGGCGTTGTTCCATTCTATGAATAGCCACCCAAAGGCGACGGACATGAGGGCAGGACCACCAAATATGGAGGTATTGCAAAAGTCATTGCAGCCCCTGAAACAGAGGGGTGAAACTGTAGGGTAAAAGCTATGTAGGCGATGAGGGACTAAGTAGATCCTATGGAGAATTTTCAAAGATGGTTTCCATAAAGGTGACCTTCCAACTGCCTTTACTGATAGAGACAACACACAATCCATTAAAAAACACTGAGTGAAAATAGGAAGCTAAAACGTAACTGTTACTAATATATAATATAATATAAAAGAACTCCCAAATAATTATAAGATAGGAAAGGTGAACATACTATATGCTAACCAGGAATATACTACTAAGTGGGTCTAAGCACCAATATGTAGAGCACCAGGTATATTATAGGGTTCCCCTTTAATTCCTTGGGTAGGCCCAATAGTCTACTGGAGATCTCAAATATGAAGGCCCTTACTCCTATTTTCATAACTAAATGGTTACTATAATATCCAAGTTCACAATAGAATGGAAACTCTAGAACAGGGGTCAGCAACCCCCGGCACTGGTGCTGGAGTCGGCACCCAAGGCATATCTACCTGGCACAGGACTCTCTCTGCTGTTTTAAACAAATCGCAGTGCTGCTCTAGGTGGCAATCTCTCTCTAATCGTCCATGTAAATGCAGTCACACAGGAGGATGCACTGGGAGTGGTAGGAACATGAGGCACAATGTCTAAGTGTCCAGGCCAGTAGCCTAGTCAAAGGACAGCAATTACCTGTGGAAAGTATAATATGGCAGCTAAATTTGCCTTCATTTAAATTTCAATAAGACTGTAAAAATGGTTTGGATTTCTTCAACAAAAAAAACTAGGCTGTGTGATGGGCATCCTCTGCCCCCACAAAACAGGCTTACTGCAGATTACACTTAACCCCATGTCCAATACAAATATGAATCATTTTGTTAAAGGATCACATTGAAATGTAAGCTCAATCGACTAACTAACCTGTTGCAATTATGGTTTGCGTTAAATGACTTTCATGTAGGACAGTGTTTCCCAACCTTTTCAGACTCAGGGTACCCCTGGAAAAAAAAAATTCCTTGCGGCACCCCTACCAAATAATTTTTACCAAAAGTCAAAAAACATCCTAAGGACGCAGATAACATTGCATAAAGGCATGGGATCATCCTTATAAATACTTCTAGAGTGTTGAGGACCCCTGTTGGTAATCACTGATGTAGGATGGCGACACCCTTACAATTATTACATGGCACACTGAGTACTTCATCTATTAAATTTTTTTTTTCAAATCAGCACCCCAGACTAAAAATGTTGCTGACCCCTGCTCTAGAACATACATACAGTGGGGAAAAAAAGTATTTAGTCAGCCACCAATTGTGCAAGTTCTCACACTTAAAAAGATGAGCGAGGCCTGTAATTGTCATCATAGGTAGACCTCAACTATGAGAGACAAAATGAGAAAACATATCTAGAAAATTGAGGCTCGTACATCGTGGCTGGAGCGCACAGTCTAACTAGGTATGGCAAGTACAGTCCTGAATTATGTCAGTTTTACATATCACTCACTCATGGATCTTTTGTAATGCCGATCGGCTATTTATTAAGCCTAATCATAGTTTTTTGGCAGGCTGACAGAAGGATTTCAATGGAGACTCATAGTATCTCTGCCATTGTGAGTCTGCTGCTCACCTGATTGATATACTCACATCTAGAGCCTTCACCCATCACTCCCACCTACATACTTGTGAAATAAGCAAACGTGCCATATATTTACATTTCTGTCCCATATATTCAGGTCATTGCACCTAGAATTAACTAGGGCACCTCATTCATCTAAAGTCATGAAGGACAAACTAAAGACATAGTGCATCTGCGTTATCGATTTATTATAAATCTATATAGAGAATGCATCTCTGTATTTTAGTTACCCCAATACGTATATAAAAGGGGATTAAAAAATCCTCCAAAAGTTGGCAAGATGATGAAGTTTAAAGGGATGAATACCACAACATATTTGGGGATCAGTATGTTTATGGCCCATATCTAAAAACATGAGTACCACGGATTGTATATGCTGAATCCATTTGTATAGTTTTGCTTTTGTTTTGGGGTCACTATTATTTTTAATAGTAATATTAAAAGCTATGTTTTAATAGTAATATATGGATTCTTCACCTTCCAAAGCCCAAAAGCTTTTTCATTTTATCCCTACCATTTCTTATTCCATAGATGTACTAGAAAAAATTCAGAATGGGGTGAAAATGGGAAAACAGTGGTTGCGCCATTTTCTTATGGGTTTTGTTTTTACTATATTCACTGTGTGGTAAAAGGGAATAATGGTTTGTACTAGAATAGGATCTTAGGGTGCCATTATAAGAACTTGTCAAAGCCATGTAACATCAGTAGAACATTAGAGGCACTCCAATAGGAAATCTTGAAAACAGGATATATTTATTGAGTGAGACAACGAAATCCAGGTGACACAATGTACATAAAAATCGTTATAGGAAGCTGGTAATAGATTAAGATATCCAGCAAATCCCAAATGATTTGGTTGGAGATTTTTCTCAGTAGGATGTCGAAGTCTGGATAAGGTTTGTGAAACTGTGAATATATATAGTGTGTATATATATGTGTGTGACATCAACAGATCATCTTGCAATGAGGTAAGTATATGAATACATAAGGAAAATGCACTAGATATACATTATTGTAGATCTAAAAATAAAGATCTATAAAATATATAAGCACAGGAGAATAGGGACCGTAGAAAATAATGTAAAATTAGATAGTATCTAAGAGTAATGTGATACAAAGCAGCTGAACATAACACACACACTATAATAATATATACTGTATATATTATAGTGGGGAAAAAAAAGTGTTTAGTCAGCCACCAATTGTGAAGTTCTCCCACTTAAAAAGATGAGAGGCCTGTAATTGTCATCATAGGTAGACCTCAACTATGAGAGACAAAATGAGAAAACAAATCCAAAAAATCACATTGTCTGATTTTTAAAGAATTTATTTGCAAATTATGGTGGGAAATAAGTATTTGGTCAATAACAAAAGTTCATCTCAATACTTTGTTATATATCCTTTGTTGGCAATGACAGAGGTCAAACGTTTTCTGTAAGTCTTCACAAGGTTGGCACACACTGTTGCTGGTATGTTGGCCCATTCCTCCATGCAGATCTCCTCTAGGGCAGTGATGTTTTGGGGCTGTCGCTGGGCAACACGGACTTTCAACTACCTCCAAAGGTTTTCTATGGGTTGAGATCTGGAGACTGGCTAGGCCACTCCAAGACCTTGAAATGCTTCTTACGAAGCCACTCCTTCGTTGCCCTGGTGGTGTGCATGGGATCATTGTCATACTGAAAGACCCAGCCACATTTCATCTTCAATGCCCTTGCTGATGGAAGAAGGTTTGCACTCAAAATCTCATGATACATGGCCCCATTCATTCTGTCATGTACACGGATCAGTCGTCCTGGTCCCTTTGCAGAGAAACAGCCCCAAAGCATGATGTTGCCACCCCCATGCTTCACAGTAGGTATGGTGTTCTTCGGATGCAACTCAGTATTTCTACCAAACAGTTCTACTTTGGTTTCATCGGACCATATGACATTCTCCCAATACTCTTCTGGAACATCCAAATGCTCTCTAGCAAACTTCAGATGGGCCCGGATATGTACTGGCTTAAGCAGGGGGACACGACTGGCACTGCAGGATCTGAGTCCCTGACGGCGTAGTGTGTTACCGATGGTAGCCTTTGTTACGCTAGTCCCAGCTTTCTCCAGGTCATTCACTAGGTCCCCCGTGTGGTTCTGGGATTTTTGCTCACCATTCTTGTGATCATTTTGACCCCACGGGGTGAGATCTTGCGTGGAGCCCCTGATCGAGGGAGATTAGCAGTGGTCTTGTATGTCTTCCATTTTCTAATTATTGCTTCCACAGTTGATTTCTTCACACCAAGCTGCTTGCCTATTGCAGATTCAGTCTTCCCAGCCTGGTGCAGGTCTACAATTTTGTTTCTGGTGTCCTTCCACAGCTCTTCGGTCTTCACCATAGTGGAGTTTGGAGTGTGACTGTTTGACGTTGTGGACAGGTGTCTTTTATACTGATAATTTCAAACAGGTGCCATTACTACAGGTAATGAGTGGAGGACAGAGGAGCCTCTTAAAGAAGAAGTTACAGGTCTGTGAGAGCCAGAAATCTTGCTTGTTTGTAGGTGACCAAATAATTTTTTTCCGCCATAATTTGCAAATAAATTCTTAAAAAAAATCGGACAATGTGATTGTCTCTCCTAGTTGAGGTCTACCTATGATGTCAATTACAGGCCTGTCTCATCATTTTAAGTGGGAGAACTTGCACAATTGGTGGCTGACTAAATACTTTTTTTTCCCCACCATATATATATATATATATATATATATATATATATATATATATATATAGAGAGAAAAAAAAAAAAAAAAAAAATATACATACATACACACATATATATCTATATACACATACATACACACACACACAAACACATGTATGGATATGGAAGTACTGAGTCTATAATTAGAGTTGAGCGAATTGAAGCTGACAAAGTGGAATTCGATCCGAATTTCAGGAAATATTTAATTTGCATCGAATCCGGATTTCCTCACACTTCGTGGTAACGAATCGCACAGCTCCGATCGGCATGACCGTGGCATCCAAGGGGTTCCGCCATGCTACATTTCCCCCTCGGCAACACCTGCGGTGATTAAAAATAAAAAAAAATACTGATACTCTCCTAGGCTCAGCACTCCGGAGCTCTTCCGGCCGGTGACTGAGGTCCTGCTCCCCAGGCCTCACTGATGGGGCCTGTGATTGGGCCGAAGCGGTCAGGTGGAGCGTGCAGGCGTAATGACATCATTGTGCCTCCACGTGACCGCTGAGGCACAATCACAGGCCCCAACAGTGACGTCTGGGGAGCAGGACCTCAGTGCAAGGAAAAGAGGAGCGAGGAGGATGCTGCAGACAGCCGGATTCCCAGGAGAGGTGAGGTAAGGTGAGTATAAGTGTTTGTTATTTTTAATCACTTCCCCTGGGCCTCTGATTCTGGGGTCTGAGGAGACCCCAGAGTATAATAATAGCACCAGTTCTAGGAGGGTGGGGTTTTTTTTTTTGTTTTTTTTACATTTTTTCTTTTGGTCCCCATAGGGGATTGAAGCTGTGATATTCTGATCGCTGCTTCAATAGGTATACGCTGCAATACACGTGTACGGCAATGTATAGGAGGCTGTCAGCCCGTGCAGACGCATAGGCTGACAGTCTCCATTCATGGCAGGACCAATCAGGTTTGCAGACCCCGGGCACAGCTAGACTGTCAGGAATGCCTTTCTGACAGTAAACCATGAAACTTACACCGCCGATATCTCCAATCCCGGGGCACATACCGGGAAAGCCGGCAGTGCGTTGAATTCAGCGCGCTGTCGGCTTTCTAGCGATATGTAAAACTGCATGTGCCTGAGGAAATTAAAGGTCCTGTTTAAGGCTTACAAGTCAAATAGCAATTTTCTAGAACATTTTCAAAACCCATTTTTCAAGGGACTAATTCCCCCATAAATCACCCAATTTTCAAAACTGCTCCCCTTAAATAAGCCAAAACAGCATATACAAAGTATCTTAACCTTATAAGCGTTTAACAGGAATTAAGACAAAATGGAGGTAAAATTTACACGCTTCATTTTGGTTTTTCTAATATGTTCATTTAGCTCTAGAATATACACATTCACAAGGGGTTAAAGGAGAAAATACATAACACAATGTATTATGCAAGTTCTCCCTACTAAAATAGTAATAGTTAATTTTGGAAACTGCACTCCTCAAAGGTTATATTGATCATTCTGACTCCAGAGATGCTTTCCAAAAAGAAATATTCAGTATACGGTGCAAACTGAAAATTGACATTTTCCAGATAGGCCATTTCAGTAACCAATAGGTCATGCCCATCTCATGGCACTGTGAAAAGTGAGCTCCCCAGTAGTTATGGTTCATTTCCTGATTTTGGAATCATCCTACATGCGGCCCTAATCTATTGCCTACAAATACAGCAGGGCTCAGAAACGAAGAAGCACCATGCGCATTTGAGGCCTCATTTGATATTTTACACTACATCGGCGATGAATTGCAGAGGGTTCTTAGGCAAAATAAAAAAAATGGACCCCCTATTTTACAAACTACTCCCCTTAAGGAATGTATCAAGGAGCGAACATTTTTAATCCTCGAACATTGCATTATTTTAATTTCCGGAAATAAATGCATAGTGAAAAGTTAAAATTGCAATTTTTTCAGAGATACACCATTTCAGTGTCCAATAGGTTGCGTCCAGATTGTGATGGCAGAGACACACACTCCAAAAACTGTTAACCGGATTATCCTTGGTACAACAGCTTTTGGAGTGTTCATCTTTGACACAAGCTTGACACAACATGTAGTGTAATGAAATGACGAATTCCTGGAAAAAAATTCATTTTCACTCTGCGCAGCTGATGATGCATTAATTTCTGGAAAATAAATTAATGCAACACTTGGGGAGTAAAAATGCTCACTGTACCCCTGGATAAATTCCTTTAGGGTGTAGTTTCTAAAATGGGGTCACATGTCAGGAGATTCAGCTTTGCTGGCAATTCAGAAACTCTGCAAAAGTAGCATGGCATCCAAAAACCAAACTGTTTCCAAAACCCAAATAGCGCTGCTTTTCTTCTGCACCATGATGCACCCAAACAGTAGTTTATACCCACATATGATAGTTAAGTGGGATATCCCAGGAACAACAATGTCATATATGTGGGTCTAAACTGCTGTTTGGGCACACAAGAGAAGAAGCACTTTTTGGCTTTCAGAGTGCAGATTTAGATGGTTTTTGAACACCATGTCATGTCATGTTTCCAGAGTCCCAGAGGTGCCAGTAAATTGGAATCCGGCAGAAACTGCACCCCTCATAGAATTTATCAAGGGGTATAGTGAGCATTAGTTTCCCAGAAGTGAATACGTAAGCTATGCGGAGTACATTGGGTACTCCAAATCCAACACTGTTTTCTTACTAGCTCCTATGACGCGGGAGTGTCATTCTGGAGGGACAGTGGTGGTGAATTTTTCCCTCGTGAGCTCTAAATATGGGGTGTGCCCTGCAGGATATACGCTCACACAGCTTATACATTCCCTTCTTGCCGCAGCCAGTCTTCTCCTAATGATTTGGTGATTTTTGGGGGTTTTGTCTTCACATTGTATAAGCTATATTTTTTTTTATTTTCTGCCGATGTGGCCATATGAGGGCTTGATTTTTGTGGGATGAGATTTACTTTTCATTGCCACCATTTTGAGGTGCCTATAACTTATTGAGTAAATTTTATTAACTCTTTCTAGCTGGGACTTAAAAAAAAAAATAATATATCAAATCTGGCATTGCTTTTTAACATTTAAAATTTTTGCCACGCAGCATACCTTTATCCTATGGGTCGGTACGATTACGCAGATAACCAATTTATGGGTTTTTTATGTGGTACTAATTATGCAGAATAAAATTCCATTTAGAGAAAAAAAACAATTATTTTTGCATCGCCATCTTCTGAAAGGCATAAACTTTTTTATTTTGACAGAGCTGGTTGAGGGCTTATTTTTTGCGGGACGATCTGTGCTTTTTATTGCTAACATTTGGTTGTCATTTTTTTTTTTAAATGTAATTTTTATTGAAATGTTTTACAATATAGTATATTACAGAAGAGAAAGCCAAAGCATGTGGCATAACAGGTTCACAAAATCCACTGTAATCATAGAAAACAAAACCTAATAAGGGAGGAGACAGGGACAAACACAGGACAAGACGCTGGGGGGGGGGGGGGGGGGGCTGGGGGACAGTTTGGATAGAATTAAAAGCCATGCAAGGTACAGTAGGTGTCCCAGTGCGACCAAATAGAAGTAAAAGCTTCCACAGTGTGGTTCAGGGTAGCAGTCAAAAATTCAAGGCTGCGAATATCTTTCATGCGGGCAATGAGTTCAGACCCCGTGGGGGAAAAGCGTCTCTCTCCAGTGACGGGCAATAAGAGTCTTTGCTGTAGTACACAAGTAGAGAAACAGCCTGGACATCTTCTTGCCCAGCTGCCTGGGAGGTAAGTTGAGCAAATAGGTCATAGGGTCCACCGGGACCCCCTGCACAAAGAGAGCATCAGTAAGGAGTTGCACCTCCATCCAGAATAAGCAAATGATAGGGCAATCCCAGAAGATATGACACACCGTACCCAGCAAGGTGTGACAATGTCAGCACTAAGAGGGAATAGTGGGGTTAAAAGTATGGAGCAAGGCTGGTGTATGATACCAGTGCATAAGGATTTTGTATTGGGTTTCACGAAACGTGATGCAGGATGAGTATTTGGCAGCTTGGGATCCTATGATCTGCCACTGTCCGAGTGAGACCTGTCCAATTAAAGCTTCCGCCCACTTAGTCATGTACTTATAGGTTGGGGGGGGGGGGGGAATCGTCCCTCAGGAGAGGACAAGAGCCTATATACACTGAATATAAGCCCCTTTGTAGAGATGCCAGTTCGGCACAGTCTCTCAAAAGCTGTGGGAAGTGAGATCATCGTGGACCCAAGTTGAGCCTGAGCAAAGTGGGATATTTGTTGGTAATGTAACCACTCCATGGCCGGCAAGCTTAGGGACGAGGTAAAGTAATCAAAGGACCTAAACTCTAGGGTCGACCAGGTCTGCGATATGGAACAGGCCAAGTCTAATCCAAGGGTGCACCATAGCGGGAAGAGAGTCCCTCTGGGAGGAGTGGGTTATAGAGAAATGAAATCATGGAGGATGAGCGAGAGGCTAAGGCAAATAGCTTAGAGCAAGTTATCCAAAGCGCCCTTGTAAATTTAATAGGCCCCCCAGGAGGGGGATAGCAAGTGAGGGGGAGGAGTGAGACCACAAGAAAGCATTCGGATGTACAGGGGCCAAAGCTTTTCTATTTCAACCCACTTGGTGTAGGCCTGGGAGGTTGCCCAAAATGGAATTACTCGGAGATGGGCTGCCCAGTAGTAATGCAGAATGTGTGGGACCGCCAACCCCCTCTCAGCCTTGCCAGCCAACATCACAGAACGGGGAATACGATGGCGTTTAGTGTTCCAGATAAACTGAAAAATTGCCTTTTGGAAGGAACGCAGTTCAGATCTTAGAACCGCCACTGGGAGTGTTTCAAAATAATAGAGAAGCTTAGGGAGGAGAGACATCTTAACTGCTGTGATCCGCCTTAGCAGGGAAATATGTTCGGAAGCTTCACGACTGCTGAGGGGGTAGCGTACAAGGATCGGATCGCAGTTAGAAAAGCTCCAGAAAATCCGAAGTGCTTAAGAGTGGCCAATATGAAGGACCATTCAAGACGATCGAAAGCTTTCTCTGCATCAAGGCTCAAGACAAGGATGGGGGTGGTCGAACGGTTGGCCACATCAATCAGATCCACAGCCCTTCTGGTGTTGTCTCCCCCCTGACGGCAGGGGACGAAACCCACCTGGTCCTTTTGAATAAGAGAGGGTAGCCAACTGCTAAGTCTATTAGCCAGGAGTTTAGTGAAGAGCTTAAGGTCAGTATTCAAAAGGGCAATAGGGCGATAGGTAGAACAGTTTTTATGATCTTTACCAGCCTTGGGGACTAGGGTAATGTGGGAGTGGAGCATCATTGAGGGACAGGGGTAGCTTCCAGAAACGAATTAAAGAGACTACACAGATGGGGGACCAGTTCAACCTGAAAGACCTTATAATAGGAGTACGTGAACGCATCCGGACCTGGGGCCTTGCCATTGGTAAGGTCCCTCAGTATGCCAGTGATGTCCTCGCTAGTAATAGGGGCATTTAGGGAGTCCAGAGCAGAAGACCTAGCGTAGGACCTGGGGCAATCAGCAGGGGGGGGGGGGGAATTGTACAGTTTGGAGTAGTACTCCGGAAACAGGGTCACTATAGTATCAGGGTGATGATGGAGAACCCCCCTCGAGTCACAGACCGCGTGGGGGACAGAGGAGACCTGACGCTCCCAAAGGGCCCTAGCTAAAAGAGCGTGGGCCTTATCACTCCTCTCATAACAACATTGTCTACTATAAAGGAAGAGGCGCTGAGTGGCTCAAGTTGCGACATAGATCAGCCCGAGCAAGAACTAGCTGGAGGAGGAGAGAGGTGGAGGGACGGGCTGCCAGACTTCAGGGATCGTATTTGGGCCCCTTAGGTCCACTTCCCTAGCTAACCTATCTTTTTTAAGCTGACTAGCCATGGCTATGCAATGTCCCCTCATCACTGCCTTGTGTGCTTCCTAAAGGGTAGAGGTAGATAGGACTGAGCCTACATTGGTAGTGAAGTAATCTAGGAGATGTGTGCAGAGGACTTCCCGGGAGGGGAGGGAGTGCAGCAGGGATTCAATAAGACGCCAGTGGCAGCGTTTGGCAGGGAGTGGGGTGGGGAACAGGGAAATCTGAACAGGAGCGTGGTCAGACCACGAAATGGGGCCAATGTCTGCTCCAGTCATAAGACGAAGCATAAGAGTATTACCAAAAAAATAATCTATTCTAGTATGTGTGCTATGGGGGGTGAGAGTAGAAAGTGTAAGAGCAGGCGGTAGGATTATCAACCCTCCAGAGATCATATAAGGCTGCAGACCTGATGAGGCGACGAAACTCCCGGGCAAGGCGCAGCAGAGTGGCACCCAAAGGGGTGTCGGCAAGGGACAAACGATCCATCTGCTCAGAGAAGATCATATTAAAATCTCCTCCCAGTAGCAACGCCGCGCCAGGGAAGTCCCGAAGCCTCCGCAGCATCTGCTTAAGGAAAGGGATTTGAAAGGAATTAGGAGCATAAATGTTGCAAAGGACTACGGGCTGGGCATGGAGAAGACCTTCCAATATAATTTAACGACCCTGGGGGTCTAAATGGGAAGTCGTAACTGAGATAAGACAAGAGCGAGACAACAGAATAGCTACTCCCCCCTTCCTACGACTGTCATACGCTGAGTAAGCGGTGGGATAATAATGACGGGCAAAGTTAAATGAGCCAGTGTGGTCAAAGTGGGTTTCCTGTAGGAAAGCCACATCCGCTCGGAGGGGCCGAAGCTCAAGGAGCACCATACGCCGTTTGACATTAGAGCCCAGTCCTTCACATTTAGCATGATACACTTAGCCATTAGGGGGGAGTGAGTAAAGAGTGTCAGATGTAGCATAAAGTGAAACATAGACAGCTGTCAACCAAAACGCAGCAGCAGGAGAGAGGCTTGGGAAAAGGAGGCTCAGGAGGGCGAACCAACTGGTACATAGCCAAGGTCTCGGGACTCCAAACCAAAAGGAGGAAGAAAAGAGAGAGGGAGAGCAAGAGAGAAAGAGACAAAAAGGGGAACAGAGAACAAAAAACAAAACATAAATCAAAGTCAACATGGACAGGACTAAATCTCCTGACCGGGGGCAGGAAAATTATGTCCAAAGAGGTGCAAACCTATACACCCAGCAGGACCTACTATAGGGCCTTGCAGCTGGACTAAGCCCCCTAGTAAGGGGAGTCGTAGTGAACCGTCAGTAGACAGTCAACTAGGACCACCTGAAAGTAAAACAGGTGGCGAGGGTAGACTACTGAAGTAACAATAAAGAGAGGGGAGTTATGACCTGCCCTACCAGCTAGGCAGGCAAAAGGAAAAGATAGAGGCTATGGGACCAACCAGTATAAGTATTAGACAATAAACGTTACCCCTAAGGAAGGGGGCCAGAGTGGAACAAGGGGGGTGGGGGGTCCACCCGTTGTCTTTGGGAAGTTGCGCCCGGGGAAGGATGAGGTCGTCGACGCAATGTCGGCAGTCCACACAGGCAGAGGTAGAGGTGGAGGAGCCACTAGTTCCCAGTCCGGCAGATCCGGGAGAGGGATATCCAAGGTATCACAGAACTGTCCCAGGTCCGCGTGTGAATGTAGGTTGGCGGAGCGTCCATTCTGCTGGGCCGTGAGGGCAAAAGGGAAGACCCAATGATAAGGTATTTGTCGCTCACATAGAAGCTGGAGCAAGGGGCGGAGATGCCTCCTTTTCTGTAGGGTAATCAAGGAGAGATCTTGGTATAACTGAATCTTCGCACCGTCAAAGTCAAAGTCCATAAGTTGTCTGGCCTTGGCTAAAATAGCTTCCTTTATAGCGAAGTCATGCACGCAACAGATGACGTCTCGAGGGATGGGACCAGTACCTTTAGGGTGCAAGGCCCGATGAGCTCGATCAAGCTTGATCTTGTGGGATGGAGGTTCCTGCAGGATGGAGTTGAATATTACCTCCAAAGTGCCATACAGGTCCTCCGCCTGGGTGGCCTCAGGGAGGCCCTTGACTCTAATATTGTTGCGCCTGCCTCTGTTATCCAAATCTTCCAAATGGCGTTGCATGTCAGTGATAACTTGGCACTGAGAGGAAACAGAGTCCTGAAGCTGAGAGATAGAAACTTGGGTCTGATCATGGTATCTTCCAAGGTATCAACCAGAGATGTGATATTTTGGAGATCCTTTCTCAGCGTTGAAATTTCCGCACGGATTTCTGCCCGACAGGCTGCTGTGACTTCAGAAACGAGAGAGTGAAAGTCATCTCTACAGGGCAAGTTAACAAGCAATTGGTGCCACTGCGATGGGACAGGAGAGGCTGGAGGAGCACTGCTTTGGAGGGCCCCAGGCAGAGGAGTAGAGTAAGGTAATCCAGGAGAGGCCACAGAAAAAGGGGACAGAGAGCGGTTGCCCCTAAGTCCATATTGTCATCTCCGGAAGGTGTTGGAGAGGTCTGGAGTGGCTGCTGCAGAGGGCTCAGTGAAGTAGGAGCCCCAGTCATAGCCGAAGTAGGAGGCCCCCTTGCTCTTAGATCAGTGGTGGTAGCAGCAGGAGGGGGTAGAGCAGGGCCTCGGGACACAGGGAGCCTGGAAATCTGCGGGGAACTCCCTCCCAGCTTGGGGGGAGAACCCGAGGAAGATGGCCTCCCTGACAGAACACTGCCGGAAGGTGGGGGAGGGGGAGGTACCTGCCAGAGAGAGCCGGCAGGATGGATGTGACGGCAGGACTGCAGCCAAGGTTGTTGGAGCTTCATCAGAGGTGCGGTGCTGTGGCTCTGTGGAGTGCTGGGAGGCAGGAACGATGGAGCCGGCCTGGGTCTCTAGATTCGGTGAAGGCCGAGGCCTGGCAAGATGGCCGCCGCCTCGTAGAGACCCGGGAAGAAGAAGGCGCTAAGGGCCAGCTGGCCAGAGGTGACCCAAGGTACAGCGGTCCCTGAGGGTGTCGTTCGGAGCAGTTTCCTCCCCATGGGTGCCGGCAGAAGCGAGGTTGGTCCCGTTTTGTAGCAGGCAGGGCAAGAGCTCCGGGAGGATGCGTCTGCTCACATCGCGGTTCAGGCCACGACCCTGTCATCTGCCCTTTTGATCACTTTTTATTGAACATTTTGTGAGGCAAGATGGTGAATCATTATTTCCTGTGGTTTTCTCAATTTTTTTTTTTTTTTTTACGTCATTCACCATGTGTGTCAAATAATGTTCAAATATGAGGGGATCAGAGGCCCAATATATAGTAAAACCCCTAAGATGTCGCAGTCATGTTTGCTCAGCTCTGACCGCTGGTGATAGAGGGATGTGTCAGCCGCCCAAGCCTACTGTATGATGACCTTGTACTTTTTTAACAGTGTGTGCGCCAGAGGTTCCAGGACAAGAAGCTGTACTTGGTTAACACTGTGTCTGCACTCCTTGAGGTTCCAAGACAGAGTTTTATAGGAGGCAAATCATGGGGAATTTGCTTGGGTAGCGTAGGGCTGACTCCAAGAAGGAACTGCAGCTATCGAGATTTAGAAACAAAAGAAGGTGCTGACGCAGTGAAAGGATATCATAACAAGTTTAAGATGTTAAAAGATGGAACTTTGAATGTTGAAATGCGGAGTGAATGTGTTAATATACAGTACAGACCAAAAGTTTGGACACACCTTCTCATTCCAAGAGTTTTCTGTATTTTCATGACTATAAAAATAGTAGATTCACACTGAAGGCATCAAAACTATGAATTAACACATGTGGAATTATATACTTAACAAAAAAGTGTGAAACAACTGAAAATATGTCTTATATTCTAGGTTCTTCAAAGTAGCCACCTTTTGCTTTGATTACTGCTTTGCACACTCTTGATTACTGCTTGGCATTCTCTTGATGAGCTTCAAGAGGTAGTCACCTGAAATGGTCTTCCAACAGTCTTGAAGGAGTTCCCAGAGATGCTTAGCACTTGTTGGCCCTTTTGCCTTCACTCTGCGGTCCAACTCACCCCAAACCATCTCGATTGGTTCAGGTCTGGTGACTGTGGAGGCCATTTCATCTTGCGTAGCACCCCATCACTCTCTTTCTTGGTCAAATAGCCCTTACACAGTCTGGAGGTGTGTTTGGGGTCATTGTCCTGTTGAAAAATAAATGATGGTCCAACTAAATACAAACCGGATGGAATAGCATGAAATGCTGTGGTAACCATGCTGGTTCAGTATTCCTTCAATTTTGAATCCCCAACAGTGTCACCAGAAAAGCACCCCCACACCATCACACCTCCTCCTCCATGCTTCACAGTGGGAACCAGGCATGTAGAGTTCATTCGTTCACCTTTTCTGCGTCGCACAAAGACACGGTGGTTGAAACCAAAGATCTCCAATTTGGACTCATCAGACCAAAGCACAGATTTCCACAGGTCTAATGTCCATTCCTTGTGTTGTTTAGTCCAAACAAGTCTCTTCTGCTTGTTGCCTGTCCTTAGTAGTGGTTTCCTAGCAGCTATTTTACCATGAAGGCCTGCTGCACAAAGTCTCCTCTTAACAGTTGTAGAGATGTGTCTGCTGCAAGAACTCTGTGTGGCATTGACCTGGTCTCTAATCTGAGCTGCTGTTAACCTGCGATTTCTGAGGCTGGTGACTCGGATGAACTTATCCTCCGCAGCAGAGGTGACTCTTGGTCTTCCTTTCCTGGGGCGGTCCTCATGTAAGCCAGTTTTTTTGTAGCGTTTGATGGTTTTGGCCACTGCACTTGGGGACACTTTCAAAGTTTTCCCAATTTTTCGGACTGACTGACCTTCATTTCTTAAAGTAATGATGGCCACTCGTTTTTCTTTACTTAGCTGCTTTTTTTCTTGCCATAATACAAATTCCAACTCTCCATTCAGTAGGACTATGAGCTGTGTATCCACCTGACTTCTAACACCACAACTGATGGTCCCAACCCCATTTATAAGGCAAGAAATCCCACTTATTAAACCTGACAGGGCACACCTGTGAAGTGAAAACCATTTCAGGTGACTACCTCTTGAAGCTCATCAAGAGAATGCCAAGAGTGTGCAAAGCAGTAATCAAAGCAAAAGGTGGCTACTTTGAAGAACCTAGAATATAAGACATATTTTCAGTTGTTTCACACTTTTTTGTTAAGTATATAATTTCACATGTGTTAATTCATAGTTTTGATGCCTTCAGTGTGAATCTACAATTTTTATAGTCATGAAAATACAGAAAACTCTTGGAATGAGAAGGTGTGTCCAAACTTTTGGTCTGTACTGTACACATAAAGGATGGTTATCAGATAAAGGTTTGATAGACAAAGCAATGTGTTAGTTGAAAGTGCCTGATGAAGGGCACAATGGTGAATTTAAGTCCATTGAGAACACATAAAAGATTAGGCATGCGTTTCAGCTATGGTCTGAAAGAGGAACGACATAGCCTTAGTGCTTCCGAGCCATCCCAATGTCCCCACCGTATGCATGTACAGCAAGCTGGACCTGCTCTAGATGTAGACAGTAAAATCCATCATCTGTTGCATATTGTGTTCTTTTGTCATGAACCACACCCCAATAAATCAGGGCTGTTCCCCATTGTAGAAGCCCTCACCCTTATAGGGAGACTCAGTGACATGAACAAGGTGCCCCTGTCGCAAATATGAACAAGGTGTATGGTGTAGTAATCAGAAGGAGACCTAGTCCAGACTCTCATGTAACAATGTTTGTAGAAGAAAAAGAAAAAATACCTTGTTTCAGCACTATGTGAATTAGAAGTAACTCATATTTGTTCTGTAATGTCTTTTGTTTATAAAGTACATTTTTGTTATGGTGAGAGCTTAACCCTTTCCCTGCCAAGGATGTACGTTATACTTCCTACCAGGGAGGCACTAAAGTAAAAAAGGACGTAAGTAATACATCCTTGCTACCAGTGCAGATTTCTCAGGATTCATAAGGACTATCAAGAAGATCTTAGGATGTGTTGCATCTGCACTTCCATTACATTCAGGGATTCCCTTCCCCTCTCCACATGAAAAATGCAGAGAGAAAAGTGCTGCAAGCAAGTCTATGGGGTCCGTGGGTTTCCTAAGGTAACCGCTTTTTTATGCGGATTAGGTTTCCGTTCGGGGGGTTCCCAAACGGACCCCCCCCGAACGTTAACCCAAACGCAGATGTGAACCTAGCCTAAGATTTCTTTTAAAGAGGAGATCGATACCAAGATCATCTTGATAGCAGGAAAAAACGCTGTTCAGAATGGACAGCTGCAGGTCTCAAACCTGCAGATCTCAATTCCCGACAGCATTTTTAAAGCTAGTCCATACAGATCTGGAGCAATCATCAGGATATAAATTTTAAAGATGAGATTCTATAAAATGAATCTAAGATCATCTTCATAGCCCTTGCGGATCCTGAGAAATCTGGAGTTATAATGTCCCCCCCACCCCGATCCAGGAACTCGGCACAGCATGGAGGAGGAGGTGCAGAGGAGTTGAGCTGCAGACTGCACAGACAATGAAAAATCAATACTGTCTGTGCATAAACTATATGTGACTCCAGGGGGAGGGACAGTATGGACTTCTGTCCATATTATCCTTTCTCCTATCAAGCAGAGGACATACTATAATTTTGCTCTCTGATTGTCACATAGAGGAGTAATATACAGTGGGTATGGAAAGTATTCAGACCCCTTTAAATTTTTCACTCTTTGTTTCATTGCAGCCAATTGCTAAAAGCAAAAACGTTCATTTTATTTCTCATTAATGTACACTCAGCACCCCATCTTGACAGAAAAAAAAACAAATGTAGATATTTTTGCAAATTTATTAAAAAAGAAAAACTGAAATATCACATGGTCATAAGTATTCAGACCCTTTGCTGTGACACTCATATTTAACTCACAGGCTGTCCATTTCCTTCTGATCCTCCTTGAGATGCTTCTACTCCGTCATTGGAGTCCAGCTGTGTTTAATTAAACTGATTGGACTTGATTAGGAAAGGCACACACCTGTCTATATAAGACCTCACAGCTCACAGTGCATGTCAGAGCAAATGAGAATCATGTGGTCAAAGAAACTGCCCAAGGAACTCAGAGACAATTGTGGCAAGGCACAGATCTGGCCAAGGTTACAAAAGAATTTCTGCAGCACTCAAGGTTCCTAAGAGCACAGTGGCCTCCATAATCCTTAAATGGAAGAAGTTTGGGACGACCAGAACTCATCCTAGACCTGGCCGTCCAGCCAAACTGAGCAATCGTGGGAGAAGAGCATTGGTGACAGAGGTAAAGAAGAACCCAAAGATCATTGTGGCTGAGCTCCAGAGATGCAGTAGGGAGATGGGAGAAAGTTCCACAAAGTCAACTATCACTGCAGCCCTTCACCAGTCGGGGCTTTATGGCAGAGTGGCCCAAAGGAAGCCTCTCCTCAGTGCAAGACAATTAACACAAAGTTAATTCTAAGCAGTATGTGTGGAGAAAACCAGGCACTGCTCATCACCTGCCCAATACAATCCCAACAGTGAAACATGGTGGTGTTTTTCAGCTGCAGGGGAAAGGACGACTGGTTGCAATTGAAGGAAATATGAATGCGGCCAAGTACAGAGATATCCTGGAAGAAAACCTCTTCCAGAGTGCTCTAGACCTCAGACTGGGCCGAAGGTTCACCTTCCAACAAGACAATGACCCTAAGCACACAGCTAAAATAACAAAGGAGTGGCTTGGGAATAACTCTGTGACCATTCTTGACTGGCCCAGCCAGAGCCCTGACCTCAACCCAATTGAGCATCTCTGGAGAGACCTTAAAACGGCTGTCCACCAATGTTCACCATCCAACCTGAAGGAACTGTGTGCAGTATAGATTTTTTTTAACATATTAGAAGCCAAGCAATATTATGCTTTCATCCACTATAATACCTATACGGAAAATGACAGCGATTCCGTAGGTATAACTGACATGCTGCAATTTACAAAAACAGGAGCATATATGAAACTGCAGCATTTCCACAAAGTGTAGATGGGATTAGCCGATAAACGATTAGATCAGCATTTTGACAATGGTGCAGGTGTCTACTTTCAGAAAATATATAGGTATAGTGGGTTAGAATTATTTTTAAATGCTGTAACATAGGTTTTATTTGTACATCTCAAAACTGTGAGAATTGCCCTGGCTACCAGAGGTGCAAAATGTCTGAAAAACACTGGCAGCGAAACGGTTAAAAGAACACATGTGTGGAGTGGAGTAGATGCTACATGGAGGAGGGATTGGGAGATTAAGTGGCCACGATATGGATCAACTTTGACTCCTTATTTAATGTTTTCACATTTCATCTACCTGCTGCACTGATTGAGACTATTTTGTGTATTTACGAAACTCACAGAAATTTTTTTTTTCATTATAGTGTGTGTAGAAGTACTGAATTTACTTGTATGGGATTGTATGAATAAACTGTTGGCCCTTTAAAAACTATGAATTAACGTGTACAGCCAGATTTTGCCTTACTGGGGCAAGTTGTTCTCCAGGATGAGATACAGAGGGAGAAATAAAGCGCAGCTACATGTGCTTATAGCTGCTAGACACAGAAAGAAAAGATTATCCTTGGTTTGAATGTTCATTGCTTACAGCAAGGGGGAAAGGGGGAATTTTTGCTGGCCCCAGGACAGAAACAATTTCATATGCTCTCTCCTGGTTCTCCTCTTATCTCTCTCACCGCACTTTCTGTGTATCATTTGCGGGCTCTATGTCTTCCCCACTTCCCCTTGCCGTTGGGGTTCCTCAGGGCTCGGTCCTAGGTCCCCTGCTCTTCTCCCTCTACACATCCCCCATTGGAAAAACCATCACTAGATTTGGCTTCTGGTACCATCTTTATGCTGATGACACCCAATTATATACGTCATCCCGTGACATCACCCCTGCACTAATACAGAACACCAGTGACTGTCTCTCTGCTGTCTCAAATATCATGTCTTCGCTTTATCTAAAACTGAATCTCTCAAAGACTGAACTACTGCTGTTTCCACCATCTAATAGATCTGTCGCTGATATCTCCATTGCAGTCTCTGGCCTTACCATAACTCCTAGGCAGTATGCCCACTGCCCCGGGGTTATGTTTGACTTCAGACCTTTCCTTCACCCCCCCATATCCAATCACTCGCACGCTCATGTCATCTCCACCTCAAAAACATCTCCAGAATCTGCCCTTTCCTTACCACAAATACACTAAAGACACTTATTGTTGCCCTGATTCACTCTCGCCTTGACTATTGTAACTCCTTACTAATCGGTCTTTCCCTTACTAAACTCTCCCCTCTACAATCTAGGCGCTACAGTGATGCCTCCGGTCTGTGCCGGTCACTACATTGGCTGCCTATTCAATACAGAATACAATATAAACTTATCACCCTCATTCACAAGGCTCTCCATAATGCTGCACCTCCCTACATTTCCTCCCTTATCTCTGTCTATCGCCCAACCCGTACTTTCCGTTCACTCAATGACCTAAGACTAACATCCTCTATTATCAGAACCTCCCACGCTCATATACAAGACTTCTCCCAAGTTGCACCACTTCTCTGGAATGCTTTATCCCAGACTATTAGATTAACCCCCAATTTCCACAGCTTCAAGCGCAAATTATAGACATATCTTTTCAGACAGGCCTATCACAACTCCTAATGTAAACCCTTCTATAGTTAGTATCCCTAAAACGTACCCTCTGTTCACGTTCCCGCATTACATCACAGGATATGATGCTGTATCAGACTAATTTTACATGTCCAGGCACCATCTGCACGTTAAAGGACACGACTGATGACGGCTCATACAGCTTTATATATGTGTAATGACAGTAACCTCTATTACAGAATTGTCTGACCATTGTACAAACAATGCTACATCTGTTGCCGCCTCTGCTACCTCCTGTGTCACCCCCTCTACCTCATAGATTTTAAGCTCTTGCGAGCAGGGCCCTCAGTCCCAGTGTGTGAATTGACTATTTCTTTGTAATGTATCTTTTTTGTCAGTACTTGAACCCTACAAATTGTACAGTGCTGCGGAATATGTTGGCGCTATATAAATAAAATGTATTATTATATTATATGATACATAAACATGATTGTTTATAATTTAGAACATTGAAACACAATGTTTATAAAATGTAGAAGACCCCATTCTTAATGCAGAATATTTAGTTTTGGAAATATTGGACTAAAAACTCATTCTTGCAAGCGCACGAGGAGCTGGGAATGCGTATTCTTGTGAGCATAGAGACGCTGGGAATACTTATTTGTCTTTTTGCTTGTGTCCGAGGGACCTGGGAAGTCACGGTTAGAAGGGGTAACAGAAATAGCATTAAAAGTACAGATGGGAAACCTATGTATACAGGCCTGTAAATAGAAACAGAGCAGGAAAAGAAGCCAAAGGATGTACATAGTATATTGTCCCAGGTCCAGCCGAAGCACATTTCAAAGGATAGACAAAGGCTCAGACTACAGTGTTTCGAACTTATGCTTCCTAAAGTTACCCTTGCATGCTAAACGACACTTGACGCTCGGGAGAAAAGAAGACTTGTGAACAGCAAGGAGCAAATAAGGGTGAACAAGGCCTGATGGCCAGTGGTAAGACAGTATGTTTGCAGAGAGCATTGTTCCCAATAATGGCACAAGCAGCTCATTCCCAAGTACACCACTCAAAAACAGCCATGTGTGACCCGGTGTACAAACAATGGCTAGTTCCAAGTTTTAACACCACTGCAGCCAGATACGTATAAGTCTGCATAACATGTGCCAGGCACAATGTCGGCTAAAAAGTAAAGGTTCCTCATAAACACACCTCAAAGCCCATGCACCATTCCAGAGATTGCAGGTTGACTACATACAGTTACCAAAGGGGGTCAGCAACCTTCGGCACTCCAGCTGCCACTTCTGGTTTCTTTTCCCTTGTAAGCTCTAAATTTGGGGTGTACCTTAATATATGCTCGCACAGCTTATACATTCTCTTCCTGTCGCAGCCAGTTATGTTTTAATGATTTGACGCTTCGGTTGCTTCACAAAATCTATATCTCGCTTCAGGCATGAAGCTGGCCTCCTCTATTTCCAGGTGTAGAATATGAGAGGCACACAGGCACAGTACAGTGAGCTCCAGGACCCATGTGCAGGCCGGAGCTAGTGGTCACCCTGTTCCACAAGATTGGCCTGGAGGGTTAGGGTATGTTTGGGGGCCCATTCTCTTTCGAGATGGGCTTTGCGATAGACTCATCCCTGTGCACGTTTTTTGTTTTTTTTAGTGCCACTCTCCCACTTTTTTGTTTTTTCATGCACTCGGGTAGAAGTTTGGCGCCTTAAAAACAAAAAAAAAAAAAAAAGATACTGGGGATACATAAAAGACTCTATAGTATTCTTTGTAATTTGTTATCCCCCATTCACTTGATATGGGAAGCCACAAGCCAACACTGGACCGAGAGGACCAGACCGCACAGGGAGGCACTAGAGCATCGGGAAAATGGGAGATTAATTTTTTTTTTTTTTCACCTCCCCTGGCCTATTTAAAAAAATTAATTTATTGTCCATTTTTGCCTGGAAAACCCCCTTTAAAGGGGTTGTCAGTTGGTTATTTCCCCCCTATTCAGTGGCCTTATATATATATATATATACACACACAATAATAACAATAGCAGCCTTTGATGCACTAAATAGGCAATAACTGCTGGAGTGCTCCTTAAAGAAAAATTAGATAACTTGGAGATGAGAATGACATGTTTTATTACCAACCCTCCAAAACGTGTACTACCTAGCCCCGCCATATTTATGCACAGATTCACCAAGTAGCAACATAACCAAGAGTCTGTTCACAGCTCGGATGGAAACATTACCACTAGACACCTGACCACAGCTCACTAAAGAGAAGCATCGTGATGTTTACCTGGCACAGAGAGCTCCAGGCAGAATTTTACACAAAGCTTTTAGAGTCGCGTGTCCAGCCATCTTACCTAGTGCTTCTGCTGACTACACCACCACACTTGGCTAATCTGCGCATACAGTACGTGCTGGCGTTGCGTTTCAAATGTGCGCCATAAAAAAACGTTGCGTTTCAAACGGCGATAGGACCATGCTAGGAGGCTATGGGCGGGGCCGTAGAACAAGAGCCGGTTCCGGATTCCTGACGTCACGCCTCTATCACACCGCCCTCTTTTTCACATAAGGACCCGGATGCGGCTCTCTTGTTCGATCTTTCCAGAAGCTACTGGTGGAGGAGAAAGGACAGCGAAATCGTGCCCCAGCTGGTGAGTGCGGCAGCCGCTCCGGTAGACTCACTCTTTGGCGGGCAGGTCACGCGTAGTTTACTGGAGGCTTATTACAGGCCCATGTCTCAGCACTGTCCTGGTGGATGGCCTTTACGTGCTATCTAGTCTATTGCTATAACTGAGTGGTGTTACTGTATCTCTATAGTACGCAGCTCTTCACTACTGGAACCGGCTGTCTCGCGCCATGAAGCACGTTTTCAGGGGCTGCTGTAGTTCTTCTTGTCGGGTGGGGGGAGGGGTTAGATTTTTCTAGCTGTGCCTCTCAGCAAGCTCTATGGCTTCGGCTTCACGTTTGTTTCCTTTAAGTTAAGTTGGGTTATGTGGACGTCACTCCTGGTTACATACACTGGTGTATATATGTTGTATACTATTACTATGCACTCGATCTCTTCATCGTGACCTCCATTAATATGGTGGCTGAACATGTGCGTTATGGCAAGGTGGAGATCTAGAAACAGCCTGCTCAGTGGCGTTATGGTGCCCACTCCTTGTTTGGCCACATCCCTTCGCCCTGATGTCCCCTCATTCACATACGTGCTCAGTTAGTGCCCTTTCATCTGCCTGATTATTCTTTGGATAGTTAGAAGGCCCCCTGCGGATTAGGTAGTCGATCTCTCTGAAATTCTAATGTATGTTAAGGTTTTTAAGCTCTGGCAATGTTTCACTTGTATTCTTGGGGGTGAAATGTGTATGTCAATGGGGTGTACTCAAGAGGTGTGACTTGATGCTCCTGGTCCCCAATGCAGATTATGTAATGGGGCCACTACCTGCCTTGTGCCGCTTAGAATAGTGAGACAATCTATCTGACAGATAAAATACTATCCGTGTCCAAAGCTTTGTAGCACTTTTTACTGTTGCACCCCCTGTAGCCATGCACCTGGTATTCAGGCAGGCATAGAACAGTTGCTCAAGTCTCTGGCCAGCTTTAGCCGTATGGTGTTGAGGTTGAACAATCAAAAAGGGGTTTTAAGGATTAGAAAAACCTGGTTGCTTTGTTCCAAAAAAAAATAGCGCCACTTCTGTCCATATGCTGTGTGTGTTATTGCAGCTAATTCTATTCACTTGGAGCTGAGCTACAGTAGCAGATTCAAGACTCTTTTATTTGTGCTGGTTGCCCTTAGCAGCTGATAGTCTCCTCTGTTAAGCATGTGACCTAACCACTCATTTCTAAGGGAATGACTACAACAGACCTATAGAGACATAGAGAGAATTGCCAGTGGAAAACTCCTGCATCTTTCAGGAGTGGCAAAGTAGATGAGCTTCTTAAATCAGCCATGTTCACTAACATGTGTAACGGTTAAAGTGTACCTAAACTTTCAAGCAACATTTAATTTTCTTGCAGAATTTTAAATAAATATTGTAATATACTTTAACAAATTTTAACTCCTTTCTGTGAAATTCACTTCTGTCCCTCCTTTATTGTCTGCCTTATTTCCAGTGAGATCTCATTCCCAGCATGTATTTGGAATGTATTGCATAAATCTGATCGCGTCATTTTTCTGAGGCCTCTGATTGGCCTTAGCAGTCACATGTGGTGGGGACTTCCACTGGAAGAGCCCCAAGGCGCTGCAGGCCTGGAGCACTGGGGACAGGAGAATATAGTGTGTTTTTTGTTTTAATATTCCCCAGCCTCCTGCCACAATACTAAAATATTCTGGGCAACCTCTTTAATTTCATATGTGGCTATAAACTGCTGTTTGGGCAAACAGCAAGTCATAGAACTTAAGGAGCGCGACTTGGTTTTTGGAGAACAGATTGACTTGTTTTTGGATGCCATACCACTTTTATGGAGCCCCTGAAATGCCAGTAAAGTGAAATCTCCTAACAAGTGCCACTGAAGGGATTTATCCAGGGTTACAGTGAACACTTCCCTTTAGTTCACTCCTGTGTGCCCAAACAGTAGTCTACATCCACATGTGGTATATTTCCATGCTCAGGAGAAATTGCATGACAAATTTTGGGATGCGTTTTTTTTCCTGCAAGCTTTAGGTGTAAGTGAATGTAGTATTGAAAAGTCTAAATTTTACCTTCATGTACCTTTAATTCAAGCGACTGTAGTTTTGTTTTGAGGGGTTCAGTTTTGCATTTATGGAGGTTTCTAATATATCTCTCTCTCTCTCTCTCTCTCTCTCTCTCTCTCTCTCTCTCTCTCTCTCTCTCTCTATATATATATATATATATATATATATATATATATATATATATATATATATATATATATATATATACATACACCTAGAGGAAGGACCCGGCTTCGCACGGGTATATTTCATTTTTTGTTTGTGTAGTGACCCCATAAGAATTGGCCAGTTTTGCACTTGACATCCAGTATGGCAGTCCAGTATAGGTATAGTCTATTTATGGCTGTGTTGCTATGGAAACCTGGTAAATGAAATGTGAACTTACATTGGCTAATACACGTCATATGACTGAATATTTAAGGACCTGCAAACTGCTATTGACTCATACAGGACATAAATAGCTTGGTTGCTATGGAAACCTGGTGTAAAGCTGTGTGTATGTCAAGACTGAACCTGCGATTTTCCATTGGTCCATAAGTGTCATGTGATCATGTGCATCTCAGTTTGGATATCAGTGAAAAACCTGCGATCGGTTGTTATGGAAAACCTGGAGTAAAGCTGTGTGTATGTGACCTTGTGTAACAGTGTCATCCACAGCGCCCTGCCCCTTTAAAGCTGACCTACAGCAGTGAAGAAAAATGGCTGGGTTGTTATTGAAACCTGGAGTGCAGCTGTGTGCATGTGGCTGACAATGCTTTGTCAGATTGGAGACGGGCTTGGGTCTGCTGAGAGTTTTCATCAGCTTGAGCAGCAGCCATGCGTTTTGCTGCAGGGGACATGAGTAGTTTAAAAAACATTTAAATTTATAAGAATGCTGAAATCCAGTATGGCAGTCCAGTCAGTGGCGTAAATACCGATTTAGCAGTGGTAGCAGCTGCCACAGGGCCCGGGACATTAGGGGACCCAGCGGGCCTCTGATGTTTTTTTTTTTTTTTTTAACACCAGCAGGTAACGGGCCCTATTTACTTACCGATCCCCACTCCTGCTTACGGCCGCCTGTACTTCACCTTCTGCAGAGGCGGCTGTGAGCAGGAGCGGGGATTGGTAAGTAAGGCCTGTGGGCCGTGAACCCCACAAACACTGCTATCATTATACTCTGGGGTCTTTTCAGCAGGCTTCGGGCCTCCTTGGTGGCGTCCCAGATGTCGGTGGGCCAGTCCGACGTCATTATGCGTTGCGATACATGCCTGGCTCACGTGACATCTGGTCCAACACTGAAGAAGTAGCGGGAAGTGCGCATAATACTATATGAAGGAGCCACTATGATACTGTGTGCAGGGGCCACTATGGGGCAGAATACTGTGTGCAAGGGCCACTATGGGGCCTAATAGTGTATGCAGGGGCCACTATGGGGCATAATAGTGTGTGCAGAAATGCAGTTTGTGCGTGGGGGGGTTGCCGGGGGGGGGGGGTCCCATGTCAAATGTTCGCCTTGGGGCCCTGCCATTGCTAGTTACACCACTGAGTCCAGTATAGGTACAGTCTATTTATGGCTGTGTTGTTATGGAAACCTGGTAAATTAAATGTGAACTTATATTGGCTGATACACGTGATATGACTGAATATTTAAGGTCCTGTGAACTGCTATTCACTAATACAGGTCATACATAGCTTGGTTGCTATGGAAACCTGTGTGCATGAGGAGAGTAAGTGCCTGCGAACTGTTATTGGCTGATAAGGGACATGTGACCGTGTGTATGGCAGTTGGAATATGAGTGAAAGACTTGCAGGCTTGTATAGACTAATGCTGGTCATTTTTTGGGAATACTGTACCTCAGGAACGGTACGTCCAAGAGAGCTGAGACCCAGTCTATAATATTCCCGGACACCTGATGTACATGTGTGCCAAATTTGGTGAGGATCGGTCCAGTCGTTTGGTCGCGCATAAAGAACAGACAGACTGACAGGAACTCATTTATATATATATATATATATATATATATATATATATATATATATATAAGATATATATAATTTTTTTTTTTTTTTTTTTAAATCCCCTTCAGAACTGAAGTGGTCCCTAACAATTGGATTTGGGAAATTTTCTTGTAAATTTGGAAAATCACTTATACTTGTAAGCCTTCTAATGTCAAAAATAAATTGAAAGACGATTAAAAGATGAAGCCAATATAAAGCGGAGAGATGGAAGATATTAATGTATTTGGGTGGTATGACTGTCTGAAAAGCAAAACATTTCTCATTTTAAATGTTGCTAATTTTTTCAAATTTCCACTAATCATCACTTTTTATTTATGAAAAAAAAAAAAAATTATAAAATATTTAAAAACTTGAATACAATGTGTCACATAAAAAACATTCTCAAAATCGCTTGGGTAAGTGCAGTGTTTAAATTTTAATGCCATTTGAAATATGAGGCTATGCCCTTAAGGAGTTTTTTGGCCATGTCCTTAACCCCTTTCCAACATCTGCCGTAATAGTATGTCGGATGTTTAACCCCTTAACGACCCAGGGCGTAATAGTACATCCTGAGTCGCATGACGATGTATGAAGAGCGCTCAGGAGCTGAGTGCTCTCCATACACGGCAGGTAACTGCTGTCTAATACAGCCAGGACCCGCCTCTAACAGCAGCGATCGGTGCCTACACCGATTGCGGCTGTTAACCCTTTAGATGTCGCGGTCAAACGGGACCGTGGCGTCTAATTTGCGCAGTCGCCACGGGCGCCGCCATTTTTCTCGATTGCCGCCCTCCTGAACGTCATCAGAGGGCGGCGATTGGTTGCCATGACAGCCGGGAGCCTATTGAAGGCTCCCAGGCCTGTCATTACATTAGAGCTATTACACGATGCCAGAGGCAGCGTCTAATAGCAGTGAAGACATTTTGCTATTCACTGCGATACTGTAGTATCGCAGTGAATAGTATGATCGATCAGACTCCCTAGGTTTCAAGGTCCCTAGGGAGTCTGATCATACAAGTAAAAGTAGAAAAAAAAAAAGTTTTTTAAAAGTATGAAAAAGTTTAAAAAAAAAAAAACAAAACACAAGTTCAAATCACCCCCCTTTCCCTATATCAGATATAAAAATAAATAAACAAAAGTAAACATAAACACTTTAGGTATCCCTGTGCTCCAAAATGCCCGAACTATTAAAATATTTATCCCACGTGGTGAATGGCGTAGCGGGGGAAAAAAAAATCAAAATGGCCAAATAGCGTTTTTTTTCAATACTTTGCCTCCTATAAAAAATTGAATAAAAAGTGATCAAACAATCAGATCTTTCCCCAAATGGTATCAATAAAAACGTCATGTTGTCCTGCATAAAAAGACGCCATACCCAGCTCCATACATGTAAATATGAAAAAGTTACAGGTGACACAATATGGCGACACAAATTTTTTTTTTCTATTTAGCAAAGTTTTTTTAATTTTTTAAAAGGTATCAAAACATTACAAATACTATATAAATTTGGTATCGCCGTGTTCGTACTGATCCGCAGAATACAGGTACCATGTCATTTTTACCACACAGTGAATGCTGTAAAAATTAAACCCATATGAATTTGGCGCAAATGCAGTTTTTCTCCAATTGCACCTCATTCTGAATTTTTTCCAGCTTCCCAGTACATTGCACAGCATATTGAATAGTGACATTACAAAGTACAATTTGTTTCGCAAACAATAAGCCATCACGTGACTCTGTGAACTAGGAAATGAAAAAGTTATGGCTCTTGGAATGTGGGGAGGGAAAAACGAAAATGCAAAAACAAAAAATGACCCGGTCATTAAGGGGTTAAATATGGCGGCTGCTTATACAGAAGAGACCCAGCGCTAATGCCTGTGATCAGTGCCCGCACTGATTGTGAGCATTAACGCCTCGGTCAAAGCGAGGTGCCACTTTACCGGCGGCGTGCAGGCGCTGCCATTTTGTCGGGTATTGCCTGCACCCAGAGCAAGCTCCAGGGCCGGAGTCCCATTACTATGACAGCCGGGAGCCTTGTGAAGGCTCCCAGGCTTGTCTTTAGTATCTTTCTATTTCAGGCTGCAATAAAATGCAGGGTTTTGTTTTTTTTTGCAATGCATTGTTATACATTGCATTAGTGATCAGAACCCCTGGGGTTCAAGACCCCTATGAGGTCTAATAAATGCAAAAAAAAAAATTGAAATCACCCCCCTTTCCCTAGAACACATATAAAAGTACTTGAATACTATGAAATACATAAAAATTAGGTATCCCTGTGTCTGAAAACGCTCGGTCTACAAATCTATATAAAAATATTTTTCCCATACAGTAAACGCCGTAGCGGGAAAAAAAATCAAAAGTGCCAAAATGCCGTTTTTTTCACTTTCGCCTTTGATAAAAATTTGAATAAAAAGTGATCAAAGCAATATCAATTCCCCAAAATGGTATAACTAAAAAGTATACCTGGTCCCTCAAAAAAAAAAAAAAAAAAAAAAAACGCCCTATGCATCCCCATACATGGAAGTATATTAAAAAAAAAAAAAAAAAATTTTGCTGGTGTCGGAATATGGCGACTTTTAGATATAAAAACTTTTATGCACAGTTTTGGATTTTTGTTAAGGGGTTAAAATGTAAATAAAACTATATAAATTTGGTATCACTGGTATCGTACCGAAACATAGAATACAGGTGACATGTCATTTTGGCTGCACAGTGAACTCTGTCAAATAAAAGCTTGTAAGAAAGGCGCACAAATGCACTTTTTCTTCAAATCCACCCCATTCTGAATTTTTTTTCCAGCTTCCCAGTACATTGTACAGAATAATAAATGGTAGCATCATAAAGAACCATTTATCTTGCAAACATTAAGACCTCATATGGCTCTGAGAGCGGAAAAATAAAAATGTTATAAAAATGTTTGGAGGGGGGTAGTCAAAAACGAAAATAGAAAAATTCCTCTGGATGGAAGGGGTTAATGGGATGCATAAAACTGTTGTAATAGTGTTGCGGTTATCCATGGCAACCAAACACAAATTTATGCCCCTGAGTTGGAGGGGAGTTAAAGAAACATCCGACTGCAGCAGTTCAAACTACTTCTATGGAAATTCAAAATGAATTAGGAGTTATGGAAACATGTGTCATGGTGAGCTGCATGGTTTCCATCACTCCAAAAGGTATGGAAATGGCGTAGCTCACTGTGCTACTGTTTCTGTAACTCCCAACCTAGTGGTTGGGAGACTGAGGCTTGTATGTCCCATAAGGTGGGAATACCCCTTTTAATTTTCTTGGTTATGATGTTTTGTTTTTCAATATGACCACTAGGCATGCAGCCCATTTTGTGACTCCAAATTACAATCCACACAAACATCCACATGACTGACTTGTATAGTCGTTTAGGTTGATCTGGTCAGAAGTGCTTATACTGTAGATTCTGTCCTGTGGTCACAATCTGTGTATTCCATGAAGTATGAGTTTTGGATATTTATCTTCTCAGACTTGTTCTCATGGCAGATAGGTTTAACATGCCTAATCATTCTGGGGATAAGTGTCCTATCACTGGGTCTGCCAGTGATCAGGAGGACAGAAGACCAAAAGTCTACCTAAGGCCTCCTTGTGAATGGAACACTAGTATGATTGACTGACTGGCACTCCATTCACTTCTATAGGGCTGCTGGGAATATAATCTGTCAGCCTCTTCAGACCTCAGAGTATAAGCAGAGGCGATCAAACCTAGTGTTACTCACTAGTCATGCATGTCTCCCTGTTCTGTTTGGCCTTCTGACAGACAACTGGGACCGTTAAGGCTGGAAGAGACCCCAGAGCATAATAGCAGTTTTGATTGTAATGCGTTCTGTCTGAATGAAACTACAGATGAAACCCCAAAAATATTGTAATAACCGACGTGCACGAAATCACATCATTTATCCGGAGTGACATTCGGCTTTGGTTGTGTGTGTGTTTTGTTTTTTTGGGGGTTTTTTATATTAATTGCCTAGCCCTAGGACGACAACTCTTAATGTCATTGGTATGATAACATGCTTTGGCTTCAGCAGAGATTTTATTTTTTCTTTACAGTAAAGAGTGACGTTACCTAGAGAAAAATGGTCGTTGAAACAGGGTACTATGATGTTCTAGGTGTCAAACCTAATGCTACTCCAGAAGAGCTTAAAAAAGCATACAGAAAACTTGCACTAAAGTATCATCCAGACAAGAACCCCAATGAAGGGGAAAAGGTTGGTATTTTCACCATGTTTCAGCTCAATGCACCAATGAGATAATGTATATCCTCCTGTAAGGGTGGCCATAGATCCACAGAAATGGTGGTTTTTTTTTTGGGGGGGGGGTTTTTTTTTGGGTTTTTTTTTTTTGCAATCTTGAGCATTTACTTTTAATTTTGGCAGCCAGTAGACTTGTTGCAAAGGAGCTACTAACTAAAAACTTAAAGGGAGTCTGTCAGCAGGAAAATCAGTATGGCGACAAATGTATCAAATGGGAGAAAGGAAGACGCTTAAAGGCAAGGCAACAAATCGTTTCGTGCACACGCATTTCTCAAGCCTCAGGATGCCACCATTACATTTAGAACCATATGGTTCTAAATGTAATGGTGGCATACCATACATTTGATGGTTCTAAATGTAATGGTGGCATCCTGAGGCTTGAAAAATGCGTGTGCACGAAACGATTTGTTGCCTTGCCTTTAGGGCGTCTTCCTTTCTCCGATTTGATATGGGTGCTTTTATGGACATTCCTTGAATAAAAGTCTACCTCTTTACACAAATCCGGGTGAGTGCCCCCTGTTTTTTTGCCTTTATACTTGTATTCTACGAATAAGACTTTTAAGGGAAGTGCGCCACCCTGTCCAAAATATGGACTTGTTCAGTATGGTCTTCTAGTGCAGTTATAACTCTTATGATCTAGTTCAGACGTCTAAGCAGTGCCACCTTCTTTTTCCTCCACTGTTGGTTACTTTTAATGTCACTGTAAGGGGGTTAAAGCAGGAAGAACAATTATTCCAGCTGATGGAGCAGATTTTCATCAAGCATTTTTAGTTGAATTATAGTTGCTAGTAAAATAATGGTTCTAAAGTCATAAAATGTATGATAGTCCAGTGTGGTATGCTTGTGTAAAGAAGGATAAAGTCTGCTGGATTTAGAACCTTCAAATGTTAAAGGGATTGTCTCACAAGAACTTATCACTGATCCGCAGAATAGGTGACAAATGTCTGTTGCTGGGGCACCCACCCATTGGGAGAAGGGTGTCCTGTCTCAGGTCTGAATAGAGGCACGATAGTACATATGCGCTGCCAATCCATTCAGTCTCTGTAAACTAGCTTCATCATTCCCATGAACTTTGAAGCATTAGTGTGTGTGTGCATCTGTTGTTCATTTAGACAAAGACTTGGAACTGTTGTTGTCCTGATCGGTAGGACCCTCAGTGATCAAAAATCATGGATTTTTGGTGAGAAGTTCTTATTGTGACACAACTCCATTGATTGTCTGGATTGGTCCGTGGGTGTTTGCAAATGTACATTGGTAAAATGATGTTAAAGAGGACCTTTCACCAAATTCAATTCTTTGCAACAGTTAATAGGTGCTGCTTCACTGATTTCAGCAAGATTAGAATTTTTTTCCTCTAGCTCCCACTGTTCCTGTGCAATAAGTACTGTTATTTCTCGTAGCTCATGTGCTATTTAGGCTTTACAGTCAGGTGGGCAAAGTAAGGCAGGACTAGGCAAGGGGGTATGGTGACTTGATACTGTCCACCACTGAATGAAGCTCTGAATCACTGCCCTTTGCCTACTCATGCCTGACACTGCCCATCTGACAGTAGATGGCCTAAGTAGCATATCAGGCACCAAAACTAACAGAATTGATTCCTTGGGAGCTAGAGAAAATTCCAATGGTGTAGCAATTGGGGCGGTGTCTATTAACAGATGCTAAGAACTGGAGTTGGCGCAGATGGTGCGTGGTCCTCTAAGTGTGTTTTACACTAAGATTTGCATATTAAATTCAATTCCTCTTATAGTTTAAACAGATTTCCCAAGCCTATGAAGTTCTTTCTGATCCAAAGAAGCGAGACTTGTATGACAAGGGTGGTGAGCAGGCCATCAAAGAGGGAGGAATGGGCGGTGGTGGATTTGGGTCACCAATGGACATTTTTGATATGTTCTTTGGAGGAGGAGGAAGAATGCAGAGGGAGCGACGAGGTAATGTGAATGTCCACATAAAACTGCCTTCTCAAAAACTCAGATTTTGTTGAAATTGTTGTTCTCACCCAGCGTGTTATTATTTGCAGGTAAAAATGTAGTCCACCAGCTCTCTGTGTCACTTGAAGATCTATATAATGGAGCAACTCGCAAACTGGCATTACAGAAGAACGCAATATGTGACAAATGTGAAGGTATGGATTGATCTGACCTAGCAACACAGGGAGTTTAAGTCTGGTGTTTCCTATGACTGTCTTAAAGGGGTTCTGTCAGGTGGTTTTTCCACCATAAGCTGGTCCCATCAAGTACAGAATGAAGTATTTCCCTTTCTTTTGGTGTCCCTCTATAATCTTTGTTGCAGCAAAATTACGTTTGACTGTAAAATGTACTAAAAGTCATGTGCAAATTAACCATTAATAGTCATGGAGCGTGGGAAGTAGCTACAGCCAGTCTTGTTGTTCCTTTGCTAATCATGCCTAGAGTATCGAAGCTACTTCCTGACTGGTGTAGACTTCAATTTTGTCACATGGGAGTGTGGGACGTTATAAAAGGTAGTCTGTCACCAGATCCCAGCATATCAACCCGGCCCTGCAGATATATAGGTTAGGGTTATCTGAATAAATATTTGCATATTGACAAAAATGGCGATATGATTCACAGTTTGATTCAGGTTACCCTAATCTGCCTGCAAAGCTGGGTGCTTGTGACCGTTCCTTTTAATAAAATCCCCCAGTTTATGTAAGGCACTGCCTCTTAATTCAGTTTTCTGGTGTTAGTTATAGTAAACTTGTTGCTTTTTTGGCCCACCTTGTTCTCTACCCTGCTCACGTTCAGGAATAAAAGTGGCAAGTGAGGAACGGAACAAACTAAGGTGCATCTTTGCTGTAAGAAAGGGCTGTGTGCTAAAGATGCACCACATTAATGCCCACCTATACCAGAAAACTGGCATACACAGTAAATTTTGTAAACCGCTAATTTTATTTATTAAAACCAGATCGTGAAATCTGTCACACTTTGTACTTTGTTTTGTTTTTTTTATTCTATTTTCTTAAAATAACGTGGGGCTGCCATCTTTCCCGAATATGTTAACAGGGTTGTTTTCCAGCTCCAAACTTATTTTTCATGTCGGTGACCTATCCACATGAAAGGCCATCAATATGTGATCTGTCTGGGTCAAAAACCTGGATCCTGCACATATCAGATGCTCTCACACTCAGGTACTGAAAGCTGCTAATGGATGGGGAGCGGGTGCAGTGCTGTTCCTATTCAAGTAATAGAAGCGGCAAAGCAGCACCATACACTTCATCGCCACTCCCCTTACTTGAAAATGAGCTGTGCCGGATATGGTCTTAGTCCACTAGCAGTTTCTGGCACCCAGAGGCTAGAACAACCGATCTCCGCAAGGTCCAGGTGTTAGACCCAGACAGATCTCATACTGATTACCTATCCTGTGAATAGAAGGAAAGGTATGAAAAGGGTTTTCTGGCCCCACACTTCAACAGCTTACAGTGGTATATTTTACCGCAAAGTAATGACCATAGGCAGCATTAGTCTTGAAACCACTCAAGAGGTATGAGGGCCCTTTCTCATGAATGATTTGTTTCCCAAGTTGGGGGAAAAAAAAATTACCAGTTGTACTGTATGGGGCAATGAAGTGTTTTTTTTTTTTTTTTTTTTTTTTTGTATACAGGAAGGTGCTAATAAGCTATGATCTTTGTCAGTTGCTGTAATGATGGATGCAATGTGGTGTTAGCCATACAGCTATAATATTCTATTGTAATCCTGCCTTGTATGTGATCTGAATGAAGTGACAGCTGCAAAGAAAACCCCATACAGAATTGTGGTTGTCAGTCTATTGTGTGGTGGCTAGAGACAAAACTGCAGCGTATAAGTACTTTTTACATTACAGATAGTTACTCGAAAATAATTTTAAAAAAAATTCTAAATTAAATACTAAATACTTTATTTTAAAAAAAAAATAATTTTTTGGTGACACATTCCCTTTAATTTCAGGTCGTGGTGGTAGAAAAGGAGCTGTGGAGTGCTGTGTGAATTGCAGGGGTTCTGGGATGCAAATTAGAATCCATCAAATAGGACCAGGAATGGTCCAGCAGATCCAGTCTGTATGTCCAGAGTGTCAAGGCCAAGGGGAGAGAATCAATCCAAAAGACAGATGTAAGAATTGCAATGGCAGAAAGATTATCAGAGAAAAGAAGATTCTTGAAGTTCACATTGACAAAGGTTTGTGCATACAGACTTAGACTTATTTTTGTGGCCATCTTTATAATAATTCCACGCTGCTTTCTGCTTTTGCTTGGGATGTCGAAGTGAAAAAACAGATGTGTAACATAACAATGAGGTTGGGTTTAAGCAAACAACCTTATTTTTATATTTTTATTTTTTTAAGATATTATAGAAGGTATGTGTGGCAAGCATTAACCCATTCAGGTCATGTTAGGTCTATGAACTGAAGGGGTTAGTCCCAAAAGCATATTATTCCTTTGAGCCATTGATGGTCAGTAAAATGTTCACATTTCTCCTACTGTACCTGGTATTTTCATAGTATTTCTGTACATTCCTTATTTACTGTAGGCACGCTAAAATTTTGTGTAAACTTATTTATGGAGTGCATTAATCTAAACAGGAATGAAGGATGGTCAGAAAATCACATTCTCTGGTGAGGGTGACCAAGAACCAGGCCTTGAACCTGGAGATATCATCATTGTATTGGACCTGAAGGATCATGCTGTGTTTACAAGGTATAAAATAGTATTCTATTTTGGTATGTGTTTTAAAACTAAATGGGAACAGTTGAAGTGTCCACTGCTTCCTACTGTGTATGATGTAGAGGCTTGTAAGAAATGAGAAAATGAGGGCAGGGGACATTATCAAAAATAGAAACTTACCTTGGTATCATATGAAGGACCGGACAACTGTGTATAAATGTCCAAATCCTGACACTTTCAATCAGTGATATCTCTGGAAATTGTACCGTTAGAACTGCATCTTTGGTGTCATATAAAAGAGAATCTTTTATATGATGTGTAGAGTTTCCGCATTTTATAATGCTTGAGATATAACTGTTTGATAAGGCAGTCACTTCACTTTCTCCATTTCGCACAAGCCTGTCAAGACCCCCCCCCCCCCCAGGGGGGACTCAACAATCCCGGGGTGTGTGTAAAATTTTTTTTTTTTTTTTTTTTTTCTCTCTCCCTCGTCCAGGGGTGCCTTGTGTCTGAAAAGGTTGGGGAAACTCTGCAGTATGCAGTGAGGAGCATTGGACAGCTCTCAAAAGAGAAGCTTTTAAGAGTTCTACTTTAAAGGAATAGTCCCCCAAACTTTTATTCCCTATTGCTTTGATCCTTAATGGTCATGAGAACAGTTGTCCCCCTTTGAATGGATCTACAGTTGCATATGTATGGGACTGCTGAAGATTGCAAAGTTCAGAGCTCTCCTATCTTCAGCAGTCACATACTGCTAAATGGAGCAGCAGCAGACTTGCACATTCAAGTAATGTATTTCTTAAACATATTTCAGGAGGGGAGAAGATCTTCTGATGCACATGGAAATAGAGCTTGTGGAGGCACTGTGCGGCTTTCAAAAACCCATAGTTACATTGGATTCAAGGACTATAATTATTACTTCTCATCCTGGTTAGTAGGACTCTTAAACTGGTCTATTCAACATTATGATTGAAAACACTGGAGCTCACTGTAAACTAATGCATGTTTTGGCTTTCAGGTCAGATTGTCAAACATGGCGATATTAAATGTGTATTAAATGAAGGTATGCCAATCTATCGTAGACCATATGAAAAGGGACGCCTTATTATTGAATTCCAGGTAAGTAATTTCTTCTGCCTTACTTCAGATTGATCTTTTTACAGCATGTAGTGGAAATATTGGGATATAATGAAATTCATAATCAGTGGGGGTCCTGCAGAGCAAGGGGACAATTTTACTGTACATTCTTAACTGACTACAAGAAGTGTGACTGTCTTGTTCACATGAACGAGGCTTAAAGCGGTTGTCCAGGCAAAAAAATAAATAAATGAAAATCTGCTGCGAGCGATGGGGAGAGAAAAAAAAAAATCCCAGTGCTTCGTTGCCTCCCAGTGTGGTCTTTTTCGTTGTGGCCTCAGCGGTCACTTCCACTGGAAGGCAAATCAGTGGCTGCAGGAGTGGATTGTGCTGGGAGGACACCTTGCAGGTGAGTGTTAGAGATATTGCATCTAAGCTACAGTATTGGGGACAACTATACTCTTTAAATGGGTTATGGTGCTATGGTTGCTACTACTTGTTTTGCTAATCTGTGTGGGACCTCCATCCATTATACATTGTAGAATACTGTTAAAGCAACTGCAAATTGGTGTTGTGTGTTTTGTTTTTTGTTTTTTTTTTGTGTTTGTTTTTTTGTTTTTGTTTTTTTAATATACAACTTTCTACTTTATTGCAGGTTAACTTTCCTTCCAGCGGTTTCATTTCAGCTGACAAACTTCCATTGTTAGAAAAGCTCTTGCCCTCAAGAAAAGTCCTTGAAGAGAATGAAGATCTGGAGCAAGTTGAGCTCATGGAATTTGATCCATCTCAGCAGAGGCGTTCTCATTACAATGGAGAAGCATATCATGATGACGATGAGGATCACCCAAGAGGAGGAGTTCAGTGCCAGACCTCTTAAGTCAAACCAATGAAAACTTAGTTTCCCAGTAATATTCCCAATAACCTAATGGAAAAGATAAAAATGCAGTGCATTTTTTTGGCTTGAGAGCCACTTGGTGCTGGCATTTACTTCTGTCCTGAAGATGCATAGGGAACGCTGTTGAGCAATGGATTTTATGCTGCTTCAGTACTGAAACTTGATGAACTTGTGTTTGTACATGGAGACTCCTATCCTAATGCATATTCTGTGTGTTTTAACATGAAGCTGTGTATCAATGGAATAACAACTTACAGTAACTGTTAAACTACTCCTGTATGTAAAATCCAACTTGTTCCCAGAAGTTTCACTAGTAGTGTGTTCTTGTCTTGTGAGTTCAGGTAAATGGCATGTTAATTTCTCAAGATTTCTTCAGAAAAGGTTTTAGATTCCTACAGTAATCCCAATAATTTTTCTGATACCTCTTAGATTCAGTTTGTACTTTTAAATCGAATGTCTTTAATTTAAACTTTATTTTTTTTTTTTTTTGACATTCTGATTAAAACATTACTGAAGTTTTAGTCGCTAACTGTTTTTGTCACAGGCTTATTTCCATGCTTCAGGTGACACAAGTGCTTATAAAGTGTCAATTTACATACTATTAAATTCTAATGATTAAATAGATCTACAGCCTTGGCTTTTTCTGCATATCACACCTTCAGAAAGGTGCATTTGTTAACGCAACAGACTGCTGCTAGAGTGTAAGGTGCATTTTTAGTTTTGTTGTTACTGTGCAAAACTTGTGTGTGGGGGGGGGAACTAGAAAGAATAACTACAAAAATAGAAATGCTTATAGACTTTCTCAACACAACCATCCATGAAAGCACCACTGGAGTCAGGGCTCTGCCTTTTAATAGGAACTAGAAGAAGCACTAGAGTTTAAAGGCCCCTCCCACACCTCAGTGGGTGTGGGGTTATTTTCCTCTCCCTATTACAGATAAGAGGTACTGCCAGGAGCCTGTTGTCAGAAGTATTTTCTCTTTCCAGCTCCCTCATTCTAGTGTTCTTACTGTACATACAGAGGACAGGTACAGAGAGGTGTCCTACATTCCTATACAAAAGTGGAAGTGGGGGCCTTGATCAGAGAGTCCTTATCTCTTCCTCACTCTTAATCCAGTTAATCTTAAATCAGTTAGTACCCCTTGTAGCAGTTTATCGTAAATCCCTTTTAACCTGAGTTCCTCTGTCTGGGTCTTGACAAGGGAATTCCTGTGGCCAGACTCTTCTTCCTTTCCTGGGTTTTCTGTGTCCTGGTATTACCATAAGAGTTCTGAAAGTCAGTATGGTTTGAGTTTGGGCAGTGGATGTCTGCCTCTTCCAGCATAACAGCCACTTTGGAGGTGGCAGAAGATCAAAGGAGTTGCGACAGGGGAGGCAGATAACTTCACGTGCCTGGAGCCAGCAATATGGAAGACTAGAGTTGGACCTTCTGGCATCAGTAATAGAAGCCAGGAGGGGAGGTGGGCTTACACTAATCACTTGGCCAAGAGGTCATTATAAGTAGGCCATTAAAATGCACAGCCTAGCCCTCCATGTGAGCTGCCTTGTCTGTTGCATTGGAAGTTACTGCTGTTTAGAATCTGCTCCAGTGTTGTCAGGATGCCTTAGACCAGACATCCCACACACAATCAGCTGAATCCCCAGGCCTCCCAGTCTGGTACTTATTTGGTAACAAAAAAATTTTTTTTTTACTGCAAAATTAAGGAAGTTCTGCTTTTAACACTAGATCCAGGAGTTGTGGAATCTGTAAAAAGGTCCTTTCATATTCTAAACCACTCTACCAGCTCTGTTTAGGGCCATTGCTGAGGAGTCCTTCCTCTATATCCCCAGTCTCCCTTCTGACATCAACTAGTCCGGCTAGGTCAGATTCTGAGCACAAGGATGAACCCCAGGGTCAGCTCATCTGTGGAAGTGTCAATTAGGTAGAGCATCCTTCTCTATAGATCAAGGGAAGGCAACTTTTTTTTTTTTTTTTTTTTTTTGTTCGGCGTGCAGATTTTAATTTAAAAATCAAAGATGAGGTACTCGGAGCGCCGGTCAATAATTGTAAGTCTGACGACACCTAAACTAAAGTCATATACCACAATCCAAGTGCTACCACCAGATGCTTCAGAACACATGTTTACCTGTACTTTTCCATTAGAAGCAATGAAAGTAAATGTGCAGCCCACAATTAGTGGTAAATGTATGTGTCCAAGAGCACTGTATGGCAGCATCCTTATTGTAAAAATGCACTATCTGGATGCAGCTACACATGTGGACAAAATTGTTGGTACCCTTAACGTAATATTTTGTTGCACAACCTTTTGAGCCAATCACTGCAATCAAACGATTCCTGTAACTGTCAATGAGATTTTGGCACCTCTCAACAGGTATTTTGGCCCACTCCTCATGAGCAAACTGCTCCAGTTGTCTCGGATTTGAAGGGTGCCTTTTCCAGACGGCATGTTTCAGCTCCTTCCAAAGATGCTCAATAGGATTTAGGTCAGGGCTCATAGAAGGCCACTTCAGAATAGTCCAATGTTTTCCTCTTTCATTCATGGGTGTTTTTAGCCATGTGTTTTGGGTCATTATCCTGTTGCAAGACCCATGACCTGCGACTGAGACCAAGCTTTCTGACACTGGGCAGCACATTTCTCTCTAGAATTCCTTGATAGTCTTGATATTTCATTGTACCATGCACAGATTCAAGACCCCCTGTTCCAGATGCAGCAAAGCAGCCCCAGAGCATAGCAGAGCCTCCTCCATGTTTCACAGTAGGGACAGTGTTCTTTTCAAGATATGCTTCATTTTTCCGTCTGTCAACATAGAGCTGATGTGCCTTGCCAAAAATTTCGATTTTTGTCTCATCGGTCAATAGGACATTCTCCCAGAAGCTTTGTGGCTTGTCAACATGTAGTTTGGCAAACTCCAGTCTGGCTTTTTTATGGTTTGTTTTCAACAATGGTGTCCTCCTTGGTCGTCTCCCATGAAGTCTGCTCAAACAACGACGGATAGTGCGATCTGACACTGATGTTTCTTGAGCTTGAAGTTCACCTTTAATCTCTGTAGAAGTTTTTCTGGGCTCTTTTGTTACCATTCGTATTATCCTTCTCTTTGATTTGTCATCAATTTTCCTCCTGCGGCCACGTCCAGGGAAGTTGGCTACAGTCCCATGGATCTTAAATTTCTCAATAATATGTGCAACTGTAGTCACAGGAACATCAAGCTGCTTGGAGATGGTCTTATAACCTTTACCTTTAACATGCTTGTCTATAATTTTCTTTCTAAGCTCCTGAGACAACTCTTTCCTTCGCTTCCTCTGGTCCATGTTGAGTGTAGTACTCACCATAACACCAAACAGCACAGTGAGTATCTGTAGCCCTATATACAGGCCCACTGACTGATTACAAGATTGTAGACAGCTGTGATGCTAATTAGTGGGGACACCTTGATTTAACATGTCCCTTTGGTCACATTATTTTCAGGGGTACCATCATTTCTGTCCAGGCCTGTTTCATGAGTTTTCTTTTTTTTTTAAATTCTGTTGAAGCATGGTTGAAAAGCAATGTCTGACTTTCATTTGTTCATTTTCATAGAATTTTTATATATTACTTTTGTCAGATTCAAGTTATTTCTGTGACCATTGTGGGTATTTCATTAAACGAGGGCTACCAACAATTTTGTCCACCTGCGTATGTTCTTAGGCCACTGGAACTTTTACTTTGTAAAACTGCGTTCACATGGTGCATTTTTGCACAAAAAAGCCTGTTTTCTGTGCAAAATCATATCCTTAATGCAGAAATCCTGTAGTAATCTCTGCGGACCTTCTGTGAAAAGCGCTGCGGGAAAAACCACAATGTTACCGCCATGGTTTCTCCACCAGCGCTTTTTTTTTTTTTTTGCTGCAGCCAGCTACGTGGGGCCTTAGCCTTAATAAAGCCCAAGTGCCACTTTAATTACATTAATTGACCCTCATATTATGCCTGATTCCCCCTGACATAAATACTGCGCCCCTAATGACCCCTTATATCAATGACCACCCCATTATGTTCATAATGCCCCCTAATATAAATGATGGCCCCTTATATAAACAACCTCCCCCTTGTATTCATAATACCCCGTAATAACCCTTATATAAATGACCCCCCCCCCCCATCATCATAATGCCCGCTAATGAATCCTCCCTTTATAGTTATATTTCCCCCTCCTAACCACCCCTTATACTATTAATATACCCACAAAAAAAAAAGTCACTCACCTACTTGCGATGCTGATGTATGGAGTCTGCTTCCTCCCGGTCCACGCACAGGACGTCTGTGTCTGAGCGCGGGCGGCGCGATGACGTCACAACATCGCGCCGCCCGTGCTGAGAAGCAGACATCCGTCTGTGGTCTCGGCATCTTGTAAACCACAAGCCTGTATTGACTTGCGGTTTACAATACTGTTAAGTTGCAGGACACATTTTAACTAGATCGGTGTCTGCAGGGCCAGGGGCAGCCGCCTCCTCTGCCCCCCCCACTAGCTACGCCTCTGGAAACCAGGCTTATATTATAATTTCAAAAGCATCAAACAAAGGAGGATTTATGCCAGGGGGTGTGTAGGGAGTCCCCCTATTCTTATTTGGTAAAATTTGAAACAGATATCTTATTTAAGCTAACAGGCTGAGACTCATGGTTGTATTCTTTCTTGCCATGTCAGCTTCCTTGTGGTCAATAGATGAGCGCTAACCTCCTCAGAAACAGATTTTTTTTTTTTTTTTTATGGTTTGTTCCAAATGCTACAAAGAATGATGGTAAGAAAAGGATGTGTGGCAGCTATGCAGATTGAAGTGTTACTGTGAAGGCAGTCACTAGGGCATTTAAGATGGCTGAAGGTAAGACTGCATATGTGTATGTGGATTACAGGTACACATTTTGGGATTGCCCATGGTTATGTCCTCATCTGGTGTAGTACAGACTTGTTGGATTCTCGGGCAAACCAATCAAACATGTAGACACTCTAACCCAGGGGTCCCCAAACTACGGCCCGCGGGCCGCATCCGGCCCCCGGAGGCCATTTACCCGGCCCGCGTCGCAATTTCCTTGTGTTATTTCAGTTGTGAGGGCACAGGCGCTTACAATTGAAATAACCCGCCGAGCGCTACACGGGAAGTCTTGTTCCCGTGTAGACGCTCGGCGCTCGTCGTCCGGACCTAGAATGAGCACGTCATGACGCACGACGTGCTCATCTAGGCCTTACAGCCGAAGACAGAGGAGCCGGGACCACAGCGCGGGAGCGGTTGCAGTGCTAGGTAAAGTATATTTTCACTTTTTTTTTTTACTGGGCATGGAGGGGGATCAGAGAACTGGATCTATATGGGGGATTGATGGGACCTATATGGGGGAGAGAGCTGGCCCTATATGGGGGAGACTGCATGGGACCTATATGGGGGGGCATGGGACCTATATGGGAGAAAGAGCTGGCCCTATATGAGGGAGACTGCATGGGACCTATATGGGGGAGGCATGGGACCTATATGGGGGAAAGAACTGGCCCTATATGAGGGAGACTGCATGGGACCTATATGGGGGAGACTGCATGGGACCTATATGAGGGAAAGAGCTGGACCTATATGGGGGAGAGAGCTGGACTTATATGGGGGCAGAGTGCTGGACCTATTTGCAAATATGGAACCGGACATTGACTATCTCATTAGCCAAAAGCAGGCCCATACTTCACATTGAAATAATGGTGAGTTTGTTGACTTAAATTTACTATTTCTTTATTTTGAATGTTGTATTTGTTCCCTTTTTGTTTTACTTTAAAATGAGATACGTGTAGTGTGCATAGGGATTTTCATAGTTTTTCTTATAGTCCGGCCCTCCAACGGTCTGAGGGACAGTGAACCGGCCCCCTGTGTAAAAAGTTTGGGGACCCCTGCTCTAACCCATTTACTAGAGCTACCAAAGAAGGTGGCTATCAAAGGTTCAGGTCTATACAAAAGGAGTCAAACCCAGAAGTCAGGGGTAACCTGATGATGGATAAGGTTGCCAAAGGCTGCAGCATTGTAGCCCCTCCCAGTGACAGTGATAACAGAGTATACAGGTAACCAGGGGAGTCTGGATCTGTCTTACGTCTCCTGCAGAAACAAGTCCCACAGGCTGAGCAAGACCAGTGGAAAGAGAAGATGGCACAGGGTGAGGATGGCATTTGAAGAATTGGTAAGAAACTTTGTTTGCCAAGAGCCCTGTACCTCGTAATGACCCATCCGGCACAGCCCCACTTAAGTAAAAGAGGCCATGTGTATTGTAGTACCCTTACATTGATTGGCCCAGGGATTCGAAACATGCAGCAACAAGGTTTGTGCAGGCGTACATAATTTGTGCTTGCCATAACCGAGGTAAAATGGTGAAGGTACCTGCTTGACACATTTTACAACCATCTTCACTGTTTCAGAGACTGCAAGTGGGTTCATCTAACTGCTAAAGGTAGGCCAATATGAGTATGTCTTTCCATTGATCTCTTTTCAGGAGAGTCATGGCCTGTGACTACAGTCACAATAAAGAACATGGGTAAGAAATTATCTTCGGAGATTGTATGTAAAATATGAAGTATCTAAAGTACTAGAGAGGAATAGAGGAATATATTTTAGAGAAGTCTAGAAAGGTCCTGAATTACTTTCTGCTGAATCTAGGCATTGTTTGAGTCTTCTGTACACCGTGTTACCCTTAGAATAGTGGCAAAGTGGAAAGGCCTAAGTTGAAAGTTTAGAAGGCTAAGGAAGAGATACATAAACATTGGATAGAATGTTTGCCCCTGGCCTTCTATTCTGTGTACACCACCTCCCCTTTAGAAAGATCATACTTACTCCATATGGGATACTCGATTGTGACTCCTTCCCAGAACAGGCTTGTATCTTCCTCAGCAGATGCAAGCATTGCATGGGGATTTAACTAGTTATGTTAGGATTTTTCTAACCAAATTGAAAAATGCTTATAAATATGTGTTTTCTCCCATCCCGGATCACGATCTAAAGCATCACATAATTTGTAGACAGGAGATTGAGTGGGGGATTGCATGTGAGAAGAAGCCTTGACTCAAGGTTTGATGACCCATATCAGGTGCAACTGACCACTGCACAGATGTAAAATTGGAAGGCAGAGCAACGTGGGTTCACACCAGCCACTGCAAGAAGGTGTTTGATCTGGAAACTAATTATCATGATGTGGCCCCTGGTGGGAACACTGAAAGTTGTACTTAAGGATTGGGAATTTATAAAACTTCATGAAAAAAATTATGAAAGGGTTCCCAGTCTGATTTGAGTAACTATTGGATATGTACTGATGCCCTGTGGCTGCTAGGACTATGCCTTACCTTGCTTTACCAGTTACAGAACAAGACGTTCCAGCCACAGAGCTGGAATATGGCTAAGGTTTAATATAATATATTATATTTTATTGTGACTAAGGTTCATGGAATGTGACTCTGGTGTCTATTCCCATAGCCGAAAAATCCCTGGTGGCAGGTGAACCTGATGGAAGGAAAGGGTAACTTGTTTGATTATAAGGAAGTACGAGGTGTATGGTTTAAAAAGCTAATAAGGTCAGCAGTATTGGAACAGGTACCCGTAGCAGACCTCAAGGTGAGCTTCTCTACACAGGAACCTAACAAACAAGGGAAAGGGAATGTGATTTTAGATCTTGTTCCCTAAGAACTGTGCATGGCAAGACATGGCCTAGAGCCATGTCCTATCAGGTAATAATAATTTAATAAGTTAATGTTGAAAACTAGGAGCAAGCATACAATCCGATGTTTTGAATTATGGAGAGGATGGAAATGATGGATGTGGCCCTTTCTCATATTATAGCCCTGTGGCTAAAATCAATTGTGCTATTTTTCCAATTCAACTCAGTTGATGTATTTTGATGTATGGGTTATAGTATACGTTGCCTGATAGTGTATATGTGGTTTGCAGTGACCATGCATTCCAATGGATATACTTTGCAGGGGGGGGGGGGGAACCTTAGATTTGCATCCTCTGTTATCTGATCATCCCACTCCCGTCTCTAAGACTTTTCTCGAACGGCACCAGTGCTCTGAAATGCTTTACCCCAGACAATCTGATTAATCCCCAACTACAGCAGCTTCAAAACTGCCCTAAAATCACATATGTATGGTCAGGCTTATCACGTGACCTGATCACCATGTAGTGTGCGGAGGTGTAGAACAATAACACCTTTTATCCTTCCTCCTCTGTTCCTCAGATCCTGGCCCCTCCATCTAGAAGTTACACCACACTCCTTGCACTTAGTATCTGTTTATTCAAAGATACTGTCTGGTGACGGCTCATACAGCTTCAGTTACACAACCTTTTCTATTAAAAGATGGCTGGACCATTGTAGCAAACAAGCCCTCTGACCTCTTGTGTCCCCCTATCTCCTCATAGAATGTAAGCTCTTGCGAGCAGGGCCCTCACTCCTATTGTTTGATATGTTTATTTCTTTGTCACATTGTAATGTCTAATGTGTCCTCTGATTTGTAAAGTACTACGGAATATGTTGACGCTATATAAATAAAGTTATTATTATTATGTAGTGTCTGTGGGAGTCATAAATGAGGCATTATTATATCTAATGCTAATACAGATGTGGGGTAAGTTTACAGAGTCAATAGACTATTTAGAGGATTATTCAGAGTATGGGGCTACACTAATATTGTTTAGAATATTAACGACTAAACAACACTCTATTTTATTGGTTTACCTCACTGCACCACAAAGAGGTATGTGTCACATTATAGGCCCAACTTGTTGCCACTATAAAGACCTTGCTGGCAATCTTCAGATCCAGGCAGTTGTGGATAAGGTTGAGGAACTTCTTCTTTAAGATTACCTGTAGTAATGGCACCTGTTTGACATTGTTATCAGTATAAAAGACACCTGTCCACAACCTCAAACAGTCACACTCCAAACTCCACTATGGTGAAGACCAAAGAGCTGTGGAAGGACACCAGAAACAAAATTGTAGACCTGCACCAGGCTGTGAAGACTGAATCTGCAATAGGCAAGCAGCTTGGTGTGAAGAAATCAACAGCAATAATTAGAAAATGGAAGACATACAAGACCACTGATAATCTCCTTCGATCAGGGGCTCCACGCAAGATCTCACCCTGTGGGGTCAAAATGATGACAAGAATGGTGAGCAAAAATCCCAGAACCACATGGGGGAACCTAGTGAATGACCTTCAGAAAGCTGGGACTAACATAACAAAGGCTACCGTCAGTAACACACTACACCGCCAGGGACTCAGATCCTGCAGTGCCAGACGTGTCCCCCTGCTTAAGCCAGTACATATCCGAGCCCGCCTGAAGTTTGCTAGAGAGTATTTGGATGTTCCAGAAGAGTATTGGGAGAATGTCATATGGTCAGATGAAACCAAAGCAGAACTGTTTGGTAGAAACACAACTCGTCGTGTTTGGAGGAGAGTGAATGCTGAGTTGCATCCAAAGAACACCATACCTACTCTGAAGCATGGGGGTGGCAACATCATGCTTTGGGACTGTTTCTCTGCAAAGGGACCAGGATGACTGATCCGTGTACATGAAAGAATGAATGGGGCCATGTATCGTGAGATTTTGAGTGCAAACCTCCTTCCATCAGCAAGGGCATTGAAGATGAAACGTGGCTGGGTCTTTCAGCATGACAATGATCCCAAGCACACCGCCAGGGCAACGAAGGAGTGGCTTCGTAAAAAGCATTTCAAGGTCCTGGAGTGGCCTAGCCAGCCTCCAGATCTCAAATCCATAGAAAACCTTTGGAGAGAGTTGAAAGTCCGTGTTGCCCAGCGACAGCCCCAAAACATCTCTGCTCTAGAGGAGATCTGCATGGAGGAATGGGCCAACATACCAGCAACAGTGTGTGCCAATCCTTGTGAAGACTTACAGAAAACGTTTGACCTCTGTCATTGCCAACAAAGGATATATAACAAAGTATTGAGATGAACTTTTGTTATTGACCAAATACTTATTTTACACCATAATTTGCAAATAAATTCTTTAAAAATCAGACAATGTGATTTTCTGGATTTGTTTTCTCATTTTGTCTCTCATAGTTGAGGTCAACCTATGATGTCAATTACAGGTCGGCCTCATCTTTTTAAGTGGGAGAACTTGCACAATTGGTGGCTGACTAAATACTTTTTTTTTCCCCACTGTATATATAAAAATAAGTTTCTGTCTGTCGGTCTGTCTTCTTTATGCGCGACCAAACGACAGGGCCGATCCTCACCAAATTTGGCACACAGGTACATCAGGTGTCCGGGAAGATTTTAGACTGGGTCTCAGCTCTCTAGGACGTACCGTTCCTGCGATACAGTATTCCCAAAAAATGACCTGCATCAGCCAATACAAGCCAGCAAGTCTTTCACTCATATTCCAACTGCCATACACACGGTCCCTTATCAGCCAATAGAAGCTCGCAGGCGCTTAGTCTCCTCAGGCACACAGCTTTACACCAGGTTTCCATAGCAACCAAGCTATTTATGACCTGTATGAGTCAACAGCAGTTCGCAGGTCCTTAAATACTCAGTCATATCACGTGTATCAGCCAATATAAGTTCACATTTCATTTACCAGGTTTCCATAACAACACAGCCATAAATAGACTGTACCTATACTAGACTCAGTGGCGTAACTAGGAATGGCTGGACCCCAAGGCGAACATTTGATTGGGTCCCCCCCCCCCCGGCATGCGCCCCCTCCCTTCACACAAACTGCATTTCTGCACAAACTATTATGCCCCATAGTGGCCCCTTCATATAGCACTCCCCGCTACTTCTTCAATGTTGGACCAGATGTCGCGTGAGCCAGGCATGCGTCGCGATGCATAATGACGTCGGACTGGCCCACCGACATCTGGGACGTCAGCAAGGAGGCCCGAAGCCTGCTGGAGCACAGGAGAGGTAAGTAACAGTGTTTTTAATGTTCCCTCAACTCCTCTGGGCCTCCGATCATTATACAGTATAATGATAGCAGTGTTTGTGGAGTTCTCAGCCCGCAGGCCTTACTTAGCGATCCCAGCTCCTGCTCTCAGCCGCCTCCGCAGAAGGTGAAGCACAGGCGGCTGTGAGCATGAGCAGGCATCAGTAAGTAAATAGGGCCCGTTACATGCTGTTGTTACACCAGCAGGTAACGGCCTATTAAAAAAAAAAAAAAAACATCAGGGGCCCGCCGGGACCCCTAATGTCCCGGGCCCTGTGGCAGCTGCTAACACTGCTACCCCGGTATTTACGCCACTGACTGGAATGCCATACTGGATGTCATCATTCTTATAAATTGAAACGTTTTTAAACTACTCATGCCCCCTGCAGCAAAATGCATGGCTGCTGCTCAAGCTAATGAAAACTCTCAGCAGACGCAAGCCCGTCTCCAATCTGACAAGGCATTGTCAGCCACATGCACACAGCTGCACTCCATGTTTCCATAACAACCGAGCCGTTTTTCACTGCTTGTAGGTCAGCTTTAAAGGGCCAGGGTGCTGTGGATGACACTGTTACACAAGGTCACATACACACAGCTTTACTCCAGGTTTTCCATAACAACCGCTTTCAGGTTTTTTACTGATATCCAAACTGAGATACACATGATCACATGACGCTTATGGACCAATGGAAAATCGCAGGTTCTTCAGTCTTGACATACACACAGCTTTACACCAGGTTTCCATAGCAACCAAGCTATTTATGACCTGTATGAGTCAATAGCAGTTCGCAGGTCCTTAAATATTCAGTCATATGACATATATCAGCCAATATACACTACCGTTCAAAAGTTTGGTGTCACCCAGACAATTTTGTGTTTTCCATGAAAACTCACGCTTTTATTTATCAAATGAGTTGCAAAATGAATAGAAAATATAGTCAAGACATTGACAAGGTTAGCAATAATGATTTTTATTTGAAATAATAATTTTCTCCTTCAAACTTTGCTTTGTCAAAGAATGCACCATTTGCAGCAATTACAGCATTGCAGACCTTTGGCATTCTAGCTGTTAATTTGCTGAGGTAATCTGGAGAAATTTCACCCCATGCTTCCAGAAGCCCCTCCCACAAGTTGGATTGGCTTGATGGGCACTTTTTGCGTACCATACGGTCAAGCTGTTCCCACAACAGCTCAATGGGGTTGAGATCTAGTGACTGCGCTGGCCATTCCATTACAGATAGAATACCAGCTGCCTGCTTCTTCCCTAAATAGTTATTGCATAATTTGGAGGTGTGCTTTGGTTCATTTTCCTGTTGTAGGATGAAATTGGCTCCAATCAAGCGCTGGTCACAGGGTATGGCATGGCATTGCAAAATGAAGTGATAGCCTTCCTTATTGAAAATCCCTTTTACCTTGTACAAATCTTCCACTTTACCAGCACCAAAGCAACCCCAGACCATCACATTACCTCCACCATGCTTGACAGATGGCGTCAGGCACTCTTCCAGCATCTTTTCAGTTGTTCTGCGTTTCACAAATGTTCTTCTGTGTGATCCAAACACCTCAAACTTCGATTCGTCTGTCCATAACACTTTTTTTCCAATCTTCCTCTGTCCAATGTCTGTGTTCTTTTGTCCATATTAATCTTTTCCTTTTATTAGCCAGTCTCAGATATGGCTTTTTCTTGGCCACTCTGCCCTGAAGGCCAGCATCCCTGAGTCGCCTCTTCACTGTAGACGTTGACACTGGCGTTTTGCGGGTACTATTTAATGAAGCTGCCAGTTGAGGAACTGTGAGGCGTCGATTTCTCAAACTAGAGACTCTAATGTACTTGTCTTGTTTCTAAGTTGTGCAGCAGGGCCTCCCACTTCTCTTTCTACTCTGGTTAGAGTCTGTTTGTGCTGTCCTCTGAAGGGAGTAGTACACACCGTTGTAGGAAATCTTCAGTTTCTTGGCAATTTCTTGCATGGAATAGCCTTCATTTCTAAGAACAAGAATAGACTGTCGAACCAACAAATGTAATGCTCCAGATTCTCAACTAGCTCAAAGGTAGGTCAGTTTTATAGCTTCTCTAACCAGCAAAACTGTTTTCAGCTGTGCTAACTAACTTGCACAAGGGTTTTCTAAACATCCATTAGCCTTCTTACACAGTTAGCAAACACAATGTACCATTGGAACAATGGAGTGATGGTTGCTGGAAATGGGCCTCTATACACCTATGTAGATATTGCATTAAAAACCAGACATTTGCAGCTAGAATAGTCATTTACCACATTAACAATGTATAGAGTGTATTTCTGATTCATTTAATGTTATCTTCATTGAAAAAAACTGCTTTTCTTTCAAAAATAAGGAAATTTCTAAGTGACCCTAAACTTTTGAACGGCAGTGTAAGTTCACATTTCATTTACCAGGTTTCCATAACAACACAGCCATAAATAGACTATACCTATACTGGACTGCCATACTGGATGTCAAGTGCAAAACTGACCAATTCTTACAGGGCCACTACACAAACAAAAAATGAAATATACCTGTGCGAAGCCGGGTCCTTTTGCTAGTATCATTTATTTTATAATTGGGGGTAGAAGCAGGATGGGTGTGCAAGTAAGAACAATGTGGGTCGGGTGCCTGAAAAAGTAAGGAGCCAAAGATGTCTGTGCTGCAAACTTTACAGAATCTGGAAGAAGTGGTCATGGCCGTCCAGATAGAAAAGATGGGGAATGTGAACAATTAGTCAGAGACGTTACCTGTAAGTCACTAAATGTTGCTGCACTGTATTCACCTAAATCATCTGTAGAGCCCTGTGTAGAGCCAATATATACCACTATACGGTCACTGTATAGTGATAATATCGATATACCTAAGTTGAGGGCCCTCTTGCACATGTTTAGAAACGAGTATCAATTCCAGGTCTCATAAAAAAGAAGATGAGAAGTTTTATTCTCAGGAATTATTGGCATCAAGAATTTGAAGCTAATTTTGATTAAAATTCTGAAATATGTTCCAAAATTTACCTCACTTTCATTTCAATAGGAGTTTCAGGCAGAATCTGGGTATTTATTTACTTTGCTTACTTACAGTCATATGAAAAAGTTTGGGCACCCCTATTAATCTTAATCATTTTTAGTTCTAAATATTTGGGTGTTTGCAACAGCCATTTCAATTTGATATATCTAATAACTGATGGACACAGTAATATTTCAGGATTGAAATGAGGTTTATTGTACTAACAGAAAATGTGCAATATGCATTAAACCAAATTTGACCGGTGCAAAGTATGGGCACCTCAACAGAAAGTGACATTAATATTTAGTAGATCCTCCTTTTGCAAAAATAACAGCCTCTAGTCGCTTCCTGTAGCTTTTTATCAGTTCCTGGATCCTGGATGAAGGTATTTTTGCCATTCCTCTTTACAAAACAATTCCAGTTCAGTTAGTTTGATGGTCGCCGAGCATGGCGCCCGCTTCAAATTATCCCACAGATGTTCAATGATATTCAGGTCTGGGGACTGGGATGGCCATTCCAGAACATTGTAATTGTTCCTCTGCATGATGCCTGAGTAGATTTGGAGCTGTGTTTTGGATCATTGTCTTGCTGAAATATCCATCCCCGGCGTAACTTCATTCGTCACTGATTCTTGTACATTATTGTCAAGAATCTGCTGATACTGAGTTGAATCCATGCGACCCTCAACTTTAACAAGATTCCCGGTGCCGGCATTGGCCACACAGCCCCAAAGCATGATGGAACCTCCACCAAATTTTACAGTGGGTAGCAAGTGTTTTTCTTGGAATGCTGTGTTTTTTGGACGCCATGCATAGCGCCTTTTTGTATGACCAAACAACTCAATCTTTGTTTCATCAGTCCACAGGACCTTCTTCCAAAATGAAGCTGGCTTGTCCACATGTGCTTTTGCATACCTCAGGCGACTCTGTTTGTGGCGTGCTTTAAGAAACAGCTTCTTTCGCATCCATCTCCCATACAGCTTCTCCTTGTGCAAAGTGTGCTGTATTGTTGACTGATGCACAGTGACACCATCTGCAGCAAGATGATGCTGCAGCTCTTTGGGGTGGTCTGTGGATTGTCCTTGACTGTTCTCACCATTCTTCTTCTCTGCTTTTCTGATATTTTTCTTGGCCTGCCACTTCTGGGCTTAACAAGAACTGTCCCTGTGGTCTTCCATTTCCTTACTATGTTCCTCACAGTGGAAACTGACAGGTTAAATCTCTGAGACAACTTTTTGTATCCTTCCCCTGAACAACTATGTTGAACAATCTTTGTTTTCAGATCATTTGAGAGTTGTTTTGAGGAGCTCATGATGCCACTCTTCAGAGGAGATTCAAATAGGAGAACAACTTGCAATTGGCCACCTTAAATACCTTTTCTCATGATTGGATACACCTGGCTATGAAGTTCAAAGCTCAGTGAGATTACAAAACCAATTTTGTGCTTCAGTAAGTCAGTAAAAGTAGTTAGGAGTATTCAAATCAATAAAATGATAAGGGTACCCAAATTTTTGCACCGGTCAAATTTTGGTTTAATGCATATTGCACATTTTCTGTTAGTACAATAAACCTCATTTCAATCCTGAAATATTACTGTGTCCATCAGTTATTAGATATATCAAATTGAAATGACTGTTGCAAACACCCAAATATTTAGAACTAAAATGATTAAGATTAATAGGGGTGCCCAAACTTTTTCATATGACTGTATATATACTTATGGTATGTGCACATGGCAGAATTTGGTGATTATTTTGAGCCGAATTCTGCCTCAAAAATCAGTACCACAACATGGGGCCTTAGCCTAAAAGTCCTAGCCACAGTATAGGCCCTTTTAAGGTTCTAATCACTCTTTCTGTCCATCAAGTACTTTACTAAAAATCCGCCGGGAACACCAACGTGTTTGACAGCCTTTCGACCACTAAATATACTTAGGATCAGGTTTCATCTAATTTTTTATTTTTTTTTAAACTGTAGTTTTATTGAAAGTTATAAAATATATAACAGGAAAACAAAGGAATTGTGCTAGAAGTGGCTAATTAGCTCAACAGAAGCTATACAGGTACAGGAGTGCACGTAAAAGGATTCAACAAATAACACAGAGATGTTAGGGGAGATATAGTAGGTGTCCCAAGACGACCAGATGACGTCAAAAGCCTCTACCGTATGGTTAAGGGAAAACCTTGACTCTTTAAGATCCTTAACTTCTACTGTATCTTTCACCAGTCCTGTGATGGAGACTCCTACTGCAGACTATCAGTGTCTGAGCCGGAAGAATCACTTGAATACACAAGCTTGTGAGCAGAGGCGTAGCTAGTGAGGGGGCAGAGGAAGTGGCTGCCCCGGGCCCACTGACTCTTTGGGGCCCACCCCGGGGCCGCCATTAATACATCCTTTATGTCTAACTAGATTGGTGTCTGCAGACACCGATCTAGTTACAATGCTTCCTGGTGCTTAACTGTCTTGTAAACCGCAAGCCACTTCATGCCTGCGGTTTACGAGACCACAGACGGATATCTTCTTCTTAGCACAGGCGGCGCGATCATGTCACAACATCACGCCGCCTGCGCTCATACACAGTCATCCTGTAAGTGGAGGTAGGTTAGTATGACTTTTTTTTTGTGGGTATATTAATAGTATAAGGGGTGGTAAGGAGGGGGAAATATAACTATAAAGGGAGGATTCATTAGGGGGCATTATGACGATGGGGGGGTCATTTATATAAGGGTTATTACAGGGTATTATGAATACAAGGGGGAGGTTATTTATATAAGGGGCCATTAGGGGACATAATTTATATTAGGAGGCATTATGAACATAAGGGAGTGGTCATTGATATAAGGAGCCATTAGGAGCGCAGTATTTATGTCAGGGGGAATCTGGGGCATAATATGAGGGGCAATTAATTTAATTAAAGTGGCACTTGGGCTTTAGCGGGCTGCAGCAAAAAAAAAAGCGCTGCAGGAAAAACTGTGGCGGGAGCATTGTGGTTTTTCCTGCAGCGCTTTTCACAGAAGGTCTGCAGAGGTTTCCCCTGTGGAGTTTCTGTTTTCAATACACCTATATGGAATCTGCCAGTGTTTCCGTAAATATAATTGACATGCTGCAAATTCCAAAACCGCAAGGGTTTTGGAAATCGCAGTGCGTCTGCTGCACGCATTTTTTCGCAATGTGTGGATGGGATTTGCTAGAATGCCGCATTTTTTTTTCTGTGGGTTTTCGCCACATGGGGCCCCCATCCTATCCCCACTTTGCAGTAAAATATGCGCAGAGAATACGCTGCGATTTTCAAAACAGTCGCAGTTTTGGAAATCGCAGCATGTCAATTATACCTAAGGAAATGCCAGCGGTTTCCCTAAAGATATAATTGAAGCGTCGCTGCCACGGTTTTTCCCGCAGCTCTTTTTTGCTGCGGTACGCCACATAGGGCCTTAGCCTTAAGGCGTTTTCCAGCTCATTTTTATTGATGATCTATCCTCAGAATAAAACATCAATAAGAGAATCCCCACTGATCAGCTGTATGAAGGGGCTATGGCACCTGTTTATATCACTGTGACCGTGTGATGTAATTTCAGCCTTGTCACATAGACGTGTATAGGACGAGTCTGTAGTTACATTACATGGCCGCTATGAAAAGAATGACACTGTGTAAACAGAGAAGGGGTCACGGCGCTTACACAGGTACCACGGTTCATTCAAACAGCTGTTCCTGGGGGTCCCAGGTATTGGAACCCCAATCATTTTTTTTCCCTTGTTTTTCTTTTTTTTTCCTTTTTAATTAGTAAACATCTGGGGCATTATTAATAAGGGGCACTATTTAAAGGGGGTGCACAGGGAAGTTATTAACTTAAAGATGCACTTGGGGGTATTATTCATTATAGGGGGTTATATTATATATTTTATAATTGGGGTAGCAGCAGGATGGGGGCTTTGTGTAGGTGAGGATAATATGGGTCAGGTGCCTGAACAAAGATGTCTGTTGCAAACTTTACAGTGACTGGAAGAAGTGGTCATGGCGGTCCAGATTAAAGAGATGGGGAATGTGAACGATTAGTCAGAGACGTCACCGGTAAGTCACTAAATGTTACTGCCCTGCATTCACCTAAATCGTCTGCAGAGCCCTGTGTAGAGCCGCTATATACCACTATATGCACACACACAGAGTGACAGCGGTCTGATACCTATCAGGACAATACCTCAAGACATCTTAGGGCAGAGAGAGAGATCCAAGAAATAAGCCACCCAAAAGATAGAGGACACCAAAAATCCCAGGGAACTGATTGCAATGAGCGGCTGCCAAGAACAGAGAACAGGCTACTGTGATATAATTTGAAACCGTTCCCCAAGCACATGCTGGGGAGAGGGGTCTCAGGAATCAAACTGTGAGTCTGACCTAGAAGAAATAAAAACTAGATATGGTTTATTGTGTCAGGGGTGTATGTATGCTGGCGTCTCTCCTCATTGGTCAACTTTAATTACTGCTAATTAACCATTAATTTGTGATTTGTAGGAGACCAAACATTACCTATATGTTGTGCTGTCAAGGATGATGAGGGAAAAAAGTAGATACCAGGACCTGCAATTTGCTTAGTGTAATTCCCTTAAATTTAGGGAGTCTCCCTTATTTTAGATTAGACTTTTGAGATTATTTGGAAGAGAAAGTGTTGTTGCCTAGTATACTGAAAGTTGAGGTTTCTGCCCTAAACTGTTTGACAGAAGACAGGCTGACTATCCCTGGGTTAAGTTTTTTTAAAGCTTCATGTAAGATCAGACTAATGTTAGCACGGTGGTTCAGTGGTTAGCTCCACAGCCTTGCAGTGCTGGCGTCCTGGGTTCAAATCCTGCCATGGACAACATCTGCAAGGAGTTTGTATCTTCTCCCTGGGTTTACTTCGGTTTCCTCCCACACTCCAAAGACATACTGATAGGCAAATGTAGACTGTATATAAAATACATGAAAATGAGGGCAAAGAAAAAAATCATACCCCAAACATCCATAGTAATCTTGCAAACACTCCCTCCCTCTCCCCCAGAGCTGGGGAAAAAATTCTGCATTTTAATTTTTGAATTTTAGCCACTTATCCCAAATTTGCAAATCCTTATTTCTACCCTTTGATCTGGCTCTAATCTCTTCATAATAAAGCCATTTCCCTTACGTCCAACAGCAGCACAATATGGGTTATTTCTGGCCCCATTGTGTTGATAGGACAGGGGGAACTTTTAATTAGCATAATTTATGCATGACTATGGTACCCTATAAGAGGGCAAAGGGACCTCCTCCCCTTGTGTTTTTTTCTGTCCTGTGTGGTGGGACAGGTGGAGGGAGGTCTTTTGTCTTCCCATATTTTGTTTTTTTCCCCTAAAGTTTGTTAACTCCTTTGGGGAGTCATCTTTACACCTCTCTTCTCTTCTTTCTTCCACTGGATGCTTCTGTGGAAAAGAAGGGGGGGGGGTTTATTTAGGCAGTTTTTTTGTGCTAGCCAAGCTTTCAACCTTCGCTCTGAAAAGGTTGATTTCAGTAGTTCATGCAGCTATAGTTGCATGCTGCATGTTCAAAGACCTGTAGTGCAGGCCACTTGTGCAGCCTTGATGTGGTGCATTACCGTTTCACTTACCTTTTTTGTGCTAGCCAAGCTTTCAACCTTTGCTCTGAAAAGGTTTATTTCAGTAGTACACTACCGTTCAAAATTTTGGGGTCACCCAGGCAATTTTGTGTTTTCCATGAAAACTCGCACTTTTATTTATCAAATGAGTTGCAAAATGAATAGAAAATATAGTCAAGACATTGACAAGGTTAGAAATAATGATTTTTATTTGAAATAATAATTTTCTCCTTCAAACTTTGCTTTCGTCAAAGAATGCTCCATTTGCAGCAATTGCAGCATTGCAGACCTTTGGCATTCTAGCTGTTAATTTGCTGAGGTAATCTGGAGAAATTTCACCCCATGCTTCCAGAAGCCCCTCCCACAAGTTGAATTGGCTTGATGGGCACTTTTTGCGTACCATACGGTCAAGCTGTTCCCACCACAGCTCAATGGGGTTGAGATCTGGAGACTGCGCTGGCCACTCCATTACAGATAGAATACCAGCTGCCTGCTTCTTCCCTAAATAGTTCTTGCATAATTTGGAGGTGTGCTTTGGGTCATTGTCCTGTTGTAGGATGAAATTGGCTCCAATCAAGCGCTGTCCACAGGGTATGGCATGCCGTTGCAAACTGGAGTGATAGCCTTCCTTATTCAAAATCCCTTTTACCTTGTACAAATCTCCCACTTTACCAGCACCAAAGCAACCCCAGACCATCACATTACCTCCACCATGCTTGACAGATGGCGTCAGGCACTCTTCCAGCATCTTTTTAGTTGTTCTGCGTCTCACAAATGTTCTTCTGTGCGAGCCAAACACCTCAAACTTCAATTCGTCTGTCCATAACACTTTTTTCCAATCTTCCTCTGTACAATGTCTGTGTTCTTTTGCCCATATTAATCTTTTCCTTTTATTAGCCAGTCTCAGATATGGCTTTTTCTTGGCCACTCTGCCCTGAAGGCGAGCAACCCTGAGTCGCCTCTTCACTGTAGACGTTAAGACTGGCATTTTGCGGGTACTATTTAATGAAGCTGCCAGTTGAGGACCTGTGAGGCGTCGATTTCTCAAACTAGAGACTCTAATGTACTTGTCTTGTTGCTCAGTTGTGCAGCGGGTCCTCCAACTTCTCTTTCTACTCTGGTTAGAGCCTGTTTGTGATGTCCTCTGAAGGGAGTAGTACACACCGTTGTAGGAAATCTTCAGTTTCTTGGCAATTTCTCGCATGGAATAGCCTTCATTTCTAAGAACAAGAATAGACTGTCGAGTTTCACAGCAAAGTTCTCATTTTCTGGCCATTTTGAGAGTTTAATCGAACCAACAAATGTAATGCTCCAGATTCTCAACTAGCTCAAAGGAAGGTCAGTTTTATAGCTTCTCTAACCAGCAAAACTGTTTTCAGCTGTGCTAATATACTTGCACAAGGGTTTTCTAAACATCCATTAGCCTTTTTACACAGTTAGCAAACACAATGTACCATTGGAACACTGGAGTGATGGTTGCTGGAAATGGGCCTCTATACCCCTATGTAGATATTGCATTAAAAACCAGACGTTTGCAGATAGAATAGTCATTTACCACATTAACAATGTATAGAGTGTATTTCTGATTCATTTAATGTTATCTTCATTGAAAAAAAAAAACTGTGCTTTTCTTTCAAAAATAAGGAAATTTCTAAGTGACCCTAAACTTTTGAACGGTAGTGTACATGCAGCGGTAGCTGCATGCTGCATGTTCAAAGACCTATAGTGCAGGCCACTTAAGCGGCCATGATGTAGTGCATTACCGTTTTACTTACCTTACAAGCTCTGTGGGCGCCAGAAGTGACATCGGTCACTTTGTTCCTGCGGAACCTTTGTTTGTTTTTCGGTTTTCCGGGGACTGAATTCTGGGACTGACTTTTTGCAGCTTAGTTTTTCCTTTTTTTTTTGCAAGTTTATATTTGCTGAGCCTCTTTTCTGGCATCGGTCTGTATATTTTTAGCTTAACACTGTGTACAAGGAATTAACGTTTGCAAAAATTGCGGGGGGAGGGTTTTTTGTGTGCACTACTTGCTCATTCCTCCTCCCCTTCTATAGAAGCCTTCATCTCAATGCAGGAGATGGCTTGTCTCTTAGTGAGGAAGGCCTCAGTACTCAGCACTGTAGCCTTGCAGTGCTGGAGTCCTGGGTTCAAATCCTACAAGGAGTTTGGGGAAAAAAAAAAAAAAAAAAAAAAAGGGGTCTAGTTTGTGTGCATTGTGACACACTGTGGGCATGAAATAACTTGCCTCTGTCCGTGTGTAGAACCCCCTCTGAAGCACCGTCTATACGAGACATTGTTGTATGTGTGAAGGATTACATGCAGGATTCCGTGAAGGAGAGCCGAGACTCCATTTCTCAGATTTCGGAAAAGTCCCGATCTGAGAAACATACTTTTTCACTAGTCGCAAAGAGGACTTCCAGGTGATTGATGAGATGCTCTCATCGGATGAAGATACCTTGGAGAATTCCAGCAGACCTCTCTTTCCTCTAGAGAAGATAAATAGGCTGCTGAAGTCGCTGGGGGACAGAGATGTTGAAAGGGAAGCCTCCACTTCCACCAATAGGGGGCCTAGGGCCTTCCACGTGGTCGTAACACTGATAAACTCATGCTATTGGAGTGAAAGCATCCTGAAAGAGCCACTATTTTATCAGGAGGTTAAGGCCTTATTTCCTATTGTGGAATCCCAGCTGGACCGATGGGGTCGATATGGCAGTAGTCAAATGGTCCCGGCGGATGATGGCTTCAACTTCCAGGAGCCTATGGATAGGTGCATGGAGGGCACCCTCAGAAAGGCTCATTCTGCGGCCTCTGTTCAGACCTCAGTGGCCATTGCCTCTAATGAGGTATCAAACAAGTTGATCTTTGATCTAGCCCAACTAGAGAGGGGACATCGACTCTGGAGTCTCCAGAGATTACCGCTTATCATTCTTGAGGTCAGTCTCCTTGTCTGCAGATTACCTATCCGAGGCCTCCCAACATCAGCTTCAGTCTAGAGCTTAGTTCTAGAGGCATCCTAAATACCAGTCTAGGGGTTCTGGATGGAAGTTCCCCAAAGAAGGGGACAAAAGAAAGCCTAACTTCTGACGCCAGCTGTTTTCTTCCTGTGGCACAGACTCCTGTTGGGGACGACTCTCCCAATTTTTCACCTTCTGGCAGGAGAAAATTCAAGACCCTTGGGTCTTGCAAGTAGTACAGCGGGATATGCATCGATTTTCTTCAGCCGCTCAAGTCTGATTTATTATGACCCGCTCCCTTCCTGCGGCTCGGCAGGTTATACTGGTAAGTTCCATTCGCGACTATCTTTACAAGGGAAGCTTGAAAGAGGTTCCCCACTAAAGAAGGATTCAGTGTTTACTCCCGTTTTTTCTGGTGCTAAAATCATCAGGCAACTGGAGAATGGTTATAGATCTAAGATATCTGAATCTCTTCATAAGGATAAATCATTTTGGAATGGAGACCGTGAAATCCGTCATATCCTTTCTACAGAAGGGCAAGGTCCTTGTCATCCTAGACCTAAAGGAAGCCTATCTAAACATTCCAGTTTATCCTCCGCACAGAAGGTATCTCAGAATCGCTGTCTCATTTCCAGCCACAGTAAGCATCTTCAGTTTGTGGCTCTACCTTTCGGCATCACCTTAGCTCCCCACACCTTCACCAAGGTGGTGGCTCCAGTAGCAGCCACACCCAGACTTCAAGGTCTACTCATAGTGCCATACTTGGACGACTGGCCTATAAAAGCTCAGTCAAAATCCATCCTGCTCCAGCATTTGCAGATAGCAGTGTCCGTTCTTCAACACTTAGGTTGGCTAATAAATTGGGAAAAGTCAGAGGTGAGTCCCTCTACTCAGAGAAAGTTCCTGGGGTTTCTCCTGGACTCAGTATGCATGAAAATTTCCTTAACTCCTGCAAGGAAATAAAGGTTAACCACAGCAGTCCGGTATCTTCTCAGAACACACCTGGTGTCTATCAGGAGAACTATGAGAGTCCTTTGCCTAATGTCATCCTCAGCCATGACAGTCCCTTGGGCTTTATGGCATATGCGTCCTTTCCAGATGGAAGCTCTAAAGGCCTGGAATCATACTCTTCTCGCTCTCGACAAGAGGATCAGACTTTCCCCACTAGTGGACACATCTGAAAGACGGGATGTCCACAGTCCAACCTCATTGGACCCTGTTGACTACCAATGCATCCCTCTAGGGATGAGGAGCCCACCCGTACAAGAAGGCCGTACAAGGAGTCTGGAGCAGGCTAGAAAAGAGGACATAGTCCAACTGGAAGGAGCTCAAAGCAGTTTACCTGGCACTACTTCATTTCTCTCCTCTCCTCAGAGGAAGAGCGGTCAAGATCTGGTCCGACAGTATGTACCTGAACAAACAGGGAGGCACCAGATCGCTATCTTTCCTCAGGGAGACAGGTCTGACTTTTACCTGGGTAGAGGAAATTCTGACCCACTTATCCGCGGTTCACATCAGGGGCTCCTTGAACATAGTAGCAGATCAGCTGAGTCGGGGTCTCACTGTATCAGGAGAATAGTTTCTCAATCCAGAGATCTTCCATCAGATTATCCTGAAGTGGGGTCTTCCAGAAGTAGATCTTATGACTACCAGACTCAACGACAAGGTGGAGACGTTCTACTCACTGTATCAGGAGGACTATTCCTTGGCAGTGGATGCCCCGTCCATACCTTGGAGGTTGAGGCTGGCATACATCTTCCCTCCACTTTCCATGATACCAAAGGTATTGATGAAAAGTCAGACAGGACCAAGTCTCTGTGATATTCATCATACCATTCTGGCCAAAAAGGACTTGGTTTGCCCAGATCATGTACATAAGTCGAGGGACATATTGGAGGCTTCCCCCCACCCAGAACCTGGCTTCCCAAGGAACTCAGGAGTGCCAGGGTCTGAGGAGATTCAACCTGACAGCCTGGAGGTTGACCAGTCCCTACGGAGATTTAGAGGACTGTCAGAAGCCGTCCTGAAGACTCTTTCCTGTGCCAGAGCAGAGTCTACCAAGAAGAACTACCATAGGATAGGTAACATCTTCAAGCAGTGGTGCTCCAGAAGAGAATATTTATGTAGTGGAAAGAGGTTGTCCAGGCAATTTTAAATATGCCAGGAGAGGTGACAAAAAAAAAAAAAAAAAAAAAAAAAAAAAAAAAATCACACTCAACTGTCCCTGGTGCCCTCCCAGCGTGGTCCAGTCCTTCTGCTCCAGCATCTTCACACAGGTCTCTTCCTGTGTTCCGCTGAAGGCACGGATAGGTCTCAGCAGTCACGTGACCACTGAGGCCAATCAGCGGCCTCAGGAAGAGACCTGTGATGTCACAGGTAGTGACATCGCATGCCCTTCGCTAACGCTGCTGATTTGCCTCAACAGTCACGTGTGGCTGGGTCTTCCACCACACATCAACACTGGACAGAGAAGACCGGACTGCGTTGGGAGACACCAGAGCACCATGGAAAGGAGAGTATGAATTTTTTTTTCACTGTCACCGGCTCATTTTAAAATTAAACGGGTTGACCACTTTTGCCAGGACATCCCCTTTAAGGGCCCCATGATATATTGGACATATGAGAAACATCTGTTTGAGCTCATACGTCTAAAGCTGTGTGTGAGAAATATACTAATGATAATAGTGATTGATGTTAGGTCATCAAATAGGAATGCAGAGGTGATGTAATGAATGAGACTTTCAAGTATAAAAGTGAAGTATAGGCCCTTCCCTCTTTGAGTCTGTAAGTATACAGTACACTCCCGATTTAAATTGTAATAAAGCATTATCTTCTTGAAGACTCTGGTCAGTGAAATGCTATTCTACGACAGTAAATCATGGGATATTGCTAGAATATGAGATCACTTTATTATATGTGGGTATTCAACCATGGGGGTTCCCAATGATTCCATGAATAAAGGGGCTGCAGTGTTTGCTGCTACAATGCACCACTGTGCATTTACTATACGCCTATCACAATTTAATAGTTTGGTGTTGAGCGTATGATTTTCTCAATTTGGGGCAGATGCACACTTGAAGACACATGCGCATATTAGAAAAAAAAGCAGATTATTAACTTGTGTGTTTATATTTTTTAAATAAAAAAAAATTCAATTTTAAAATGTGACATGGGGACTATAGCAAATTGATCACATATTTCATAGCATTTCCAAATAGAAGTTAAAAAAAAAAATTGTCATCATGTGGACATAAGATACAACTGGAATTTTCACATTAAATGTATATTGCTTCAGAAAAAAAAAAAAAAACACATGAAAAGTCACAAATAAACATACTCAAACTATTATCATCCAAACAGTCTCTTTCCACCAGATCACATTTTCTTCTATTATGGTTTCCAAAGTTTTAAAAGTCCGTCTTCACTGTAGGTACCAATCAAATTCTGGTGAGGGTGATGGGCAATTCCAATAACATCTTTCTCATGCACCTAGACAAATAAATAATAATATAAATGATTTTATTATGTCATGAAATATTGATGCATGCCAAAATATACTTTTGTTGATATAATTTTCCATCCATGATAAAGTTTAAATAAAAAAAGGAACTGAATAACTTTTTGTCAGTGACACATACACCATAGCTCAGTAGTGATTATTTTCATTATCTTGTCCAGCTTTGACCAGTACAATTTTCATGTTGCCAGGGCCTGCTGGCTTATGGGTAGGATTACTAATGTTCCCATGATTCCTCTTCCCTTATCAGAGTTTACAGCTGCCTGCAGTAAAGAAAGCACTACCTCTCTATTACAATATGTATGGCTGGGCTGTGTTTACTCCCTGTCTTCACAGACAACAAAGATGTCTGACGTGTACAAATAAATATAAAAAGTATTGCTTTGTGAGTGTTTACATTACCTGTAATTTACAGTAAAGGCATGACCATAAAAGAACTTACAGTTAGAGTTCTCTCCAGTTTGCCAGTGACTGTGCTGAAACAGTACAGCACAAAATCCTCTCCGACACAGTAGATCCACTCTCCTCTGGGTGATAATGTACAGCACACGAAGTCACCACCTTCTCTCTTACCAGAGCTGAAGCTTCTTACAATCTGAACGGCATTAAATATGCAAGTCAGCACTTAGCTACACATTAGAGTTACATCATCACATGTGACAACTTAGCACTTAGATGGTCAAATGTCTTTGTTCATACCAGGTGTGTGGAGTTGTAAATTGGCCAGTTTAGGGTGGAGTTGGAAAATAAGTTAAAAAAAAAAAAAACTCTGATCCCAGCTTCAAAATGAAATGATTCATGGTTTGAAATTATAGTATACAATTATTGATTAAATATTGATTAAATTACTAGAAGCATAATTTGTTGCATATTTACTTTCATAGGCTTTATATAAGTTGTTTCCCAAATTATAGGAACTTTAATGCTTCTGTCTAACAATGGCTCTCAGCCATTTATGAACAAGTCGTAGTCAAGTTGTGGAAAATACATGAGTCCGAGTCAATTGTTTGGCCCACTGACGCCACAACTCTCTCATACTTTATCTTAGTCCACCATGCACGCGTTTGTGCCAGCTCCATGGTAAAATGCAATTGACGACACAGATTATAACTGTGTGTGTCACAGACAGTTACATATACTGTTCTGAGTTTTGCCCCGGGCTCACAATCCCATACATAGAACCGTGATAATACTAAAATATAATGGTACAGTGTACTAGTCATGAAAACCACAGCTAGTCATGTGTTTGGAGCTTTAAAGCAACTCTCAATGGTACCAAGTCACCAATATCAATAAGTAAAGCAACCATGTTCCAGCTCTTTTGACCCCTTACCTGTCCCTGCATGTTCATAATAACAACAGTATTTGATCGGTTACACACAACAAAGTGTTCTGGATTCTTCGGCAACAGGATAACACTGTTTACTGTGATGTCCGTTCCAGCAGTGCTGCCAAGGGATTTAAAAGTGTTGGCACATTCTGTGGTCTTTACATTCCAAACCTTGAACAAAATAAGACAAATACTGAAAAGAATGTCATACAACATGCCAATCTCTATAAATTCCCACCAATTTAGTTATTTATGAATTAGGGTGAAATGTCACTGTACTGAACAAGAAGGGTAAAAATATTTAATGTATTCTCATCAGAACATCATGTGTCAAAATGCTGCTTTTCTTTCTTGATCTTCTAAACATATATAAACACATACACACAGTATATAACGAAATTACAGTTCAATATGGCAAAAAATAAACATTAAAAAAAATTGGTGCACTCCACAATATCTTGTGAAATTTAAGGGAGTCTGTCAGCAGGAAAATTGTTAAACTAATGACAGTACCTTGTAGAGCGGCTTCTACACTTTCAAAAAGATACCTCTCTTCGTTTGTATTACTGCTCAATTTACAAGAAAATCTGCATTTTATTCTTATGCAAATCAGCTGAAAATGGCTTTAGGGACATTTCTTCTCCTGCAAGGGCTTCACTCTCTGTTCTAGATAACCACTCCCTGTTACCCAGTGCCCCCCCCCCCCCACTTTGCTTGAGTGATTTGCAGTTAGGGGCGGTTATCTGGAAGACAGTGTGTGAAGCCCCAAGCAGAAGAAACACCTCTAAAGCTCTTTACAGCTAATTTGCATAAAATAAAATTCTGATTTTTATGAAAATGGAGATGCAATGGTTTGGAAATTATTCCTGTGGTGCAACCAAAAGATCGACATGTCGCCCTGCAATTCCTTCACTCATATTAGTGACTGGAGTCGCATTGTGACTCAGTGGGTGCAGCGACTGTCACTAAAAGTTGAGCAATGTTCAACTTTTTTTTGCAATTAAAAGTCACGGAACGCTTGGGGTCGCAATGTGATTCCATTAGCTAACACGAGTGAAGGAGTTGAAGGGTGACATGCCAATCTTTGTTCCTGCGATAGGAGTAACGGCAAAAGTTGTTGTGTAGCCCTAGCCTAAGTAAGGCATCTTTGAAAAGTGTAGAAACATCCCTACAAGGTATTGTCATTAGTTTCGTACACATTCAAACAGATTACAGATACAAATTCCATAGCCTTGTATTGTCAGGGGGGTGTTCCTAACAAAACTAATGGCAACGATATCTCCAGCACTGGGGTGCATACTGGCAAAGCTGACAGTGCGCTGAATGTAATACCGCACATCTCTGAGGAGATGAAAGGTCCTCTTTAACCCTGTGCATGCGACTAAATATGGCGTGTGCTCTAAAGCAGAGCAGACGCACTAGCCGCCGGGTCTGTGCTGTTTCACACAGCAGGGACCTGGCAGCATTGCCCGTGATCAGAGATTGCTGCCCCTAAGAAAAAAAAACAAAAACCCTAAAAGTTAAAAAAAAAAAAAATCCCCCCCCCCCTTTCCCCATGTCACATATATTTATAAATAAATAAACGTAAACATAAACACATTAGAGGCATCCTCAAGTCCAAAAATGCCCAAACTATTAAAATATAAAAATATTTGTCCTATACAGTAAACAATGTGGCAGGAAAAAAAAAATCAAAATGGCTGAAAAGGAAAGTTTTCGCCGCTTTTCCACCCTAAAAAAACTTAAGAAAAAGTGATCGGCACATCACACATTCCCCAACATTTTATCAATGGGGACACCTTACACACCTTGAATTTTTGTAGTTATTAAAACATGAAAAGCATAATAAAAAAACCAAAAAAAAAAAAAAAACACACACCTATATAAATCTGGTATCACTAGGACTGTACCGACAAATGGATTTTTGTACTCACCGCCAAATCCTTTTCTCGTTGTATTCATTGGGGAACACAGCACCATGGGGTATAGACCTGGCCACTAGAAGGCTGACACTAGGAATAACAAAAGAAGTCGGCTCCTCCTCTGGGCTATACCCTCTCCACAGACACTGTGCTGGCCAGTTTGTACCGCATCAGTAGGAGAGAGACACAAAGAAGAAAAAATAGACCTGGACTGCTAGGACAAAAACAAGGAAGGAAAGAGAGCATGCTCGCTTGGGGTCCGGGCAAAGGAAAGTAAAACAAATGTCCTCAATGAATTGGAAAAAGAAAAAGAAAAGACGGTGGACGAATGGTCCTTGCGAAAATCCTGCGGAATGAAGAGACTGCCACAGAGAAGGCAACCTGCCAGGACAGAAGGCGAAGAGAGAACTCACGCAAATCCATGAGGGGGGATTCGGTGTTCCCCAAGGATGAGAATGAGACCTTCCCCAGGAAGGTCCTCACCTGAAGACAAAAAAACAAAACAAAAAAAACAGGGTCCGCGGAAGAGGATGGAAAAGGCAGGAAAACTGCCCTTAAAGAGGCCGCTTGACTGGCCCTGGGAGAATGGCTCCAAAGACTGCTCCCAACCCAGAAGACTGGAAACCACCACCAACGGAGGAGAAGAAGGGACTTCCCCTGTGAGATCCCCCCGAGGAGAAAGGCCACCGAGAAGTTCCCGGCGAGCCCAAGGGGAGAAGGATCAGGTGTTTGAGGCTGGAGGGAGACTGGTCCAAAGGCACAGGAAGAGAGAATATGAGTGTAGGACTCCAGGAGGAGAAAAAAAACCCTGGAGAGCATAGAGGGGCATGTACAGGAAGTCCATGCGCTAGAAGGTACAAGACTGGACTGATCCTCATTGATGAGCCAGCCAAACTGATGAAGGAGATCCAAGGGACCCGTAAGCTGGTCAGATTGGTTATATAAATAGAGGCTTAGACCAGAAGGACCAAGTATGAAAACAAGGATCTCCATGATGGGACCATCACTTTAGGAAAAACCCAGGAGGCAGAGTCCTGCTCGAAGGGGAGCATGGCAAACTGGAAAGGACAAAAAGCCACCACAAAGCGAAAAAAAAAAACGTTGAGGACACAGAGCTAAGAAGATGTGGAGGTAGACATCTTGAATGTCAGGAAAGACAGGATCTGCTGGACTCCAGAGATGCTACCACTGACTGTAGGGATTCCATGTGAAGACTACGAACACGGACAAACCAATTGAGCCCCAGTAGGTTCATGATGGGAAGAAAGGGCCTGTCCCATCTAAATGACGGAAAAAGGATGGAATAAAAGCCCTGACACCGCTCAAAAGTGGGATAGAGAATATAGGCGCTCTGTAGCTGTACAGCAGGGACTGACTGCAGGAAGGCGGTCAAGTCAATAAAGTAGAGTAGTTGGCTGACACCACCCCTTGCTCCTAGGAATCGTTGACACTAGCAAGCCAGATCCCCCAGAAGTGGAGGGGCCCCGAGTGGGGGAAGACCTTCATGCAGAGTAGCAAGGGAGTCCTAGAAATAGAATAGGAAGCTCTTGAGTACGAGAGACAGACTGTCAGGCAGGCCTGGCCCAGAAGGAGGGCGTCCTGAAGTGGAAGTCTTGGGGGGACAATAATAAAAACCTGATTTGAAGGCGAGGTGGTGAATACATACCCGATCCTTCGCCTTCAGGCGCCGCAGGATCACCCCTTCAGTGAGCCTAGCACATGGAAGTGGGGTCACCAGCATTCTGGCCGCCGGCAGTGGCGAGGACTGGCTGACTGGTGAGGAGCTTTTTAACAGAGCTCAGTACCTGCAGGAGAGTGCTACTAGTGTGGCATACACATTGAAGACCCTCCTGCACCAGAAAAGAAAAGAGAAAATAAAAGCGATGCAAGACAGAAGACCTGTGTTAGGTTAGGTTGTGTCTGCCTCACTACGTTAAAACTGGCTAGCACAGTGTCTGTGGAGGGGGTATAGCTCAGAGGCGGAGCCAACTTCTTTAGTTATTCCTAGTGTTAGCCTCCTAAAGGCCAGGTCTATACTCCATGATGCTGTGTCCCTCAATTAAATAAGCAAGAAATAGCATTTTTACTGCACAGTGGAAGCCGTAAAAACAAAACCTGTAAGAATATGGCGGTACTGCATTTTTTTCATTTTGAATTTTTTTCCCCACTTCCCAGTACATTGTACAGCATAAATGGTACCATTTTGAAGCACAACGTGTCACGCAAACATTAAGCCGTCATAAGACTGTGTAAACAGAAAAATGAGAAAGTTATGCTTTCTGGAATGCAGGGAGCAAAAAACAAAAGCACAAAAATGAAAAATGCCTGCATAAAGTAATGGGTTAAAAGCTGTTAGGGTTTAGGGTCCCTCTTTATCAAACTTTAAAGTTCCAGACTTATCTCTAGTGGTTCTAAGTTCATACTTAAAGCGCCATTTAAAGGGGTTTTCTCATGAACACAACCACCTTTAAATTTGTAAACAATTAAAAATTAAGCATTTTTGTAAATATAAGTAATTAAAAATTTAACAGAGTTTTCAAGATTTTATCTAATCATCTTAGTGGTGACAATCTGTTGTCTTGATCGGCTACCAATGCATATGAAATGAAGGAACTTCCTATGGTCTTGAATTTGTCAGAACCCCTGCCATGATTTATGTATAGTGACATACAGTGGGGAAAAAAGTATTTAGTCAGCCACCAATTGTGCAAGTTCTCCCACTTAAAAAGATGAGAGAGGCCTGTAATTGACATCATAGGTAGACCTCAACTATGAGAGACAAAATGAGAAAACATATCTAGAAAATCACATTGTCTGATTTTTTAAGAATTTATTTGAAAATTATGGTGGAAAATAAGTATTTGGTCACCTACAAACAAGCAAGATTTCTGGCTCTCACAGACCTGTAACGTCTTCTTTAAGAGGCTCCTCTGTCCTCCACTCATGACCTGTAGTAATGGCACCTGTTTGAAATTGTTATCAGTATAAAAGACACCTGTCCACAACCTCAAACAGTCACACTCCAAACTCCACTATGGTGAAGACCAAAGAGCTGTGGAAGGACACCAGAAACAAAATTGTAGACCTGCACCAGGCTGGGAAGATTGAATCTGCAATCGGCAAGAAGCTTGATGTGAAGAAATCAACTGTGGAAGCAATAATTAGAAAATGGAAGACATACAAGACCACTGCTAATCTCCCTCAATCAGGGGCTCCACGCAAGATCTCACCCCGAGGGGTCAAAATGATCACAAGAACGGTGAGCAAAAATCCCAGAACCACACAGGGGGACCTAGTGAATGACCTGCAGAAAGCTGGGACTAACGTAACAAAGGCTACCATCAGTAACACACTACGCCGCCAGGAACTCAGATCCTGCAGTGCCAGACATGTCCCCCTGCTTAAGGCAGTACATATCCGGGCCCGTCTGAAGTTTGCTAGAGAGCATTTGGATGTTCCAGAAGAGTATTGGGAGAATGTCATATGGTCAGATGAAACCAAAGTAGAACTGTTTGGTAGAAACACAACTCGTCTTGTTTGGAGGAGAGTGAATGCTGAGTTGCATCCAAAGAACACCATACCTACTGTGAAACATGGGGGTGGCAACATCATGCTTTGGGGCTGTTTCTATGCAAAGGGACCAGGATGACTGATCCGTGTACATGAAAGAATGAATGGGGCCATGTATTGTGAGATTTTGAGTGCAAACCTCCTTCCATCAGCAAGGGCATTGAAGATGAAACGTGGTTGGGTATTTCAGCATCACAATGATCCCAAACACACTGCGAGGGCAACGAAGGAGTGGCTTTGTAAGAAGCATTTCAAGGTCCTGGAGTGGCCTAGCCAGTCTCCAGATCTCAACCCCATAGAAAACCTTTGGAGGGAGTTGAAAGTCCGTGTTGCCCAGGGACAGCCCCATAACATCACTGCTCTAGAGGAGATCTGCATGGAGGAATGGGCCAACATACCAGCAACAGTGTGTGCCAACCTTGTGAAGACTTACAGAAAACGTTTGACCTCTGTCATTGCCAAAAAAGGATATATAACAAAGTATTGAGATGAACTTTTGTTATTGACCAAATACTTATTTTCCACCATAATTTGCAAATAGATTCTTAAAAAAATCAGACAATGTGATTTTCTACATATGTTTTCTCATTTTGTCTCTCATAGTTGAGGTGTACCTATGATGACAATTACAGGCCTCTCTCATCTTTTTAAGTGGGAGAACTTGCACAATTGGTGGCTGACTAAATACTTTTTTTCCCCACTGTATTATCACACAGGGACAGTGCACGCATAAGAAGCTAACCCAGTCACATGGCTGGGTTTCTGAAAGATGCCAGACCATAGAAAGTACCTGCGTTCTTACATGTATTGATTGGCAACCGGTCAAGACAAGAGTGTCACCACCAAGACTATTAGGGAAAATCTTTAAAATTCTGCAAAATCTTTTTAATTACCCAGAGCCACCAGAGATTAATCTGAAGCTCATTTCTGGCAGAATTTATATAATGCAAAAACAGAGGAACAAATGTGATGGTGATTGCCAGGTTTGGGACTGTAACTTTTTCGACTTCACTGAAAATTTGTGTGAAAAGCAGCCTTAGAGAGTGAGCATCATTGTGTGATGTGCCTACCTACTGGACAAAATAATGATGCCTCCTCTAAAAGGGAGGAGAAATAAATAAGAGGCTCTTTCAGTGCTGGCTACATGGGCCTTTTCCTTTGTACGGCCCCTATGCATTTGAACAGACTGTACAAGTGTTTTGTCTGTCACAGACTACATTTGTTTACTGTTCTCTTTTACCTTCCATATGTTCATTACCATACCTTTACAGTGCCATCAGAAGAAGCACTAATAATGTAGTGACCATCCTGTGTAAAGGTAGCCTCATTCACAAATGAGGAATGTCCTCTGAATTCTTTCAAGGTTTTACCAGATTTCAATCCATGGATTCTGAATTTTCAAAATAGATTAACATTAAAGTGGTGCAAGGAAACAAATGTTATAGTTAAGAAATACAAGTAGACAGCACCATGCTCTCCATATTTACGCTACCAGTATAAATAGTCTGCCTGCACACTGTGATTTAAACTGTAGAGCTTCCATATCATCTCTTCACCATAAATGATCGAATATAGCATTGATAAAGAGAAACATCAATCCTCACACACATACACATATATATAGCATCGTGGGCTTGTGGACACACACACTGTGCTCCATACAGCCATGGGAGTCCAGCGAAGACTGACAGCCCATCTACTAAGGGAAACTCTGTTCCTGGCCGTTTCACCCCTTCAACATTACAAACTGAACTGTACAGTGATGCTGTAAAAAAAGAAAGATTGGTTACACCCAAGCTTCTCTCAGGAGATTTCTATGCGTTCTGCCCTTAAAGTAGCGTTCTCACAAAAATTGTATTCTCTGGTCTGTTAATATATAGATATATGAATGTAAATTACATTTAATATAATCTTCTTACCAATGGCAGCTTTATAATTCCCTTCAAATCAAGTTGCCCTTTCTGCCCTGCCCTTTTAGACAAGTCTTTCTGTGTGGCATTTTCTCACAAGCAGAGCAAGTGCCATAACTGTAGATTCTCTGCTGTACTGCACAGCGGAGATCAGACAGTAATGTCTGCAATCAGAGTTCTTACTGATCGCCGGCATTAAATGCTAATAGAACTGCCACGGGGCTTGAGCAAATTGCATAACAGTCCATCCCCGAGTAGAACACATTTAGGGACAATAACTTTAAATGGCTCTAACTCTGGAGTCTCAGGGGCTAGAGCCGCGATTTAAAATAAGATAAAGATAATGTTCTTTAGAGTTAATCAAAAGACAGAAGTGTATAATTATGCTAATTCTTCTTTGAGAGACATTGATTGTAAGGGGATATTCTGATGGCTGGTTGCCAGAAATTTGACTTAAGAACCCCTTTTGGGACATTTGCCAGACTTCTCTGCCCTATTAGAGGTCTCCATAGTGATGTCTCTTTCTTCAATTCAATATCTTGTTTATTATCTCTATCTATAATACTCTTTTTGCTGTAACCTTAATGCTAAACAAATTTCCATCTGCTTTATCCACCTGAGAGACGGTTTATCTCTTCGTTTTGTGTAAAAGTTTCCACAATAGCGGGAATACAGTGAGTGCTAAATGTTAATGATAAGGTTACTGGTTAAAGGCTAAAATTATAGCTCTCTAAAGGGTTAAAATACACATAGGACATCAAAGTTATGTCAGTAATATTTATTTTCAGCCATAAATTCAAAATCTGCAATAAGAAGAAAAAAAAAAAAAAAAAACACATTTTGGGAGGGTGTTTTTTTTTTTTTATGAGACTGTTAGGGGGTTAAAGGGATGTTTCAACTCATAACTTTATTATATAATAGAACAGCTGAAGGGCCATTACAAGGGGTTGTCCACGACCTGAAAATTTTTAATATTGATGAACTATCCACAGAATAGGTCACCAGTGTCAGATCAGTTCGGGCTTCAGATGTCAGACCCCCACCACGTATACGTCAAGTCAATGGGAACAGTACTGCAGTTCCTGGCGTCACCATTACATTGTATGGAGCTGTGCACAGCATGTGGATAGGTCATTAGTATCAAAAATCTTCAGGTCATGGAAACCCCTTTAACCGACATATTTATACATGGGAACGGAGTGGCACTTTAGTAGAAGAGGACGTATGTTGTACGTCCTTGCTACTAATGCCGAATTCTCAGGATCCATTTGGGCTATGAAGAAGATCTTAGATTTATTTTAAAGATGAGAATCATCATGACAGCCAATACAGATCTGGAGCGATTCACTAATGAAGACGCTGTTCGGTATAGAGATCCCAATGCAGATCTCAATTCCCGACAGCATTTTTAACAGCAAATCGCTCCGAATCTGTAAGGCAGGGTTCACACTACCGTTGGAGTCCGTAAAAAAAAAAAAAAAAAAAAACGGACACCTATCATAACAAACACTAACTGATGTTAATGTGTCCGTTTTTTTTAACTGATCCAATTAATGGTTCAGTTAAAAAAACGGACACGTTAGCATCAGTTAGTGTCCGTTTTTTAACACTGTCCGTTTTTTTTTTTGTTTGTTTCTCCTTTCTGAGCATGCGCAGGAAAAAAACGGACATAAAAAATAACGGATAGTAACTGATGGCCATTACCCATAGACTTCAATGTTAAAAAAATAACGGACACTTGCTGTCCATCAAGAATCCGTTTTTTTCAAACAGACAAAAAGTCCTGCAGGTAGGATTTTTTGTCTGCGAAAAAATAACGGACTTCTGACAGATTTGGTGTAAACGGGCACAAACGGACACTATATAAAATCCATTGAAATGAATGGAAATTTTAACGGATTTCTGACGGTTCAGCTAGTGTCCGATGCTAAAATCTTGTAACGGACAATAGCAACGGACGGTCACCAACGGTAGTGTGAACTCACCCTGAGGGTATACTTTTGGTATTTTGGAATCCTTTTAAAAATTAGAATCCAAGGTTGTCTTCATAGTCCTAATGAATCCTGAGATATAGGGCTCTAAAGTGTACTCCCCCATCCAGCCCCAGGCAGCATCTCAGAGCAGGGTGAAGGAGGAAGAGGAAGGGGAAAGGAGCAGAGCTGCAGAAACAATGATAAATCATCAACTTTTATGTGACCTCAGGGGGAGGGGGTAGCAAGGACTTCTGTCCATGTTATTCCCCTCACCTATCAATCAGAGAGCATACTATACTTTTGCTCTCCGATTGTCACATAGAGGGATAATATATACATCGCCACATCTGTAACAAAGTGCACAATAAACAGTAAACGTTGGGAAAAAAAAAACAAAGACGCTAGAAGTAACAATTTTTGCCATCTAGCCTCAGATAATATGAAATAAAAAGTGATCAAAAAGTCATACATAGCCCAAAATGGCACCAATAAAAAAAGTAGAGCTTTTCCAGCAAAATATAAGCCCTTTAAGTCTGTCAATAGAAAAATAAAAAAATTTTATTCTGCGAGATTAGAAACGCATAAAAAAAAAAACTATATAAATTTGGTATCGCCGTAATCGTACAGACCCATAGAATAAAAGGTCAAATATTAAAAAAGAATTAAAAATGTTAAAACGCAATGCCAGAATTGATTTTTTTTATTTTTTTTTTTAATTCACCCACAAGGAGTTAATTTAATTTTGTTAATAAGTTAGACACCGCAAAATGGTGTCATTAAAAATACATCTCATCCCGCAAAAAACAAGCCCTTATATGGCTACATCACAAGAAAAATAAGAAGTTATAGCTTGTACAATGTGATGACCAAAAAAAAAAAAAAAAAAAAAAAAATCGCCATATCTTCAGGATAAAACTGGCTGTGGCAGGAAAAGAATGTATAAGCTGTGCAAACGTATATCAGAGGACACCTCATATTTACAGCTCACAATGGAAAATACATCAGAAGTGACCTCCCTCCCAATAATAGCAGCTACTGGGGATATAGTAAGGAATTTGGTGTTCCCAACTCATTCTGCACAGCTTACATATTTACTTTTCCCCATCTGCTGTGCATTCACGTCTGGGATACTAATGCTCACTCCACCCCTTGATAAATTCTTTGAGGGGTGCAGTTTTCAAAATGGGTTCACTCTCTAGGGGATTCCACTTTACTGGTACTTTAGAGGCTCTGCAAACATGACATGGCATCCAGATCCCAAACATCTAAATCTGCGCTTCAAAAGCCACATAGTTCTCCTTCCCTTCTGCGTCCTGCTCTGTGCCCAAACTACAGTTTATGACCACATGTATGACACTGGTGTCCCCAGGGTAACATACTTAATGTCATATGGAGGTATAAACTGCTGTTTTTTTTGGCCAGCCACACAAAGGAAGGATCGCTTATTTTGGTTTTTGGAGCACAGATTGAGATTTAGGTTTGTTTTTTCGACATCATGACACTTTTGCAGAGCCTCTGAAATGCCAGTAAAGTGGAATTCCCTGACATGGTACCCCATTCTGGAAGCTACACCTCTGAAGGAATTTATCTAGGGGTACAGTGACCATTTTTAACCCCAATCGTTGCCTCATTTTAAAATGAGGCCTAGTCATTAAGGTACTATTAGGCCCAGTCCTTAAAGGGGTTAATAAACAAGCTAAAACTGCCAAGCCATAGCAATAAGTCTGCTCCTCAATAAGTTAACAATTTGCAATCAAAGATGAAAACGTCATGTTTTTGTTGTAAGAGGATGTACACTTTATGTTTTGTTCATCTGTTTAATGGATCAGTTTTACACACCTGGACAAAATAGTTGGTACCCCTCGTTTAATGAAAGAAAACCCCACAATGGTCACAGAAATAACTTGAATCTGACAAAAGTAATAATATACTGTATAAAAATTCTATGAAAATGAACAAATGAAAGTCAGACATTGCTTTTCAACCATGCTTCAACAGAATTTTTTTAAAAAAGAAAACTCATGAAACAGGTCTGGACAGAAATGATGGTACCCTTAACTCAGGGGTGTCAAACTCATTTTCTCCGGGGGCCACTTCAGCCTCACGGGGTACCTTGAAGGGCCAAGATTATTTTACACGTGTATAAAAGTAACTTCTCCTTAACAGTTAAGCGAGCTATTAAGGAGTAGTTACATTTGTACATTACTACTGTTACAATCAGCCCTTTGAGGTCAACCAGGAAGAACATAATGTATTGTTAAAACCTAAGACATTGGCATGTTACATACTATCCTCACCCTTTTCTGAATATATAAAAAATTAAGCACTATACAAATACTGTTTACCCCTGCAAACGGTATTATGCTCTATAGTTGCCTCTGCACATGGTATTACGCCCCACAGCGGCCCCTGCACACGGTATTCCGCCCCACAGCGGCCCCTGCACACGGTATTATGCTCAATAGTTGCCCCTGCACACGGTATTATGCTCAATAGTGGCCCCTGCACATGTTATTATGCTCCATAGTGGCCCCTGCAATCGGTATTATGCTCCTTAGTGGCCCCTGCATTGGTATTATGCCCCATAGTGGCCCCTGCAAACGGTATTATAGTCCATAGTGGCCCCTGCACATGGTATTATGCCCCATAGTGACCCCCCCACCCATGAACTATTATTATACTCTGGGGTCTTTTCAGACCCCAGAGTATAATGATTGGAGACCCAGGTGGTGACAAACATAAAAACCAGTGTTACTTACCTGGGCCCCGGTGCGCTCCCTGCATTCGTCCTTCTTCAATGTCGCACAGACCGGCGTCGCGACATAATGACGTCGGCCTGGCTCACATGACGCCTGAGACGTCACCAAAGAAGGCCGAAGCCTGCTGGGAGCAGCATCGGATCGCCGGAGAGGTGAGTAACTCTGGTTTTTATGTTTATCACCTCCCTGGGGTCTCCGATTATTATACTCCGGGGTCTGAAAAGCCCCCGGAGTATAATAATAGTAGTATTTGATGGGGTTCGCCAGCCGCGGCCTCACTTACCATCCCCGCTCCTGCACACAGCCGCTTCTGCGTCCCATAGCAGAAGGGGATGCGGGGGCGGCCACGACCAGCAGCGGGGATCGGTAAGTAAATAGGCCGTTACGTGCCGGGGATACTCCAGCAGGCAACGGCCTATTTATATATATAAAAAAAAACTTATCTTCACCTACCTGCGATGCCTTGATGCAGCCGTGGTCTCCTCCTCTTCTTGTCTGCATGTCAGCATAGGAAGCGCGATGACGTCATTGTATCGCCGCCTGCGCTGACATGCAGAGGTCTTGTAAACCAGCCCAGGACAGGTATCGCGCAGCTTTGTTTTATTTATTTTTTTTTTTTAAGCGGCCTGTCCTGGGCTGGTTTACATTACATAGACAATAAAAAATGCCGCGGCCCTACGGGCCAGATAAGTGCCGGGCCGATAAGCAAAAGGCAGCGGGCCGGATTCGGCCCACGGGCCTTGTGTTTGACACCTGTGCCTTAACTTAATATTTTGTTGCACAACCTTTTGAGGCAATCACTGCAATCAAACGATTCCTGTAACTGTCAATGAGACTTCTGCACCTCTCAACAGGTATTTTAGCCCACTCCTCATGAGCAAACTGCTCCAGTTGTCTCGGGTTTGAAGGGTGCCTTTTCCAGATGGCATGTTTCATCTCCTTCCAAAGATGCTCAATAGGATTTAGGTCAGGGCTCATAGAAGGCCACTTCAGAATCGTCCAGTGTTTTCCTCTTAGCCATTCATGGGTGTTTTTAGCTGTGTGTTTTGGGTCATTATCCTGACCTGCGACTGAGACCAAGCTTTCTGACACTGGACAGCACATTTCTCTCAAGAATCCCTTGATAATCTTGAGATTTCATTGTACCCTGCACAGATTCAAGACACCCTGTGCCAAATGCAGCAAAGCAGCCCCAGAACATAGCAGAGCCTCCTCCATGTTTCACAGTAAGGACAGTGTTCTTTTCAAGATATGCTTCATTTTTCCATCTGTCAACATAGAGCTGATGTGCCTTGCCAAAATTTCGATTTTTGTCTCATCTGTCCATAGGACATTCTCCCAGAAGCTTTGTGGCTTGTCAACATGTAGTTTGGCTAACTCAAGTCTGGCTTTTTTATGATTTGTTTTCAACAATGGTGTCCTCCTTGGTCGTCTCCCATGAAGTCCGCTCAAACAACGACGGATGGTGCGATCTGACACTGATGTTCCTTGAGCTTGAAGTTCACCTTTAATCTCTTTAGAAGTTTGTTACCATTCGTATTATCCTTCTCTTTGATTTGTCATCAATTTTCCTCCTGCGGCCACATCCAGGGAAGTTGGCTACAGTCCCATGGATCTTAAATTTCTGAATAATATGTGCAACTGTAGTCACAGGAACATCAAGCTGCTTGGAGATGGTCTTATAACCTTTACCTTTAACATGCTTGTCTATAATTTTCTTTCTAAGCTCCTGAGACAACTCTTTCCTTTGCTTCCTCTGGTCCATGTTGAGTGTGGTACTCACCATGTCACCAAACAGCACAGTGAGTATCTGTAGCCCTATATAAAGGCCCACTGAATGACTACAAGATTGTAGACACTTGGGATGCTAATTAGTGGACACACCTTGATTTAACCTGTCCCTTTGGTCACATTATTTTCAGGGGTACCATCATTTCTGTCCAGGCTGTTTCATGAGTTTTCTTTTTAAAAAAAATTCTGTTGAAGCATGGTTGAACAGCAATGTCTGACTTTCATTTGTTCATTTTCATAAAATTTTTATATATTATTACTTTTGTCAGATTCAAGTCATTTCTGTGACCATTGTGGGTTTTTCTTTCATTAAACGAGGGGTACCAACAATTTTGTCCAGGTGTGTACATACGCAAAAAAAAACACCAAAAAAAACAAACACACACACACACACACACACACACACACACACACACACCATGAAATCTGATGCCCATCCATTTACAGAAAGATCAGTTTGTTGGACACTACAGTGTATAGAAAAAATATATATATATACAGTACAGACCAAAAGTTTGGACACACCTTCTCATTGCAAGAGTTTTCTGTATTTTCATGACTATGACTATAAAAATAGTAGATTCACACTGAAGGCATCAAAACTATGAATTAACACATGTGGAATTATATACTTAACAAAAAAGTGTGAAACAACTGAAAATATATGTCTTATATTCTAGGTTCTTCAAAGTAGCCACCTTTTGCTTTGATTACTGCTTTGCACACTCTTGGCATTCTCTTGATGAGCTTCAAGAGGTAGTCACCTGAAATGGTCTTCCAACAGTCTTGAAGGAGTTCCCAGAGATGCTTAGCACTTGTTGGCCCTTTTGCCTTCACTCTGCGGTCCAGCTCACCCCAAACCATCTGGATTGGGTTCAGGTCTGGTGACTGTGGAGGCCAGGTCATCTGACGTAGCACCCCATCACTCTCCTTCTTGGTCAAATAGCCCTTACACAGTCTGGAGGTGTGTTTGGGGTCATTGTCCTGTTGAAAAAGTGGGATTTTTGTGTACTCACCGTAAAATCCTTTTCTCGTTGTATTCACTGGGGGACACAGCACCATGGGTATAGACCTGGTCACTAGGAGACAAGACACTAGGAAAAAGCAAAAGCTGTTGGCTCCGCCTCCAGGCTATACCCTGCCACAGCCACTGTGCATGAATCAGTTTGTACCGTAGCAGTAGGAGAGAGAGACACAAAGGAACATGGAACCAACAACCACCAACAATGCCCGAACCCAAAAAGGAACCAACACAGTTCGGGCAGGAACACTGAAAAAAACAAGGGAGGGATCTGTGTCCCCCAGTGAATACAACGAGAAAAGGATTTTACGGTGAGTACACAAAAATCCCACTTTCTCGTCTACTTCACTGGGGGACACAGCACCATGGGATGTCCTAAAGCAGTCCCAGAGGGTGGGAATAACACGGCCATGCAAACCTGTAATACTCACCGCTTCCAGAAACTTACAACCCAAATTGGCATCAGCAGAGGCCACAGAATGAATCTGGAGAAACTTAGAGAAAAAGGATGGAGGCCCAGTGGGATACTTACAGACCTGGGAAGCATAAGCCTGATGCCGGAGGCCCCGGGAACTCCAACAGCTCTAGAGGAGAGAGCCGTCACACGGGAGACAGAGCCGTACTCTTAAATCGATAGGTCTCCCTAATCTCAGACCAAAGCCATCGGAAGATGGGAGCTCTGGAAACAGGCAGGCCCTGGCAAGGGCACTCAGGGAGAATGAGCAAAGCGTCCGAACAAGAGAAAGGATCCGTGAGGAACAGTATACACGCAAATTGCCCGGGCAACAACCGGGCAGGGAAGAGCAAGCACTCACACGGACGCCTGGGGACCGAGCAGAAAGAGGGCAAGACCAAGTCCTCGAAGTGGAAGCAGGAAAAACACCCTAAGAAAAAAAGACTGTGGCAGACAGAGGAAAATCTTATCCTTGTGGAGGACCAGAAAGGGAGGCTGCCGAAAAAAAGGGGCAGCCAATTAGGGACCCCTGCGGATGGAGGTAATGGCCACCAGAAACTCATTCTACCAGGACAGAAGGCAAAAAAAGGGATATCATAGGCTCGAAGGGGAGAACCTGAAGCACCTTAAAGATGAGGTTAAGATCCCACGGATTCAAGGGTTCCAAAGGAGCACAGAGTGGCACTCCTGTAGGAAAGTCTTTTAAAAAGAAAGAAGACTAAGACCTTGATCCAGATCAGACTGGAGAAGATCCGATGAGAATCGTTACTCTTCCAACGGTGGACGTAAGCCTTCCACGTTTGATGGCAGATCTAAGCTATCTGGAATTTCCGGGCCTTGAGTATGTTAGAATAACAAACTCCGAAAAAACCACAATGCCTCAAACCTCGGATTGAACAGCCACGCCGTGAACGCAGCTGAGTCAAGGTGGGGAGGAACAGCAGTCCTTGAGACAGAAGGTCGACCAGCAGAGGAAGAGGCCAGGAGCATCCGCCAACAGGAAAATGAGATCCACATACCAGACCCGGCAGGGCCAATCTGGTGCCACCAGGATAGCTTGAAACCCCTTGGTCTTGAGATTCTGGAGGACCCAAGGGAGAAGAGGAAGTGAAAAACCGAACTTACAAGAACGCCAGCGGTGATGGCTCGAGGATCCAGAGACCTGGCAATTTAGCCGGGGACCTTGTGGTTCCGGCGGAGGCTAAAAATGTCGACGTTTGTTACACCACAGCGGGAGCACAGTGGATGGAAGATCTGCAGATAAAGCGACCCTCGCCCGGAGCAATATTTTCTCGACTCAAGTAGTCTGCCACCCAGAAAAAGGTTGACCACCGAAAGAGCTGGAACAAGGCGCTCCACCCAAGGAAGAAATTGTGAGGCTTCTAGTAAGGCCGCACGGCTCCTGGTGCCACGCTGAGGGTTCAAGTAGGCGACCATGGAGGAGAGGTAGTCTGGACTGTGACAGATGTCCTTGGAGAAGAGAGGTCCAAGGAGTAAGGGCAAATAAGATAGTCCTGGGATCCAGCAGGTTGAACCAGAGGGAGGAATCGGCCCTGGACCACAGGCCCTGAACAATCAAAGCATCGAGGACCACTCCCCAGTCGGGGAAATTGGCGGCAGTGGGAATCACTTACCAACAGAGGGGAAGAAGGACTTCCCTTGAGAAATTCCTGGGGAGGAATATACACTAAAGAATCTCTCAGTGAACCAAGGTGGAAAGAGAACCAAGCAGATGAGGCTGTCCGGAGATTTGTCCCAGCAGGCCGTAATCTTCAACAGGAGAGAACGACAGAGTGAATGAAAGGTACAGCCTAGATGGTTGAGGCGATCGTGCGCAGGACCCACATGCTGATTCAAAGACAGCAAGGAGAGTACCTCCAAAGGTGGGACACTCAGGATCTTGGCCTCCGGAGGGAGAATCACACCCTGGAGCGAGCAGAGGATCATGTCCCGGATACCATGTGCTTAGAGGACACGAGACATCCTCATAGATGAGCCAGCAGAACCAGCGAAGAACATCCAAGGTGAACCACAAGCTGGTCAGATTGTCTGACCTGGAGGGGCTTCACCAGGAGGTCGTCAAAGTCTGAAAACACGGCAGCACCTCTGGCGCAGAGGATGGCCATGAGAGACGCCATCACTGAGGGAAAAAACCCCTGGTGGCAGAGGCCAGCCTGAAGGGGAGAGAGACAACTGGAAAGGTCAAGGATCCACAGCAAAAACGAAGAAACCGCTGACGGCACAGCGAGATGATGTAGATGGACGAAGAATTCGCCCATCTCCAGGGATGCCACCACAGACTGCATAGACTACAACGGAGCCTGCAGGCATGGAAGAACCTGTGGAGCCCTTTCAGGTCCATGATGGGACAGAGGAAGCCTTCCTTCTAGGCGAATGGAGAACAGGTAAGAATAGTAACCCCAGATACACTCTGCAACGGGAACAGGGACGCTGACTCCCTGCCGCTGGAGATTGGAGACAGCCTGGATTGTCCGACATAGCGAAGGCAAAGAGACTCCAGCGAAAACTGGAGTAGCCGGACGACACCGCCTCTCAGGCACAGGCTCCAGACGTCCCGCCATTTGAGATGCCCAGAGAGGGGAAAAAACTTCATGCCGAGGAGGCTAGGAAGAGGAAGACCTGGACGACCTAGTGCAGAACCGCCAGGGAGGCCTGGACTTGAAAGAAGCTTTCTGGAGCAGGAGAACGGCTGACACATAGGACGCCTCTGAGGGAGGAAGAATCTATTCCCCCGTGGCCTCAGGGATAAGCTTCTCGACGCCCTTAACAAAAAATTTGGCCCAGGACGACCTGGAAAGGGAGAAGTGCTGCGTTCGCCTTCTTGGAGGCGGACCCAGTATTCCACAACGGATCCCAACGGTATGGCAGATAATCACTGCATTGGCGGCCGCCTTAGCAGATTTGGGAGGCATCTCCAGTTATTGGGAAGCGTTCAGGATCTCAGAGACGAGCGGCTGGAGGGAAACTGCATCAGGGAGGTTTGACTGAAGCTGTTTGGCCCAGGAAAAGAAGGCCTTGATGACCCAAGAGGCAGCGAAGGAGAGCCGCAGGGAGAAACCAGCCACTACGAAGGCCACCCTGGTGAGGGAAGCCACCTTCTTGCAGCAATGCAATAGCCAGCATTTAGGGCAATGCAATGTATCAGTTCTGCATTGCAAACAATACAACAGATGCGATCCGATCTCACTCCGAGGGATCAGTGAGGTAGGCAAAATCTGCTGAAGGCAGACTAGAAGCCTTGGAGAGCCTAGCTATCATGGGATCCACCGTGGGAGGCTCTTAGTGATAGGAAGCGACACATGGGGCGGCTCGCTGACAAAATGTCAAGACAGGCCAGCTTGCGCTCACTAGTTACTGATATATAAGTACCTTGCGCTAACCGATTGCACCACTGGAGCAACCTGCTTCCCTTGCCTCGGATGTTCATCATTGCCAGCCAGGGAGAGCTAGAGACGTGTGTCACAGCATAGCCTGGCAGAACTGCCCGAGCTCACCTTCCACTTGGAGACACACAGGTCAAGGGAAGGGATGTCCGATTTCCTAGTCGAAGACAGAGGATGGTCCAGGGAGAAGTCACTGTGCCCTCAAGATGATATCAAACATCCAGTGGCAGAAAGAGATGTCCACTTGAGGGGATGAGTCCGGGTCCTCAGAGATCTGTAGGGTCTCTATCGCATAGATGACTCCCACGTAGCAGCAGATATAGATGAGCCTAGCTGAAGCTCCGAGTCGGAGTCAGAGGCGTCCCCAGTTAAATAGACCGAGCAGAGGGAGGAAGGTATCCGCCTGTCGGAGTGGAGCCGTGAGCTGAGTTCCTATCTGGGGAGTACCCAGAGGAAGGGGTGGCGGACCGTGAACCGTAGGAAGACTTCCTGGTCCTTTTGAGGCTCCTGGAGCTGCGACGGGAACTATGAGGGTGTCCAGGGAGATCCCTAGAAGCAGCCGACTAAGCGGCGATCTGGGAAAGCAGCCCTTCCAAGTTTCCAGCACTGACTAGTTAAGTCTGGTAAGGACACCATGGCCAAGGTTAGGGAGGCCGCCCAATCCGGGGGATGGAAAAACCGGAGAGGGGCCAGGAGGTTACTGACTGGCTGAGGCGGAAGGCAGAGAGAGCACATGGGCTCGGGCTGTCCGCATGGCAACTGTTTTTGATACAGTGGGTGCATGTATAAAAACGTGACGCAACCAGAGGGTCCGGAGGGGGAGCCCAAGAAAATTAGGGTAACCCAGGGGGTTAGCCTACCAGACTGCAAAAGATGGCCGCTCACAAACTGCTGCAGCAAGGGTTCCGCAGGTGCAATGTCTCCCAGGGAACTGGGAAGAATCCCTGCTGTCCCAGCAAGCCAAAAAATAAATAAATAAGCCAATAAATAAATAAATTGAGAATATGAGGAGAGCAAAGCTCTTCCCCTGGTAAAAACAGGCTCAGTAGCTACTGGGCAGGCTGGATGGCTTGCCAGGACAGCCCCCTGGCCAATGGAAGGCCCTAGGCGGAGTCTGGGTACCAGAAAAGCCCGGTAAAGGGACGGACCCGTTGCGGCCTAGTTCCCGGCCAGGCCTCGGACTCGCGTACAACGCGGCCGACCGCGAGGCACCGTCGGCGGCGCGACCTCCGGAGGTTCCGCGGAGGCCTGGGAAAAGGTACCGGGGGGCCAGGAAAGGGGGTCCCCACACGAGCGGGGGGGGGGGAACCGGGTGCCCCCCCCCCGACGGGGGCCGCTCGGTAGGAGCGACCAGAAAGCCCAAAAGCGCCCCAGAAAAAAGGGGCTTATTTACTAAGATTTAAGGCCCAGTTCAGGGGAACCCTGTGATGCCCCCCCTAAACAGGACCCATACTATTGTCCCCCTGGGAAATGGCACTAAGGGGCTGAGAGGGCCTGAAGGGGAGGTGGAGAGGGCCTGAAGGGGAGATGGAGAGGGGCTGAGGTAACTTTCATACTCACCAGCCTTCTATTCTTCTCATACTCACCGGTCTGGCGACTTCAGGCGCCGCAGGGTCACCCCCTCGGTAGGACCTCGCACGTGGGAGTGGGGTCACCGGTACTCCGGCCACTTTCGGGGTGCGGCGAATGGTGAGTGGGGACTGGGTGACCGGCGAGGCTGCTCTTTTGCAGAGCGCTGCGCCCGCAGGAGGGGATGACTAGTGTGGCGTACACGCTGACTACCCCCTGCACCTGAAAGAAAGGTAAAAATAAAAACGATGCAAGACAGAAGACCTGAGTCAGGTCGTGTCTGTCTCCTATGACACTAGGTTTCAAACTGATTCATGCACAGTGGCTGTGGCAGGGTATAGCCTGGAGGCGGAGCCAACAGCTTTTGCTTTTTCCTAGTGTCTTGTCTCCTAGTGACCAGGTCTATACCCATGGTGCTGTGTCCCCCAGTGAAGTAGACGAGAAATAAATGATGGTCCAACTAAACGCAAACCGGATGGAATAGCATACCGCTGCAAGATGCTGTGGTAACCATGCTGGTTCAGTATTCCTTCAATTTTGAATAAATCCCCAACAGTGTCACCAGCAAAGCACCCCCACACCATCACACCTCCTCCTCCATGCTTCATGGTGGGAACCAGGCATGTAGAGTCCATTCGTTCACCTTTTCTGCGTCGCACAAAGACACGGTGGTTGGAACCAAAGATCTCAAATTTGGACTCATCAGACCAAAGCACAGATTTCCACAGGTCTAATGTCCATTCCTTGTGTTCTTTAGCCCAAACAAGTCTCTTCTGCTTGTTGCCTGTCCTTAGCAGTGGTTTCCTAGCAGCTATTTTACCATGAAGGCCTGCTGCACACAGTCTCCTCTTAACAGTTGTTGTAGAGATGTGTCTGCTGCTAGAACTCTGTGTGGCATTGACCTGGTCTCTAATCTGAGCTGCTGTTAACCTGCGATTTCTGAGGCTGGTGACTCGGATGAACTTATCCTCCGCAGCAGAGGTGACTCTTGGTCTTTCTTTCCTGGGGCGGTCCTCATGTGAGCCAGTTTCTTTGTAGCGCTTGATGGTTTTGGCCACTGCACTTGGGGACACTTTCAAAGTTTTCCCAATTTTTCGGACTGACTGACCTTCATTTCTTAAAGTAATGATGACCACTCGTTTTTCTTTACTTAGCTGCTTTTTTCTTGCCATAGTACAAATTCTAACACTCCATTCAGTAGGACTATCACCTGTGTACCCACCTGACTTCTGAACAACACAACTGATGGTCCCAACCCCATTTATAAGGCAAGAAATCCCACTTATTAAACCTGACAGGGCACACCTGTGAAGTGAAAACCATTTCAGGTGACTACCTCTTGAAGCTCATCAAGAGAATGCCAAGAGTGTGCAAAGCAGTAATCAAAGCAAAAGGTGGCTACTTTGAAGAACCTAGAATATAAGACATATTTTCAGTTGTTTCACACTTTTTTGTTAAGTATATAATTCCACATGTGTTAATTCATAGTTATGATGCCTTCGGTGTGAATCTACAATTTTTATAGTCATGAAAATACAGAAAACTCTTGGAATGAGAAGGTGTGTCCAAACTTTTGGTCTGTACTGTATATTTTTATTTTTTTTTTTAAACAGACTATGTAAATGGACACCATTATTTACCAAATTTTATAACATTCACATTCGAATTGTTTTGCTGTGGTTTGAAAGCTGGAAAACAATAACTTACCTGATAGTCTGGTCAAAAGAAGCACTGAGGATCTGACTGCTATCTTTTGAGAAGCTAAGGCATGTGACGCCTTTACTGTGAGCACGTTCAAACCTCCTCAAACACTGTCCGCTCTGAATTTTCCACACCTGAGAATTGAAAAGAAGAATTTCATCTCCTTATACTACGTGGGGGCAAAAGGTTATGTAGGGAAAACTAATTTCCTTGGCATCAACATACCTTAATTTTACCATCTTGCGCTCCAGTTGCTAACATTTCGGTATCCCTACTAAAGCACATGCACAACACAGCATCATCCATCATCATGAAGTTATCTTGTGCTTGGTACTTTAAGTCCTAAAACAGCAACATATGAGAATATTAGGGTGACAACAACTTTTAACTTTCATAAAGTTACTATGGGTAAAGGTTATTCCCTCAGCTCCCATTGAAATGACTGGGCATTAATCTTATTTATTTAGATGCACAGAGCTAGACTACTAGTGCAAAATTTACATTTCATATGGCGAATACTGTAAGACCTTTTACTACATTTTAGTGGCTGCCAAGTCATCAGTTTTGTTCACATATAGAAGACCTTTCTTCACTTACAACAAAAATACTGTTAGGCAGGGTTCACACTACCATTGGATTCTGTTATGAAGGTGTCCGTTAACAAAAAAAAAAAAAAAATGGACACCTATCATAGCAGACATTAACGGACACTAACTGATGTTAATGTGTCCGTTTTTTTAACTGATCCAATTAATGGATCAGTTAAAAAAATTGACACATTAGCATCAGTTAGTGTCCGTTTTTTAACAGTCTTTTTTTTGTTTCTGCTTTCTGAGCATGCGCAGAAAAAAATGGATATAAAATAACGGACAGTAACTGATGGCTATCAGTTACTGTCCATTATAAGTCCGTTACCCATAGACTTTAATGTTAAAAAAATAACGGACACTTGCTGTCAGTCAAGAATTCGTTTTTCCAAACGGACAAAAAAGTCCTGCATATAGGACACAATATAAAAACCCATTGAAATGAATGGAAATTTTAACGGATTTCTGACGGTTCAGCTAGTGTCCGATGCTAAAATCTTGTAACGGACAAAAGCAACGGACTCTACTGATGGTCACCAACGGTAGTGTGAACGCCCTCTTATATACATGTTACTTACTTTTCTTATTTTTCCTGTTGTGAAATTCCACACCTCAATAAATCCATCCACTGACCCAGTCACCAAATACTGGCCATCTGGTGAAAAGCGGGCACACTCTACGTGTGATTTCTGACCAAACTGTTAAAAGAAAAAAAAAAAAAAAAAAAAAAGTGTGTGTGTTCCAAGAAATATTTCTAGAATAGTTTCCTACTAAAGAACATTTTAAGGGTATATCCACACAACGGAATTTGGTGCTGAATTTGAGGCGGATTTTGCCTCAATATCCGCTCCAAATTCTGCCTGAAACCAGCCTCCATTGATTTCAAGTTCCTGAAGCTGAATTTTTCAGCTACAAAAAATTCCACTGTGTGAACATCCCCTAACTGTACTGAATCTCCTTCACATACAGATTTTACAATCACTTCCAATGAATTTATTTCCTTTGAAGTGAACATGCGAAATGCAACACAAAAATACTGAAAGAAACATGGTTGCATCTATTGGGAATAAGAAAAACAAATAAAAAACAAAGAAAAACAAAAACCCCACAAACTCAATATCGAGAATGTGAAGATCAGTTTATCACTTTACCTTTATGTGTCTACTTAGTTGTGTAGGAAACTTTTCTTCTTCCACATCTTTCACAGCAGCTTTACCACGAAATAAATCAATGGTCATTCCTGGAGGCAACAATCCCTGATGCTGCTGCCATTTTAAAGCCTTAAAAAGATTAATAATCAAAACAAAACTTCTTGGGCTGTTTATATGTCTGCAGTACTAGGTACATCATACACACTTGAATGATATGAATAACCAGTGTGTACAAAATGGTTACTTTAGACCAGTGGTTCCCAACATGTGGCCGTGGCTAAGAACCACTGGTCTAATATTATATGTTGCACTGCTTGCGGGTACCCCTTTCCCAGGACAAATGCTCACGCATGTCCAGGGGTGCTATATTTACTTAAGAAGCGTAATGAGCGCTTCCATCAGTACTGATGGTGATGCTCATTGAAGTTAGTGGAGCCCCGGGAGTGAGTGATGAGATGCATTCATTCTGCCCCGGACGCAAGTACTGGTGTTAAGGCAAGCTCCACAACAGAGAGGAGGCGAGGATCAGTCCGGCAAGTGATGAATACAGCTCTATTCTCGCTCTAGGGCCACCACTAACTGTAATGAGCACCTCCATCAGTGCCAATAGAAGTGGTCACTGCACTTCTAAAGTAAGCACAGACCCTACTGCCATGAATGGCATCCATCCTGGGACCTACATGCAGTGTTGCATGTGATTAAAAACAGAAAAAAAGACAAAAAGCCAGCTCACCTCTCCTATGCAAAGGTCTTTTTCTCACTATTGGGTACTTTGCTTGAACCCTTCTTAAAGGGGTTGTCCGGGATAAATGGAAATTCATACACTAATCTAAACCACCCCCTCACTTTCTAAATAACATAATTTATCAAAAATGTATATTTACCATTTACCCATATCCCTGGGCCGCCCCAGGGACATTTGCTGGTTACCCGGTGATGATCCGTTTCCAGAAATGAAATGACACTACTACTCCCCCCTCCCCCCCATCCACTACATCATACTTACCTATCTTGTTCCTTTCAGGCTTCTTCCTGCGGGACGGCTCCTCCCTGTTTTCTGACTGCCGGCGCATGCTATAGACCCAGCGCTGCTCTGTGCAGCCGATAATCCACCTCTACTGCACAGGCATGGGAGCAGAATCAGAGACCTGCGTAGTAAAGGTGGATCGGTGGCTATAGAGGATGGGCCGTCCCGCAGGAGGAAGACTGGAAGGTTGAGAGGTAAGTATATAATGGGGTTGAGCTGAGTAGGTAGGGAAGTGCTAGTAGTTGTGAGCGGGATAGCTAGAGATTGGGAGGGGGTGTATGGGAGGGAGGGAGGGAGGGAGGGAGAGAGGAGGAGGGGGGGAGTGAGGTGAGAGGTAGCTAGCGTGGAAGTTACATAGCAGGAAGCTGAACCATGTAAACAAATGCAGAAGATACCAGAAGCACCCAGAAATCACTCAAAACACTGTTAAAGGTATATGGGTGCATTTATTAACTCATTAATAGCACTAACAGACCTTTTTTTTTAAAAAAAACTTTTTTTTTTCTCCAGAAAACCACTAACTTTTTTTTGTTGGTGTAAAACATGCCACCACTGGTGTATAAGCCCTTATTTATAGTGAAGGGCAAAGTTACTTACAGATACATTTTAGGTAATTGTATGCTTCTAAGTTTGTGGAAACAGTTTGGGGAAGGTCTTTACTGTTCCAGCTGGACTGAGACCCTGTGCATAAAGCAAGGCTCAAAGATATGGTTTGCAAAGTGGAGGAACTCCTAAAACACTTTTCAGATTAACGGTCATGCCGATTGCAAACCAGACATTCTAATCAAACATGACTACCTAAACCCACAAATGCTCTTTTGCTGAATTGACAGAAACTCCCAGAGACAAACTGCAATATAGAAAGCCTTCCCAAAAAAATGAAAGCTGTCACAGTTGCAAAAGGAGGTCCAACTTTATAATAAATATCCTTAGTTTTAGAATGGGAGGTCCAACAAGATCAAATTTGGTGTGTGTGATGGTCAGGTGTCCACATTATTTTGTTTAATCAATATTTCTTTACCTGCCCCAGCAAAGCCATGAGACGAGAAGGAGGTACCACACTCACTTCACCAGCAAGAGCTTGGGCTATTGCCGCCCTTCTTTTCTCTTTACTGCTGCCATCTGGATAAGCCTGAAAGAATCATAATTCGGTCAACTGAAAAGAAGCTAGAGACATTGGGGCAGATTGATAAAGAATGGCATCTAAGGCAGGGTTCACACTACTGTTGGATATCTGTTATGATAGTGTCCGTTAAAAAAAAAACAAAAAAAAAACCGGTCATAACAGACATTAACGGACACTAACTGATGTTAATGTGTCCATTTTTTTTTAACATCAGTTAGTGTCTTAGTGTCCGTTTTTATACTGTCCGTTTTTTTGCTTTTTTTTTTTTTTTTGTTTCTGCTCTCTGAGCATGCACAGAAAAAAAAACAGACAGTAATAACGGACAGTATAACGGACGCCTGTCCGTCACCCATAGACTTTAATGTAAAAAAAATAACGGACGCTTGACGTCCATCATGAAACCGTTTTTTTTAACGGACAATAAAGTCCTGCATTGGGTGTATAATAGTCACTAACGGACACAAGATAAAATCCCATTGAAATCAATGGGATTTGAAATCCCATTATGATGGTTCTGGTAGTGTCCGTTGCTAAAATTTTGTAACTGACAATAGCGACGGACACTACCGACAGTCACCAACGGTAGTGTGAACGCCCCCTTAGGAAGTCATAATTTTTGTGCAAAAGTCTGCGGCATTTCATAATTTGTTAGCAATAAAACTGGAATACAAGGCATGAAAAATTTGCCCCATTGTTCAAAAGTCATTAATAAAACTGTATTAGGGAAATAATGTGGTTTGGGTGCCAATTATCCAATGCAATTTACCTTCAATGAGAAACAATTAAGAACCTGTTTGAGAACAATAGCACTTGTGCAAACACTACACACAGACCCAGACCAAGGATTATACACAAATGGTCTGAAGAGTAGCAAACATGGTTTACATTAACGGTTTACTCCATACTAAAGGCAACAGAAAACCACATCACACACTTATTGTGAATGCTGGAGTCACGTGGTTTATTGAAGAACACACAAGTGAACAAAGAGCATATATATATATATATATATATATATATATATATATATATATATATATATATCCAGAACACAGTTATAGAGAAAATCGATGTAACAAATCAACACGTTTCAGTTGATTAATGACCTTTATAAAGTGCGATCTGTGGAATAATATGCCATAGGGAAAGCCAGCCACTAGGTATGTGGGCTGCCAGATGGTATTATGAGATCGGCAAGACGGAGTCTTAAATAATATTCGCCGGACTTGTTGACGGAAGTACTACAGGCTCCTGCAACACACTTGTTTACAAAAACTCTGGCATCATAAACATTGACTTTTATACAAAACCCATCGATTGCAATATCCTTCTACATTTATCCAGCAGTGACTAAAAAAAATCCAAAGACATCGTTATCTTTGCCAATAAAGTCGGATTCGGCATATTGTCAAACCCCAGAACCCAAGAAACCTGCATAGAAGAAATAACCTCTAGATTCATCCAGAGAGGTTACTCTAAAGCAGGGGTAGGCAACCTTTTTTGTTCGGCGTGCCGATTTAAATAAAAAATCAAAGACGAGGTACTCCGAGTGCCGAGCAATAATTTTAAGGCTGACGACACCTACACTAAAAAGTGATATAGCACAAACCATAACATAGGGGTGCTGTCATACTGTGCTCCCAGCCACAAGCGTTTAGCACTATTTGCCTTGATACACCTGTACTTTCCCATTAGAAGCAATCTAAGTACATGTGTAACCCACAATTAGTGGTAAATGTATATGACTGGTAGCAGAGTGAGGTAACACCTGTAGGATGGTGACACACTATGTATCTGGATGCTGCATCCAGTCCCCAGCCGCCGGTACTTTCACTTTTCTGTAAATGAAACGCGGATTAATTTCAGCCACATTTAATTCCTGGTGGTGCGGTAACAGCAAAATCCCAGCCAGGAATTAATGAGTGTCACACTTACCCCAAAGTGGCAACACTCGTGTCCAGGGACTGGATTTAGTTATATCTGCACCTGGGCACACAGTGTGTCACCACCCGAAAAGAAACACCCTAAGGCAAAGGCCTCACGTTGCGAAAAAGGAAGATTTTTTTTTGTTGGATATTTTGCTGCGTTTTTTTCAGCCAAAGCCCAGAATGGCTACAACAGGAATGGAAAATATATAGGAAGCTCTATTACTTCTATTTTCTGCTCAATCCACTCCTGGCTTTGGCTCAAAAAAACGCAACAAAATCTGCAACAAAAAAAAAAAAAGCTGCGTTTCTGCAATTTGTGGCCTTAGCCAAAGGCTGAAGCCCCACGTTGTGGAAACGCAGCATTTTTTGTTGGATATTTTTTTGCGTTTTTCTGAGCCTAAGCCAGGAGTGGATTGAGCACAAGGGAGACATATAAGAACTTCCTTTATATTTTCCATTCCTTTTGTAGCCATTCTTGGCTTTGGCTGAAAAAAAAGACGTAGTAAAATATCCAACAAAAACGCTGCATTTCTGCAACGTGGGGCCTCAGCCTTAGGGTAGCTGCACACAAATGGCACGGATGTGGTTTTCACTGACCTATACATTAAAAATGAATTGACAGGGACACAAATGCAGACAGATATAGGACCTGCTCCATAATTTGCAGCTCTTCAATTTGGCCCAAACACACAGCCGCAAAAAGAACGGCTGTGTGTATGGGCCCACTGAAATGTATAGGTCTATACTTTTATTTACAGTTGTGGATAAAAAGTATGGTCATGTGCATTACAGTTTAGCAACTCCATGTATCTTACGAAGTCATTACTTTGTTGCCCTGGCGGTGTGCTTGGGATCATTGTCATACTGAAAGACTCAGCCACGTTTCAATTCCAATGCCCTTGCTGATGGAAGGAGGTTTGCACTCAAAATCTCACGATACATGGCCCCATTCATTCATGTACACTGATCAGTCGCCCTGGTCCCTTTGCAGAGAAACAGCCCCAAAGCATGATGTTGCCACCCCCATGCTTCACAGTAGGTATGGTGTTCTTTGGATGCAACTCAGCATTCACTCTCCTCCAAACATGACGAGTTGTGTTTCTACCAAACAGTTCTACTTCGGTTTCATCTGACCTTATGACATTCTCCCAATACTCTTCTGGAACATCCAAATGCTCTCTAGCAAACTTCAGACAGGCCCGGATATGTACTGCCTTAAGCAGGGGGACACATCTGGCACTGCAGGATCTGAGTCCCTGGCGGCGTAGTGTGTTACTGACGGGAGCCTTTGTTACGTTAGTCCCAGCTTTCTGCAGGTCATTCACTAGGTCCCCCCGTGTGGTTCTGGGATTTTTGCTCACCGTTCTTGTGATCATGTTGACCCCACGGGGTGAGATCTTGCGTGGAGCCCCTGATCGAGGGAGATTATCAGTGGTCTTGTATGTCTTCCATTTTCTAATTATTGCTCCCACAGTTGATTTCTTCACACCAAGCTGCTTTCCTATTGCAGATTCAGTCTTCCCAGCCTGGTGCAGGTCTACAATTTTGTTTCTGGTGCCCTTCCACAGCTCTTCGGTCTTCACCATAGTGGAGTTTGGAGTGTGACTCTTTGAAGTTGTGGACAGGTGTTTTTTATACTGATAATTTCAAACAGGTGCCATTACTACAGGTAATGAGTGGAGGACAGAGGAGCCTCTTAAAGAAGAAGTTACAGGTCTGTGAGAGCCAGAAATCTTGCTTGTTTGTAGGTGACCAAATACTTATTTTCCACCATAATTTGCAAATAAATTCTTTAAAAATCAGACAATGTGATTTTCTATACGTTTTCTCATTTTGTCTCTCATAGTTGAGGTCTACCTATGATGTCAATTACAGGCCTCTCTCATCTTTTTAAGTGGGAGAACTTGCACAATTGGTGGCTGACTAAATACTTTTTTTCCCCACTGTAAATGTGCAGTGAAAATTGCAATTTTTCCAGAGATACACCATTTCAGTGCCCGATATGTTGCGCCCAGCTTGTGTCAGCAGAGACACACACTTCAAAAGTTGTGAAGCGGGTTATCCTTGGTACAACAGCTTTTGTTCTTGTTTGTCTCTGACACAAGCTGAGCACAACATATTGTTCACTGAAATGGCATATTTCTGGAAAAATTGTCATTTTCACTTTGCGCATGTGATGGTGCAATCATTTCAGAAAAATAAATTAATGTGTAACACCTGGTGGTTAAAAATGCTCACTGTACCACTGGATAAATTTCTTGAGGGGTCTAGTTTCCAAAATGTCACGGGGATTCCACTTTACTAGCATTTCAGGAGCTGTGCAAAAGCAGCATGGCGTCCAAAAACCAAATGCCTAAAACTGTGCTCCAAAATCCAAATAGTGCTTCTTCCTTTTTGCACCCTGCTGTGTGCCCAAACAGAAGTTTATACCCACATATGATAGTTAAGTGGGGTATGTAAGTACAACAATGTCATGTTTGTGGGCATAAACTGCAGTTTGGGTACACAGCAGGCCACAGAAGAGAAGAAGCACTATTTGGCTTTCAGAGTGGCGATTTAGATGTTTTTGTTTTTTTGTTTTTTTTTTTTGGGGGGGGGGGGTCAGTACGGTTATATTTTCTCTCATAAACTCCAAGTATAGGGTGTACCCTGATGTACACTTGCACAAATTATGCATTTCCCTTCCTGCCACACCCAGTTTTGTCCTAAAGAGGAGTCAATTTTTGTTTTTTCTGTTATTGCATTGCACAAGCTAGATTCTTTCTGGTGTTGTAGCCATATAAGGGCTTGGTTTTTGTGGGATGAGATGTACTTTAACGCTTCACCATCGTCTGAAAGGTGTAATTTTTATTTGTCTGTTGCCAGAGGTGGTTGAGGGCTTTTTTTTTTTTTTTTTTGCAGAACAAGCTGTATTTTTTATTGGTTCATTGGGGTTAATTAGACTTTTGGATCACTTTTGCAATATTGCATATTTCGTAAGGAAAGATGGCAAAAAAATCATTATTTCCTGGTTTTTTTTTTTTTAGTTTTACAAGTTTCACCATGTGGGTTAAATGTTTTAGTTTTAGGCTTTTTACATGGAATTTTTTACGCATGCAACGATGCCAAATATGTTTTTTTTTTTTTTTTTTTACATACATAAGAAAACATTTTATAGAGGAAAATGGCATTTTGGGGAATAAGGAACTTGATCGCTGGTTTAATAGTATATACAAGTACACATACACAAACAGAATTCAGCTCCTATCGCTGCTTGGCATAGTGCGCACTCAGCTTCTGAGCAGAGCATGTTAGTAAGGGGTTAGACATTTATGATATTTACTTTTTTCATTATATAGCCCTGCTTCATTGCATAATCCAAATATATATATTTTTTTTAATTTAGGTACCTTGTTTACAACATTCATTAATACCAACTCCAGTTGTTCCCACCCTATGTTGCTCTTCCATGCATGTACTGATTTTATCACACAGCCATTACTTTGCTCTTACAGCACCTAGTTCTGACTGCACATTTCCGGAATGCACATTGAATTTTCCAATAGTGAGCAGACGTCCGTAGTACTTTCGTCGGCAAGTCCAGCGTGTGTAATTTAAGATGCCATCTTGTCGATCTCATTATACTATTCAGTAGCCACAATTTCCATAGCAATCTTTACAAGTTGGTCCTTCTTTCTCATCCACAGTATAGGTACAACCTGCTATTATTTCTTGGACCTCCTGGCCTTTCTTTCAATGTGTTCTCCGTAGCCCTGATCCACCATTGCTGGACTAAGTCCCTGTATGTAATTAAGGACCTAGTGGCTGTTTGTCTTTCCATTTTTTTCCCCTCATTTTCATCCATTCTGTTTTGCCCTTCCTTTCATTTTGATTGATTTTCCCTTATGTTTTTCTGCTTTACTGTACTACTTCCACATTTTAACTCTTCTCTATATGACTTGCAAAACGGTTTGTGATGAGCCTTTTATGTCTTTGGCACACTATAGGTTTCATTTATGTCATATTATTCCTCCACAGATCGCTTTTGATCTTTAATCAATTGCAATTTTGTCATTAATCGACCAAAACGTTGTGTTATAATTGATCTGTTAGGGAGCGTTCACACTACCGTTGGTGTCCGTCAGTAGTGTCCGTGGCTATTGTCCGTTACAAGATTTTAGCTACGGACACTAGTTGAACCGTCAGAAATCCGTTAAAATTTCCATTCATTTCAATGGGTTTTTATATTGTGTCCGTTAGTATCCGTTAGTGTCCGTTTACACCAAATCCGTCAGAAGTCCGTTATTTTTTCACGGACAAAAAATCCTACATGCAGGACTTTTTGTCCGTTTGAAAAAAACGGATTCTTGACGGACAGCAAGTGTCCGTTATTTTTTTTACATTGAAGTCTATGGGTAACGGACTTATAACGGACAATAACTGATAGCCATCAGTTACTGTCCGTTATTTTATGTCCGTTTACTTTCCCTGCGCATGCTCAGAAAGGAGAAACAAAAAAAAAAAAAAAAAAACTAGCAGTGTTAGAGGACATTTCGTGTCCTCAGGCACATGCGGTTTTACATACCACTAGAAAGCCGACAGCACGCTGAATTCAGCGCACTGCCAGCTTTCCCGGTATGTGCCCCGGGGCTGGAGATATCGGCGGTGTAATGTTTTACTGATAGAAGGGCGCTGCGAGGAACTCCCTCCCCGACACTTCTCTTTGTTCAGAGACTTGTACTGAGGGGGCGTTCCTCACAGCTTGAGCGTCAACGCTGGGCTGTGAGGAACGCCCCCTCTCTCTGTTCTCGTCTATAGCCAGGTACTGTCAGAAGAACTCCCTCCCTGACACTTCTGTTCCTTCATAGCGCTGTATGAGGGGGCGTTCCTCACAGCTGAGCGTCATCACTGGCCTGTAAGGAACGCCCCCTCTCTCTGTACTGGTCTATAGCCCTGTACTGTCAGAAGGGGCGTTCCTTACTGCCCGGCAATGACGCTGAGCTGTGAGGAACGCCCCCTCAGTACAGCGCTATGGACGAACGAGAAGCGTCAGAGAGAGAGTTCCTCACAGTGCCCTTCAAACAGTAAGTAAAGTAAAACATGCCGATACCTCCAGCCCCGGGGCACATACCGGGAAAGCCGGCAGTGAGCTGAATTCAGCGCGCTGTCGGCTTTCTAGCGGTATGTGACATTAAAAAACGGACACTACCTGATGCTCATCAGTTAGGGTCCGTTATGATAGGTGTCCGTTTATTTTTTTTTAACGGACACCTTCATAACGGACTCCAACGGTAGTGTGAACCCTGCTTAACATGGATTTTCTCTATAATTGCATTCTGGGTGGATTTACTGTATATATGCGCTTTGTTCACTTATATGTTCTTCAATAAATCACATGTCATTCCAGCATTCACAATTAGTATGTGATGTGTTTTGTACTACATTACAATACCATAAGTTCAAGGCTACAGCTACATAGTGACTTTTTTTTTGCTCAATTTCGCATGTGATATTGCTCCCATAGATATCAAGTGTGTCACAAAAAAAGAAAAAAACAAAAACACAACAGTTAATCACAGATGAATGCATATCGCGGGGTGTGACAGCACTTTGCATGAAAATCGTGCAACAAGGTACTGATTTTACAACATATGAGATTCTACAACATACCTCACGGGGGTCAAAATACGATCTAGCCAGGAGGTTTTCCAGATGTATGTATCTTTCTGGCTGGGTCTGTTTTAACATGATCATTGGATCAGTCTGTCTCAGAAGAGATCTGGCAGCTCCGAGCTCACGGAGTTCAATCAATTCCAGAACAACCTACAATGAATAATAACAAAATGGCTCAGCCATTACACAACTTCATATACAGCATACAAAAATATAAAATGTGACACTGCCTTAAAAGAAACCTGTCAGGACAATTTGGGACACTAAACCACCCACAGGCTGGTGGACTACGGGTTTAATGTCCCAGATAGGTTATGTTCACACAGTTTTTGGAGCCGATTTTGAGGCAGATTCTGCCTCAAAAAAGATACCTGAAATCTACCTCCCATTAATTTCAATGGGAGGCAGTGGGTATATATATATATTTTTTTTAAGCTGGCTGTCTCATCTTCAGGCAGATTCCATTGGAAACTCCCATAGAAATAGAATAGAAAAAAAAACCCTCAAGATTTAGAAGCGGTTTATGCAAAAAACAAACAAAAAAAACAAACACTAAAGGTTTTAGGAAAAAGAACCCTGTGTGCTAGGAAAAAAGCTCTGACAAAAATTGCTTTAAAAACCTCTTCAAAATTCCATTAAAAAAAAAAAAAAAACTCAAAATCCTGAAGCAGGATTAGTCTGCCTGCCATAAAGCTCCATATGACTATACCCTTAGGGTGGGTTCACACTACCGTTAGAATTCCGTTATGATAGGGTCCATTAAAATAAAAACGGACGCCTATCACAATGGACAATAACGGACACTAACTGATGTTAATGTGTCTGTTTATTTTAACTGATCCATCAAAGCTTCCATTATCAAACTGTCCATTACTGTAAACGCTGAACATTTAAAGAGGGCCATGATTCACAGGTGCATAGTGTCATTGTTCAGAGTCACATCCCTACCTGATACCATCCTTCCTAGTATAGAGCCTATACCAGAATCAGTGAAACAAAGACGATTAAGTAATGCAATGCTCTAGACTTGGTGGAGGTGGTGAAAGGTCCCCCCACTAAATCAGTCCATTATGCACTGACCTCCTGTGATAGACTGGTTTTTAAACACATGTACAGACTTACATATATTTTTACTCCTGACCTACCAATAAAGAAAGAGATCTTAGAGCTAGAGTGGGTTCAAAAGTAGACAATAAAAGTATACAAAGCATTGACTGAAGTGCAGAAAAGGATTAGCAGAATTACTTTGTCCCTGTATTTTTTCCCCCTAAATAATCCTAATAACTATGTGTATATATAAAGGTTAAAACCTGTAACTCTCCCAATATTTATTTATACCCAGGAGGAATCCCCTGTGCGTAGAACAACAAAGGTTTCTACTCTAGCACAGAAGAGGGTTCTTTACTGTAAGAGCAGTGATATTATGGAATTCTCTGCCATAGAAGTTGTGATGCTTGTACAAGTTCAAGATGGGTTTGGATGTTTTTCTTAAAATATGTAATATTGCAACGTAATGGTATTAGACTTCTGAGCTTGTTCATCGATCTAAGGCTTTATTCTGATTCCCATATTTGGAAATGGGAAGGAATTTCCCATATGGTGAGGAAAACTGGCTTTTGTCTTCCTTCCACTTCAAAATAACAGGCTGTACTCTTTTTCCACATAAGTCTTGCTTCAGACTTACTAGCTATATGTTAAAAATGACTAGGTTTTGCAATGTATCACTTGTAAAAATAATCTGAGGTGACAATATCATCACGTATAAACAAAAAAAATACTTTACTTGTTCATATAAATCAATAAGTGTCTTGTCTGGCAGTTTTAGCGACTGGATAGCCTGCAACACTGTATCCCAATGGCCACTGTTAATATCCGCCACAAAGCTCTCTATACTGTCCACTGTATTTAAAGACACAGTAGTCTCCTCCTGTAACGTCGCCAATGTACGGTGTAAGCTGTTTTCTTTCAGATATTGCATGATGAGACGGATGACACTGAGAAAAAAAAATAGAAGCTTGTTAACTTATTGCAGGATGTGGAACAAGCACAACTAATACAGATACAGTGTGACTGCACAACATTAGGGAACACACTAGATATTAAAGTGTAACTCCCTTTTTTTCCCCCCTCAGGTAACCATTTTTGTAATACTTATGATATCTAACTTTCTTTTTGTTATAAAACAGGCTGTAACATTCTCCTTAGCAGCCCTCTAACTGAGCAGCTACTAAGGAAAGTCTGTACACAATTGCATTGTGAATATACAGAGTTGAAGCATTTACCAAAGGGGGAATATGGTCACTTCAAATGGCTTTTATACCACCTAAAAAAATGGTTCTGGTATCATAAAAAAGCTTAGGTTTAAGTACTAGCTATAACTGAACCAGAGATATCACTAGTTAAAAACACAGTTGGGAATTTGAACTTAATATGCAGCATATAAAAAAATCACATTCGCGGTTGTGTTTTTAACTAATGATATCTCTAATTATTTTACAGCTAGTATGGTAAACGCTTTAGGTCTATGTACTGCATTGAGTACATGTGTATGAACAGAGGCTCCCTGGCAATGCTTAGGTATAGCATTGCTAATGAGAATTTTACAGCCTGTTTTCTATTAAAAGGAAGCTTCATAGATTAATAAAGTATATGCCCTCCCACATCTGATGGCAACATTGGGCATATACGTGAACTGATTCTGTTGGATACACAACTGACAGCGAATTATGTGAAGGCAGCCCTATGAGGACAAAGATTCAAGTCTGATGAAGACAGCAGTGCATTTGTGGCTCACAGCTCAGCCCAAAACATCTTTTAATGAGGGAACATGAAAGCTTGTTGACAGATAGATGAAGTGTATTGAAAAGCAGGGAGATTATATTGAAATATGATGTATTTGTCCTTTTCGAAAGTTGATGAATATAAACTCTACAGTCAGAGTGTGGATAATTTTTCACTCAACCACGTACTTCTTGGTCTCTCTAAACAAACGGACTACACTGCTCAGACAAAGTGGCCACTGACTGGCTAAACAGCCATTTGCCGAGTGTTAAGAGAGACCAACAAGTGCTAACCCGCAGGAGAAGCAGGAAGCAATGAGAGTGGTGAGTGAGATGAGTGAGGTGAAAAGTAATTTTTTATTTTTTTTTAAATAAACAAATTCTACCTCTAAAATGCTATAAATAAATGTGTCCTCCCCGACAACCATTTAAGATGAATATTCCACACTACATGCCCTAAAATTATATGATTTATAAAATTATTTGATGCTAAAAAGGCAGCTCTAAACCTTCAATAACTTCTGCTTGACTTCCCCACAGGGTCATCACCCAGCTATTGTGAATGACATATCTGCCTAGTGCTATCGAGGTGATGGCAGACTGTTCAGGTATCACACGATAGAGGTGGCAACCCTTATGTAGACAGTAATTGTGGCTTTATAGGTTGTCACGCAGGACAAATCTACTTGCCGATCACGCTCTGAACAGAAACATCACTTGTCGGAGCAATTCAACCACCTAGATAGCTCTGTATGTTGTGTGGGTCTTGTTCCTGACGCATCACTAATGCTGTGGACTCAATGGCGGTAATCACATATAACCGCGCCCGACACCTCCTGCCAGCAGAAACTCTGCGGCAGTGTGTTAACATATGCAGTCGGACCATTGCTTCAAAATCACACTTACTCGGATGATTCGATCTCGATAGACATCTTGGAAGCTTCCCCGATAAACCTAACAGTCCTCCAAATAGCAACGTTGTCCCGGTCTCACAATAATGTCGTCACCTCAGAGCGACGTCCGCTGCGTTTCACGTCACTTCCGGCTCCTTCCTGTAATTACATAACGACGATGCTAGAGTAAAAATCAGGTGCTGCCTGGTTTGCAGTGGGTCCAGTAGGTGGCGTTTGTTCCAGTGACTGTTAGTATGAGACAACACCTACTGTATCCACGTCAAAGCAGGCAGATTAGTGTAAGGGTTGCATATAGGGGTGGCATAGATAGCCTCTGCTTCGTCAGTTCAACACTCGAAAATGCCGAGGCTCTAGGTGTGTTAGCTGTGACCGCATGCTGGCAGTTTAGTGACAAGTTCTCTTTAATAGTTCATCATTATGGAAGCAGGGTTAGAGCGTTACAGCAAGTCTAAAGTTATATTCGTAAAAATGAAAGATTTTTTTTTCCTTATAAGGGGTCGTTCACACTACTGCTGGTGACTGTCAGTAGTGTCCGGTGTTATTGTACCCAACGGACACTAGCAGAACCATCACAGATCAGTTAAAAATTCCATTGATTTCAATGGGATTTTATCTGGTGTCCGTTAATGTCCATTATTTTTCGCGGACAAAAATCCTGCATTCAACCCAAATCCTTATTTCAGTTTTATGACTTGGGAAGGGGGGGTTGCATATACCACACCTCTGATTGTCCACCGTGCAAAGCCATGTAGATTCTGTACACCTGATTATCCTGTACTTGTACATCTAGTTATAGGAGTTGTCAGACTCTTTTTTTTTTTTTTTTTTTTTTTAAAGGTATGCATGTAATACAGATAGGAGTAATATAATAAAAAAAAAAAGAAAATTACTCATCTTTCCCAGATCCCCCATTTCCAGTTGCAGCTTCTGTTTGCATGTCCTGGTTGACATCAGTGGATGACATTCTGTTCTGATCTCAGCAGTGACATGTTGTTCATGAAGTGTTTACATTTGAGGCCTGTGATTGACTGCAGTGGTCACCTGACATGAATTTTTTTTTCCTAAATTTTAATGCACCTTTTTGCATTGCATTGATATCTTTAATCCTCTTTAACCTCCTGCTGCACCATGCCATAACAGTACTGAAGAGAAATTATTAAATATATATCCACTTGTAGTGCCATATTATCACATTAGATAATGTAATGTAATGAAGTCTTTTGTGTTCTAATGTATACATATACAGTACAGACCAAAAGTTTGGACACACCTTCTCATTCCAAGAGTTTTCTGTATTTTCATGACTATAAAAGTTGTAGATTCACACTGAAGGCATCAAAACTATGAATTAACACATGTGGAATTATATACTTAACAAAAAAGTGTGAAACAACTGAAAATATGTCTTATATTCTAGGTTCTTCAAAGTAGCCACCTTTTACTTTGAATATTGCTTTGCACACTCTTGGCATTCTCTTGATGAGCTTCAAGAGGTAGCCACCTGAAATGGTTTTCACTTCACAGGTGTGCCCTGTCAGGTTTAATAAGTGGGATTTCTTGCCTTATAAATGGGGTTGGGACCATCAGTTGTGTTGTTCAGAAGTCAGGTGGATACACAGCTGATAGTCCTACTGAATGGAGTGTTAGAATTTGTATTATGGCAAGAAAAAAACAGCTAAGTAAAGAAAAACGACTGGCCATCATTACTTTAAGATATGAAGGTCAGTCAGTCCGAAAAATTGGGAAAACTTTGAAAGTGTCCCCAAGTGCAGTGGCCAAAACCATCAAGCGCTACAAAGAAACTGGCTCACATGAGGACCGCCCCCAGGAAAGGAAGACCAAGAGTCACCTCTGCTGCAGAAGATAAGTTCATCCGAGTCACCAGCCTCAGAAATCGCAGGTTAACAGCAGCTCAGATTAGAGACCAGGTCAATGCCACACAGAGTTCTAGCAGCAGACACATCTCTACAACAATTGTTAAGAGGAGACTGTGTGCAGCTGGCCTTCATGGTAAAATAGCTGCTAGGAAACCACTGCTAAGGACAGGCAACAAGCAGAAGAGACTTGTTTGGGCTAAAGAACACAAGGAATGGACATTAGACCTGTGGAAATCTGGGTTTTGGTCTGATGAGTCCAAATTTGAGATCTTTGGTTCCAACCATCGTGTCTTTGTGCGACGCAGAAAAGGTGAACGAATGGACTCTACATGCCTGGTTCCCACCGTGAAGCATGGAGGAGGAGGTGTGATGGTGTGGGGGTGCTTTGCTGGTAACACTGTTGGGGATTTATTCAAAATTGAAGGAATACTGAACCAGCATGGTTACCACAGCATCTTGCAGCGGCATGCTATTCCATCCAGTTTGCGTTTAGTTGGACCATCATTTATTTTTCAACAGGACAATGACCCCAAACACACCTCCAGACTGTGTAAGGGCTATTTGACCATGAAGGAGAGTGATGGGGTGCTACGCCAGATGACCTGGCCTCCACAGTGAAGGAAAAAGGGCCAACAAGTGCTAAGCATCTCTGGGAACTCCTTCAAGACTGTTGGAAGACCATTTCAGGTGACTACCTCTTGAAGCTCATCAAGAGAAAGCCAAGAGTGTGCAAAGCAGTATTCAAAGAAAAAGGTGGCTACTTTGAAGAACCTAGAATATAAGACATATTTTCAGTTGTTTCACACTTTTTTGTTAAGTATATAATTCCACATGTGTTAATTCATAGTTCTGATGCCTTCAGTGTGAATCTACAATTTTTATAGTCATGAAAATACAGAAAACTCTTGGAATGAGAAGGTGTGTCCAAACTTTTGGTCTGTACTGTATTCTCATACTTGGTGATGTACCCATATGTGTTTTAAGAAATTTTATATTCTGTGAGACATTCCTTAGGTGGGGATAGCCATTAGCTGATGTCAACGGGTTGCTGAGATAGTCACTAGACCCAGCGGTGAACCTAGCCTCTTTGCTGCCTGAGGCGGACTATAGAAATACGCCCCCCCCCCCCCCCAAAAAAAAAAAAATAAAAATTGAGTTTCCATGCTACTAGCTTCACACACTGTTATCGTCGCACAATATACACAATACACAAAGTTATAAAACAGTTTTTAAGAATTCTTCTTCCTGCATTACTTCAGTATCAGATCAACAACACGGCATTAACAATGAAAGTAACTTCACACATCTTCTGCTTGGTGGATGGAAGAGCCCACGTGGCCCCCATTCTCTATAATAGGAGCGCCGCAGATAGCTGAGTACTGGACTTCGGGTATCTTTGGCACTCCCATTGAAGTAAATGACAGTCACACGGGTTCGTCCATCCACCAAGCGACACACCTATATATATGGCTGCGGTCAGGCTGAATTCCCACCCAGTGGGGGGAAAAAACCCAATTCTCAGGCCCAGTGGGGGTCTCAGCAGACAGACCCCCATCAATCAGGTATTTATCATCTATCATTTAGGTGAATACAGGGCAGTAACATTTTGTGACTTACAGGTGACGTCTCTGACTAATCCTTCACATTTCCCTTCTCTTCCCTTTGGACCGCCATGACCACTTCTTCCAGCTGTGACTTGTCTCTGTAAAGTTTGCAACACAGACATCTTTGGCTCCTCACTTTTCCAGGCATCCAACCCACATTGTCCTCACCTGCACACCCATCCTGCTGCTACCCCAATTATAAAATATATGATATAACCCCCCATAATGACTAACTCCCAAGTGCATCTTTATATTAATAATGTCCGTGTGTACCCTGTATAAATAGTGCCCCTTATTAATAATGCCCCAGGTGCTAACTAATTAAAAGGTTTTCCAGGTCATTAATAAACTAATCAGTGGGGCTCAAAAACCCAGGACCCCTACTGATCACCTGTTTGAATGAACCCTGGTATCTGTGTAAGCGCCGTGACCGCTTCTCTGTTTATATAGTGTCATTCATCTCATAGTGGCCATGTAATGTAACTACAGCCTCGTCCTATACATATCTATGTGACAAAACTGTAATTACATCACACGGTCACTATAAACAGACAGCGTGTGATATAAACAGGCGCCATAGCCTCTTCATACAGCTGATCAGAGGAGGGGTCCACTGATCTCTTATTGATAATCTGTCCTAAGGATAGAACATCAATAAAAATGAGCTGGAAAGACCCTTTAATAAATCCCAAGTGCGACCTTAAAGGGGTTGTCCAGGATAACCACTTTTTTAATATGAGGCTGGGGAAGGTGCTCCGGTGTCTCCCAGCGCGTTCCAGTACTGCTGCTCCTGTGTTTTCTTCCCCTCAGCGGTCATGTGTGGCGGGGACTTCCGCCAGAAGAGAACACCAGAGCAGCAGAACCAGACTGCGGAGGGAGACATCGAAGCACAAGGGACAGGTGAGTAGGTGTTTTTTTTAATACAGTATTACACGGTATTATGGCCCACAGCGGCCCCTGCACACGGTATTATGCCCCATAGTGGCCCCTGCACACGATATTATACTCCATAGTGGCCCCTGCACTCGGTATTATGCTCCATAGTGGCCCCTGCACACGGTATTATGCCTCATAGTGGCCCCTGCACATGGTATTATGCCCCATAGTGGCCCCTGCACATGGTATTATGCTTCATAGTGGCCCCTGCACATAGTATTATGCCCCGCAGTGGCCCCTGCACACAGTATTATGCTCCATAGTGACCCCTGCACACTTAATTATGCCCCATATTGGCCCCTGCACACAGTATTCTGCTACATAGTGGCCCCTGCACTCGGTATTATACTCCATAGTGGCCCCTGCACACTGTATTCTGCTCCATAGTAACCCACCCAGCAGGTTACGGCCTATTTATATATATAAAAAAAAAGTTATCCGCACTTACCTGCGATGCCTTGATGCCGCCACCGCCTCTTCTTCATCCGCGTCTCAGCGTAGGAGGCGCGATGACGTTATTGTACTGCCGCCTGCGCTGTGATGCGGATGTCTCATAAACCAGCCCAGGACAGGTATCGCTCAGCTTTGTTTTTTTAAAGCGGCCTGTCCTGGGCTGGTTTACGGTAAATAGAATGCAAAAAATGCCGCCCCCCCAGACAGTGACGGACAGTGCCGCCTGAGGAGGCCGCCTCACTTCGCCTCAGCGGTGTGCCCCTGACTAGACCTACATGGAAACCAGACATGGGAAACGTCTGTCTAAGCATATATATGTAAGTTTTTATTTGAGAATCATGCTAATGCTAATAGTGATTGATGTTAAACTTCCTCCAGTAGGAAGTTAGAATGATGTCATAAATGGGGATTTTATTGTATAAAGGAGAGCTGAGCCCTGTATGCCTTTGAGACTGTAATATCGTTGTATTGACGATTGTACAATGTGTTGTACTCTCCCACCTCGAGGTGAATAAAGAATTATACTTCTTGAAGATTTGAGGTCTAAAGTGGTATTTCCTGCAACATCTTGGTGACCCCGACGTGATGCCCAAGACTCAAGCCCACTTGCTGGCAGCGTGACCATCAGGAAAATCTCTGCAGTGCAGGCCTGCGCAACTTAATAGGTAAGCAGACACCTTGCTTTGCTAAAGTCTGTCCGCACTGTTTTTCCTGTGGCCACCACAGTTCGGTGAGTGGGGGGTTAGTTTGGGTAAATTTGATACCACTTCCAAGAAGTATAATGTTTTAAATAAGTAATGGAAGAGATAAATAGTTGAGAATAAGTAATTGAAGAGATGAGTAGTTGAATAATGTTGAAGAGATAAGAGGAGCCACAGTTTCAGGTTTGCGGCACTGGCTGGCTGGGTACCCGGTTCTAAGGCTCAGAGATAAGAGATAGAAATGCCTATTGATTGCAGACCAAATTTGGTTCTGGATTAAAATAGTGACCTTGAGTTGCACCTCCATTAGGGTCATAATACTAATTGTTGTGGGTGTGATTCTTACAATAATCGTACATCATGTCTACTCCATTATTATTGATGATTCAGGAGTATCCTGATGATAAGAAAGAGTTGGAGTAATGGTGTAAAAAGTGAAGTGGGAAAACTTCATCTCTTACTGTTTCTTGGCCAGAAACAGGAAGTTTTTCTAAGATTAAGCTAAATCGTTTACATACTTATATATAGGCTACTTCTTAGCTCAGAAGAAGAAACAAGCTGTGATGAACAGCCTAATTTGGATGATGTTGGAGAAAATGTATGGGTTAATGTAGCTGGCTTAGTGTCTTTAACACAGCCTCCAACTACAGTGAAGCAATTGTCCAGGTTGCTTGCTAAAGGGATATTTACAGATGGCAAAGAAGCTAAGCCAGTTACTTCTGTTTCTAGTCAGGGGAAATCAAGGGTTAAGCAGACTTCAAGCTTATTGAAGCATCATCCTCAAACTGCCTCTCCCCTGTTCTCCTTCCATATGACACCTCTGATGCTCCTATACAACAATAGGGGGTTGATGGAGAACAGATATCTCGAAACAGCGCTGTATGCAGATGAGTGATACTGGCTTGGTTAATATCCCTTTTGCTTTCTCAAGACTCAGTGGGTCAAAAGCAAATTGAGATTTGTTACATTCAACAGAGGGCGCTTGAGCTTCCCAGCTCCTTTTCCCATAATGTCTTGTGATATGCAGATGCTTAGTAAAGGGCAAAAAGGCAATTCAAAACTCTACACACCTTCACTGGTGAGAGATTCCCTTCCCTGGGCTTGGATGCTAAAGAGTTAATGACTGTAGCTGTCAGTCAGTCCCCGAGGCAAATTGTGGCTGCAAAAGAAGGCGAATATTATTCTAATCCATTCTGTGATAATCTTGTTGGATGAACTGAAAAGTTAGGATCTCAATTTCCACATACATGGCCTAGGGAAGGATCTTTTGCATGTGATAAAATACAAGCAGCCAAAGACTGTGTGTATGGGAGATGGGGTGACCTAGGATGGGATTACCAGTATATGAAGGAGTGTATGAGTATATGGGAAAAATGTCAACATAAACCAATTGCTGGCTCCTTTCCGGTTTTACGGGCGAATTGATGTACTCTTAAATATCGCCCATAGCCACATATTGATAAAGAGAATTTAAAACGTAGTTTACCCTCCTTGTTCGCAGGAGCCAGCAAATGGATTTATGAACTTGAGCAGAAAACCTCAGGTCAGACTTTAGCACTTGGGGATATTAAAGCTTTGTTAGCTGACATCATAGGAGCAAAGACTAATCAGATTTTTAAGTCAGCATTTGGGCATGAGCGGGTGACAACTAGAGAGGAAGCATACGATGGGGCTTTGTTTAACCCTTATCGTACCATAATTTGGAAAGCATTAAGAGACATGTATCCAGATTGGAGAGACTTTGGTAAAATCACAGATAGTTCTATGAGTAAAGACGAGTCTTCAAATTACACTGGGATCTCCTACTGTTTTGTTTGTTGAACATGCAGTTTATGCTATGTTGGAAAAATTAAAGTCTCTCCTGACACCCCAGAGACGCTCTAGGTATGAGGTTTTGTTGTCATCACCTTCTTTGACTATTGTCCGTTGTCATACTGTAAATCCAGCTGCCTTTATTGCTCAACCAGTACATCCTGGTGATAAAGTGCATGAGTATCCTCAACCCCTCCCACAATATGCACTTGAAGACCCCATCCCTGACAGTTGTCATGTGTACATTGATGGGTCTTCATATGTGAATCCAGACACTGGGGTGCGTTTTACTGGATGTGCTGTAGTGTCTCTTCAGAATGATGAGCCAGTTGTAGTAGGACAGTGGGCTTTGCCTTCTACCAACTCCGCCCAAGCAGCTGAATTGATAGCTGCATTGATGGCATTACACATGTATTCCAAGCAGACTCTGACTCTGTACACTGACTCTGCCTATGTTGCAACCTCATTATTTTTGGGTATTCAGGAATGGGAAAGACGTGGATTTGTCAGATCTGATTTATCTCCTGTCTTGCATGCTCCTTTGATTAAACAATTGGCAAAAGCTGTCAGATTGCCAACTGCTCTAGCAGTGGTTAAGTGCACTGCACATACAGGGGGGAGAGATATTGTGTCTAGAGCTAATATGTTAGCAGATGAAACAGCGAAGGAGGCAGCTTATATGGTGACACCATATCCCATAGTGTTGAAAATGCCACTGAAAGCTGATTCTGATAAAGATTTGTCTATCCAGATGTTGATAGAGGCGCAGGATTCAGCACCAGTGGTTGAAAAGGAAAAATGGAAGGAAAGAGGAGGACAGATAGATAAAACAACTGATGTATGGCGAGTTATGAGTGGTAAAGCAATCTTACCAGACAGTGTACTGCAGTTTTTATTGCCAAAATTACATCTGCCTGCATATGAAAGTAAAAATTCAATGTACAGTGTTGTTTCAGACACTTGGTATGTTCCAGATTTGAGTGCTAAAATTTTATTCTATCTGCATCAATGTAACATTTGTCAAACATATTCATCACAACCTACAGAACGGATTTCTCAGTCACAAATTCCTAAACCTGTTGGACCATTACAACGTTTGCATAGGGATTTTATAGACATGGGAGAGAGAATACAAACATATCGGTATATACTTGTAGTAGTATGTCAGTATTCTCGATGGATTGAGGCTTTCCCATGTGTAAAAGCAGATGCAAAATCAGTTTCCAGACTTTTAATGAGGGAAGTGTTCTCTAGGTTTGGAATTTGTTCAATTTTGAGGTCAGACAATGGATCCTATTTTGTAAATGAAGTAATGACAGAAGTGTACAAGCAATTGGAAATAACACAGAAATTAGCTAGTTCTTATCATCAGCAATCCAATGGATTGGTGGAAAGAATGAATGGATTAATAAAAGCTAGGTTAGGTAAATTGTGCAAGACCACAGGAAAAAAACTGGTTATATTGCTTGCCATTGGCCCTCATGTCCCTGAGAAATGTCAGGGGGCGGGATCATCATCTTACACCGCATGAATTAGTTACAGGTAGACCTATGATGTCCCCTCAATTGACCTGGGTGAGACGAAAAGGAGATGATAATCGATTAGTGGATGAAAATCTAATTTATTTGAAGGAATTAACCAAAGCTACTAGACTTTGTTTCCAACAGGTGACTGGTAAAACACAGTTCAAGGAAGAAGGACTCCTACCATTGAGTCCAGGGAATAAAGTGTACATCTGCAACCAGAAGAGTGGGTGGAAACAACCAAAGTTTCTAGGGCCTTTTGAAGTGATCCTTGCGACACCAACAGCTGTTAAAGTGAAGGAGAGATCAGCATGGATTCCTCTCACCCACTGCAGAAAGGTTCCAGACGATGCAGGGGGCTCACCCTCATACATGGATACATGATGGACAAGTTTAAAGTTTACATTTTTAGTGTAATTTTTATAGTTACAATTGGATTATTATTGTTTTTATTACTGATATGTAGTATTTCCTATATTTATGGATGTGTGACATATTTAGGCTCAGAAACAGAAGCAGGTAGAGTCAGGTATGTTAGTAGATTTGATGTATTATAGATCCTAGTAATATTAGTATTGAATTGAGTACTAGTAATTACTTTGAAGAGAATTTGTGGTATAGACATATGAAACAAGTAATCCACAGTGTACATAATGAATCATGTTATGTCTGTGTATTAATGAACAATTGATGTGATTAGAGGAGATCAGAGAGATGGAGACTGAATGTTTACTGCATTTAGCTATTTGTAAATTAGGAGGGCAACTTCAGCCATATGAGATTACAGTGGAAAATTTGTGGGTTAATCATACTAAATATCAGGAAGGTAGTGAAGTATCCCAGGTCAAAATGTCTGCATTTAGAGACTCTCAAACTCCCATTTATAGGTGTATGTATTCAAGTGACAATGAAACATGTGGGTATAGAACTATGTTATTAGTACTAGCTAACCATTTTCAGAATAATGGGTGGTTCCCTTATGCTCGAGGTTTAGCTTGTGCAGGACAGACTCTCTGGAACTTCACTACCGTGTTTCTCCGAAAATAAGACAGTGTTTTATATTATTTTTTTCTCCGAAAAAAGGGCTAGGGCTTATTTTCGGGGTAGGTCTTAATTTTTTCCATGAACAACAATCACACATTTGATCGCTTTTTATTTCAACTTTTATCAGAGGTAAAACAGCAGTTCGGCACTTTTGATTTTTTTTTTTTTTTTTGCTACGGCATTCACTATAGAGGTAAAATATTTTTAGAATTTTGTAGAGTAGGCGTTTTCGGACACAGGGATACCTAATGTGTATGTGTTTCACAGTAATATTTTTCTATGTATTCTAGTGAAAGTGGGATGGAGCTTGAACTTTTATTTTGTTTTGTTTTTTATATTTTTTAACTACTTTTTTTTTTTTTTTTTTTTTTTTTTTTATTAACCCCCTTCTAGGGGGCTTGAACCTGCAATCATCCCATAGACTGCAATACAACTGAGATTATATTACTAATGAGGCTGGTCATAGCCTCAATAGTAATATTCCTATGACAGGCCTGGAGCATTCATAACGCTCCCGGCTGTCAAAGGAACAGGTCAGCTCCTGTGATCATGCCGCGCCGGAGCCGACCTGCAACGTGAAAGGTACAGGGCCGGTGGGGACCAGCCCCGGGGATAGCTTCTCTGCTTTGGGGGGGGTCGATTTGGAGGGGGGGTCACGGACTGGCACACTCAACAATGCCCGCGATCAGAGTGGACTCTGATCGTAGGCATTAACTGCGGGTCTCTTCTGTACAAGGAGACTCGGTATAGTAGCAATAGGGGGTGGGGACCGGCCCTAGGGACTACGGGGGGGGGAGCGCGGAGGTCACACTTAGCAATGCCCGTGGTCAGAGTCCATTCTGACCGCAGGCATTAACTCTGGGGGTTCTGCTAATTTGGTGGGCAGGAGAGGGGGTCAACAATGCCCGTGTTCAGAGTAGACACTGATCGCAGGCATTAACTCCAGGTCTCCGCGGAGACCCGGTACGGTAGCTATGGTAACCGCTCTGCAGCAGAGCGGCCGCCATCTTTAAGGACCCGGCATCCGCTGTAATCGCACGGCAGATTGTCGGGAAGGGGTTAAATTAGCTAGGGCTTATTTTTGGAGTAGGGCTTATATTTCAAGCCTACTACAAAAAACCTGGAAAATGTAGCTAGGGCTTATTTTCGGGGTAGGTCTTATTTTTGGAGAAACACGGTAATAATACTAGATCGGTAGATGATGTTGACCAATGTGAGGATGTATGGGGAGAATTTGCGACATCCTTAACTTGGAGTGAAGATCTAGAAGAGAAAGGTCTTGCAGTTATGAGGAAAATGGAATTAGATGTTTGTTACTATAAAAAATTTGCCAAAAAATTGGGGAAGAATATTCGGTGTAAATTGATTAAATATGAAAAATATTTGGGTTTGGAAACTGCAATCTTGATGGACATATATTGGCAGTATGGTAGTATGGCATATACCAGGCTCCCTGGAGACTGGTCAGGTGTGTGTTCAATGGTAAAACTAATTCATCCTTTGTAGATAATCCCTAAGCATGCATGGGTTCCAGGTGTGCATGTTCGATCAAAGAGAAGTTCATATTTTTCTCCACAGGATGTTCCAGATGATTTTAAAATCTTTTCAACAGCAGAATTGTTCTTTGCAAGCTGGCCGACTCCAGGATTACGAGCTGCAGCAAATGCCAAATGGGTACAGAAAAACAGGTATGAACTATTAAAGTTTATCAGTATTACGGATGAGGCTTTGAATGCCGTCAAGGAGGAGCTCAGGGGTCTGAGACTGACAGCTGTACAGAACCGCTATGCTCTGGATATGATATTGGCCTCACAGTGGCAGTGATTGGAGACTCTTGTTGTACCTATATCCCAGCTAATGATGATGACCACAATGGGACTCTTGCTAAGTCTATTGATCACCTCCATTCATTGAAGAAACAAATGGTCGATGAAGCAGGAGTTACAGGTGATTGGCTCAAAGGATGGATATTAAAGTTTCCTAATTGGTCCTTGCCTTTAATTAAAGATGTGGTGCTTCTCTGTGCTCCTGTACTGTTATTGTGCTGTGCTGGACTTTTATTGTTTTCATGTTGTAAAAGACTATTTTCTAAAGCCACCATGATGCTTGCATATAATCCCGTTGCCACTGAAGATATTTAAATTAAAGATTGTGAGATGTATTCTTCATGAAGAAAATATTATATAATAAGCTGATGTGTGAGTGAGCAGCTAATTTTTTATTTTGGGTGAGTTGCATGTGTTGGGAATGCCAACAACAGGGGGGAATGAAGATAAATTATTAAATATACAGTACAGACCAAAAGTTTGGACACACCTTCTCATTCCAAGAGTTTTCTCTATTTTCATGACTATAAAAATTGTAGATTCACACTGAAGGCATCAAATCTATGAATTAACACGTGGAATTATATACTTAACAAAAAAGTGTGAAACAACTGAAAATATGTCTTATATTCTAGGTTCTTCAAAGTAGCCACCTTTTGCTTTGATTACTGCTTTGCACACTCTTGGCATTCCCTTGATGAGCTTCAAGAGGTAGTCACCTGAAATGGTTTTCACTTCACAGTTGTGCCCTGTCAGGTTTAATAAGTGGGATTTCTTGCCTTATAAATGGGGTTGGGACCATCAGTTGTGTTGTTCAGAAGTCAGGTGGATACACAGCTGATAGTCCTACTGAATGGAGTGTTAGAATTTGTATTATGGCAAGAAAAAAGCAAAGAAAAACGAGTGGCCATCATTACTTTAAGAAATGAAGGTCAGTCAGTCCGAAAAATTGGGAAAACTTTGAAAGTGTCCCCAAGTGCAGTGGCCAAAACCATCAAGCGCTACAAAGAAACTGGCTCACATGAGGACCGCCCCAGGAAAGGAAGACCAAGAGTCACCTCTGCTGCGGAGGATAAGTTCATCCGAGTCACCAGCCTCAGAAATCGCAGGTTAACAGCGGCTCAGATTAGAGACCAGGTCAATGCCACACAGAGTTCTAGCAGCAGACACATCTCTACAACAACTGTTAAGAGGAGACTGTGTGCAGCAGGCCTTCATGGTAAAATAGCTGCTAGGAAACCACTGCTAAGGACAGGCAACAAGCAGAAGAGACTTGTTTGGGCTAAAGAACACAAGGAATGGACATTAGACCTGTGGAAATCTGTGCTTTGGTCTGATGAGTCCAAATTTGAGATCTTTGGTTCCAACCACCGTGTCTTTGTGCGACGCAGAAAAGGTGAACGAATGGACTCTACATGCCTGGTTCCCACCATGAAGCATGGAGGAGGAGGTGTGATGGTGTGGGGGTGCTTTGCTGGTGACCCTGTTGGGGATTTATTCAAAATTGAAGGAATACTGAACCAGCATGGTTACCACAGCATCTTGCAGCGGCATGCTATTCCATCCGGTTTGCGTTTAGTTGGACCATCATTTATTTTTCAACAGGACAATGACCCCAAACACAGACTGTGTAAGGGCTATTTGACCAAGAAGGAGAGTGATGGGGTGCTACTCCAGATGACCTGGCCTCCACAGTCACCAGACCTGAACCCAATCGAGATGGTTTGGGGTGAGCTGGACCGCAGAGTGAAGGCAAAAGGGCCAACAAGTGCTAAGCATCTCTGGGAACTCCTACAAGACTGTTGGAAGACCATTTCAGGTGACTACCTCTTGAAGCTCATCAAGAGAATGCCAAGAGTGTGCAAAGCAGTAATCAAAGCAAAAGGTAGCTACTTTGAAAAACCTAGAATATAAGACATATTTTCAGTTGTTTCACACTTTTTTGTTAAGTATATAATTCCACATGTGTTAATTCATAGTTTTGATGCCTTCAGTGTGAATCTACAATTTTTATAGTTATGAAAATACAGAAAACTCTTGGAATGAGAAGGTGTGTCCAAACTTTTGGTCTGTACTGTATATCCACTTGTAGTGCCATATTATCACATTAGATAATGTAATAAAGTCTTTTGTGTTCTAATGTATACATATATTCTCATACTTGGTGATGTACCCACAGGGGCGTAAATACCGGGGTAGCAGCGGTAGCAGCTGCCACAGGGCCCGGGACATTATGGGGCCTGGAGCCCTGTGGCAGCCACTACCGCAAACCTCACGAACACTGCTATTATTATACTCGGGGGTCTTTTCAGACCCCGGAGTATAACGATCGGGGGCCCAGGGGAGGAGAGCGAGCATAAAAAACACTGTTATGTACCACTTCTGTGCTCCGGCAGGCTTCGGGCCTGTTTGGTGACTTCCCAGACGTCAGCCGACGTCATTATGCGTTGCAATGCTGGCCTGGATCATGCGAGATCTGGTCCAACATTGAAGATGGCCGAAGTAGCACAAGGGAGTGCGCCAGAGCCAGGGAGAGGTAGGTAACATTGTTTTTTATGTTTGTATTCTCCCCTGGTTCTCCGATCATTATACTCTGGGGTCTGAAAAGACCCCAGAGTATAATAATCGTTCATGGGTGTTCCACAATGGGCCATAATACTGTGTGCAGGGGCCACTATGCTGCATAATACTGTGTGCAGGGGACACTGTGGGGCATAATACTGTGTGCAGGGGCCACTATGGCGCATAATAGTGTGCGCAGGAATGCGGTTTGTGCGGTGGGGGGGGCCCCCATGTCAAATGTTTGCCTTGGGGCCCAGCCATTCCTAGTTACGCCACTGTGTACTCGTATGTGTTTTAAGAAATGTTATATCCTGTGAGACATTCCTTAGGTGGGGTTAGCCATTAGCTGATGTCAACGGGCATCTTGATTGTTGAGAAAGTGACTAGACCTACAGTGCCTTGCGAAAGTATTCGGCCCCCTTGAACTTTTCAACCTTTTGCCACATTTCAGGCTTCAAACATAAAGATATAAAATTTTTATTTTTTTGGTGAAGAATCAACAACAAGTGGGACACAATTGTGAAGTGGAACGAAATTTATTGGTTATTTTAAACTTTTGTAAAAAATAAAAAACTGAAAAGTGGGGCGTGCAATATTATTCGGCCCCTTTACTTTCAGTGCAGCAAACTCACTCCAGAAGTTCAGTGAGGATCTCTGAATGATCCAATGTTGTCCTAAATGACTGATGATGATAAATATAATCCACCTGTGTGTAGTCAAGTCTCCGTATAAATGCACCTGCTCTGTGATAGTCTCAGGGTTCTGTTTAAAGCGCAGAGAGCATCATGAAGACCAAGGAACACACCAGGCAGGTCCGTGATACTGTTGTGGAGAAGTTTATAGCCGGATTTGGATTTCCCAAACTTTAAACATCCCAAGGAGCTCTGTGCAAGCCATCATATTGAAATGGAAGGAGTATCAGACCACTGCAAATCTACCAAGACCCGGCTGTCCCTCTAAAGTTTCATCTCAAACAAGGAGAAGACTGATCAGAGATGCAGCCAAGAGGCCCATGATCACTCTGGATGAACTGCAGAGATCTACAGCTGAGGTGGGAGAGTCTGTCCATAGGACAACAATCAGTCGTACACTGCACAAATCTGGCCTTTATGGAAGAGTGGCAAGAAGAAAGCCATTTCTCAAAGATATCCATAAAAAGTCTCCTTTAAAGTTTGCCACCCACCCACCTGGGAGACACACCAAACATATGGAAGAAGGTGCTCTGGTCAGATGAAACCAAAATCGAACTTTTTGGCCACAATGCAAAACGATGTTTGGCGTAAAAGCAACACTGTCAAACATGGTGGTGGCAGCATCATGGTTTGGGCCTGCTTTTCTTCAGCAGGGACAGGGAAGATGGTTAAAATTGATGGGAAGACGGATGGAGCCAAATACAGGACCATTCTGGAAGAAAACCTGTTGGAGTCTGCAAAAGACCTGAGACTGGGACGGAGATTTATCTTCCGAAAAGACAATGATCCCAAACATAAAGCAAAATCTACAATGGAATGGTTCACAAATAAACATATCCAGGTGTTAGAATGGCCAAGTCAAAGTCCAGACCTGAATCCAATCGAGAATCTGTGGAAAGAGCTGAAAACTGCTGTTCACAAACGCTCTCCATCCAACCTCACTGAGCTTGAGCTGTTTTCCAAGGAAGAATGGGCAAGAATTTCAGTCTCTCGATGTGCAAAACTGATAGAGACATACCCCAAGCGACTTGCAGCTGTAATCGCAGCAAAAGTATTAACTTGAGGGGGCCGAATAATATTGCACGCCCCACTTTTCAGTTTTTTATTTTTTACAAAAGTTTAAAATAACCAATAAATTTCATTCCACTTCACAACTGTGTCCCACTTGTTGTTGATTCTTCACCAAAAAAATTAAAATTTTATATCTTTATGTTTGAAGCCTGAAATGTGGCAAAAGGTTGAAAAGTTCAAGGGGGCCGAATACTTTCGCTAGGCACTGTACATGGAAAACGTCTGTCTAAGCATATATGTGTAAGCCTTTGTTTGAGAATCATGCTAATGCTAATAGTGATTGATGTTAAACTTCCTCCAATAGGAAGTTAGAATGATGTCATAAATGGGGATTTTATTGTATAAAAGAGAGCTGAGCCTTGTATGCCTTCGAGACTGTAATGTCGTTGTACTGCCGATTGTACAATGTGTTGTACTCTCCCACCTCGAGGTGAATAAAGAATTATACTTCTTGAAGATTTGAGGTCTAAAGTGGTATTTCCTGCAACAGTACCGCATAGGATTTTACTAACTGCTGGAGCAACACGTCCACTCTGAAGTATCCTCCTATCTCTCGTCCAATGTGCTCTTTGGCAGACTACAGTCAGGCTGCAGACCCCATCACTCCACAGAAACTGCCCTAACCAAGGTCACTAATGACCTTCTAACTGCCAAAGCCAAGCGTCACTACTCTGTCCACTTCCTCCTCGACCTCTCCTCTGCCTTCGACACAGTCGACCATTCCCTCCTGTTATAAACGCTCTCATCCCTTGGCATCTCAGACCTGGCCCTTTCCTGGATCTCCTCATACCTCACCAACCGCACGTTCAGTGTCTCCCACTCGCACACCACCTTCCCGCTACGCCCTCTTTCTGTAGGTGTCCCCCAAGGCTCCGTCCTAGGACCCCTCCTGTTCTCCATCTACACCCTCGGCCTTGGCCAACTCATAGAATCCCATGGTTTCCGTTACCATTGCTATGCTGATGACACCCAAGTATATCTCTCTGGACCAGACATCATCTCTCTGTTGTCCAGAGTCCCAGAATGTCTAACAGCCGTAGCCTCCTTTCTCTCCTCCCGCTTTCTCAAACTCAATATGGAGAAAATGGAGTTCATAATCTTCACCCCTCCTCGCACGGCCCCCCTACCTGACTCATCTATTAAAGTCAGCGGAACCACACTCACCCCAGTCCCATGGGTCCACTGCCTTGGGATAACCTTAGACTCTGACCTATCCTTCAAGCTGCATATTCAAACCCTCAACACCCTGCCGCCTCCAACTCCATCAAATCCACTCCTTCCTCACCCCTGAAACTACAAAGATGCTAGTCCACGCCCTCATAATCTCCCGCCTAGACTACTGTAACACCCTTCTCCATGGCCTCCCAGCTAACACTCTCACCCCCCTCCAGTCCTCTCCGCTCGTTCTTCATTGGCTGCTCCCCTCTCCCAATCCCTTCACTGGCTACCTGTTGCCCAGCGAATAGAGTTCAAATTACTAATGTTGGCCATCCACAACCTGTCCCCTCCATATATCTCCGACCTAATCTCCCGCTACCTGCCCACACGTAACCTCTGATCCTCCAAAGACCTCCTACTCCCCTCTGCTCTTATCCGCTCTTCACACAATCGTCTCCAAGACTTCTCCCGTGCATCCCCCATACTCTGGAACTCACTACCAAGACACATCAGACTGTCCCCCATAGTCATAAGCGTCAAGAAGGCCCTGAAGACTCATCTATTCAGGAAGGCCTACAACCTCCAATAACGCTACTGTCACCACACCACCACCTGTACAATCTCTACCTTCACCTTCTGTCTCTATCACTCTTCCCTTATAGATTGTAAGCCCTTGCGGGCAGGGCCCTCTGTGCCAGTTGGTCACTGTTAGTATTATATTTGTTTTGTATATCTTGTGTACCGTATGTAAATCCTCAAATGTAAAGCACCATGGAATTAATGGTGCTATATAAATAATTCTCCAATTATTACCATAAAAATGGCAAAATAATATAAAACTCAACTTTTATTAAATATATTAAAATACTCCTGATATATATATATATATATATATATATATATATATATATATATACTCCAAAAATAAATAAATAAATTACAACCAGTTTGATGTGAATAAGACAATATTTTAAGGCATATTAAACGCACTTTTTCTGTTTCTCTATCAAGCACTTTGAATCAATTACCCTCCAAACACTGATTTCTAGTTATGGGAGCAAAATAATAAGCGCCAAGGCATATAAAAAAAAAATGAAAAAATAATAATAGTGATTAGAAGTGTGGTGGCTAATAGCTCAAACATATGACCCTTATAAGCGATCAATCTCCTTTTCAATTACTAAGCCAAACCACTCTAAAATCTCCAGAGCCTATTCAGGATATAACACTGATGCATGTATAAGGCTCCTATGTCTATTTGCAGAGATACTCTTAATTCCCTCTATTTGCAAACATTATTGTTATCTTCATTCCCTACATGGCGTTTCCCCTGGAAGATAAGTGCCAGGTTCATCAGGGGACAATTGAAAAGATTTTATCTAACCTATAAGAATGATAATGCAGTAAAAACTGCAGTTCTCAGCGCCCTGATGGTGGACGCTGATACTTCAAATGGTAAGCTATGAACATAGCGCTCACTAGGGTCTTAATATATCAGAACACAGGGAGAAAATCAACCAATCCCGTTCCGTATAGAGGGGGTGTGGCTGAAACCACTCCCACTCTTCTCCGATTGGTTCAACGGAGAGCCTTTGGAATCCGGGGGGCACTTCTTAGGACTTTCTTCAACTCGGTAGTGGCATCAGCCATCTTCTTTGGAGTGGCCTGCTGGGGGAGCAGTATATCAACCAGGGACAGAAATAAACTTGACAAGCTGATTAGAAGGGCCAGCTCTGTCCTGGGGAGCCCACTGGACCCAGTGCAGGTGGTGTGTGACAGAAGGATACTGTCCGTGGTGAGCTCCATGCGGGAGAATAACTCCCATCCCATGCATGAGACTGTGATTGCGCTGGGCAGTACTGTCAGTGACCAACTGCTCCACCCTAGGTGTGAGAAGGAGCGCTATCGGAAGTCTTTCCTCCCCACCGCGGTTAGGTTGTACAACCAACACCGACCTAAGCGGAGATCATTACATACAGAGAACTGAAATATCTCTCTGCCTGTTAAATCCCCCCCCCCCCTGCTACGTCCTATCTGTCTGTCTGCTATTAATGTAATGCCTCTCACCTTGGAACATTCCTGTACATGTTGTATTTGTATTTGTATCTGCTTATCTTATCTTTGCTGCTGTAACACACTGAATTTCCCCACTGTGGGACTATTAAAGGACTATTATTATTATTATTAATATCTATTAAAAATGCCACCAAGGTTATTAAAGGGTCCTAGATCTAAATATCTATATCCAAACCACCCACACAGCTATCAATAGATGAAACAGAGATATGTCAATTCTTTAAGGCCTATATAAAAGGGGCAAAAGAAATAACCTCATTAAGGCCCTGAGGTTTAACAGTTTTTAGCCTGTATATCCATTGGGCTTCTCTCTGTAAGATCCTACGATCCAAATCACCTCTACAGATTGTTGATCTCACAGTTTCAATTCCTTGAAAGGAGATATGATTAGAATCTCCTCCATGTACTTCCCAGATATGCCGACTAATCGGTTGATCCTCACATCTATTGATATTTCCAATATGTTCCAATATTCTCTTTCTAAATTCTCTAATAGTTTTTCCTACATAGCTTTTTGGACAAGAACAAGTGGCTAGATAAACTACTCCCATAGATCTACAATTAATGAATTCACGATTATTATAGGACCGACCAGTAGAAACTCCTAAAAAAGATGAACTCCTGTTAATGTAGGGACATGCCCTGCAATTCCCACATCTAAATGTTCCATGTGGAATATTTCTATTCAACCATGTTTCACTACTATTTCTAGGATTGAGATGAGTCAATCTATCTCTTAGATTTCTACCTCTCCTATAGGTGATAGATGGATAAGGTGACACAAAGTCATGAATGTCAGGGTCCAAGCGTAAGATCTTCCAAAGTGGGGAGAGGATTTTTTTTAATTTCTCTGTTACGGTTATCAAAAGTTCCAATTAGCCGAATTTGAGTATCACTATCTACATTGTCTTGAGGAGTCAGCAATGATCTTCTATCCTGAGCTAGAGCATGTCGTTGAGCCTTTTCTATGATATCAGAGGGATATCCTCTATTTCTGAGTCTCCCTTCTAATTCATCAGCTTTCTTTTGAAATTCTCTCAAGGTAGAGCAATTCCTCCGCATCCTCAGGAATTGCCCCTTAGGCATTCCTTTTCGTAAAGGCTTAGGGTGAAAACTCTCCCATCTAGGAAGACTATTCGTAGCCGTTGATTTTCTATATACAGTAGTGCCTACACTCCCATCTCCTTTGATACTGATAAGCAGATCCAAAAATGGAATCTCATTCTTATTGATTTCTGCCGTGACGTGGAGATTGATCTGGTTCTGATTCAAGATGTCTACAAATGACCAAAATTCGGCATCAGTTCCCCCCCAGAAAAGAAGGACATCATCTATATACCGTAACCAAATAATGATTTTAGATGTCCATATTTCCATCTCATCCGAGAAGACTAGGCGCTCCTCCCACCAGCCCAGGAACAAATTTGCGTAAAGTTGGGGCAGCTGGACTCCTCATCGCGGTACCCCAGAGCTGGTGGAAGAAGCGCCCATTAAATGTAAAATAATTTCTCCTCAAGATGAATTCCAATAATTCTAGGGTAAAGGCACTATGCTTGGCCAAATAGATACCTCTTTTATCCAAAAAGTGTCGTACAGCCCCACACCCCAGATCGTGGGGTATGGAGCTGTATAAGGCCTCCACATCCAAAGAAGCCACCATTGTATCAGGTGGAAGTGAGATATCGTCCAGATGTCTTAGGACGTCCATAGTGTCCCGGACATAGGAAGGAAGGGCCAGCACAAAGGGTCTTAAAACAATATCAACATATGTGCTGATACCCTGCGTGAGACTCCCTATGCCCGAGACTATTGGATGCCCCTTTAAAGGACCAACTCCTTTATGCACCTTTGGAAGTGCATAAAAGGTGGCCACCTGTGGATGCTCAGGCCTCATATATCGATATTCACTATTGTCAATCACACCCCTCTCAATAGCATGGGCGAGGATGTCTTCAAGTTCAGATTTAAACACCAAAGTGGGGTCAGACTCAAGAATTCTATATGAGTCCGTATGTGTAAGAATATCATTACACATTTTCACATATTTATCTCTATCAATCAGAACCGTATTGCCCCCTTTGTCGGAGGGTTTTACTATGATGTTCTCATTAGCTTCGAGGTTTTTCAATGCTAAAATATGTTCATTACTCAAATTTAATGTACCCCCTTTGTATTTAGATAATTGTGAGACACCCTCAATCACCAATGCCTCAAACACATCAATATGACCTGTATCCATAAGTGGAGGCGTTTTAGTACTCTTTGGACGAAGGGTAGTGAAAGATCTAGGGAGATCTTCACCCTGACCTTCCCTGAATAAGCTTTCTAAGACACTCAGACCTGGTAAATCCTCAATATCAATCCCCCATTCCTCACTTTTCTTCTTTTTGGTGACATTCATGAATTTGGTCCATCTCAGCTTTCTACAAAAAAGAGATACGTCCTTAACCCAAGAAAACTCATCAAATGGAGTAGTGGGTACAAAGGATAGCCCTTTAGTTAGAATAGATATTTCATGTGAAGATAATTTTCTATTTGATACATTAATGATCTGCGATTTGTCCATATCTGATGAATCCAGTGTGGAAGTATTTAAATTTATATCTAATTCATAAGCCTGAGACAAAGCCCCCTACTCATTCTACCTCGAGACCTTTTTTCTGAGTGTCTGTTCTTCCCCTCAACAGGTATTGAGTAATAGGTGGGCCTTGGGCTAAAAAACTAGATGATTCACCTCCTGTGGGAGTTGTTGATCTCTGACTAGGGACTCTAGAGCCTCTGTGGTTCCCTCTTTGTTTATAAGCACTTCTTCCTCTTCCTCTATTATTGGGACCCTTTGATCTAGTATCTGTATCTGAATTATCATATTCTGAAGAGGAAATGTCGCTCTCTGCCCTGTTATTTAAAATATAATCATATGCCTTGTTATTTTTAAATTCCGTAAGATCCCTCTGGAATTGAAAATGTGTACGATTTTTTATTAGGGCTACAAACTGTAGGGAAAATACTTATTTTCCACCATAATTGCAAATAAATTCTTAAAAAATCAGACATTGTGATTTTCTAGATATGTTTACTCATTTTGCCTCTCATAGTTGAGGTCTATCTATGATGTAAATTACAGGCCTCTCTCATCTTTTTAAGTGGGAGAACTTGCACAATTGGTGGCTGACTAAATACATTTTTTCTCCACTGTACATGAGGACGTGAAAGTTCCTCCTTAAACAAGATTTTGGAGCGTGTTTGGTCATTTTTTTGCCCATTCATCCAAAAGAGTATTTTTGATGTCAGACACTGATGTTGGAAGAGAGGGCCTGGCTTACAATCTCTGTTCTGAAAAGAGCCCTCCACAGACTGTTTCTGCAAAGTAAACATGCAATTGTCCAAAATATCTTAGTATGCTGAAACTTTAAGATTTTTCTTCACTTGACTAAGGTGTCAACCCCTGAAAACAACCCCTTAGCACAGCAATTTCTAACTAGGGTGCCATAAAAAATTGCCATGGGTGCTACAACACTTCGGTGACAAGATGGCTGCATGTCTTAATTAAAGAGGACCTTTCACGTCCTCATGTATATGCGGTTTTACATACCACTGGAATGCCGACAGCGCGCTGAGTTCAGCACACTGTCAGCTTTCCCGTTATATGCCCCGGGGCTGGAGCTATTGGCAGTCATAGTTTCACCGTTCACCGTCAGAAGGGCGTTCCTGACAGTCTAGCTGGGCTGTGAGGAACGCCCTCCCTGACAGTACTCATCCATAGCGCTGTACTGGGGGGGGCGTTCCTCACAGCTCAGCGTCATCATGTAAGGAACGCCTCCTCTGACAGTACAGGGCTATGGGACGAGTACTGTCAGGGAGGGCAGTCCTCACAGCCCAGCTAGACTATCAAAAACGCCCTTCTGACAGTGAGCTGAGATCGGTAACGGCACCGATATCTCCAGCCCCGGGGCACATAACGGGAAAGCTGACAGTGTGCTGAATTCAGCGCGCTGTCGGCTTTCTAGTGGTATATAAAACCACATATACATGAGGATGTGAAAGGTCCTCTTTAAACTCTATCTGCATCCTCAGGAAGCAGATAGCATTGAATACAATGGTGATGTAGGAAGGCCTGTGGGGTGTCACTGGAAACATTATATACACACGTCGACAAAATTGTTGGTACCCCTCATTTAATGAAAGAAAAACCCACAATGGTCACAGAAATAACTTGAATCTGACAGACTGGAATTTGCCAAACTACATGTTGACAAGCCACAAAGCTTCTGGGAGAATGTCCTATGGACAGATGAGACAAAAATCGAAATTTTTGGCAAGGCACATCAGCTCTATGTTCACAGATAGAAAAATGAAGCATATCTTGAAAAGACCACTGTCCCTACTGTGAAACATGGAGGAGGCTCTGTTATGTTCTGGGGCTGCTTGGAATGGCTAAGAGGAAAACATTGGACTATTCTGAAGTGGCCTTCTATGAGCCCTGACCTAAATCCTATAGAGCATCTTTGGAAGGAGCTGAAACATGCCGTCTGGAAAAGGCACAGTTCAAACCCGAGACAACTGGAGCAGTTTGCTCATGAGGAGTGGGCCAAAATACCTGTTGAGAGGTGCAGAAGTCTCATTGACAGTTACAGGAATCGTTTGCTTGCAGTGATTGCCTCAAAAGGTTATGCAAAAAAATATTAAGTTAAGGTTACCATCATTTCTGTTCAGGCTTGTTTCATGAGTTTTCTTTTTTATAAAATTCTGTTGAAGCTTGGTTGAAAAGCAATGTCTGACTTTCATTTGTTCATTTTCATAGAATTTTTATATATTATTACTTTTGTCAGATTCAAGTTATTTCTGTGACCATTGTGGGTTTTTCTTTCATTAAACAAGGGGTACCAACAATTTTGTCCACGTGTGTATACTGTGTATGGGGACCAATCGGGAACATTATAAAGTATGTGGGAGCCACTGGAGAACATTATACTGTGTGTGTGTGTGTGTTTGTGTGACACTTGAGAGCATTATGCTGTGTGTTCGACCACTTGGGCCATGATACAGTTGTGTATTATAAGGCATCAAAAAATTGCTGTTTTTGGTGATGTTTTCTAATTTTAAAAGTGAAACCAATTTATTTAATATATTTTAGCTGTAAATTCAAAAACTATGCTAAAAACTACATCAGAACAGATTTTTTTTTTTTGTCTTTTTGTAAAAAAATTTTGATAGGGGTGCACTGACGAAATTTATTTTTCCAGTCTAAAAAAGATTTAGAAACACTGTTATAGCATTATCCCTCCTCCACCAATTTTACAGTTGGCACAATGCAGTCAGGCAGGTAACCTTCTTTTTGCATTCGCCAAACCTAGACTTGCCCATCAGACTGACAGATAGAGAAGTATGACTTATCACTTGAACATGTTTCCACTGCTCCTGAGTGTAGTGGCGACGTGCCTTCCGTAATGGACAGCAGATCATGGACCCACTGTGCCACCCAACCGGTTGCACTTTCGGCTACTTCTGAGGACATTGTTTAAATTGTACACTGGTTTAACCTTTAGTTAGCCTTTAACCCTATACAAGGATATGGTTTTCGCTGCAGGGGACCAACAGGTTGTTACCTCTAGAAATAGGTGGCAACTGACCCAAAGGCCAGAGAGGTTTACCAAAAATACTAGAGCCCAGTTTGGTGTTCAGGGAAGAATCTGGTCTCTATTTTTTCAATTTGCCAACCAAGGCACATATTCCCACTTAACATCAAACTCCCATAATAAAAATTTACTTTTATTCATATATTTTAAAAGGAATCCACATCACTCACTGGCAGGGGCGTAAATATCGGGGTAGCGGCTGCCACAGGTCCCGGAACATTATGGGGCCCGGGACCCGCAGCCCTGTGGCAGCCGCTACCGCGAACCCCACAAACACTGCTATCATTATACTGTACTCAGGGGTCTTTTCAGACCCCAGAGTATAACGATCGGGGGCCCAGGGGAGGTGAGTGAACATAAAAAACACTGTAACTCACCTCTCCTACGCCCTGCAGCCTTCGGGCCTGTTTGATGACGTCCCAGACATCCGCTGACGTCATTCTGCGTCGTGACGTCGGCCTCACTCACGCAAGATCTGGTCCAACGTTGAAGATGGCCGAAGTAGCGCACGGGAGTGCAGCGGAGCCAGGAAGAGGTAAGTAGCATTGTTTTTTATGTTTGTGTCCTCCCCTGGGTCTCCGATCATTATACTCTGGGGTCTGAAAAGACTATGGGGCATACTACTGAGGGCAGGGGCCACTATGGGGCATACTACTGTGGGAAGGGGCCACTATGGAGCATAATACTGTATGCAGGGGCCACTATGGGGTATAATTCTGTGTGCAAGGGCCACTATGGGGCATAATACTGTGTGCAGGGGTCGCTATGGGGCATAATACCATGTGCAGGGGCCGCTATGGGGCATAATACCGTGTGCAGGGGACGCTATTGGGCATAATACTGTGTGCAGGGGCCGCTATGGGGCATAATACTGTGTGCAGGGGCCACTATGGCGCATAATAGTGTGTGCAGGAATGCGGTTTATGCGGGGGGGAGGTTTGGGGCGGCGGTTCGGGGGGGCCCCCCATGTCAAATGTTTGCCTTGGGGCCCAGCCATTCCTAGTTATGCCTCTGCTCACTGGCATTGTGCTTAGTGATGTCAGTCTTCCGAAATGCTTCCACTTTTCATTTATACCTGTCACAGTGGAATATTTAGAACGGAAGAAATGAACTGACTTGTTACAATGGTCGTATCCTATTACAGTACCAAATCTAGCCCTCCGGGTCATTTTATATGACCCACGGGGTCTCTCACTTAGTTCACTTGCTTTCGCTGGATGAAGGACAGAGCTTAGCAAGGGGGCAGTGCCAGCACAGAGAGCGAAGGTGGCATTTTGGCATGTAGAAACAAAGTACTATCTTGCAAGGTATCATTGTGCTAGACAGAGGGGGTGGTGCAACAACAGGGTGCAAGTACAGCATCCTGGCGTGCAGAAATTAAGTAGCTTCCCATCATCCCCCTGAGATGTTTTGAGGCAGATGCAGTGCTTGCCAGAGGGGTCCGAGCCAGCATAGGATCAGGGGCCATCTTTCCACGCGGTTTGCAGTAGTTACACATTAGTCAGCAAGGTTTCTCACATGGGAACTCTGTGCTAGGCAGAGGTGCCACCAGCAGGGAGTGGGGGCCATCATGACAGGCAGAATGACACAGAGTGCTGTAATTTGCCATTAGACAGTTTTCCACATGGACAAATAATGTCTAATGAGAAAAACTGATGCAGAGGGAAGGCAGTTTAATGAAAGATGGGAAAGTGAATACATGTTTGTGTTTCAAGAAGAAAAAACGGTATGTCTTTTGTATTATGGGTCAGTTGTTTACAGAATACAATATACGTCTGCATTTTGACACCAAACACGACCCTTTTAAGTTAACTATAATCTTGGTGAGCATGACTTTGACACCCCCGGTTTAGACTTTTAGCCACACACATAAATTTTTATGGTTTTTTAATGCAATATTTTAATGCAAAGTACACCAGGTGTCTATATTCAGAATGTCACTAATAAATCATGTAGCTGATTCTTGACACATCTGGTTTCTATTGTGCACTGTGGGAAAACATCTCCAAGATTATGGAAAACAGGGGAGTAACCTGTATAATAAATGATACTTTATAGTTTGGGACCTAGTAAAGATTTTGCATCGGTTGAAGATTTGTGCTCCACTGCCATACCAGAGCAACTAGAAACGACCACGAGTAGTGAATTATCACCCGCTGCATCATCTGACTTTCCGGTTTCTAGCTATGCCAAGAGTGAAAAGAAATAAAGAGCCACAAAGAGACTAGCGGACTTCTTTGACAGGAAACCAAGATGGTGGAGACTCCAAATCAAGGAGGGCAGAGACAAAGTGGAAATAAACTGACATCCACACTGCATTTAATGAATTAGGTAACAATAGCTTCATTTGACACTGTTAAATGCATACAGAACAACATAAAATTGCACCACTTTAATAAGCAAACTAATGTACCAGTCCTAGAAATGGATATTCTCCCTCAGATGACTCACTCCCAAACTATCCCTCCATGAAAAGTTTTGCTAGACAAAAACTGTCCACTTCTGGCTAAATTCACATATCAATATTGATATCACCCTAGATTCACTTACAAAGATTTTCAGAGAGGAAGTTTGTAAATCTGCTGCCACCCACAAGCGTCTCTTGAAAGAAGTAAGATATTATTATAATTTTTTGGGGGGTTGATGGTTCCAAGTGTAATTACTTGTAATCACTTATAGTCTGTCAACAGAATTCCTTTGAAGCCATATAAGGGGGTTATAAAAATACAAGACACACATACTTCTTACTGGATATATGAGAGAAGGGGAGGAAGAGGTCTGGCAAACACAACATTCTCAGATTCAGTTAATGACAAAGAAGAAAAATTACAACCTCCATCTCATATCACAAGGCATTATGGGAAAGGAGCTGGGGAGCTCATGCGCCCTCTGTTGGATGTAACAGATCCTCAATTTGCTTTTGACTCACCGAGCCTTGAGACAGCAAAAGGGACTTTAGCCAAGCCAATTTCACTTATCTGCATACAGCGCTGTTTTTTTTTTTTTTTTTGTTTGTTTTTTTATCGAAGGTCTCAAAACTGTGCCAACGAAAACACCAGTGCACGACAAAAAAGTGACGGGTGCCACTGAAAAAAACGTGCAAAGGATGCTGTCTATCGCAAAACCCATCTCAAAAGAGAATAGGTCCTCCGAAAACTATCCCCAAACTCAAAGCCAAAAGGCACAAGAGTAAGGGGGCTGTACCAACCCAACTGCCTAGACAGGAGGGTCAGTGACTTACTTGGTTTCCTCCATGGGCTGCCACCACCAGGAGTACCGCCAAGCCAGCTACTTGCATCAGTCCCCTCAAGGGCTGCCACCCCAAGAGTACGACTGAGCCTGCAACTGTTGCCCGTCTCCACAAAAGCAGAGACGGACACTACAGTTAGCATCTACATATCACAAGGCATTATGGGAAAGGAGCTGGGGAGCTCATGCGCCCTCTGTATGTAGATGCTAAGTAGAGGGCAAAAGGCAATTAAAACTCTACACACCTTCACTGGTGCTCTCCTCAATGTGAGAGATTCTTGTCCCTAACCCACTCATTGCCTCCCACTAAGCCAGCCAATTCACTTTGCTCTGTACTGATGAAGGACAACAATCCGGAAACAGCGCTGTATGCAGATAAGTGAAATTGGCTTGGCTAAAATCCCTTTTGCTGTCTCAAGGCTCGGTGAGTCAAAAGCAAATTGAGGATCTGTTACATCCAACAGAGGACGCATGAGCTCCCCAGCTCCTTTCCCATAATGCCTTGTGATATGTAGATGCTAAGTAGAGGGCAAGAGGCAATTAAATCTCTACACACCTTCACTGGTGCTCTCCTCAATGTGAGAGAACCTCCTTCTCATGCAGGGAGGTGAACAGACAGGGGAAATCATGAACAAGGGGGGCATCTCTGAAACATGAGACATTATAAAAACTGTTGATGTCAAATTTGTCACATTTTTGGAGACAGCTGGCAGCCATCATTCTTTCCAAGCTCAATAGGATCAGAAGAACTGTAATTTGTAAGGTTTTTTTAAAATATTTTTCTTCATTTTTAGTTTACAACTGTTTGCTTGTTTATGTTATCTTTTGTTTTGTCTCTTTTTGTAAGCACTGAACCATGTCAGATCACACCCCTTGCCTGATCCTGCCTGACACCGCTCTCATGACAGTACAGAGCCTAAATAGCATAACAGGCATCAAAACTAACAGCATTGATTGCTCAATGGTGAGAGCTAGAGAAAAAATTTCAACTGTGCTGGAATCAGTAAAATAGCAGCTAACAATTGATGTAAAAAGTTAGATTAGTTGGAGGTGGTGAAAGGTCTGCTGTAATCATATGTGAAAATCTGAATACAATCTCAGATCTGACAGTGGACACTACATGCACAAGAAGCACTTATTGATCAAACAACTTGATCAGATCACATGCCTATTACTGTTACTGTAACAGAACCTCAAATAGACAACTATCAGGAAAAACATTACCTTTCCCTGCCGCCCACATATTTATATGTCCAGACAGGGTGGCACTTCTGTAGCAGAGGATGTATGTAGTATGTCCTTGTTATTAATGCTGATTACTCAGGATCTGTTAAGGCTAAAAAGATGATCTTAATGAGAATCTCATCTATAAAATGATACCAAAATCATCATGACAGCCCTTACAGATCTGGAGCAATTAGCTGGTAAATACGCTGTTTGGCATGGAGAACCCAATGCAGATCTTAATATTCAACAGTGTTTTTTAACAGCAGATTGGCTATCATGATGAAGTTTCACTCTAAAGATTTAGAGATTCTCATCTTTAAAATGAATCTAAGGTTATCTTCATAGCCCTAACGTATCCTGAGATATTGGGCTCTAAAGTGTCCTCCCCCTCCAGCATCAGGCAGCATCTTGGAGCAGCGTGAAGGAGGAGGAGGAAGGGGAAGGAGCAAAGTTACAGACTGCAGAAACAATGATAAATCATCATTGTCTGTGCATAACCTATATGTGACTCTAGGGGGGGGGATAGCGAGGACTTCTGTCCATGTTATCAGTCAGAGAGCATACTGTAAAGTCTCTGCCTGTTTGGGTCTCTGAGCCGCCCTCCGCTTGCACGCTGCGGCGCAGGAGGCATGTTCAGTTTGATTCCTTACTTAGGGTTCTTGTTGCTCAGTCTGAACACTGTCTTAATACCTCTTCTCTGTAATTAAATTTCAACCACACCCGTCTCCTGCACCTTTGTTTCCCTCTGCTCCTTTAACAGTTAATCTTAGCTTACCTGTCTGATTAACAGCCTGTCTGCCAATCAAGTCTGGGGCTGGTTCTGGACTTCCTATAAATGGGTCATCAGTCCACACAGGTTTGCTGGCTATTGTGATTCTGTCCTGAGACTTTGTCCCTGCTAGCTCCTCTCTCTGTTATTATTGTATTCTGACTTCTGACCTTTGGTTTTTCTTGTGACTACTCTTTTGGATTGTGATTTGGTACTGCTTTGTCTCCCTGGCTTTGACCCTTGGCTTGCTGACTCCTCTTCTGTGTTTGTCTTGTATTCTGTGTTACACTTAGTCAGAGAAGGGATCGCCGCCAAGTTCTTCCTGTCATTAGGACAGTGAGACAAGTAGGCAGGGACAGGGGCTGGGTCTAGTTTAGGGCTAACTCTTCCTGTTATTCCCTTTCTCCCAGGTTTCAGCAGCAGCACTAAAGTATTGCTCAACTGGCAACTCCCTTACACATACTATACTTTTGCTCTCTGATTGTCACAGAGTGAATATGTAATAACCCTCTGAACATAACCAGGAAGTTTATTGGCGCTGTGACCCAGACGTTTACCATTGTCCAGGTCGCAGCTCCAAAAGAGTTGCACCAAACAGCTACACAACACATACAAAGTCATTAATGAAGTTTATATTTGACACTATTCCTATCCTGTTCATACCTTATCATGGATTAAAATACGCTGACCGCCTCTCTAGCGATATCCGTTACATGCTAAAATAATAGCAATAATAGCACTTATGACAGTCGTAAAAGTTTCATCAGTCAGATAACAAATTTTCACCCATTGGATATCACCATATAAAATCCCAGTTTTTGACAGCTTTCAGATGGGTATAATAACAGGCGTTTTTTTTTGCACCCGCAGTACAAACAAAACACCTGCCCTTCCAGTAGGTCATCAGGCTCTCTAACACCAGTAATGATGAACCGCAGGAACTTCAGAGGTTGCGTCCATAATATGTGAGCAATAAAGCAGCCATGTTATGCCAATCTGAAACTGACCCTAGTTATCACATTAGTTAGGTATAGAGATTATTATTATTCATTACAGTTGCAATTTTTTATAGGGGGATACTTTTATTCTTATGTAAGCTCCTATTTAATTTACATGTACACAATTTTGTTGCTGCATTTCTGCAATTTTTGGCGTTTCTTTAACACCTGCACCTGTAAATATATATATATATATATATATATATATATGTGTGTGTGTGTGGGTATGTATGAATTCCTCATATCTTGCAGTTTTTTGGAAAGTACATTTTGTTTGCAGAAAGGGATTGCTTGAGCATGTGGCATAGTGGCAAATTTGAATTTTTGTGCAATTTTTGCTTGTAATCTCTGTTTGCTGCAAAGTTGTATGAAGGTGGATGTATATATGTAATATTAAGTTGTGTTTTTATATACGGTATGCTGTACAATCTCAAAAAAGTTAGATTTTGCTATGTGCAGTATAGATGTTTAACATATTAGTGAATTACAGCAAAATATTATATATATATATATATATATATATATATATATATATATATATTCTGTATCAGTGTTTTTGAGAGTACGAACTCTTGTTGTAGTTGATGCTTGCGGTATATATAAATTGTGCACACCTTGATCTATTATTTTATATGTGTCTTGTGTGTGAATGTAAGATTGAATATGTGTTTTAGGTGCAATTATATGTTTTAGTGCATTTTTTCAAAAAATTATTTGTGTTTGTAACAAAGTTACATGAAGGTGGATATGGCTATAGATAACCCATTGAGACATATGAAATCTTCAGGTTGTCTACTTTCAAGAAATATATAGGGTTTAGGGGTGCACTTGCTTTTCACAGTGTGTAATCCCTGCATTTTATAGTATGATACTTTAACATTTCCAGCTTCAAAGCAGATTTTTGTTCCTTCCAGTTCAGGTGATTTTATGAAGATACATGCATGCAAGTGTAGGTCGTAGTGATATGAATGAACTTTGCACATGTTGAACTCTTGTTTCTTGATGTGGTGCATATACCTTTCATATACGTTCGTATACAATACCAAGTGGCATTTTGACAATGGTGCAGGTTTCTACTCTAAGAAAATATATAGGTAAGAGTGGTTAGTATAATTTTTTAATGTTGCAATTTAGGTTTTATTTGTCCATCTCAAAACAAAATATCCGAAAACCCCTGACAGTTAAAAGGTTTAAGGAATACTTCCAAACTAATAATATGCCAGGAATAAATAATTCCCCCAGGGCCTACATAAGAGGTCATTTGATCAAAATCAGTTTGTAATATAAGCTAGTTCAGTAAAAAAATATACACAGATCTCTTTGAGGAGATACAAAGTACAGAACTGACCCATAAGACCAACCCTTCTTCAGATTCCCATAAAAAATTATTTAAACTAACAGCGGATTTTAGGACTCTTCTGCAAAATAAATATGTAATTTGTAATTTATCAAAATTAAAAAGTGAAGTACTACTCCCTATGGAATAAGATTAGAGATGAGCGAATTTCTCAAAAGTTCGATTCTGCAGTTCGATTTGAAGTTCCAAAAAAATTTGCTTCGATCCGAATTAATTTTCGGCGAATATCGCTAAAAAACCTTATTTCCTTTCTTCAGAGAGGATGTATAGTGGTGTAGAACAATGTGCTTTTCAGTAACACACATAGGGAGTCTACTATGGTAGTGAAACAATACTGGGAGTCAGTATAACACGCACATGACAGGCATCAATCTTAGAACCACTGCACACTTCACTTACTTGGCCAGTTACGGGGCCAAAAATGACCAACTAACTCAAGTGTGAACTCAGCCTTACAGGTCCATGTTAGTGCCAGGTAGAAAGAACCATGCAGAGGCCCAACATCCTACTGTAGAGTGAAAGAGCTCATACCTTTTACACCGTCGTCTGCCGATACCACAGATATTTACAGAGTGGCAAGGCAACACAATGTGGAGATGGCAGCAGCATGAGGCGGCCATACAGTGTCCCGGTGGCAGCAGCATGAGGAGGCCATACAATGACCCGGTTGCAGCAGCATGAGGAGGCCACAGAGTGGCAAGCCGATATAATGTGGAGTTGGCAGCAGCATGAGGAGGCCATACAGTGACCCGGCGGCAGCAGCATGAGGAGGCCATACAGTGACCCAGTGGCAGCAGCATGAGGAGGACGCAGAGTGACCCAGTGGAAATGGCATGAGGAGGCCATACAGTGACCCGGTGGCAGTGGTATGAGGAGGGCATACAGTGACCCGGTTGCAGCAGCATGAGGAGGCCACAGAGTGGCAAGCCGATATAATGTGGAGTTGGCAGCAGCATGAGGAGGCCATACAGTGACCCGGCGGCAGCAGCATGAGGAGGCCATACAGTGACCCAGTGGCAGCAGCATGAGGAGGACGCAGAGTGACCCAGTGGAAATGGCATGAGGAGGCCATACAGTGACCCGGTGGCAGTGGTATGAGGAGGGCATACAGTGACCCGGCGGCAGCAGCATGAGGAGGCCATACAGTGACCCAGTGGCAGCAGCATGAGGAGGACGCAGAGTGACCCAGTGGAAATGGCATGAGGAGGCCATACAGTGACCCGGTGGCAGTGGTATGAGGAGGGCATACAGTGACCCGGTGGCAGCAGCATGAGGAGGACACAGAGTGACCCAGTGGAAAAGGCATGAGGAGGCCATACAGTGACCCAGTGGCAGCAGAATGAGGAGGGCGTACAGTGACCAAGTGGAAGTGTCATGAGGAGGCCATACAGTGACCCAGTGGCAGCGGCATGAGGATGCCATACAGTGACACAGTGGCAGCGGCATGAGGATGACACAGAGTGACGCAGTGGAAGCAGCATGAGGAGGACATACAGTGACCCAGTTCCTCCGCTGTGTGACTTTGTTCACCCAGACAAACGAGGTGTAGAACAGTGTGACACCGCTGTGCACTGCACATGTGGTATGCTGGAGGAGCACTGTGAATTGTCCCTGCAGTGGAGGCTGAGGAAACAGTGGAGGATGAGGTGGACATTGTTGCAGGACCAACAGCGTGAGAATGTGAAGGCGGAAGTGGCGTCACCTGACCAAGTTGCTGGTGACAAGGCGACAATGTGGAGTTGGCAGCAACATATGGAGGGCATACAGTGACCCAGTGGCAGCGGCATGAGGAGGTCATACAGTGACCCAGTGGCAGCGGCATGAGGGGGCCACAGTGTAACCCAGCAGTGGCAGCAGCATAAGAATGCTATACAGTGACCCGGTGGCAGCAGCATGAGGAGGATGCAGAGTGACTCAGTGGAAACGACATGAGGAGGCCATACAGTGACCCATTGGCAGAGTGAGGAGGTGGCAGCAGAGTGAGTAGGCCACAGAGTGGCAAGGTGATGTGTAGGTAGCAACAGCCTTAGGAGGCCATACAGTGACCCAGTGGCAGAGTGAGGAGGTGTCAGCAGCCTTAGTAGGCCATACAGTGACCTTGTGTCAGAGTAGGATGAGGAAGGCATACAGTGACCCAGTGACATTGTGGAGGTGTCAGCAGCCTTAATAGGCCATACAGTGACCCAGTGGCAGAGTGAGGAGGTGGCAGCAGTGTGAGGAGGCCATACAGTCACCCAGTGGCAGAGCGCGGAGGTGGCAGCAGAGTGAGTAGGCCACAGAGTGGCAAGGTGATGTGTAGGTAGCAACAGCCTTAGGAGGCCATACAGTCACCCAGTGGCAGAGTGAGGAGGTGGCAGCAGCGTGAGGCGGCCATACAGTCACTCAGTGACATTGAGGAGGTGTCAGTAACCTTAGTAGACCATACAGTGACCCAGTGGCAGAGTGAGGAGGTGGCAGCAGCGTGAGGAGGACATACAGTGACCCAGTAGCAGAGGTAGAGGTGTCAGCAGCCTTAATAGGCCATACAGTGACTCAGTGGCAGAGTGCGGAGGTGGCAGCAGAGTGAGTAGGCCACAGAGTAGCAAGGTGATATAATGTATAGGTAGCAACAGCCTTAGGAGGCCAACAGCACCCAGTGGCAGAGTGCGGGCCAACAGTCACACAGTGGCAGGTGCGGAGGTGGCAACAGAGTGAGAGGCGATAGAATGGAAGGTGAGATAATGTGTAGGTAGAACAGCCTTAGGAGGCCATACAGTGAACCAGTGACAGAGTGTGGTGAGGCAGATGGATCATTTAATCAGATGCATCAGGCATTGGTGGGTGGCAATCCTGGCTGTCCATGCCTTATTCATCTTCACAAAGGTCAGTCTCTCCAAATTTGGGTGGACAGTTACCTTGGGGTAACTATGGCCCGCCGCACTAAACAACCGCTCTGTGCCACATTACTGGATGGGCAGGACAGCTTTCCAGGGCAAACTCGGCCAGTTGCGGCCACAAATCCAGTTTGGCTGCCCAGTAGTCTAGCGGATCTTCTATGACAGGTGGCAGGGTGTACTCTAAGTATGCCACCACCTGCTGGTTCAAGTTCTGCTCTGTGTCTAGCTGCTGTGAGCAGCTTCTTCACTATACGGCTGAAGAAAGATGCTCATCAGCAACTCTAGGCTCAGGCTGCTGCTGTGGGCCGTACTGCTCATGCCACCCCCACCCCCTCTCACAGCTGCCATGCCAGTGCAAGTTGAGCGCTCAGGGTCCCCCCGGTCAGACATGCGAGAGGATGGACAATGGCACAGATAGGCAGTGGCCAACTTGCTACATAGCATGTCTCTATAGTAGTTCAGTTTGTCTTCCCTCTCAGCAGGTGTAAAAAAGGCCCCCATTTTTCCCCGGTAGCGAGGGTCTAACATGGTGGAGAACCAGTAGTCATCCCTCTGCCGAATGGTGACAATTTGGCTGCCACTGCACAAGGAAGTCATAATGCATCGGGTCATTTGCACAAGTGACTCCCTGCATCCATCTCCACTGTATACTGCCATGGTGTGTCTGGGTCATCTGCCACATCCTCCTCATCTCCCTCTGGCTGTTCTGGTTGCTCCTGCTCCTCCTCTCCACCCATTTGGCTACACATTGTTTGTGCTCCAATGTCCTCCTCCTCCTCCAGTTCAGCCCCCACAGGTCTCATGTGGCTGTGAGATGTAGACGCTACATCTCCAGTCCCCTGACCAGCCAGATTGAAAAGCATCTTTTCCAGGATGTGAATCAGTAGAATGACGTTGTTCATCCCGTAGTCCTGGCGACTGACTAACAAAGTGGCCTCCTGAAAGGGAACGAGCAAATGGCAGGTGTCACGCATGAGCTGCCACTGGCTAACGTTAAAGTTACACAGGGGAGTACCTCTGTCCACTTGGATCATCAAAAAATTGTTTATGGCTTTTCTCTGTTCATATAGTCGATCCAACATATGGAGGGTTGAATGCCAACTGGTGGAAATATCGCATATCAGCCTATGTTGTGGGAGGCCGTTCTGCGCTGCATCTCAAGGAGGGTGTGCATAGCGGTGTACGAGTGGCTGAAGTGCATGCAAAGTTTCCTTGACATTTTTAGGATGTCTTGCAGATGGGTGGAACACTTAAGGAAAAGCTTGACCACCAGTTTGAACACATGCGCCATGCAGGGCGCATGGCTCAGCCCTCCTTGACGCAGAGCCGACACCATATTCTTCCCGTTGTTGGTCACCATTGTTCCGATTTTAAGTTCTCTTAGAGAAAGCCAGGATTCAATTCCTTGATTGAGGACACGTGCAGAATCCCAGAGCGCTACTGCTTTTATGTGTTTGTCTTGTGTTCTGTTCTATGTCAAGTGTAATTATGTGCAGCTTTCCCTTTATATGTTTCCCCCTGCAGTGTTCAAACCCAGACTAGGTTCAGCCCTGGCCTATCACAGGCCACTGGGCGGGGTTGTGAGGAGATATAATCTACCCGGCGACGGTTGAAGTTCAGTTCAGTGCATGCAGCAAGCCAGACAAGGTGTGCAGAGCTGACCTGCCACCAGACTGGACTGAAGGCCAACCGCCGCTACCACAGCCTCAGGAGGGATATCATCAGCCCCAGGCTCATCTAAAGACAGCCCAGAGCAAGGGAGAGGAGATTTCAGAGTGGCTGAACTTATTCGGTGTCGTGCCCGGAGGAGCAGGAGAGGACCCTGACAGGAGAGTTGCATTCGGGTCTAGTCTCCAGGTAACCAGATCCCTGTCAGGACTCCCTGTAACTCTATCCCCAGTATATCTAGCTGGGAGAGGTACAGAGGTGGAGTAGAGGAAGCCATCTTGTGGAGCCGATACTGTCTTTGGGGCACCCTCCTAGAACCAAGGCTGGGGTTAGGACACTGCAGGACTACTACCCCCATCTGGAAGCTGCTGTTGTCCTTTTGTTCAAGTTGCCTTAATAAATGGCTGTTTGGTTTACCTGCAACGCTGAATCCTGAGTCGTGCCTGCTTTAACATCAGGGCTCTTCCAAACAACACCACACCGGCTCAGGTAGGAGAGATTCCTCTTCAACTGGAAGTGCCCCGGGGGAAAGAACTACTACCACCACCATCCGGTAGTGCTGCAGGACCCCCCTTGTCTTTGTCCGGCCTAGGAGTGGGACTGGAGCCATTTGGGAGCGTGCTCGGCCTGCTAGGTGGCACAGCATCCGCCACTACTACTCCCATCCTCCGGTCTCATCCGACTGGGTTGCGGCACACGGAGCAGTTCCTTCTCTGTGTGACTTCGTTCGCCCAGGCAAATGAGGTGTAGAACAGCATGACACTGCTGTGCCCTGCACATGTGGTATGCTGGAGGAGCACTGTGAATTGTCCCTGCAGTGGAGGCTGAGGAGACAGTGGAGGATGAGGCGGACATTGTTGCAGGACCAACTGCGTGAGAACGTGGAGGCATAAGCTGTGTCATCTGTCCAAGTTGCTGGTGTGTCTGGGCAGGCACCACATTAACCCAGTGGGCTGTAAATGACATATATTGTCCTTGACCGTAGTTACAACTGAACACGTCAGCGCTGCCGTGCACTTTGGCAGACACCGACAGGCTCAAGGACTGGCCCACCTTCTCTTCTACATATTTTTGCAGGGCTGGTACTGCCTTCTTGGCAAAGAAATGACGGCTTGGGATTCTCCACCTCGGCTCGGCGTAAGCCATCAGTTCTCTGAAAGGTGCAGAGTCCACCAAGTGGAAAGGGAGTGACTGCAGCACCAGCAACTTGGACAGAAGCACGGTCAGCTTCTGCACTGTTGAATGAGTGCACTCATACTGATGTCTCTTAGATATAGATTCTCTGATCGATTGCTGATGCAATAACTGACTAGGAGGAGGAGCATCATGACCAGCAGATGATGGAAAAGACACACAGCTTCCTTGGGCTGAAGTGGTAGAGCCTTGACTGCCTGAAATGCGGTGCATGCCACTGGGTGCTGCAGTGGTTTGCTGCGGCAGGCTGGACCACCACATTGGAGCCACAGCTCTCCCAGGCCACTTTATGGTGACGCTGCATATGTTGATGCAGGGCTGTGGTGCCAACATTGGCAGCCTGGCCACGCTTGACTTTCTGCCCACAGATTGAACATATGGCCATGTTCACCTCCCCCAGCGGCTTTACAAAAAACTGCCACACCGCCGAGTAGGTGATTTTACCCCCATCACTCTGCACTAACTGACTGCTACCGCCACTGCTTTCTGGGCAGGTAGGCTGCTGCGAAGCGGGTAGTCTACCCCAGGCACGTTTAGCTCCCGACCTCCCACTGCTGCCACCCTGCTGACTCCCCCGCTGCCTCATGCGCAAGCTGCAACCCTCTTCTCCTGATGACGAAGAAGCACCTTCGTCACCTGGCTCCCAATTACGATCGGCTACATCGGCTGTTTTTTGCTGTACTGCACTGCAAAAGGCTTGTTGTTTTCCGCCTTGAAGACACAGGTATGAGTAATGAGCAGCAGTATTACAGCAGTAAGTGCTGCAATGTGTATTAAAATTCTTGCTGTAAATGACCTTGCAACCACCCCAAATTCTTCTCTCAATTACTCCTTTCCCTACAGTTCTAAGGCTCAGCCTCTTTCCCTGAACTTCTAACTGTTTTCTAAGTCTTTCCCTAGTTCCTGCTGCGTCTGTCCTTACAGTAAGAGCGATGTGAAATGACTGTACCTAAAATGGCGGATGGTTTTTATAGGGCTGTGACATCACAAGTTCGGCTGGCTGCTGATTAGCTGCACGCTTGGCATTGTGGGTGATCCCGCGTTCCCAGAGTCCCTTGCCCCTTGTCCTAACATGTGCAGTGGCCATTTTATAAAAAAATGCGATTCGATGCATCGAATTGTGCGGAAGTCCAGAATCGAGGCGAATCGAATATTTTCCTGAAATTCGGATTGAATTCCACTTCTGCAGCTTTGACTTGCTAATCTCTAAATAAGATAACTTGTTTATGCGAAAATAAGCAAATTCAATGGAGGCTAAAGCAAAAATACTTGTTATCTCTACTAAAACTAAACAAAAGATATGCCTAAGCATATTGCAGGCACTTTTAACAAATATTATTCTTCTCTGGATAATCTAAAAATCTACCCCAATATTCAACAACCAACAGAACAAGCGATATATGACTTTCTAAGGAGTATATGTTTACATTTAGCACAATATCATATTACAAAGGCAACAAATCCCAATCCTTAATATTAGTAATGAATTCATCTCAAGGGTTGCAATATATCATTCCCTTTTACTAGAACTGGATACATTAAATAAATATGAGACATTCTGGTACCGACGTCAAGTATTATACAAAATGCTCATACTACTCAAAATATTATATAATCTACAGTATATTATGTGATTTTATGTGTTTTATGTAATTATTAATGTGTTGAGAGTATTGTATCTAGGTGTGTATATATGTAAACATGTAAGTCCCTCCCTGTTTTGGAAAGTTACCATTACTTTTGACTTTATACTGTATATGTCAGTGCTGTTTTAGATTCAGCTATAGTAGCATCTCTACACTTGATAAAGGGGCAGAGGTCCCCGAAACGCATAGTGTGTTTTATGCCTTTGTGTCAGAGGCGTAGCTAGCGGGGGGGGGGGGGGCATAGGGGGTGGCTTCCCTGGGCCCACTGACTCTTTGGAGCCCACCCTGGGGCTGCCATTAATACAGCATTTATTTCTAACTGGATCGGTGTCTGCAGACACCAATCTAGTTAAAACGTATCCTGCAACTTCACAGTATTGTAAACCGCAAGCTACATGAGGCTTGCGGTTTACAAATCCCTGAGAGCACAGAACGATGTCTTGTTCTCACACAGGCGGTGCGATGATGTCACAACATCGTGCCGCCCGCGCTCAGACACAGACGTCCTGTGCGTGGACAGGGAGGAAGCGGCGGCGGCTCCATTCATCAGCATCGCAGGTGAGTATGACTTTTTTTTTTTTTTTTAGCGCAGTTGTGGATATATTAATAGTATAAGGGGTGGATAGGAAGGGGAATTATAACTATAAAGGGAGCATTCATTAGGGGGCATTATGACGATGGGGGGGTCATTTATATAAGGGTTATTACAGGGTATTATGAAGACAAGGGGTAGGTGATTTATATAAGGGGCCATTAGGGGGCATCATTTATATTAGGAGGCATTATAAACGTAAGGGGGTGGTCATCGATATAAGGGGTTATAATTTATTAATTTAATTAAAGTGGCACTTGGGCTTTATTAAGACTACGGCCCCATTGTAGCTGGCTGCAGCAAAAAAAGCGCTGCAGGAAAAACCATGGTGGTAACATTGTGGTTTTTCCCGCAGCGCTTTTCACAGAAGGTCTGCAGAGGTTTCCTCTGTGGACTTTCTGTTTTCAATACACCTATATGGAAACCGCCGGTGTTTTCATAGGTATAATTGACATGGATGGGATTTGCTAGAATGCCACGTTTTTTTCTGTGGGTTTTCGCCACATGGGGCCCCCATCCCATCCCCACTTTGCAGTAAAATACACGCAGTTTTGGAAATCGCAGCATGTCAATTATACCTATGGAAATGCCAGCGGTTTCCCTATAGATATAATTGAAGCAGAAAGTCCACAGAGGAAACCTCTGCAAACATTCTGTGTAAAGTGCTGCAGGAACAACCGTGATGCGTCGCCGCCGCGGTTTTTCCCACAGCTGTTTTTTGCTGCGGGACGCCACGTAGGACCTTAGCCTTAAGGCGTTTTTCAGCTCATTTTTATTGATGGTCTATCCTCAGAATAAATCATCAATAAGAGATAAGTGATTCCCCACTGATCAGCTGTATGAAGGGGCTATGGCACCTGTTTTTATGTCTGTTTATAGTGACCGTGTGATGTCATTCCAGTCTTGTCACATAGACGTGTATAGGACGAGGCTGTAGTTACATTACATGGCTGCTATGAAAAGAATGACACTGTGTAAACAGAGAAGGTGTCACGGCGCTTACACAGATACCATTCAAACAGATGATCCTTGGGGTCCTGGGTATTGGAACCCCAATAACTTTTTTTTCCCTTTTTTTTTTTCTTTTTAATTAGGAAACACCTGGGGCATTATTAATAAGGGGCACTATTTAAAGGGGTGCACAGGGAAGTTATTAATTTAAAGTTGCGCTTGGGGGTATTATTCATTATGGGGGGGTATATTATATATTTTATAATTGGGGGTAGCAGCAGGATGGGGGCTTTGTGTAGGTGAAGCTAATGTGGGTCAGGTGCCTGGAAAAATGAGGAGCCAAAGATGTCTGTGTTGCAAACTTTACAGAGACTGGAAGAAGTGGTCATGGCCGTCCAGATAAAAGAGACGGGGAATGTGAACAATTAGTCAGAGACGTCAAAGGTAAGTCACTAAATGTTACTGCCCTGTATTCACCTAAATCGTCTGCAGAGCCCTGTGTAGAGCCGCTATATACCACTATAGGCTCACCGTATAATCATAGTATCGGTATACAAACATGTGCAAGTTGGGGGCCCACTTGGACATGTTCGCCCCCTGTGCTGAACCCCTAGTTACGCCTCTGCTTTGTGTGTATAATAAATTTGTTATTTTAAACCATTCTGGGGTAAGCGCGGTATCCCTTTAAGTTGACATCCATATTGGATATCACACTTGGTCCTTTCACTGTATACTAGGAGTAACACCTTATTAGGAGTCACCTAGCTAATGTAGGGATTCCTATGTAGCTTTAGGAGTCCCTAGTTAATTCCGGTACATCTCCATGTCTCCTGCCAGAATGAACTAGCGTAGGGACTACTAAAGCTACATAGGAATCCCTGCACTAGCTATGTGACCAGGGTTTCCATAACTATCATAGAAGTGCAGAGTTACAGAAACAATGCAGTTCACTGTACTATGCTGTTTCTGTAACTGCCATTCACTTCTATGTGACCTACAGAAACAGTGTAACTCAGAGCTACACTGTTTCTGTAGGTCTATTAATTTTTTTTTTTTTTTTGGGGGGGGGGGGTGACTTTCTATAGTCCGCATCAGGTAGCAAAGAGGCTAGGTTCACCCCTGCCTGTGATAGTTTATCAATAGCACAGGCAGCAGCATTCAGCGTATGTGAGACAGAAAAACAAACTGTCAGGGATGGTTTGTGTGTTGTGACAAACAGTGTCTGCCAAGAGGGATTCAACCTGAATACAATCTTATGGTCCTGAATAATACAATAGGGTTCTCTCATTGAGAGTGCCTGTATCTCACTAACTCTTCTTGCTGAAGAGACTACTGTTAATCCATCAGTATTGGAGCACAGCCTGGTGAACCATGTGTTTCCAAATGCTAAGCCAAAAACCAGAAGTGATGTCACAGCGCTGTGCCTCCTGATGTCGTCAGTATGCCGGAATGCGTTCCATTGGCCGGAATTTCAGAAGTCTGGCCAATACACCATGTACTCTGCTGCTGAGCCACCATGTTGGGAAGAGGACGAAGCTGGGAGCACCATAGGGGACCAAAGCCTGCCATTTCATCTCATCCAGCTTTGCCCAGACAGTGCAGGAAGATGAGGGAAGCCTGAGCCTGGACTAGTGGAGGGAAGGAAAGCCCAAAGGACAATCAATCGCTTTCTCTGGTAAGTGTGGAAAAAGAGGGGTGGCGGGTAGGCTAGTCACATACTACCTGGATAAGACCTATTGGGGATCTTATACAGGTTGCAAGTAACCAGCTTTTTGGCCACAATGCAAAATCGAACTTTTTGGCCACAATGCAAAACGATATGTTCGGCGTAAAAGCAACACAGCTCATCACCCTGAACACACCATCCCCACTGTCAAACATGGTAGTGGCAGCATCATGGTTTGGGCCTGCTTTTCTTCAGCAGGGACAGGGAAGATGGTTAAAATTGATGGGACGATGGATGGAGCCAAATACAGGACCATTCTGGAAGAAAACCTGTTGGAGTTTTATCTTCCGAAAAGACAATGATCCCAAACATAAAGCAAAATCTACAATGGAATGGTTCACAAATAAACGTATCCAGGTGTTAGAATGGCCAAGTCAAAGTCCAGACCTGAATCCAATCGAGAATCTGTGGAAAGAGCTGAAAACTGCTGTTCACAAACGCTCTCCATCCAACCTCACTGATCTCGAGCTGTTTTCCAAGGAAGAATGGGCAAGAATTTCAGTCTCTCAATGTGCAAAACTGATAGAGACATACCCCAAGCGACTTGCAGCTGTAATCACAGCAAAAGGTGGCGCTACAAAGTATTAATTTAAGGGGGCCGAATAATTTGGAACGCCCCACTTTTCAGTTTTTTATTTTTTACAAAAGTTTAAAATATCCAATAGATTTCGTTCCACTTCACGATTGTGTCCCACTTGTTGTTGATTCTTCACCAAAAAATTAAAATTTTATATCCTTATGTTTGAAGCCTGAAATGTGGCAAAAGGTTGAAAAGTTCAAGGGGGCCGAATACTTTCGCAAGGCACTGTATATCCTGGTACATATTCACTTTTCTATGAGATTTACATATTACTGATGAATAATATTTGTACATATATTGCCAGATGAAAAAATGTCTCATACCTGTACATATACTGTCATAGGATGACTGCTAATGTGTTAATATTATATATTCTACTGCATTTATATTTGAGTGAACCTGCTGCATACTTACTATTTTGTGCCTTATACAATATTGTTTGACAACTTTTTGACAATTATTAAAGAGTTATACTTTTTATGTTTATTTAACTTGGGAACCATTGTGACATCTTTTTGTATATTATCCTGTATCTATATAACACTGTTTATATCACATTATTTATATTTCTATCGAATTTGAAAAAGCCAAAACGTCTCAGTGACAAGTCGCCTTTCATGTTACACTAAAAGCACTACAGCTTTAACTACAACTTTGAGTGCTGTGGTTTTCTTCCTATATATCCCTTTAGCTGGCAACCAGACCATGTGCACCTGTCTGTATTGAGTGCGGTACCATATATGAAATATTTGCTGAGCTTTGTGTTCACGCATCGGTCAGGTGTCTTTGCCTATGACGCCACTACCACTTCGTCAACCCTGTCACAAGTCACAACTTCGACTCCCAGCACAAGAGGTACACACCAGGGATTACAAAAAACAGCTACATAAACGAACAGCACATGAGCGACGCTGTAAAACTTTGGCAGAATATCATCATCTTCCCAGGAGTCTACTGTAAGAGAGTCAGAGACAAAACTTTGGTCTCTTGAGGAACAACTCCCTTCTTCACTTAACCCGTTAGCTTGGGAAGACTTGAAACAAAAAACGGAAAAAAATATCCAGGAATATCGCAAAACAAATGACACACGAAAATGAGACAAATTTTAACGTGATTCAGTTGACTACCAAACTGACTCCTCATCCATCAATTTCCTTCTGGACACTGACACTATTCTTGATCCAGCAGTGACACATCAATGGATGGCAGAACAAGTAATTTTTTAGGCCCTCGATAACCAAGAGGCACACCACCAGAGGTTCAAGCCATAAACACAGAATTTGTCACAACGCAGAAATACAGACGAGATCCTAGGTAGGCCACAAAACCCGGTTGTCAATATCTCCTCCTACAGTCTCAACCCCAGTGAATTCATAGTTACATAGTTAGTATGGTTGAAAAAAGACATATGTCCATCAACTCGAGGTATTACAGAAAGGTTTATCCTTCTGCACCACTGCTCCACAAAATACCTTCCAATTGGAGCAAGAACGTACTCAATTTTACCGATTCTTAAAACTAAAAACACATTTTGGGTTACAGGACACTTCCAACATGACAACAGGACCATCCTTCTACCACCTTTTCAACTAAATTCCCGGGTCTACGTACACCTAGCACATTCAACCCCCCCTAAGACTTATCACAGTACAGAAGACACCATTATATTAATACAACGTGACATTGCTGTAGTTCTATGTCCAGCTAGTATCGTTTCATAGATGATATCTATGTTTCTGTGTTTGAAAGAAATAAAAAGAAAAAACAGCGCACTTTTGCATCTTGAAAAAGGGCTTGTCCCCAAACGCGTTGTGTGTTTTATTCATTTGGATTAAAGACTACATTTATTCTGGACCAGCACTCATCTGCCTCCTCTTTTCTACCTGCATCTGGATCTTCTGTGTTTGGGGAGGTAGACAATACTCTCTTTACACCTTTTGCACTGATCCCTATGCCATCAGACCTGAGCTACAATTCACCAAGCACTGTGACAAAAAGGAGGTTTCATTTTTTGATACACTGGTAGTTAAGGATCATGACAGGAAACCCATGACCGACTTGTATACCAAACCAACAGAGAGAAACAGATTACTTCATTATACGAGTAATCACCCAACCAAAACTAAAGAAACCCTTACCCAGTCCCAATTTCATAGGGTTACAGGTGTAGTCATAGACCAGGAACAATTGCAGGTAAGATTATCTGAAATGACTAACAATTTTTTTTTACATTTGCTGCAGTAGTATCATTCGAGGTGATACATTCTGCCATCCCCATGTGTGATACTAACTTTGTCGTTTATTTGGTAAAATACTCATGTGGGCTTATCTATTTTGGAGAAACAACCCAACACACATGGGACAGGATCTCAAGCCACAAGTCTACCATTAGGTGTGGCAAAACTTAGCTACACTTACCAGTGCACTCAGCACGACATAGTTTTTAGCCCAAATCTAATTTCAAATCCTAGAGCACGTTCCTCGACCCACAAGAGGCTTACATCATGTTCCACATCTTAAACTACGGGAATCCTATTGAATCCACACATAACAGGCTTTGACCCCTAAGGGTCTCAACCAGGAATGTATAGAGATCACCGCGCACATCTTTGGTATTTTCAGTAAACAGTCAAATTTTGCTTTTATTTTTCATTTTTCCAAGATATAAATAGTAATAAAAGATTTTTACATCACCATGCCATATTGTATGTTTTAGAGATGCAGATCAAATTGTGTGCAACATTTCGGTCAGTTCTTTTACCTTCGTCTGGCTTGATCTATGGGTATGATACAAAAAGTAATTTAAGTAGACAATGCATACATGACAAATATTATTATATAAAACAGGATAGTGAATACAGAAGCATGTATACTGTAGTATGGGAGCATGTGTGTGAATGTGAAGGTATGTACTGTTCAGCGATATACAACCGGGAATGTGACCTCCTACCAAACTGATGTTTTACAACTTTGGACATTTATTGTACTAGTATATACTATTTTATATCACTAATGCCATTTTCTTTTTTCTCTTAGACCCATTAAGACCTGTTGGGGATCTTATCCAGATAGCATGTGACCGGCCTACCCTCTCTATCCTCTCTCCCTTCCTGAGTGGCTGCTATATTTAAATACTTAACATCCACTATATCATTAAAGCAGATATTGGGAAAGAGTTAATAAAGAGGCTTTAATTGGATTGTCACATACGGACTGCCCTAGCATGTGATGTGGGTGTGGCTGTTCAAATTGAGCATAAGTCACATCCCAACACAGTCCACACACCCCTAATAAACGCCACCGCCACTAATGACTTTGCGCTCAGCAGATACCTCGCTAACTTATATACGCGTCTCTCCAACAGTCAGATGCATACACTTTAAAAAGGTAATGGGTTCATAGAGAAAACTCAAAGTACCCTTAAATTTAACAATTTAATACCCAAAGGGCTCAGTACTACATATATATATATATATATATATATATATATATATATATATATAACAGTACAGACCAAAAGTTTGGACACACCTTCTCATTCCAAGAGTTTTCTGTATTTTCATGACTATAAAAATTGTAGATTCACACTGAAGGCATCAAAACTATGAATTAACACATGTGGAATTATATACTTAACAAAAAAGTGTGAAACAACTGAAAATATGTCTTATATTCTAGGTTCTTCAAAGTAGCCACCTTTTGCTTTGATTACTGCTTTTCACACTCTTGGCATTCTCTTGATGAGCTTCAAGAGGTATATACTGTATATGGCAAGTTAACAAGACAGTTAGAAAAGGAGAAACGCAGAATAAACCTGATAACCTAGAGTCCTTTTGGTTTCATGTTGCTTGGAGGATCTCTGATGGCCTGAGAACACCCAGCTTGCTGGCTCCACGATATGACACCAGTTGTAAGGTAAACCCAGTCTCTTGTAAGGTGAAACTCCTGGCTTTTGCAATAAAACGTATCTGGAGAAACATTTTCACCCTTAACCCCTCTCCCAATATTACTTATATACACACATACCAATGTAGTATACTGATGAAGTAGTTGTTGGAAGATACACTTGTCTCCCTGTAACCACGTGAGATGCTGTTAGACGGAGCATTCTCACACTGGTCAGAAGGTCAGGACATTTTACTTAATTTCCACTGTAATAGTATAGTTTATATTGGATATTTAAATATGGCGGCTGCTCAGGAGCTGAGTGGCCGCCATAGCCAACGGGTCTCTGCTGTATGATACATTAAGCCCTAATTTGGCTCTGTGAATGGAAAAATAAAAAGGTTATGGTGTTTGGAAGGCAGGGAGTCAAAAACGAAAATCGAAAAATGTCACCTGTTTCCTGAAAGGGGTAAGGACTGTTTGTGCTCTCAGCAATATAGATGTGATTCTGTCTCTCTATATGTGGATATTGTTTTGTATGTAGTGGAAGAACAAGTATGATATATCTAGTATTATTGTTGAACTTTCCAAAGGTGGCACTAGAACAAGTATTCTTTTTTTAAAAAATCGAACTTATTTGCATACCCTTTTCCTAGAATTCTTAGTAGATCATTTACTGTATGGTCTGCTCACTGAAAGGAGATCTGCAAAGGCAATCTCCTTAAGGAGAAATAGTACCCCTTCCTATTCAAACCACATAACCAAATAGAAGACAGCAATAAAGGAGGATTTCCTAATAAAACCTCTTTCAAAATTATCCTCCATACATTCTGGCATATTGTCTGTTTTAGGTAGAGATAGCATATATACACAACCGTGAGATGGTGTAGAACCAGGAAACAGGTTGATTAGACAGTTGTTATGTGTATTTAGAAACAGAGTCTCTGCCTCTCACTTTGCTGAAGATGTCAGCATAACTGCTGTGCTGAGGAGGCAGACAAGTAAGATTCTAGAGTACTGGAGGCACTGAAACTGAATGAACTGTGGCCAGACTGCGAGATTGGCATTGAAGTCCCCATCAGGTAATTTGTGCATGTATGATGATACAGGTGCATCTCAATAAATTAGAATATCTTTGAAATGTTTATTTCTTTCAGTAATTCAATTAAAAAAGTGACCTCCTATATTTTCTAGATTCTTTACAAACAGAGTGTTCTATTTCAAGTGTTTTATTTCTGTAAATGTTGATTATGGATTACAGGTAATGAAAACCAAAATCTAAGAAAATTTGAATATTGTGAAAAAGTTCAGTATTGTAAATTCAGTGTGTCACCTGCCAAGTTTTCCTAAGCCTTTAAATGGTCCCTCAGTCTGGTTCAGTAGGACATACAATCATGTAATCGAGAAGAGATATAGAACCACACACCAGTAGTAGTTATGTTTCAAAATTATTTCTTTATTAATGTTATTGCGACGTTTCGGGTGCATTCACCCTTCATCAGGCACTGTGAACAAGATCATCTGTGGATGTCAGCATGGGATGCTAGAGTCCAGATGTGCAGATTCCCAAACGATAGGGCTGATGAGCCAAGTGAACTAGTACCGTTGGGTCGGCTAGGACGCTGATGAAGATCTATTGCAGGGATAATAGAGGCCAAAAAACATCTTGGTAATCCCCAAGACTTTGGGGAAAATATTCTGTGGACTGATGAGACAAAAGTGGAACTTTTTGGAAGGCATGCGTCTCGTTACATAGTGTGTGAACTTAACACAGCATTTCAGAAAAAGAACATCATACCGATAGCCAAATATGGTGGTTGCAGTTTCATGGTCTGGGGCTGCTTTGCTGCTTCAGGACCAGGACGACTTGCTGTAATTGATGGTACAATGAATTCTGCTCTCTACCAGAAAATCCTGAAGCCATCAGATTGTGATCATAAGCTCAAGCGTACTTGGGTTCTGCAGCAGGATAATGATCTAGAGCACACCAGCAAGTGAATGCCTGATGAAAAACAAAAAGAAGGTTTTAGAGTGGCCTAGTCAATTCTGCAAAGAAGAGTGGGCTACAATTCCTCCACAGAGATGTGAAAGTCTCATTGCCAGTTATCGCAGTAGCCCATGATTGCAGTTGTTGGCACAACCAGTCATAAGGGTTTAGGGGCAATTACTTTTTCACATAGGACCAGGTTGGTTTGGATAGCTTTTTTCCCCTTAGTAAATCGAATCATCATTGAAAATCTGCATTTTGTATTCATTCAGGTTATCTTTGTCTAATATTAAAATTTGTTTGATAATCTGAAAAATGGAAGTATGAAAAAAGAACAACTATAAAGAAATGTGTAATATTTCTTATTGACAGCACTGAACATATTAAATAGAAATATATATTTCTTTAGAATTGTAAATAAGAATACAAGATATTTAATATATGATTCAGACCTGTTTGCTTATAGTGAATTAAGTATTTTGTTTGACCTAGTTTTGCTGAGAACAGTGTAATTTTTATACTATATCAGACTAGACTGCCAATAAAATAAACTCAGTGGCAGCACACAATAATCTGCCTTTTCTGTCCTGTCTTCTGCCTACAAAAGTACATCTTAGGAATCGCCATAGCTGCATTAACAGAACTAAAAACCCCAGAGACCAGGAAAATGTTGGCCTGAAACTCGCATTGGAGCCCCCTGTGAATGAAGCACTGATGCTTGTTTGTGATCGTGCTCCATTTACTGCAATGAGGCTGCCAGAGATTGCAGTTGTACAGCTGTTTTTTCCCTAGGAGAGGCTACTTACAACCACTAATTACTTGGTGACACCAAGTCCACTTAAGCAGGAGGTTCTTTTGCTGTGGTTCTTTGCTCTTGCTTTTAAACGAGCAAAATCTAGTGGACCACCATTAGAGATGGGCAAACCTCTGAAGATTCATTTCGGATTTAGGTGGTTCAAGCCAAGAATTTGTTTTGGGTTGAATAAATTTGGTATGAACCAGAGCTTCAGTTGGCTTATAATATAGTGTTTGTTACTGTCAAGGCTCCGAAGAGTCTATCTAGCCAATTTCTAGCTCTCTAAGGCAAACACAGTCAAAGTTATGTCAGTGAAAGTGACATGTATGTCTATGGGAAAATTAATGGAAACTGCTAGATAGAAACTGCTGGTATAACCATAAACTGCACTGCCACTTGCTTTTACACATTTTAATTTAAAAAATAAACAACTCCAAAATTTACCCTTTTTTTGGGGGAAAGGTTCTTGCCTGTGTTTTTTTATACACACATTGCAGTTATAGTGAAAAGAGGAATGATTTTATATAAAAATTAGCTTGTTTTGATGACTTGCAAGTGTTACAGGCTTGCTATTTTGGAGAAATATTTGTGCATGTGTGCCTAGTTGAAAAATGATGGAGAAGAAGTGGCTTTCCTAAAGAAAAAGCAGTCAAAAATTATTCCATCATGGGAGCAGATGTGAAATCAAAATAGTGTCAGAATTGAAAGATGCAACGGCACAGGTATTTTTTGATGCAGGGACCTTTCTCAGTATAACTTTGGCTTTTTTGATGCTAACACTGGGTTCCAGGAGCAAATATCACAAAATAGCAGGATCTGGCAGCAGAACAGCTGCTTAAATCTAATACAGTGTGCAAGATAAACCATGACTCACAAACATGACTCAACAGAAACTGTATTAGAAATAAATGCTCCACTAACAAACCAGAACCCACAATTAACATACAGGGCAGATCTGATACAGGACAATATATGTCCAGGCAAATGGTCAGTACCAAGAGATTTTGTCAGAGGCAGAATCAGGAGACAAAACTGATATCCAGTACAAAGCTAAGGTTTAGTTCCAAGTGGTAACATCAAAGGCAGAATCTGCAGATGATTAAATAACCAGAAATTAGTTTAGAGTCAAAATGAAGCAATCCAATACACACAATCAGGGTTCAGAGCTAAACTAGAGTACTAAATTAGCAGGCAACCTAGTTCAGGACGAGAGGGTTTTTATATGTCTCCTCAGCTACTAATTGGACAAGCCTAGGGAACTTCTGAAACTGTAGAAGATTGTGATGGAACAGGCTACAGGACATATGCTGCTGAATGGTGGCAGTAGTGGTAGCTGTGGCAACATGGTGGCAGGACAGTATGTAATAATATGATGGACCAGACCGCGGGACATGTCTGACTGAGTGGTGGCAGTGGGTGTAGCTGTGGCATCATGAGTGGAAGTACAGTATGGAATAATGTGATGTACCAGGCTGCAAGAGATGATGTCCAACTGTTTAGGAGTAGCAGGAATCATCAGCAGTTCAGTAAATGGAACATGATACAGGGAGACAGTGGTAGCATCAGCCGGAGGTGTGTGAAAATCACCTTTTCCACGCTAGTGGTGGACAATTTGGTCAGCTTGGTTTTACAAAGCCTGAACACGCTCTCAGCCATTACGCTTGAGACTGAACAACATAAAACTCCAGTGGCAACTGGGCCAACTCCTTCACTGATACTGCAAAGGCAAATGTCGAATCCTGAAAAGGCTTCAGGATTCGACATACTTTCTTCATGAGCAGATCTCAAAATAACACATTGTTCCTTTGCTCTGCTGCATGCAGTAATCATTCACCACCGCAGACGCTACAGCATGTGCAAGGTGGAATCCAAGTTGGAATGTTGCCGATTAGGTAGTGCAAGGCCAGACTGCTTTGTCTTTGCAAATCCAGCAGGGTGTTTTTAGCCACATAAGAACAACTGGCCATGAGCAGCACTTCCTTTAAGTCACTATGTATGTTAATAAAGCGGCACACAACTAAATTCCAAATTTAGCACATGTGCCATGCAGGAACAATCTCTTATCCTACCCAACTGCAATGTAGCAACAATATTAGTGCCATTGTCTCTGGCAACATTGACCAGTTTTAGTTGGCAAAGAGCCATTCAGCAGAATACTTACTGCAGGATACAGCGGAGCAGCTCTTCTGCTGTGTGGCTCCTCTGATCCAGGCTCAATAACTGTAAAACACATGGCAGCGCTTCAGTTTACACCCATTAAATGAGGAAGGGGAGTGAAGATAAGGGTGGTGAAAAGGCCCAGAGAGGAGGATACAGAGGAAGTGGATAGGCTGTGCATGGTGTCGGAATTGAACCTGCTCAAACACGGTGGAACTAGCACCTGGTCTTGTTGTTTTTTTTGGACTGTGGCTGCTGCCACTCACAACATTGACCCAGTAGGCCATGAAAGCCATGTATTGTCCTGTCCTTGTCCATAATTGTTGCTCCACATATCAACGATTGTGTGTACCTTTCCCCACACTGACATATCCAAGGAAAGTCCCACATTCTCTAACACATATAAAGCAGGGACATCTTTCCTAAAGAAATAATGGTGGCTAGGTAGCCTCCATTGAGGTTCAGTGCATGTTATCAGTTGGCAAAATACAGTGGAATCTATGACAGTGGTATGGCAGAGATTGCACTGCCAGGTACAAGTTAAGTTGCAGAACTGCTGGATGACTTGGTGTATATAGCTGTTTCCTGGGCACACATTTACTTATGGATGACTGACATTGGCATGGAAGGAGGAGGAGTAGGAGAAACAGTTGATGATGATAATGACAACTATTTGCTAGGTGCTTATAAGGAAAATCATGGAGCAGGACAATTTTGCTCACCTCCCCTGCCAATTCCATTGACAATTCCATTTCGACAAATTAGCTGGTGTTGATTTTTCATGTAAGTACATAGACATGTAGTTTCTACATTTGTTCTTGCATGGGCTTGGCTAATTTTTTGCATGCAGACCTTGTACATTGCCATGGATTTGTGGTTTGGCAATGTACAAAAAAAATTGAATGATTGTGCTAGAAACGTGTCTGCCACTACAACCACTCTTCGAGCTTCCTCTACACAGGATTTTTGGATGATTTGCATTGGCTGGAATCATTGCTATCACTAACACCACTATCTTTCTCTAATGTCACCTTGTCACCCTGTCCTAGTTGAATCATCATTGGCAATGTCATTCCCAGCTTTTTTCTGACTCATCATGGCCTGGTATTCTTGCACACCCTCATAATTTGCATCTACAGATTTCCCCTTAGTGCCTGTACCAGTATGACTACCAGTACCACACCCCCTGCCACTTCTTCCTCCACCACCTACAGTTATATCTTCCTCTTCCACCTCTGCCTCCACTACTTGCAAAAAATGCTGACTGTTTTCATCCAAATCGTCAAAAACAGGAGAAAAACTCTGATTAGGAGAAATATCTTTCTCAGCATGTGCCACATCAAACTAGGAATCTGTGTCAGAGAAGATTAAAGAGACATGGTTGACAATCCAAAAAGGCCATGCAGTAAATTACATGTTACAACATTAGAGAAGGAAGAACACATGGAAGGAGCACAGAACATACAGAATGCAATATCTTCCTGTGGCTGAGATGAGCCATGTAATTAAATATTTCATCTTCATTCTCAGGAAGAACAACAAGCCTGTGGCTACTGGCAGCACCACCAAAACCAAAAGTAGTGTTGCTGCCACCCACATTCTTATTGTTAGTACTTGCACAAGTGTTTCCTCCTCCTCCTTTAGCCTGTCCCCTGCCCGTTTTTTTTTTTCATTAAAAACAATGTAAGACACTCTGTGGACAGTCACAGATCACAGTGCAGCAAGATACAGTAACAGTAATAGGCAATGGCAAATCTAACCCTGTATTACAAAAAAAAAAATGCACTATTGCAAAAAAAATGAACAAAATAAAATGATTATTGGCAATGAAAGGGCGAACTGTCCAGTGTATATAAAAACTTATTGACACAGCACAGTGCAGAAATATTCCTTCCCCCCACTCCTATGATTTCTCTGCCTAAAATTGATTAAATCTAACAAAACTTTGCTCTGCTAGTCCTCCTATTATTCTGTAAATCTATTGCAATGATGCAGTGGTTTTCCTAGTAGCAATTTGCAATAATTGCTTTGTATTATGCATTGATGATAGCATGACTTTCCCTCAAACTGCAAATAGAACAAAATTACTCTTTTTTGTTTTTTTCTGCAAAAATCTTATTTGTGTCTTATATTGCCTGTCGTCAGCACTGATGGTATTAAATAGCCTAAATTAGGGATGTTCACATGGATCCATCAGAAAAACAGAAACAAAGAGTCTCCCTTGTATCTACCTTCTTTTTTTGGTTCTGTCTGCTATGTTTGGGTTTGTTGTCTCTAGGTCTATTGTGTGAGGGTCAGCATTAAGGGTTAGTATTTAGGAATAGTTTCAGGGAGCATTAAGCAGCCCATGCACTTTGTTGTATGTCTCCCAAGCACATAAAGAAATACCATCTTTCAGTAAAATAATTGGTAATAATGCTTCATCCAGTGAACTGTGTTTGATTTTAGTATAGTGGCTTGCAAGCCAGGGCCACCCTTGACATAGGTTGCAAACTTTCATACTTTGGCAAAAATATCTACTAATACCTCATGGTTATTATGCCATTTTCTGTAGGATGCAGCCAGGTTCTATTATATTGGTTGAAGGAAAATGGTGGTGGAGTCTGTTGGGTGTATGTTTATAGGTGCTGGACAGCCTGTCTGATCGAACAGTATTGATGTAACTAAAAGGCTGTTTGCCAGCGCAGTGCACCTTATGTTATCATTTGACTGGAAGCTTATACAAGCCTTATCTGTTATTTCTGTGCTAGCATTTTCCCCGTCATGGATTGTAGGTGTGTGAGTGTATAACCTCTACCATTTACCACCTGGGCCTGTCTCCATCCTGTAATGAACCATTGCTTACCTTACATCAGGTAAGTATGACCTTTCTTTCAGTGATATGGTTAATAATACTAGTAATAATAATAATAATAATGTTTCATTCAGTGAATTGTGTATGTCTGCTGAACCCGTTGATTTCAAGGAGTTCAACTGACTATCTAATGTGGGGATTAGAGATGAGCGAATCGAAGCTGACAAAGTGGAATTCGATCTGAATTTCAGGAAATATTCGATTCACATCGAATCCAGATTTCCTCACATTTCGTGGTAACGAATCACATTTTTTCATAAAATGGCTGCTGCACGTTAGGACATGGCACAAGGAACTCTGAGAACACAGGATCACCCACTATGCCATGCGTGCAGCCAATCAGCAGCCAGCCAGTCCTGTGATGTCACAGCCCTTTAACCCCTTCGCGACTGCCCATGGCATCTGGAGCCGGTGTTAGCTGTAGCTGAAGGTTAACACCCTGCTCCATAACCCTCTGTCGGAGCACATGGCCGTGGCATCCAAGAGGTTCCGCCTGCTACATGTCCTCTGCGAGACCGGGGGCTGCTGATATGCATCTTCTGCAGCCCGGGGTCTGGCCAGTGACTCGGGGCTGCTAGTAGCCCCCAGTACCTGGTTGATCTTGCCCAGAAGTGAGGAAGTCAGCCTATGCGTGCATCAGTGCATCGCTGATCAGTACATCGCTGGTTCAGGTCCCCTAGTGGAACATCACTAAAAGCCACTGCAAAACCATTTCTTTCTCTGCTCTCCTATTCAGTACACATTCATTACTCAATTGCCAAACCCGTCGATATAAAGAGGTACAATTGAACATCTAATGTGGGGGCCTTCCAACTCTGTGACAACAGATACTGTGAGTGATAAGGATCATGAAGTTGGATTGTATCTGCCCGATCGTTTTTTGACAAGAAGAAATTTCTCTCCTTTACTATTCAGTACAGGTGCCCTGCTGAGCTTAGTCAAAAGTACATTTATACATGGGAGTTGTGTGAGATAGATATTGGCTGAACGAGCATTTGAACAGCTATCTCTTGTGTATGACTCACTTTAGGGTCAGTTATCTGTTAGTTTATTCATGTTCATCATATATGTCTGCTTCATAACCTAACTCTCACCAGTGTCAGCTGTTTGGGCCATTATCCTTTATTTATGTGGTTCCTGTCATCTATTGATGAGTTCTCATTTTCTTGTATTTCCAGTTAAATGTTGTGTTGATACATGTTTTATATAATTTATATGACTATTTGGCTGTTACACAATTTTGCCCCACTGTAAGTCTTGGGATATCTGAATACCAAAGACACTGTTAGTATCCTGAAATGGCAACTGCTATAGGTGAATTCCAGTTCTGATGTCTAGCATTCAGATGTTAGTGTGCCATTTTTAATCTCCTCATTTGTATTTAACAATGTAATACAGAGGATATATACCAAGGAAAAAAAATTAAATGCAATGAGGCAGAACATAGGTTGGACAACGTTGCAAAAATCTCTTGTATATACAGTGGGGAAAAAAAAGTATTTAGTCAGCCACCAATTGTGCAAGTTCTCCCACTTAAAAAGATGAGAGGCCTGTAATTCACATCATAGGTAGACCTCAACTATGAGAGACAAAATGAGAAAACATATCTAGAAAATCACATTGTCTGATTTTTAACCCCTTAAAGACCCGGCCATTTTTCGTTTTTGCATTTTCATTTTTCCCTCCCCACATTCCAAGAGCCATAACTTTTTCATTTCTCAGTTCACAGAGTCAGATGATGGCTTATTGTTTGCGAAACAAATTGTACTTTGTAATGGCACCATTCAATATGCTGTGCAATGTACTGGGAAGCTGGAAAAAAATTCAGAATGAGGAGCAATTGGAGAAAAACTGCATTTGCGCCAGTTTCACATGGGTTTAATTTTTATGGCGTTCACTGTGTGGTAAAAATGACATGTCACCTGTATTCTGCTGGTCAGTATGAACACGGCAATACCAAATTTATATAGTATTTGTAATGTTTTGATACCTTTTAAAAAATTAAAAACTTTGCAAAATATAAAAAAAAATTTGTGTCACCATATTGTGACACCTGTAACTTTTTCATATTTAAATGTATGGAGCTGGGTATGGCGCATTTTTATGTGGGACAACATGAATTTTTTATTGATACCATTTGGGCAAAGATCTGATGGTTTAATCACTTTTTATTCAATTTTTTTTATAGGAGGCAAAGTATTGAAAAAAACGCTGTTTTGGCCATTTTGACTTTTTTCGCTGCTACATCGTTCACCATATGGGATTAATATTCTAATATTTTAATAGTTTGGGCATTTTGGAGCACGGGGATACCTAATGTGTTTATGTTTACTTTTGTTTATTTACTTTTATATCTGATCTAGGGAAAGGGGGGTGATTTGAATGTTTGTGTTTTTTTAAATTTTTTTATACTTTTAAAAACTTTTTTTTTTTATACTTTTACTTTTATGATCAGATCCCCTAGGGACCTTGAATAGCAGTGAATAGCAAAATGCCTTTACTTCTATTAGACGATACCTCTGGCATTGTGTAATAGATCTAATGTAATGACAGGCCTGGGAGCCTTCAATAGGCTCCCAGCTGTCATGGCAACCGATCTCTGCCCTCCGATGACGTTCTGGAGGGCAGCGATCAGGGAAAATGACGGCGCCCGTGGCGACTGCGCACCTGCGCAATTTAGACACCGTGGTCCCGTTTGACCGCGACATTTAAAGGGTTAACAGCCGCGATCGGTGCAGGCACCGATCGCGGCTGTTAGCGGCGGGTCCTGGCTGTATTATATAGCTTTCTCCATACATCGTCATGCGACTCAGGACATACTATTACACCCTGGGTCAATAAGGGATTAAAGAATTTATTTGCAAATTATGATGGAAAATAAGTATTTGGTTAATAACAAAAGTTCATCTCAGTACTTTGTTATATATCCTTTGTTGGCAATGACAGAGGTCAAACGTTTTCTGTAAGTCTTCACAAGGATTGGCACACACTGTTGCTGGTATGTTGGCCCATTCCTCCATGCAGATCTCCTCTAGAGCAGTGATGTTTTGGGGCTGTCGCTGGGCAACACGGACTTTCAACTCCCTCCAAAGGTTTTCTATGGGGTTGAGATCTGGAGACTGGCTAGGCCACTCCAGGACCTTGAAATGCTTCTTACGAAGCCACTCCTTCATTGCCCTGGCGGTGTGCTTGGGATCATTGTCATGATGAAAGAACCAGCCACGTTTCATCTTCAATGCCCTTGCTGATAGAAGGAGGTTTGCACTCAAAATCTCACGATACATGGCCCCATTAATTTTTTCATGTACACGGATCAGTCGTCCTGGTCCCTTTGCAGAGAAACAGCCCCAAAGCATGATGTTGCCACCCCCATGCTTCACAGTAGATATGGTGTTCTTTGGATGCAACTCAGCATTCACTCTCCTCCAAACACAACGAGTTGTGTTTTACCAAACAGTTCTACTTTGGTTTCATCTAACCATATGACATTCTCCCAATACTCTTCCTGAACATCCAGATGCTCTCTAGTAAACTTCAGACGGGCCTGGATATGTACTGGCTTAAGCAGGGGGACACATCTGGCACTGCAGGATCTGAGTCCCTGGCGGCGTAGTGTGTTACTGATAGTAGCCTTTGTTATGTTAGTCCCAGCTTTCTGCAGGTCATTCACTAGGTCCCCCGTGTGGTTCTGGGATTTTTGCTCACCGTTCTTGTGATCATTTTGACCCCACGGGGTGAGATCTTGCATGGAGCCCCTGATCGAGGGAGATTATCAGTGGTCTTGTATGTCTTCCATTTTCTAATTATTGCTCCCACATTTGATTTCTTCACACCAGGCTGCTTGCCTATTGCAGATTCAGTCTTCCCAACCTGGTGCAGGTCTACAATTTTGTTTCTGGTGTCCTTCCACAGCTCTTTGGTCTTCACCATAGTGGAGATTGGAGTGTGACTGTTTGAGGTTATGGACAGGTGTCTTTTATACTGATAACAATTTCAAACAGGTGCCATTACTACAGGTAATGAGTGGAGGACAGAGGAGCCTCTTAAAGAAGAAGTTACAGGTCTGTGAGAGCCAGAAATCTTGCTTGATTGTAGGTGACCAAATACTTATTTTCCACCATAATTTGCAAATAAATTCTTTAAAAATCAGACAATGTGATTTTCTGGATTTGTTTTCTCATTTTATCTCTCATAGTTGAGGTCTACCTATGATGTCAATTACAGGCCTCTCTCATCTTTTTAAGTGGGAGAACTTGCACAATTGGTGGGTGACTAAATACTTTTTTCCCCACTGTATAAAAATGAAAAATGAAATTTGTCTGTCTGTCTGTCTGTTCTTTATGTGCGACCAAATGACTGGACTGATCCTCACCAGATTTGGCACACAGGTACATCAGGTGTCAGAGAAGATTTTAGTCTGTGTCTCAGCTTTCTAGGACGTACCGTTCCCTGAGATACAGTATTCCCAAAAAATGACCTGCATTAGCCAATACAAGTCTGCAAGTCTTTCACTCATATTCCAACTGCCATACACACGGTCACATGTCCCTTATCAGCCAATAGATCGCACATGAACACAGCTTTACACCAGGTTTCCATAACAACCAAGCTATTTATGACCTGTATTACTCAGTAGCAGTTCGCAGGTCCTTAAATATTCAGTCATATGACGTGTATCAACCAATATAAGTTCACATTTAATTTACCAGGTTTCCATAACAACACAGCCATAAATAGACTGCACCTATACTGGACTGCCATACTGGTTGTGTAAGGGAATTGCCAGTTGAGCAATTCCCCAGTGCTGCTGCAGAACCCTGGGGGGAAGGGCACAACTAGACAGTGAGCCCTAAAGCTGAACCCCTCCGCTGCCCCTGGCTAACTTGCCCGATCTGTCCTAGGTGACAGCCAGCAACCGGTCGATCAGTCCCTTCCTAATATAAGTGACACACAGAACAGGACAAGACAAAACAACACAGAAGCAGAGTGAGCAAGCCAAGGGGTTGCTACCAGTCGAGCAATGCAGTACAAAATCACAAACCAAGAGAATAGTCAAAAACAGAGTCAGAGTTCTGAAATAGGAATACAGGGAATAGCAGAAAAGCAGCTAGCAGGGACAAGTCACAAGACAGAATCAATAGCCAGCGAGCATGTGAGGGCTGACAACCTGTTTATAGAAAGTCAGGACCCGCCCCAGAAAACCAAGGTGCTGAGACGGGTGTGGTAGAAAATCAATTACATAATCTAGGACAGTGTTCAGACTGAGCAACAAGAATCTTAAACAAGGAATCAAACTGAGCACACCTCCTGCGCCGCCGCGTGCTGCGGAGGGTGGTGCAGAGACCTGAACAGGCAGAGACGTTACAGTACCCCCCCTTTTATGAGGGGCCATTGGACCCTCACCAGACAAACCAGTTTTAAAAGGACCCAGTATTTTCTCTGCTTTGAATTCAAGATCTCACTGAACAACAACAGGCACTGGTGGACCAGGCAAACGTTTTTTTATTCGCCTGGCGTTTCCAACCTTTAGTAGCCGAGACCATCTCCTCACTGACACAATCTAAGGTGTGCAAAACAATACAGTGGGATGAGCACTAATCTCCCCATTTTACCAACTCCCTTTTACCCCAATCAAAAATAGGGTTATGAAGGTTCAACCGGGGAGCCCCAAAATAATATCGGAAGACAGGTGCTCCACAACAAAAAAGCTCATGACCTCTGAATGAGCAGAACCCACTTGCAATGTGATTAAGGGGGTCTTGAATCGGACCTTACCCCTGGCCAGTGGGGCAAAATCCGCTCCAGTAACAGACAGAGGAGTGTCAAGTGACAAAAGCTCAATGCCTAAAGCTGAGACAAACGAGAATGTGACAAAGTTTGCTGCAGACCCAGAGTCAACTAAGGCCTGGCCAGAAACAGATCTGTCCCCAGAGGACAGAGACACCGATAACATCATCTCATTGTTATTTTCAGCAAATACCTGGTTGCCTGAGGCACTGAAGTTTTTTCGCTGGTGTACAGGGTCTGCTCGAGCAGTCTCGTATGATATGCCCTGAAGTACCACAGTACAGGTAGAGGTTATTCTGTAGACGATGCTCTCGTCGAGTCTTGGCGTCCATAGCTCCCAGTTGCATAGGTTCCTCACCAGGAGTGATGGGAGAAAAGGTGGGTTTATCAGGAGAGAGAGGGAAGAGACAGAAAATTTGGAGGAAACAGACTCTACTCTCTCTTTAAGATTTTCCCGGATTCTACGGTCAATACGGACAGCCAATGTCATAGCCTCTCAAGAGTAGGGGGATCTGGGTGACCAACCCAGACCTCCTTAACACGGTCACATAGGCCTTGTTTAAAGTGGGCCTTTAGAGCTGACTCACACCAACCTGCAGTTACACTGCACTTGCGGAATTCTGAGCAGTACTCCTCAGCAGAGCGTTTGCCCTGCCGCATAGTGAGGAGTTGCGATTCCGCAAGTCCAATGTGGTCTGGTTCAGCATATATAGACCCCAAAGACAAAAAAGGAGTTTAAGGGCTCAAGCTTGTGTATCCCCCTGTAGGAGGGATAGAACTACTCCCACCATTTGGGCCTGGGATGCATGTAGATTAATCCGGAAATACAGGCGACAAGACTCCCGGAAAGTCTAAAATTTTTCTCGGTCCCCCGAGAAACAATCCGGGAGTAGCATCTTAACCCTGAAAGGGGCAGAAACAACTGGGAATGCTGCAGCAGCATCAGTAAAGGTCTGAACCTGTTTAGCTAGCTCAACTACCAGGCCTGCCAAACCCTCTATCTTGGCTGCAAGGCCCTGGATAGGATCCATGCTGATCTGGAGGGAAGCAAATGGCAGAAGGTAATTTAGGGCTGGCTATTCTGTAAGGGAATTTCCAGTTGAGCAATTCTCCAGGGCTGCTGCAGAACCCGGGGGGGGGGGGTAAACTACTCATGCCTCCTGCAGCAAAACGCATGGCTGCTGCTCGAGCTAATAAAAACTCTCAGCAGACCCAAGCCCGTCTCCAATCTGACAAGATATGTCACAAACAACAGCGAGCTGCTGAAACTCCCCAGCAGACCCAAGCCCATCTCCAATCTGACAAGGCATTGTCAGCTACATGCACACAGCTGCACTCCATGTTTCCATAACAACCCAGCCATTTTTCTTCACTTCTGTAGGTCAGCTTTAAAGGAGCAGGGCTCTGTGGATGACACTGTTACACAAGGTCACATACACACAGCTTTACTCCATGTTTTTCATAACAACCGATCGCAGGTTTTTCACTGATATCCAAACTGAGATACACATGATCACATGACACTTATCGACCAATGGAAAATCGCAGGTTCTTCAGTCTTGACGTACACACAGCTTTACACCAGGTTTCCATAGCAACCAAGCTATTTATGACCTGTATGTGTCAATAGCAGTTTGCAGGTCCTTAAATATTCAGTCATATGACGTGCATCAGCCAATATAAGTTCACATTTAATTTACCAGGTTTCCATAACAACACAGCCATAAATAGCCTGTACCTATACTGGACTACCATACTGAATGTCAAGTGCAAAACTAGCCAATTCTTATGGGGCCACTACACAAAAAAAAATGAAATATACCTGTGCAAAACCGGTTCCTTACGCTAGTGTTTTATAAATGGAAGACCACCAGAAAAAGAATTTCAACACACCTTTTCAATGTTTGCGCAGTGAATAAGTTTAATTTAAAGTGATCCATACATTACAGAGGGAATAGTAACGTTTCAGCCTATTTGGCCTTCCACAGACACTGTACAATATAATCAAACAACATAGCATTAATACACGACTAGTTGTTACAGGGAGACAATGATATATCGTCAATATGGTAATAATGCAATATTATATTTTGATGCATATGTATATACACTTGGAATAATGGCAGACAGGGCATTGTTATTCTTAGGAAAAATTCTTGAAACTCAGCAGAAAGACATTAGAGACAGTGGCTACACCAACATTTTGTTGTAGTGATTTATTACTAGAGATAAATCTCTGTCCATAGGACAAGTATGATGTATCAGTATCATGTAAATATCTTCAAAATTGCTGTTACATGCTGTGATTTTAGAGCAATCTTAAATTAGTAGCAGTGATGTTTTCATAAAGAAACAAGAGAATTTATGTTATAGGCCAGGTTTTTGAGGATATAATGTATCTTGTATCCCAGAAGTTTTACCAGGACTATGCCTTTGTACTGTCACATAAGGAAGTATCCTGCCAAGGACAACATCTGCAAGGAGTTTATATGTTCTCTCCGTGTTTGCGTGGGTTTCCTCCGGGTACTCTGGTTTCCTCCAACACTCCAAAGGCATACTGATAGGGAACATAGATTGTGAGCCCTATATGGGACAGTGACTGTCAATGTCTGTAAAGCACTGCGGAATATAATGGCGCTATATAGGTAAGCATAATAATAATAATGCTGCATAAATAAAAAAAAATATGAAACACGGTGATACATGAGTTGCTGACCTCTACACAAAGGCATCTTGTGTTTTTACATTTTGATCAATGCATGTTTATCTTCCCATAATAACGAACAGCAGACATTATGTAAGCTGAAGAAAATGTTCAGTACTGGAAAGGAGCCATGGTGTTTAGAAGACCAGTTTTAAATTGGCAGCGGATGTTGTACAACCATTACTCAGATTTTCAAGTTTAACTAAAATATTTCAGCTTTCTTCCACTGACAAGTTACACAAAAGTTGCAGATGCCTTAAGCATATGGTTCCCATTGTGTGTATTTCAGTTTATAATCTATCCGCTGTTTTGGCCATGCACCACAAATTTCCAGCTTGGCTATCTCAACATTATATAAACAAATAGGAATATGTTAGAGGAGATTCTTGGAAGTGGCTTTGTATTTGATTTGAACATGCAAAAGCTGGAGAAAGTAACATTAAGTGGTCTACAGCTATTATTGCCTAAACCATTTCATATATCTCAAGAATATATAATTAAAGGGCTTGGCAGGACTTAAACATTATTGACCTATTCTTAGGTTAAGTCATCAATATCAGATCGGAGGGAGTCTGACACCTGGCTCCCCCACTAATCAGCTGTTGTAACAGGCCACAGTGTTTGGATGAGTATTGCAGCCTCTTCACTGTTTATAAAGCACATTGCCTTAAATTATTTCTGTATATAGTAGATGTGCTCAGGCTTGTTCACCTCAATAGAACTCCATTGCCTAGTGACCAATATGACTCACCCAAGTGTTACTGCTGCCTCGAACAGCTAATCAGTGGGGAAATTGGGCATCAGACCCCCCCCCCCACTGATCTGATATCGTAATTGATGGATAGAAAATTAATGGATGATGTACTTGTGCCACCAAGGGTTGTTGCTTTGCTGATATAGATTCTGGAAAAATATAGACCAGTAACAATAGATTACTGATTGTCTTCTTTAAGTGACTGGAATTTGGGTACAGCATTTAGGTGTGACTGAAGACCTTGGGAGAGGAAGTCGCTCCCATACTCCATCCAGGGTTTTTATATGCCCTAATTAAGGGAGAAATCAGCCAGAACAGTGGGTGTGGCTGCTGAATGTTAGGAGTGGAGACAGTTCTTCATGCTGGGCAAGCTCTGTAGCAGAGTCTGCTGCTGTCCCCAACTGTACAGACTGGTGAGATTAACTTGTTTTATTTGGTATGCTTCACCTGAAGTAAGGATTTTTATGTTTCCTTGTACTGCTAGATGCCATACTGATAAAGAAATCTGCTTTCAATTGGACTTATTTTGCTTGTTGATTTTAATAAACTGTGCCTGATCACAGAAGTGAACCTGTGCCTGTGTTCCTGGAAGCCAACTGCACATACTGATATTGAATTAAACCTCCACAATGGGTGTTTTGTATGCGGGCAAATATATATTCTATAGGACACTGCAAGAAAACACAGGTGTTTGAGGACTGTGTAAAGGTTTTGAATATCCTGAGCAGAGGCAGTGGCAAGATATACACAGGTTCTCCCAGCATGGAGGAGCTGATGAAACAGTTGGTGCAGGCACATGTTCAGCAGCGGAAAGCTCAAAAAGCAAACCATGATCTGTCCACTCAGCATGCCAAAAGATGAGATTCTTGCTCAACTTGCTGTAACTTTGGCAGTCAGAGTTCAACATGTGTACCACTGGATATACAGCAAAGACAAACCTCCCAGTTCACAGATGTTTGATTTGCTGCACCTGGTTCAACAATGGCTGCAGCCTGAGTCCTGCTTTCCTGCACAGAAAAGAGTAGTGATGGACTGGTTTATCCATGCGGTTCCTAGGTGAAATGTTGAGTTGCCTAAGGAGATCCCCAGAATGCAGATGACCTTGTTGGCCTTGTGGAAAGATATTTAGTTGTAGAGGACTTCCTTGGTCATACAGCAGGCCTGAGACTAGTGTATCAAATTCTGTTTTGCAAGGTCATCATGTTTTTTTTCAGCTAGAGATGTCAGTCCCTTCGCCATTTAGCAGCCCATTGTCCTATGATTACAGACCAATAGTGCTCCTTATTTGCATACCCCATGTGCAGTGCTATTACTTATTCTAGGGAGGGACCCCAGCCTCACCAGGTCACAGAGAACGATTTCAAAGTGACTGCACACCTGGACTAGTCTCTGTTAGCTGTGATGATAACTCATCCCCCAAAGTTAACATCCTTGACCGGAGAAGGAGGAATATAGTCCATTCCATTTTCACTTACCCTTTTCCAACTCTTTACCCCTTACTTAATTTCTTCCTACAATAAAGACCAGGACACCTTCTGGATTTAAAACTGGCCTGTTCAGGCCGATATATTAACACAAATAATTTACATTAATAACATATCAACAACCGCCATAAAACGGGTGGTGTAATACATAAATACTGTACACAAGAATGTAACAACAACAACCATTTAAAGTGCAACATAATCCAGATAACATGGGCGAGAGGCACCGCCCCCAACCTACCCAGGCGCAAGACCCCACCTTGGGTAGACCTTTCACCATTAAAATTGACCCCCAGGCCTGTTCCCCCAAAGGGATCGTAGCCCAACGAGGGTACTTCCCAGGCCTAGATATTCACCACCAGGATCCCCATACCACAGATGAGGTCCTACAAATACCGCAAAGTCTCTCACCCTCCACTAACCCCCGGCCGCAGACTCTCGAGCATGACCTTCTTATGCCCGAGAGTCCTGCCACACAGACAGAGCACGCTCTATCCCATCCCAAAGGCCTAACATCCAAATGTCAGTCCCAATCGCGTTCAGGTGGATCCCTTCCCGCTGCATATTCTCTAAGGACGGCTCCTCCAGATCACGATGGCGAACCACAATACCCCCATTACGCACAACAAACTTCGCCACTGCCCTGTTCACCTTGATCCTTGTCTTATCCAGCCGAGCAACCGACCGAGCATTACGCCACACCAGCCAGGCCACAATATCGGACCTCACAATCACCATACCCGGGAACTCCGCCAACAAGCGCAAAATGTCGAACTTAATATCTCTAATAAGTTTGCGGGAAGAGCGGACCCCCAAATCATTACCCCCAACATGCAAAAGAAGGACATATGGTGGGCGATCAACTCTGCTATAATAGTGAAACTCCGGTATAACTCTACCCCAAGTCATACCACGCACACCGATCCACCGCATGGCCACCTCCGACCAAGCCAACCCCAGCTGCCACCCGTCCGGCCGTACATCAGCCCGAAGAGCCCCCCAGAAGACATAGGAGTGACCCAAAATCCAAATTAAGCAGGGTTCTGTGAACAAGAGACAAGCACAACATCAGCGCCACACACGGGACCCCCACAAACAAACACTTACACATGTACACATACACCAAAACCCCCCAGTAGTAGCCCCATCCAATTAAAATCCCTTTACACTGAAACAAAACCTCCTGACAACAGATCTGGGCGCACGTACAGGCGGAAGCGATCAGATTCCCACCTGCCTATACGCCGTACCACATCATCGCCCAAACCCCACCGTGATGCCTCCGTAGCCGCCCCATTCCGGAAGGAGTGAGAACCATATTCCCCCGACACCTCCCCTACCGTGGCCAGAGCTTTCCTAAAAACCGCCACAAACTGGAAATGCGCCCCGCCCCCCTCATGACACAGAAAGGAGCCAGGGGAGGACCCCCGTACCCAGTGGTGAACCTAGCCTCTTTACTGCCTGAGGCGGACTATAGAAAGACGCCCCCCCCCAAAAAAAAAAACAAAAAAAAACTGAGTTTCCATGCTACTAGTTTAACACACTGTTATCGTCGCACAATATACACAATACACAAAGTTATAAAACAGTTTTTAAGAATTCTTCTTCCTGTATTACTTCAGTATCAGATCAACAACACGGCATTAACAATGAAAGTAACTTCACATATCTTCTGCTTGGTGGATGGACGAGCCCACGTGGCCCCCATTCTCTATAATAGGAGCGCCGCAGATAGCTGAGTACTGGACTTCGGGTATCTTTGGCACTCCCATTGAAGTGAATGAGAGTCACGCGGGTTTGTCCATCCACCAAGTGACACACCTATATATGACTGCGGTCAGGCTGAATTCCCACCTAGTGAGGGGAAAAACCCAATTCTCAGGCTCAGTGGGGGTCTCAGCAGACAGACCCCCATCACTCAGGTATTTATCCTCTATCATTTAGGTGAATACAGTGCAGTAACATTCTGTGACTTACAGGTGACGTCTCTGACTAATCGGTCACATTTCCCTTCTCTTCCCTTTGGATGGCCATGACCACTTCTTCCAGCTGTGACTTGTCTCTGTAAAGGTTGCAACACAGACATCTTTGGCTCCTCACTTTTCCAGGCATCCAACCCACATTGTCCTCACCTACACAAAGCCCCCATCCTGCTGCTACCCCCAATTATAAAATATATGATATAACCCCCCATAATGAATAATACTCCCAAGTGCATCTTTATATTAATAATGTCCGTGTGTACCCTGTATAAATAGTGCCCCTTATTAATAATACCCCAGGTGTTAACTAATTAAAAGGTTTTCCAGGTCATTAATAAACTAATCAGTGGGGTTCAAAAACCCAGGACCCCCACTGATCAGCTGTTTGAATGGTACCTATGTAAGCACCGTGACCGCTTCTCTGTTTACATAGTGTATTTCATCTCATAGCGGCCATGTAATGTAACTACAGCCTCGTCCTGTACATGTCTACAGTATGTGACAAGGCTACAATTACATCACACGGTCACTATAAACAGACAGCGTATAATATAAACAGGTGCCATAGCCCATGTTTATAGCGCCCCATTTACACACACTATAAAGTTCCACAGCAGCCCCTGCACACAGTATTACACAGTGTTATGGCCCGCAGCGGCCCCTGCACACTGTATTATGCCTCTCAGCGGCCCCTGCACACGGTATTATGCTCCATAGTGGCCCCTGCTCACGGTATTATGCCCCGCATTGGCCACTGCACACGGTATTATGTTCCACAGCAACTCCTGCACACAGTTTTATGCCCCATATTGGCCCCTGCACTGGTATTATGCTCCATAGTGGCCCCTGCACTTGTATTATGCTCTATAGTGGCCCCAGCACACGGTATTATGCTCCATAGTGGCCCCTGCACTGGTATTATGCTCCAGAGTGGCCCCTGCACAGGGTATTATGCTCCATAGTGGCCCCTGCACTGGTATTATCCTCCATAGTGGCCCCTGCACTCGGTATTATGCTCTATAGTGGCCCCTGCACTTGTATTATGCTCCAGAGTGGCCCCTGCACAGGGTATTATGCTCTACAGTGGTCCCTGCACAGGGTATTATGCCCCATAGTGGCCGACCCATGAACTTTTCAGACCTCAGAGTATAATGATTGGAGACCCAGGGGAGAATACAAACATAAAAATCAGAGTTACTTACCTATCCTGGACACCGGTGCACTCCTTGCAGCTTTCGGCCCTGTTTAATTGCGCACACACATCACGTGATCAGGCCGGCGACGCGACCTGATGATGTCACCACAGGCCTCAAGCCTGCTCGGAGTTACATCGGATCGCAGGAGGTGAGTAACACTGTTTTTTATGTTCCCTCACCAACCCTAGGCCTCCGATTATTATACTCCGGGGTCTGAATAGACCCCGGAGTATAATAATAGTAGTATTTGCGGCCTGCGGCCCAACTTACCGATGCCCGCGGCCGCTCACAGCGGCATCCGCTTCCCTTTCTGCGGCCCATAGCAGAAGGGGAAGCGGTGGCGGCCACGAGCAGACGCGGGGTGGTAAATAAATAGGCCCTGACCTGCCGGGGATACTCCAACAGGTTACGGCCTATTTATATAGATAAAAAAAAAAAGCTATACTCACCTGCGATGCCTTGATGCAGCCGCCGCCGCCTCCTCTTCTTGTCCGCGACGTCTGTGTCTCAGCGTAGGTGGCGTGATGACGTCATTGTATCGCCGCCTGCGCTGAGATGCGACGTCTTGTAAACCAGCCCAGGACAGGCCGCGCTCAGCTCTGTTTTTTTTTTTTTTTTTTAAAGCGGCCTGTCCTGGGCTGGTTTACATTAAATAGTAAAATGCCGCCCCCCGGACAGTGCCGCCCGAGGCGGCCGCCTCACCTCGCCTCATTAACGGTGCGCCCCTGCCCGTACCCGTAAAAAACTATCCCGGCCACCAGACAACCACACTCGCCACACACCGCATGCAAAACTACCAACCGTCCCCTACCCAACTGATCAGTCTTGGAATGGCACACCCAACATTCCACTCTATCCTCAGACATGTCCACATCCGACCACTGCAGCCCTCCAGAGGAAGCCACCGACCCACTGACCAGCTCCCCAACGCGAAAAGCCCCAAAAAACGCTAACAGGAATGCCGTACAAAACAATAACACCTCATAGGCCAAAGAACAAACTGCTAACAGACACCCCAGCAAACGGCCCAACAATTCAAACGAGACCGGCCGGCACCTCTCCCTGTGCATCACCCCCCGTCGAAAACCTCGCATGGCCTACCGCACTAGGAAGTCTTTTGTGACGCCCCGCAGGCCCTGCAGGCGAAACAAAAAAGCCAAGCCCGCCAGGCGCTGCGACACCACGGTCGCCAACCGCCCCTCCGCAAAGGCCACCCCTATCCAGGACAGCACCAAGAGTACACGGTCGTCGTCAGAGCGAACCCCACCGAACAATGAACACTCACGCTCCCACTCCGACCAAACCTGTCAATACCGCTGCCACGTCACCACGGAGACCGAACGCCGGATGAGCCCTGCCGCGGAACCGACACCAGGGACCACAAGTGTTCCGGGCAGTCCTCGCCCACCGCCTCAGCCTCTGGCACCAATTCCCGAAACCTGAAACCGAGACAGGGAGTCAGCCACAGTATTCTGAACACCCGGAACATGCCGTGCAGAAACAGACACGTTCAGCTCCAAACACCGCAACACCAAATGATGCAAGAGGGACACCACCGGAGGAGATTTTGCCAACTGGGAATTAACTACAAAAACCACAGCACTATTGTCACAATGGAAGCAGACACGCCGATTCCAAAACTCCTGACCCCACAGCTCAACCGCCACCAGAATCGGAAACAACTCCAACAAGGCTAAATTCAAGACCAGGCCCGAGTCCATCCAGGCCGCCGGCCACGACCCCGCACACCACCGACCATGAAAGTAGGCCCCAAAACCGAGCGACCCAGCCACGTCCATATCCAAATCGAGCGCCGCACACGCCACCACCGCCGGGAGCCACAGCGAGCGACCATTAAACCGTTCCAGGAATGAATCCCACACACCCAGGTTCGCCTTCACCTCTGCTGTGAGACGCATAAAGTGATGAGGCGATCGCACCCCCAGCCATTAGCGCCACCAGCCTCCTACAAAACACCCGCCCCATTTGCATGATGCACAGGCAAAGTTCAACTTCCCCAACAAGGATTGGACCTCACACAGACGCACCTTCCGCACCTCTTGGAATGACCGTACCGTCGCCTGCAGATCCACCGGCAACCGCGATTCCATACGAACGGAATCCAGCTCAATTCCCAAGAACTTTATCATGGTCGCCAGGCCCTCGGTTTTGTCCGGAGCTAAAGGCACCCCGAACAAACCCGTCACCCATTCCATCGTCCTCAACAGCACCAGACAGTCCACTGCTTCCCCGGACCAACACACAGAAAATCATCCAAGTAATGGATGACCAACTGTAATCCCGATACATCCCTGACCACCCACTCCAAGAAAGAGCTAAAAGCCTCGAAGTAAGCGCAGGAGATGGAGCACCCCATTGGCAAGCAGCAGTCAACAAAGAACTGCTCCTCCCACATGCAACCCAACAAATGGAAACACTCGGGGTGAACAGGCAATAATCTAAAAGCCGCCTCTATATCTGTTTTGGCCATTAGAGCACCCGGACCAGCCCGCCGCACCAATTCCACCCCCCCGATTGAAGGACGTATAGGAAACCGAGGACAAAGCGGGGTCAATGCCATCATTAACAGAAGCTCCTGCCTGGAAAGACAGGTGGTGAATGAGGCGGAACTTTTAGGTTCCCGCTTAGGGACCATTTTCAGCGGAGAAACTCGCAAATGAGGCCAAGGCAGGACAGAAAAAGGCCCCGCCATCCTCCCAAGTTCCACCTCCTTCATCAACTTCACCCGCACCACCTCCGGATGATCCCTAGCAGATTTTAAATTCCCTGGCCCAAATGCAGGAGCCCCCGCATCAAATGGGATGCGGAAACCCTCCCCAAAACCCTCTGCCAACAGCTGCGCCGCCTCCCTGTCTGGATATCTATTTAGGAAAGGGCGCATTGCTGCGACCCTCACGGCGTCTTCCCTCTTCTCAACAACGTTTCCCCCTTTTCCTTTGCCGCGCTTAAAGCATTTATTGAACCTGTGACTTCCCCCACAGCCAGAGCACTCATGTTTAAAGCGGCAGGAAGTACCGAACTTACACTGCCCTTCGTTGTATTGCCAACAATATCCCTTCCGTTGAGACGCCAAGGATCCGGCTCCCGAGCCAGACACCCCGAAACCCCCTCGAAATGACGTGCTCACCGGAGCAGACATCAGCCACATCCACAAGGAGATGTCCTTGTGGTCCCACCTCAGGCCTGGGCGCACCGCCTTCCTTTGCCGGAACTGCTCATTGTAACGGAGCCAGGCAACACCCCCATACACCCGGTAAGCATCACCCACCGCGTCCTTGTACCCGAAAAGGGCCGAGCAATGCTCTGGCTCCTTCTCACCGATGACGCTCGCCAGGATGGCAAACGCCTGAAGCCAATTGGCGAAGGTCCGAGGTATCAAGCGATAGCAACGCTTCTCCTCATCCTCCTTCTTACTGTCACTAGGCTTCACCTTGTCCAAAGTAAATTTTTCAAGAGGGAGCAAGGAAAATATCTCCATGTACTCCCCCTTCCAAATCTTGTCACGGACCTCTTGCTTCAAGTGGGCGCCCAGAGGGCCCTCAAAGCACACAGACTTCACCCTTGGCCCGATCGTCGAGTCGCACTATAGCAACCACCTACTCCTTCTCTTTAGGCGTAGCCCCCGCATCCGCCACCGCACTAGCCGTATCAGAGCCCACCTCCGGTGTGGGCTCAGCACCCCCAGCACCGGCCCCAACAACCCGAGCCGAACCACCAACCTCCACACCTGCTACCACGCCAGACCCAGCTGCCGAACTACCGTCTGCGCCCACCCAGACCGCCGCAGGCCCAGAGACCCCCAGTCCAGACCGCTCGCCCACCAGCTGACATAACAACCCTAACAACTGCGGCCACACAGCATCTGACCCCCCTTGCCCAGACGGGACACCACACGCCCCCACAGACCCTGTAACTGCCCCCAGCCCCACAGGTCCTAACCCACCGCCCGCAGAGCTCCCCCCGGGGGAAAGAGAAAAAGACCCGAGGCCCTCACCTAGCTGCATCATGGGTGGTCCCTGATCAGCCGCCGGTCCAGCAGCCAGACACCTGTCTTCCTGGTCATTGCCAGGGCATTCTCCCTCTTCATCGCTTTAGCCGCCAGCGCCCTCTGCAGCACACCGCCCGACAGCTCTCCGTGAGCTGCACAGTCTTCTCCCAGCCGGGGAAATGCCGCTGCCATCTTCGGCCTGCCGCTTCCGATCTAGACCGGAAGTCCCGCCTCCTGAAAACCCGGCCGCACTGAAAATGCCGGCCGTAACCATGCCAACGCCCTCTGTGGCTGCGCCGACGACTAGGCTGGGGAGCGCGCCCAGAGGGCGGTCCCCACCTGGTGACGTCACGCGCCGGGCGTGCCCCTTGGCCGTTACACGGGAAGCCACCGCTCTGCTATGGCTAGGAGAAGGAGGGAGGGGACGAGGAGACCAGCCCTCCCTCCGGATGATCACGGCTCCTCGGAGGATTCGTCCTGGCCGCCGAGCGGGCCACGCCAGGAGATGCTGAGGTGCCCGAAGCCGGAGGGTCCCGTCTGGGGCTCCTGGAGCGCCGCCTCGTCGCCAGCCCCCACGTTGGTGAATAGTGCTCCGGCGGCCGAGACCGCCGAGCGCGCGTAGGAGAAGCCAGGGGAGAAGGACCCTGGCCTGGGGGCTCCCGGACAGCAGCAAGGAGCCGTTCCTCCAGCACCAGGCCTCCATGGACAGCTGCTGCCGACCGTACCAGGGACATCAGAGCATCCAAGTCGGACATGGTGTGTATGCGATGCTCTGTGGGGTTCACCACTTCACATGACTAACTGTCCCAGACTGACCTCAGACTCACCCCTGCTCCTTTCTTTTTTTTTTTATGTCAATAGTTTTTATTTAAATTTTTGCATAAATACCATACAAAAAGGTCAACATAAGGAGCGCAGAATACAGAATACAGTCGTCATGGCATTACAGTTCGCAAGCACAAAAGGAGTACAAAATATTCTAGGTGTGTACAGCATACACATAAATGTATAGTAAATTACATCCTAGTAGTCTGTAAAATAAAACATAAAACATACATATATTAGCTAGACTTGGCAGAGTAGTGTGTGGAAATAGTATGTAAATCGTGGCCATGAGGGGGGAGGGGAGAGGTCGGAACAAGCGGGAAAAGTAAAGTTCAGTAGAGCAAAGTTAAGTTAACTAAAGTAGATTAAAGCAAACTCGACTCAACACAACAGGCGTAAAGAACAAAGGGGGAGGGAGCGCACCACTCTGTAGCAACCCGTAAAAACTGAACTGAAGGCCTGTCCCGTAAACACGTGTGCACACCCACCCGTGCCAGCTGTAGACAAGAATTGCTGAGGCATAGAAATAGTCCAATAAATACTCCAAAAATAGTCAGGTGTAGTGTACCATAGGTGAATGGAAGGAAGACGACATATACTTCAGTGTTGGAAATAGCCAAAACGTATAGTCTGTCAGTGGGCACTGGATGGGGGGAAAGTTGTTGACCATATCCCCCAATTTCTCCTAAACTTATCTAAGTTCCCACCATTGCATGCATAGATTTGTTCAAATTGGTAGTTCAACGATACCACTGATATCAATTCTGACAATGATGGACAGGAGGTGGATTTCCATCTGCGCGCAATAAGTAGGCAAGCAGCCCCAAGTACCTGGCATACGACAGTTCTATACCTGCACGGCACCTTATGGATGCCCAGCAGGAGCAGCGCCATCTCGGGAGTTGATCTAACCCCCCTCCGCACAATGTGTTAATCAATGAAAACACAGATACCCAGAAAGGCTGAATGAGAGGGCAGTGCCAAAACACATGGAACAAAGAACCAATCCCTCCGCAGCCTCTCCAACAGCAAGAAGGGCATGAAGGAAAGAACTTAGCCAGACGGAGGGGCGAGTAATACCAGCGCAAGAGCAATTTGCTGTATTGCTCCCAGTGTGAGGCACATACTGTGGATAGCTTAGCCCACCTAACCGCCTCCCGCCAACAGTGAACCTCAAAGCCTCGGCCTAAATCTTCCCCCCAAAGAAGCATGTGTTTCGTTTTTTGAAAGGTGCAATCCAAGTTCTGCGTACAATACAGAGTTTTAGTGGCATATGTAGCTGGGGTGGTCCGAGAGTGCAAGAGGTCAGCGGCCGGCTATGGCAAGCGTATTTGAACCAAGGGGGTGTAAGATAAATAGGAAGCTAATCTAACATAAGTACAGTGGGGAAAAAAAAAAGTATTTAGTCAGCCACCAATTGTACAAGTTCTCCCACTTAAAAAGATGAGAGCGGCCTGTAATTGACATCATAGGTAGACCTCAACTATGAGAGACAAAATGAGAAAACAAATCCAGAAAATCACAGTCTGGTTTTTTAAGAATTTATTTGCAAATTATGGTGGAAAATAAGTATTTGGTCACCTACGAACAAGCAAGATTTTTGGTTCTCACAGACCTGAAACTTCTTCAAGAGGCTCCTCTGTCCTCCACTCATTACCTGTAGTAATGGCACCTGTTTGACATTGTTATCAGTATAAAAGACACCTGTCCACAACCTCAAACAGTCACACTCCAAACTCCACTATGGTGAAGACCAAAGAGCTATGGAAGGACACCAGAAACAAAATTGTAGACCTGCACCAGGCTGGGAAGATTGAATCTGCAATAGGCAAGCAGCTTGGTGTGAAGAAATCAACTGTGGGAGCAATAATTAGAAAATGGAAGACATACAAGACCACTGATAATCTCCCTCGATCAGGGGCTCCATGCAAGATCTCACCACGTGGGGTCAAAATGATCACAAGAACGGTGAGCAAAAATCCCAGAACCACACAGGGGGACCTAGTGAATGACCTGCAGAAAGCTGGGACTAACGTAACAAAGGCTACCGTCAGTAACACACTACGCTGCCAGGGACTCAGATCCTGCAGTGCCAGATGTGTCCCTCTGCTTAAGCCAGTATATATCCAGGCCCATCTAAAGTTTGCTAGAGAGCATCTGGATGTTCCAGAAGAGTATTGGGAGAATATGGTCATATGGTCAGATGAAACCAAAGTAGAACTGTTTGTTAGAAACACAACTCGTCGTGTTTGGAGGAGAGTGAATGCTGAGTTGCATCCAAAGAACACCATACCTACTGTGAAGCATGGGGGTGGCAACATCATGCTTTGGGGCTGTATCTCTGCAAAGGGACCAGGATGACTGATCCGTGTACATGAAAAAATGAAAGGGGCCATGTATTGTGAGATTTTGAGTACAAACCTCCTTCCATCGGCAAGGACATTGAAGATGAAACGTGGCTGGGTCTTTCAGCATGACAATGATCCCAAGCACACCACCAGGGCAACGAAGGAGTGGCTTCGTAAGAAGCATTTCAAGGTCCTGGAGTGGCCTAACCAGTCTCCAGATCTCAACCCCAAACCTTTTGAAAACCTCTGGAGGGAGTTGAAAGTCCATGTTGCCCAGCGACAGCCCCAAAACATCACTGCTCTAGAGATCTGCATGGAGAAATGGGCCAACATACCAGCAATAGTGTGTGCCAACCTTGTGAAGACTTACAGAAAACGTTTGACCTCTGTCATTGCCAACAAAGGATATATAACAAAGTATTGAGATGAACTTTTGTTATTGACCAAATACTTATTTTCCACCATAATTTGCAAATAAATTCTTTAAAAATCAGACAATGTTATTTTCTGGATTTGTTTTCTCATTTTGTCTCTCATAGTTGAGGTCTACCTATGATGTCAATTACAGGCCTCTCTCATCTTTTTAAGTGGGAGAACTTGCACAATTGGTGGCTGACTAAATACTTTTTTTCCCCACTGCAAATGTCTCTTTTGTAGGTAGGTTATATTTCTCCTCTAGCGTGGAGAAGTGTACCATAGTATCACCTCTGTATAAATCAGAGATATACTTTATCCCACAGCTGCGCCAAGTGTCTAAGGACAAAAGCGGGATCTTATGAGGGAGCGTTGTGAGAGATTCAAGGTGACCCCAGGGATGTCGTTATCTGAGATATCACAAAAGGCGTGCTATGCCTTCACTGCAGCTAGTACAGCCAGTGGGACAGAAGGTGGTAAGCACTTGGTAGGCACGGACGCTAACAAGAAGCCTTCCCAGTCGGTAATCTGAGCCATAGTTTATCATGGTTCGATGTAAGCCAGAATTTAAGTTGCCCTAAAGTTATAGCTACCTGATAATGGTACAGATTAGGTATTCCCATGCCACCATTTTCTCTAGATTTGAAGAGTGTATGTAAAGCTACTCTGGGTTTGCAGCCGTTCCAAATGAAAGCCACCATCTGCTTTTTGAAGCTCTGAAAAACAGACTTGGGTATCAGAACAACTAGGGTTCTCAAAAAATAAAGTATTCTAGGGAGAATCAACATTTTATATAATACTATCCTCCCCATCCATCCGTGTTCAAATTTAGTCAACACATCCAGCTCTTTCTGAAGGGAAACGAACAAACCTGGGAAGTTGGCCTTAGCTAGATCTTTTGGGTCCGTAGTCAGCTGAATTCCTAGATAGGGTAAAGATAGTGGGCACCATTGGTAAGATGAGGAGTCTTTGATATAACATACAGTGCCTTGCGAAAGTATTCGGCCCCCTTGAACTTTTCAACCTTTTGCCACATTTCAGGCTTCAAACATAAGGATATAAAATTTTAATTTTTTGGTGAAGAATCAACAATAAGTGGGACACAATCGTGAAGTGGAATGAAATTTATTGGATATTTTAAACTTTTGTAAAAAAAAAAAAAACTGAAAAGTTGGGCGTGCCAAATTATTCGGCCCCCTTAAGTTAATACTTTGTAGCGTCACCTTTTACTGCGATTACAGCTGCAAGTCGCTTGGGGTATGTCTCTATCAGTTTTGCACATCGAGAGACTGAAATTCTTGCCCATTCTTCCTTGGAAAACAGCTCGAGCTCAGAGAGGTTGGATGGAGAGCGTTTGTGAACAGCAGTTTTCAACTCTTTCCACAGATTCTCGATTGGATTCAGGTCTAGACTTTGACTTGGCCATTCTAACACCTGGATACGTTTATTTGTGAACCATTCCATTGTAGATTTTGCTTTATATTTGCGATCATTGTCTTGTTGGAAGATAAATCTCTGTCCCAGTCTCAGGTCTTTTGCAGACTCCAACAGGTTTTCTTCCAGAATGGTCCTGTATTTGGCTCCATCCATCTTCCCATCAATTTTAACCATCTTCCCTGTCCCTGCTGAAGAAAAGCAGGCCCAAACCATGATGCTGCCACCACCATGTTTGACAGTGGGGGTGGTGTGTTCAGGGTGATGAGCTGTGATATCGTTTTGCATTGTGGCCAAAAAGTTCGATTTTGGTTTCATCTGACCAGAGCACCTTCTTCCACATGTTTGGTGTGTCTCCCGGGTGGGTGGGTGGCAAACTTTAAAGGAGACTTTTTATGGATATCTTTGAGAAATGGCTTTCTTCTTGCCACTCTTCCATAAAGGCCAGATTTGTGCAGTGTACGACTGATTGTTGTCCTATGGACAGACTCTCCCACCTCAGCTGTAGATCTCTGCAGTTCATCCAGAGTGATCATGGGCCTCTTGGCTGCATCTCTGATCAGTCTTCTTGTTTGAGATGAAAGTTTAGAGGGACAGCCGGGTCTTGGTAGATTTGCAGTGGTCTGATACTCCTTCCATTTCAATATGATCGCTTGCACTGTGCTCCTTGGGATGTTTAAAGTTTGGGAAATCTTTTTGTATCCAAATCCGGCTTTAAACTTCTCCACAACAGTATCACGGACCTGCCTGGTGTGTTCCTTGGTCTTCATGATGCTCTCTGCGCTTTAAATAGAACCCTGAGACTATCACAGAGCAGGTGCATTTATACGGAGACTTGATTACACACAGGTGGATTATATTTATCATCATCAATCATTTAGGACAACATTGGATCATTCAGAGATCCTCACTGAACTTCTGAAGTGAGTTTGCTGCACTGAAAGTAAAGGGGCCGAATAATATTGCACGCCCCACTATTCAGTTTTTTATTTTTTACAAAAGTTTAAAATAACCAATAAATTTCGTTTCACTTCACAATTGTGTCCCACTTGTTGTTGATTCTTCACCAAAAAAATTAAAATTTTATATCTTTATGTTTGAAGCCTGAAATGTGGCAAAAGGTTGAAAAGTTCAAGGGGGCCGAATACTTTCGCAAGGCACTGTATATGACTTTGTGTCAGACCAAGTCCCAAGATCTGGGATTTGGATTCGTTGACTTTATAATATGACAACGCTCCAAAGTCCGACAACGTCCGGGAAACAGTACAGAGTGTATTGTCGGAATAAGAAAGGGATAGAATCACATCATCTGCGAATAAATTAATTCTATGGTCTGACTGGCCCAACTTAATACCAGTAAGACCAGGGTGCGATCTAATTTTTTCCGCCAAGGGCTCCATCATTAAGGAAAATATTAGGGGGGACAGCAGGCATCCCTGTCTCATGCCGTTAGTGATAGGGAAGGGGCGGGACAGAACCCCATTCACCAGCACTCGTGCGGACGGGCCAGAATAGAGTGCGGAGATCGCAGTAGCTATGGGGCCCGAAACCCTGCTCCTTTCTTAACACCTCTGTCTCCACCCCCATTTTCCCACTCTAACGCTTTACTTAGTTAACCCTTCCATTCCCTAATCCTCCCCCCTGTCATGCCGGCCCTGGTCCCTAGTGTCTAGGGCCTTCTCTTTATCTTGAGGCATCTACTGGAAATTTTGAGACAGCTCAGTTTATTGATTTTACCTTGCTCTAGAACATGTGATCATGGTTATTGATGTTCCTCAAGAGCCAGTGGCTGATAATCATTTTCCTCACTTGAACAGTGAGGAACAGTGATTTGTTATAGCATGTGACTAAAGTCAGAGATGATGGAACAACTACTTGTGCCTGACCCCTATAGACAAATGTTATTGGATATGATCTACTCTCATGTTCTGGGAAATCACCTAGGGGCAGATAAGACCCAGGAACTTATCCAGCAGAATTTAACTGACTCTGATGTTAGAGAAATATAAAATTATTTTCAGTCATATCCAATTTTCCTGGTAAATGGTAACTAGCTTTTTAGACAACTTAGTCTCATTTAATAGAACGTGTGATTGTGGACCAAAATGTATTGCACTTTAATTAAAAATGTTGCTGCTTTCTGCCTGAGAAAGTTCTTTAACATTCCTGCCACTAGGAGTCTCCCTTCTAGCTAATTTGCAGTTCACTCCCTGTTACCAGGGAAGTCCTGCAAGACAACTTCACAGTGAGTGGAAACAGGAGGGACTGTTCTATTTTATTCTATTCACAGCCTCCACATATGTCTGCTTTCTCTGTGCACTGGACTGAACATTCTGCGCATCTCACAGCTTACAATGTAAGAAAATCTACATATGTACTTGAATCTACTTCTAGCTGCTAGTGTTATTACTGATGGGATTGTAGTCATAGACAGCAAGCATCTTTCCTAAATTGTGCTCATATATTTCTTTTTTTTTCCTGTGTCTTTTCTGGGATCTTTCTTGCTACATCATGCCCCCTTTCTAGCTACATCATGTATTTGCCCTATGATCCTGGATCCAGTGTTCCTGGATCTCATATAATATGGGCTCTCATCAGCTATGTGTTTGCTATTGTACGGTTACTGCTGGCAGAATTACATGTAAATGAACCAGTAGTAGTTATATTGGATAGGGAGGGAGGCAGATTGCTCCTTACTGTATATGCGCTGTGCCTCAGAGACAAATGTAAATGTGCTACAGCCATAATGGGGACATTAGCAGCAGAAAAAAATGATAGGAAACCATGTATGCAGGCTTATTTAGTCATAGAACAGATTGCCCAGAAACCCCTTCAGATATTTCAACTTTTCATAAAAACTCAAGTACCCTTTAACCTCTCCTATCACACATTTCAAAAGTACATTAGTTCCATTGCTTATTATTGAAATACCATTTGATCGTATAGCCATGGATCTGGTTGGTCCCCTGGTAAAATCCTCTAGAGGTCATCAATACATATTAGTAGGATTGGACTACGCTACTCAATACTCTGAGGTGGTTCATCAAAATATATTGCATGTGAGTTGTTCCAAATATTTGTCAGAACTGATTTACCTAAAGAAATCTTGACAGAACAAGGGACATACAGTACTTTACGTCAAATGAAAGAATTGTGCAAAGTTCTGAAAATTAAATTGCTACCTACCTCCCCAGATGGATAACCTGGTAAAAAGTTTCAACATTAACCCACTGGATATGATGCCGTATCGGACTGTAACTTTATATGTCCAGGCACCATCTGCACATTAAAAGACACTGACTGGTAATGGCTCATACAGTTTTATTTATGTGTAATGAAAATAACCTCTATCACAAAAATGCCAGGGCCACTGTATAAGCAATGCTGCCTCCTGTGCCTCCACTACTACTGCTCTTGTGAGCAGGGCACTCAGTGCCATTGTATGAATCTTCTATTACTCTCTAATGTCTCTTTTTGTCTGTACTTGAAGCCTACAATTCATAAAGTGGTGCTGAATATGTTGGCGCTATATATATAAAATGTATTATCATTTTTATTGTTATTAATAAATGAAGGGTATATAATAGGTCTGCCAGAATCAGGCAGTTCAGCCTAGGAAATTGGGTGTTGGTATTGGTGCCTACAGTCAAAAGCAAATTTCATGGTAAGTGGAAGCCATTCCAGCTGCCTCATGTCAACCTAATAAAGCCCTGGAAAGATAGGGACTCACCTGCCCCACTTTGCCAGCTTGCCACAAGAGATGTTGAAGATGTTACCAATGCAGAAACCTGTCAGTCCCAAAATCAATACAAAGAGTTTTTTGCATAAAAATAATAACCTGTTCACTGATCTGCTATTTCCTACCAATGTGATTGAGCATGAGATTGTCACTGAACCTTACAGTGGGTACGGAAAGTATTTAGACTCCTTTAAATTTTTCACTGTTTGTTTCATTTCAGGCATTTGCTAAAAGCAAAAAAGTTCATTTTATTTCTCATTAATGTACACTCAGCACCCCATCTTGACAATAAAAAACAGAAATGTAGATATTTTTGTAAATTTATTACAAAAGTAAAACTGAAATATCACATGGTCATAAGTATTCAGACCCTTTGCTCAGTATTGGGTAGAATCACCCTTTTGAGCTAGTACAGCCATGAGTCTTCTTGGGAATGATGCAACAAGTTTTTCACATCTGGATTTGGGGATCCTCTGCCATTCTTCCTTGCAGATCCTCTCCAGTTCCGTCAGTTTGGATGGTGAACGTTAGCGGACAGCCATTTTCAGATCTCTCCAGAGATGCTCAAGTGGGTCGAGGTCAGGGCTCTGGCTGGGCCAGTCAAGAATGGTCACAGAGTTGTTCCGAAGCCACTCCTTTGTTATTTTAGCTGTGTGCTTAGGGTCATTGTCTTGTTGGAAGGTGAACCTTCGGCCCAGTCTGAGGTCCAGAGCACTCTGGAAGAGGTTTTCTTCCAGGATCTCACTGTACTTGGCCGCATTAATCTTTCCTTCAATTGCAACCAGTCGTCCTGTTCCGGAAGCTGAAAAACACCCCCATAGCATGATGCTGCCACCACCATGTTTCACTGTTGGGATTGTATTGGGCAGGTGATGAGCAGTGCCTGGTTTTTTCCTCACATACTGCTTAGAATTAACGCCAAAAAGTTCAAATCTTCATCTCATCAGACCAGAGAATCTTATTTCTCATAGTCTGGGTGGGAGTCCTTCATGTGTTTTTTGGCAAACTCTATGCAGGCTTTCATATGTCTTGCACCGAGGAGAGGCTTCCTTCGGGCCACTCTGCCATAAAGCCCCAACTGATGGAGGGCTGCAGTGATAACTGACTTTGTGGAACTTTCTTCCATCTCCCTACTGCATCTCTGGAGCTCAGCCACAGTGATCCTTGGGTTCTTCTTTACCTCTCTCACCAAGGCTCTTCTCCCACGATTGCTCAGTTTGGCTTGACGGTCAAGTCTAGGAAGAGTTCTGATTGTCCCAAACTTCTTCCATTTAAGGATTATGGAGGCCACTGTGCTCTTAGGAACCTTGAGTGCTGCAGAAATTCTTTTGTAACCTTGGCCAGATCTGTGCCTTGCCACAATTCTGTCTCTGAGCTCCTTGGGCAGTTCCTTTGGCCTCATGATTCTCATTTGCTCTGACATGCACTGTGAACTGTGAGGTCTTATATAGACAGGTGTGTGCCTTTCCTAATCAAGTCCAATCAGTTTAATTAAACACAGCTGGACTCCAATGAAGGAGTAGAACCATCTCAAGGAGGATCAGAAGGAAATGGACAGTATGTGAGTTAAATATGAGTGTCACAGCAAAGGGTCTGAATACTTATGACCATGTGATATTTCAGTTTTTCTTTTTTAATAAATTTGCAAAAATATCTACATTTCAGTTTTTTTTTTTCTGTCAAGATGGGGTGCTGAGTGTACATTAATGAGAAATAATGAACTTTTTTGCTTTTAGCAAAAAAGTATCTTCAGCACAGTATCTTCAGCAGGGAGCCCTGATGTCCCACTAGCATAACAGATCTAGGGATCCGGTGGTGCTTTGCATTCCAAATAAAGTGAAATACGGCCTTCTGTAAGTTACGTAATTCAGAGCGGGGGGCCGCCAGTGGGAGAGTTTCAAAATAATATAAAAGCTTCGGGAGTTTTCACTGCAGATATATGGCCAATAAGGGATATATGCAGGGGGTTGTACAGAAGTTTGAGGAATATTTAATGGGAGGGCTTCAGTCTTGGAAGAGTTGACTTTAGCAGCAGCAGGCTATATTCGTAGAAGGTACAGCAATGTGATGTGAGGATTGGTAAAGGCGATTAGAACGTTGTCAGCGATAAGGCTAATTTTAAAGTCCCTATCATGGACCTTGACTCCTGTAATATTGGGGGTAAAGTCATGCTAGGGATACCAGAGATTCAATGCACAGTGCAAAACTCAGGGGAGATAAAGGACAGCCCTGGCACTTGCTGTTTCTAATGGAGAATGGGTCAGAGGATGAGTGGGGGAGTTTCAGTATCGCTGTGGGGAGTGAGTAGAGAGCCTTAACCGCTGTGAAAAAGGGCCACGAAAAGCCATACGTTTCCAACTTGGCGTTCATAAAAGACCAGTCCGGACGGTCAAAGGCCTTCTCTGTGTCAAGGCTGAGGAGAAGAGTAGGGGTCACATAAAGGCTAGCCACCTCAATCAAGTCCACAGCCTTTCTGGTGTCACCGCTCTGACAATGGGAGATGTAACCCACCATTAGCTAAAATTTTCGGAAATAATTTAAGAACCAAATTTAAATGGGCGATTGGTCTATAATTGGAGCAGTGTTGTGGGTCTTTGTTGGGTTTGGGAATCAGAGTGATGTGGGAGTTTAACATCGACTACGGGATAGGGCACGCGTTTAAGGAGGAGTTAAATAACCGCCTGGAAGGTTTTACAATACAAAAAAGTGAACCCACCAGGACCGGGCGCTCCTCATTGGTGATAGAGGCATTAAGGGAGGTTAACGCCACTGGTGTAAGCGAGGTTAAGCGACAATTCGTCAGGTAATCTTTCAATGCATTTGGGTTAACAGAAGAGCCAGACAAGGTTGGAGAGGGAAGATTATACAGTGCGGTATAGTAATCACGAAAGGAAGCTGCTATAGCATCAGGATGATGTTAAGGATGCCGTACAACGAGAGGAGTAGAAGAGGCATAATTATCTCTCAGGATTTTAGCAAGCTAAGTATGAGCCTCATTACCTCATTCAGAATAATGCTGCTGCGTGTAAAGGACCAGTTGCTGTGCTGAGTCTTTCGCCCAAGTCCCGTATATTAGCCCAAGCTGCCACAAGTTGACGTAGGATAGTTAAAGAAAGCGTGTCATTAAACGTTCAGTGAGGGTTTGAAATTTAGCTATCACGGTTTGTTGCCTATCATTTCTATCCTTTTTAAGTTGTGAAGCCAACGCTATACAGTGTCCACGCATGATTACCTTGTGTTCATCCCAAAGTATTACAGATGAAAAAACTGAATCCCCATTCTCCCAAAATAGTTAGTTAAATGCATACATAGTGTGGCCTGGGAGATAGGCGATTTGAGAAGTTTCATTACAGCGCCAATGGCATTGTTTAGTTGGGATCGGGGTTTGGGATAGTGAAACTGTCACTGAGGCATGGTCAGACCAGGATGAGACCAATCTCTGCTCCAGTAAGTAATAGAAGGTTCGGGGCATTACCAAAAAAGTAATCTATTCTGCGTCTTATGGGGGTGGGAGAAAAAAAAAAAGTATATGAGCGGTCCATAGGATTTCTAATGCGCCATAGGTCAAACAAGGCAAGGAATCTGATCAATCGTCAGAAATCTCTAGCAACCTGAGGAAGTTTGTCATCTAAGGACAGACCATCTACAGTCTCAGAGAATATCATATTAAAGTCCCCGCCAAGCAGCCTGGCTGAGCAGGAGTAAGTCTGCAGATGGCCCAGTACACAACACAAAAAAGATATCTGGGAAGTGTTTGGGGTGTAAACATTACGATGACATTTCCCATTCCATATAAATTGAAAGAGGGCCTTCTGAAGGGAGTGCAACTACAAGCGAGGAACAGCGACAGGGAGAGTTTCTAAATAATATAAGATTTTTGGCAAAAGTGCAATTTTAATAGCTGTGATACATCCTATGAGTGATATGTGTAGAGAGCACCATTTATCTAATAGGGAACGCAGTTCGTGGAAAAGACAGGGGTAATTAGCAGAGTAGAGAGTGGAATAGGACGAGGAAAGCTGAATACCTAAGTAGCGAAGGGAGTGATCTCTCCACTGGAAGTCATAATTACAAGTATGACGAAGGAGTTGGAGAGCAGACTCAGGGATGTTTAACGGGAACGCTTCAGTCTTTGAGGGATTGACTTTATATCCAGAGAGCCAACCATAAACACTGAGAGTGGACATTAGATTTGGGAGAGTGGTGTGAGGATTGGTAAGGGTTATTAGAACATCAACAGCGAAGAGACTAATTTTAAAGTCTCGGTCACAAACAAGAACCCCTGTATTTTAGCAGAAAGGGGTTCACTTCAAAGGGCAAAAAGTAGGTGAGAGGGGGCAACCTTGGCAGATCCCATTACAGATAGGAAATGACGAAGAGGAAGCATGAGGGAGATTAACAACCACCAAAGGAGAGGAGTAGAGGGCACAAATTGCCGTAAGGAAGGCCCCCGAGAAGTCGAACTTCTCCAGGGTGGCCATCATGAAGGACCAGTCCAGATGGTCAAAGGCTTTTTTCGGCATCCAGACTTAGGAGGAGGGTAGGCATAGCAGAGCGATTGGCCACATCTATCGAGTCCACAGCCCTTCTGGTGTTGTCTCCACCCTGATTATAGGGAACAAAACCCACCTGGCCCTTATTAGCCAGGAGTTTTGTGAAGAGTTTAAGGTCGGAATTCAAGAGGTGGTAGTTAGCGAACTTCTGTTGGTCCTTGTTAGGCTTAGGAACGAAGGTGATGTGCGAGTGACGCATGGATTTGGGAATGGGGGCACCATCTAGCAAGGAATTAAAAAGACCTCCCAAGTGGGGTGGGCTCAGATTGGAACGTTTTATAATATAGGTCATCTGGCCTGGGGGCTTTACCATTAGGGAGACCCTTCAGGACATCAGAAAGCTCCTTGTCAGTGATGGGAGCATTGAGGGATTCAAGAGCCGTGGGGGGGGGGGGGGGGGGGCAAGGATGGAAAAGGACAAGCATCTAAATATGCATGTAGTGGTGTAAACATTACAAAGAACTATAGGTTGACCATAGAGGAGGCCCTCCAGGATAAGATAGCAGCCCTGGGGGTCTACATGGGAAGTAGTAACTGAAAATGGGACAAGTACAGTACGAGAGAGCAGTATAGCCACTCCAGCTTTACAACGATTATGGAAAGCTGAGTAGGCTGTTAGGAAGTAGTAACAGGCAAAATGTAATGTGTCTGACTGGTCATAATGTATTTCCTGAAGGAACATCACAACCACCCAGAGGGACCGACGCTCACAGGGGACCAACCGTCTTTTAGTGTTGGAGCCCAGACCCTTGACATTCAGTGCAACACAACTAACCATTGGGAAGTAGTTAAAGGTGGAATGCAGATGTAAAAACTGAGGTCATCCAATACCTGGATGGCAGAAGGCTTTCATGAAGTGGCAACCGTAGGGAGGTAGATAACAGAGAAGCAGTAGTTGGTGGCAGAGCTCTGATCTTGGATGAAAGAAAAGGAGGAAGGAGTGAGAAACATGCAAAAGACAAAAACAGGGGGAACAAAACAGATGAATAACAGCAATGAAACGTATCATAAACAAGACTAAATCTCCTGTCGGGGTGAATAATGAACATTTTGTGGAATAAAAGACAACAAACCAAATGCATCCACAGAAGGGAAGCATAGCTGGGTGAATCCCCCAGGATGGGTGGGTAGACCTGGGCCATAGTGAATGACCAAATCGGGACTTAGTATGGGTAACTTGAGGAGGAGAGAACTGAGTGGCAGCTAGCCCACCCCACACAACATTGCATCAAGCAAACGTAACATACTAATGTAGGTCTGTGAAGAGGTAAAATGTTTTGCTTTATGTTTAAAACTGGATTTCCTCTTTGTAACTTTAGTTGTAGTACATGAGTACTTGAGTTCCCCAGGTCTGGTAAAACCTCTGTGTGAATGTTCTATTACTGCTTATTTCTTTCTTTCCTCATTAGGATAGCCACCTAATGCTCTATTTTTCTACTCTTTCTGGTCTTGCCATCTGAGAACAATGTACCAAAACTAAAGGAAATGTTCACAGCAACATGGATTAATAAAGAAGTGTTTTAATTTACTTACCTGCAGTAGTGGAGCTGTAGTAGGGTGTGTCTGCCCTGACTTTATAAGAGGCAAGTCTGCAGCAACTCCAGTGTTTTATAGAGAAAACTTCATAGGATTATGGGAAATGTCTATGGTATAAAAGGATTCCATTAGACAGCAAGCTGGGTTGTTGGTGTTATTTTTCCCCTTGGTGGAGTTGACATAGTGGAAAATCTGTGGGACTACAGCAGCCTGAAATGCAAGGATTTTGTTGTACACATTATGGATGTGCATTTTCTGATTAATTAAATTTTTTGTTAAAATTGGACTTCCTAAAATAAACTCCTTTGGATTTCTTTCCATCAATCAAGGTCTGATTGTTTTTTGGCAAATCCCATGCTTCACATATGGTATCAGAAGCAGGGTCGTTTTTGGAGTATTGGTCCAAGTTTTTTTTTTTTTTTTTAAAGGTCTCAAAACTGTGCCAACGAAACACCAGTGCATGGAAAAAAGTGACGGGTGACACTGAAAAAACGTGCAAAGGATGCGGTCTATCGCAAAACCCATCTCAAAAGACAATGGCTCTCCCAAAACTGTCCCCAAACTCAGAGCCAAAAGGCCCAAGAGTAAGGGGAACTGGACTAACCCAACTGCCAAGACAGGAGGGTCAGATCTTGCTTGGTTTCCTCCCAGGCTGCCACCACCAAGAGTACTACCAAGCCAGCCACTTGCACCAGTCTCCTCAAGGGATGCCACCCCAAGAGTACTACTGGGCCTGCGACTGTTGTCCATCTCCACAAAAGCAGAGACAGATCAGGAGAGCAAGGAATGAGGGAACCCGAAGGCCACACACTCCAACCCCTAGACTACGGGTAGGACCCCTTCATCCACAGCAAAGTGACAAAGGGTGACAAATGTGACAAATAAAAATCATGAATAAATAAGTGAATAGAGTGCCAGTGTACTGGCCCGGTCTATCCGCCGGATCTATAAAAATTACCCATGCATGGATAAACCAAGCAATAGGGTGGGTGCAATCAAAAGTGTTTCAAGTGCGTGTGCAATGTGCCAGTCTCAGTGGGTTTCCCATGCCCAGTGAGTTCAGGCACCTCCGGAGCCACCAACCCCAGAGGCACTTGCACTTTGAGACATTGCTCCAAGTACTCCAGCAAAAAGAAACAAGTGAGTTATGTATAAAACACGTTTCTGGCGCATTAAAACAAAACCAACTGTGTCTGCAAAGAGTGCACAGATAGAGGAGAAACCAGTAGTGCAAGGAGCCACAGCTGCTCCAATAACTCCAAGTGTTGCTGAACCTTCTGAAAAGACTTTACCTGAGAGCATTGCTGACCTTATGAAATGGTTAACTGTGCAGCAGATCGAAGCAGAAAAAAGGCAAATAGAGGAAGCCAGGAGAAATTGCGAGGAATTGCAACGTCAGGATGAATGCTGGAGGGAACTGTTCCAAACCCTGACGAAACTTTCTCCACAAGATGATATTGAGGCATATTTAACCACATTTGAAAGAATTGTACACACCTGTCAGTGGCCTAAGGCAGTGGTCCCCAACCTTTAGTTTTCCGCGGCCCGGCAGACGGGGCGGGTGATTTAGGGACGGGGCTTTGGTCATATGGGGGGCTGGGTTATACAGTAAATGGCGCTTTAGACGAGACAGGTCAGTGATCTGGCCACAGTGTGTGGCTCCTAGCATAGCTAATGGCGGGGACCTGGTCTACAGCGCTGTACACCAAGGTTCCGCGCCATTAGCTATGCTAAGAGCCACAACACTGTGGCCAGATCACCGACCCGCCCCACATAATGTGCCGGGAGCCGCCTTTACCGAGGCGGACCGGCAGAAGACCCCCAACGGTTGTGAATATGAGGGTTGCCCAAATGTCACCTTCACCTTCCCAGGTCATAGGAATAAGGAGCCGCAGAGCAGGTGTAGCCTCCTTTAACCCCTAGATTTCGCCAATCTGCCTTTTTACGTTGCTGTAGCTATTGCCCCGTGCTGCAGTCACGTTAAAGTCAGCTGGCTCAGACTACAGCTCCTCTGTGTAGGAGAGCTAAGAGCCGGCTTTTATGTGCAAAGTTTATTGTTAGGGAGTTCCTTTATGTCATCTGAACCAGTTGGTTCCCTTATCACCAATGTGATCATAATTATTTAACCATTTGTGGTGATCACAGTGAAATAAAAGTAAACTCCTGAATCACGATGGATGTGATCGTGTTTCAGAAGCTGCTCTCCTCTGCCTGCTCTTTCTCAGCTTCTTCCGGAGCTCTGCATGTAGAAAGCCTCCTCAGTGCTATCAGAAGAAGCTGACAGCACTGTCCTTCATGCAGGGCTGCATTAAGGGACTTGCCCTGTGATAGAATCATTTGCCTCCCTTTATCAAGACTGTGATCATCATAAATAAACTATGATGATTCACAGTGAAGTGAAACTAACTTCTGAAGCAGGATGTGTATGAAATTGTGAATCAGAAGCTGCTCCCCCTGCCAGCCCCTCCCCATACCTTCTGCCTGGAGCTCTTCTAGCAGGAGCTTCCCTACTGATAACTGAGAACTAATAGGTTCAGTGTGTAGCCCTGTGATCATTATGATTCAACTTATCATCATGGTGGTCACAGGAAAGTTTGGAGGGAGTTCCCCGTAGATTTCCAGGCTGCCTGTGCCCCTGGTGTCCCCTGCTCTGCCTCCTCCTGCTGCTACCACCACTACTCTAAGTGCAGAGGGGCCTCCTAATCCGGCTATGACTGGGGCTCCTACTTCACTGACTTAGGACTTCACTGAGCCCTCTGCAGCAGCCTCTCCAGACCTCCCCAACACCTTCCGGAGGCAACAATATGGACTTAGGGGCAACCCCCTCTCTGTCCCCTTTTGCTATGGCCTCTCCTGGATCACCTTCCTCTACTCCTCTGCCTGGGGCTCACCAAAACAGTGCTCCTCCAGCCTCTCCTGTCCCATCGCAGTGGCACCAATTGCTTGTTAACTTGCCCTCTAGAGATGATTTTCACTCTCTCGTTTCTGAAGTCACAGCAGCCTGTCGGGCAGAAATCCGTGCGGAAATTTCAACGCTGAGAAAGGATCTCCAAAATATCACATCTCTGGTTGATACCTTGGAAGACGACCATGATCAGACCCGAGTTTCTGTCTCTCAGCTTCAGGACTCTGTCTCCTCCCAGTGCCAAGTTATCACTAATATGCAACGCCATTTGGAAGATTTGGATAACAGAGGCAGGCGCAACAATATTAGAGTCAAGGGCCTGCCTGAGGCTACCCAGGCGGAGGACTTGCATGTCACTTTGGAGGCAATATTCAACGCCATCCTGCAGGAACCTCCATCCCACAAGATCAAGCTTGATCAAGGTCATCGGGCCTTGCGCCCTAAAGGTACTGGTCCTGTCCCTTGAGACGTCATCTGTTGTGTGCACGACTTCGCTACAAAGGAAGCTATCTTAGCCAAGGCCAGACAACTTAAGGACTTTGACGATGCGAAGATTCAGTTATACCAAGATCTCTCCTGGATTACCCTACAGAAAAGGAGGCATCTCCGCCCCTTGCTCCAGCTTCTATGTGAGCGACAAATACCTTATCGTTGGGGCTTCCCTTTTGCCCTCACGGCCCAACAGAATGGACGCTCCGCCAACCTACGTTCACACATGGACCTGGGACAGTTCTGTGAGACCTTGGATATCCCTCTCTCGGATCTGCCGGACTGGGCACTAGTGGTTCCTCCACCTCTACCTCTGCCTGTGTGGACTGTGCCGACATCACGTCGATGACCTCATCCTTCCCCGGGCGCAACTTCCCGAAGACAACGGGTGGACCCCCCCACCCCCTTGTTCCACTCTGGCCCCCCCCCCCCTTAGGGGTACCATTTATTGTCTAATACTTATACTGGTTGGTCCCATAGCCTCTATCTTTTCCTTTTGCCTGCCTAGTGGGTAGGGCAGGTCATAACTCCCCTCTCTTTATTGTTACTTCAGTAGTCTACCCTCGCCACCTGTTTTACTTTCAGGTGGTCCTAGTTGACTGTCTACTGACGGTTCACTACGACTCCCCTTACTAGGGGGCTTAGTCCAGCTGCAAGGCCCTATAGTAGGTCCCGCTGGGTTTATAGGTTTGCACCTCCTTGGACATAATTTTCCTGCCCCCGGTCAGGAGATTTAGTCCTGTCCATGTTGACTTTGATTTATGTTTTGCTGTTTTGTTCTCTGTTCCCCTGTTTGTCTCTTTCCCTCTTGTTCTCCCTCTTTTTTCTTCCTCCTTTAGATTTGGAGTCCCGAGACCTTGACTGTCTCCCCGGTTGGTTCGCCCTCCTGAGCCTCCTTTTCCCAAGCCTCTCTCCTGCTGCTGCGTTTTGGGTGAGACCTGTCTATGCTTCACTTTATGCTACATCTGACACTCTTTACTCACTCCCCCCTAATGGCTAAGTGTATCACGCTAAATGTGAAGGGCCTGGGCTCTACAGTAATGTCAAACGGCGTACGGTGCTCCTACAGGAAACCCACTTTGGCCACACTCGCTCATTTAACTTTGCCCTTCATTATTATCCCACCGCTTACTCAGCGTATGACAGTCGTAGTAAGGGGGGAGTGGCTATTCTGTTGTCCCACTCCTGTCCTATCTCCATTGTGACTTCCAATTTGTACCCCCAGGGCCGTTACATTATATTGGAGGGTCTTCTCCATGGCCAGCCTGTAGTCCTTCGCAACATTTATGCTTCTAATTCCTCTCAAATCCCTTTCCTTAAAGGGGTATTCCCATGACCATAACCATTTTTAAATTTGTAGATACTTAAAAGTTAAACATTTTTGCAAATATAAGTAATTAAACATTTTGCAGAGTTTTAAAGATTTTCTCTAAATATCTTGTGGTCACGAGTTGTTGTCTTGATCGGTTTCCAGTGGATACGACCATGAATGCAGGAACTTTTTAAGGTCAGAAAGTCATCCATGATTTCCTTATTGTGGCTCTGATATCTTCTGATACATGTAGTGCTCCTGCCTGATCTAGCTACAATAAGAAAATCATTGCTGGGTTTCTGACAAGTTCCAGACCATAGAAAGTTTCTGCATACGTGGTCGTATCCATTGGCAACCGATCAAGACAACAGACTGTCACCACTAACATAGTTAGAGAAAATCTTTAAAACTCTGCAGAATTTTTAGCTACTTATATTTGCAAAAACCTTTAATTTTGTATTATCTACAAATATAAATATGATTCTGTTCATGGGAATACCCCTTTAAGCGGATGCTGTGGAGGCTTTGGAACTTCCCTGGTGTGGCGATGCTACTGGGAAGAGATTTTAATATGATCTTCTCTGAGCGGATGGATCGGTTGTCCCTTGCTGACACCCCTTTGGGTGCCGCTCTGCTGCGTCTTGCCCCGGAGTTTCGTTGCCTCTTCAGGTCTGCAGCCTTGTATGATCTCTGGAGGGTTGATAATGCTACCGCTTGCTCTTACACGTTCTACTCTCACCCCCATAGCACACATACTAGAATAGATTATTTTTTTGGTAATACGCTTTGTCTTTTGACTGGAGCAGACATTGGCCCCATTTCGTGGTCTGACCACGCTCCTGTTCAGATCTCCCTGTCCCTCACCCCACTCCCTGCCAAACGCTGCCACTGGTGTCTTAATGAATCCCTGCTGCAGTCCCTCCCCCTCCCGGGAAGCCCTCTGCACACATCTCCTAGATTACTTCAGTACCAATGTAGGCTCAGTCCTATCTACCGCTACCCTTTTGGAGGCACACAAGGCAGTGATGAGGGGACATTGCATAGCCATGGCTACTCGGCTTAAAAAAGATAGGTTAGCTAAGGAAGTGGCCCTGAGGGCCCAAATACGATCCCTGTCGGAGCGTTTGCCAGCCCGTCCCTCCACCAGCTAGTTCATGCTCAGGCCGATCTATGCGATGTCGCTACTCGAGCTACTCAGCGCCTCCTCCTTTATAGTAGACAACGTTATTATGAGAGGGGTAATAAGGCCCACACTCTTTTAGCTAGGGCCCTTCGGGAGCGTCAGGTCTCCTCTGTCCCCCACGCTGTACGTGACTCAAGGGGGGTTCTCCATCATCACCCTGATACTATAGTGACCCTGTTACAGGAGTACTACTCAAAACTGTACCGCCGGTTGCCCCAGGCCCTACGCCAGGTCAGCTGGATCTGGAGGTATATCTAACTGCCTGTCGCCTTCCCTCGTTCCCGTCCTCGGCGCTGGACTCCCTAAATGCCCCTATTACTAATGAGGAGATCGCTGGCATACTGAAGGACCTTCCCAATGGTAAGGCCCCGGGTCGGATGGGTTCACGTACTAGTATTATAAGATCTTTCAGGTTGAATTGGTCCCCCATCTGTGTAGTCTCTTTAATTTGTTCCTGGAAGTTACCCCTGTCCCTCCAATGATGCTCCACTCCCACATTACCCTAATCCCCAAGCCAGGTAAAGATCATAAGGATTGCTCTAACTATCTCCCTATTACCCTTCTAAATACTGACCTTAAGCTCTTCACTAAACTCCTGGCTAATAGGCTTAGCGATTGGCTACCCTTTCTTGTCCATAAGGATCAGGTGGGTTTCGTCCCCTGCCGTCAGGGGGGAGACAACACCAGAAGGGATGTGGATCTGATTGATGTAGCCAACTGTTCTGCCACCGCCACCCTTGTCTTGAGCCTCGACGCAGAGAAGGCTTTCGATCGCCTTGACTGGTCCTTCATGTTGGCCACTCTTAAGCACTTCGGATTTTCTGGAGCTTTTCTAACTGCGATCCGAACCTTGTACTCTAACCCCTCAGCAGTCGTCAAGCTTCCGAACACCACCTCCCCGCCCTTCCCTATCCGTAATGGGACCCGTACAGGATGCCCCCTTTCCCCTCTAGGCTTTGCTCTTTGTATTGAGCCTCTAGCATCCCAGATTAGGTCCAACCTGGATGTTACTGCAGTTGCGGTCCGTGGAGTTGCCGATGATGTCCTTTTAACCCTTACCAACCCCCATACTACCCTTCCTAATCACTTAAATACTCTCAGTGATTATGGTAGCCTATCAGGCTACAAGGTTAATCCTACAAAGACTGAGGCCCTCCCCCTCAACATTCCGGACCCCATTTTGCAGCTACTTAGAACTAACTTCAACTTTCAATGGAGAGACCGCACGTTCCGCTACTTAGGCATCCAGCTCTCTTCGACCTACTCCTCCCTATACTCGGCCAACTATCCTCACTTATTTAACGAACTACACTCCCTCCTGGATAAATGGCGCCCCCTTCACATTTCCCTGCTAGGGTGGATCACAGCAGTTAAGATGTCTCTCCTCCCTAAGCTTCTCTATTATTTTGAAACACTCCCAGGGGCGGTTCCGAGATCTGAACTGCATTCCCTCCAAAAGGCAATTTTCCAGTTTATCTGGAACGCTAAACGCCATCGTATTCCCCATTCTGTGATGTTGGCTGGCAAGGCTGAGGGGGGGGGGGTTGGTGGTTCTACACATTCTGCATTACTACTGGGCAGCCCATCTCCGAGTTATTCCATTTTGGGCAGCCTCCCAGGCCTACACCAAGTGGGTTGAAATAGAAAAGCTTTGGTTGGCCCCTGTACATCCAAATGCTTTCTTGTGGTCTTGCTCCTCCCCCCTCACTTTCTATCCCCCTCCTGGGGCCTATTAAATTTATGAGGGCATTTTGGATTACTTGCTCTAAGCTATTTGCCTTAGCCTCTTGCTCATCCTCCATGATTTTATTTCTCTATAACTCACTCCTCCTGGGACGACTATCTTCCGCTATGGTGCACCCTTGGAGCTGGCTCGGCCTGTTCCATATCACAGACCTGGTCGACCCTTCAACCCTGGAGCTCAGGTCCTTTGATTACTTCACATCGGCCCTATGCTTGCCGGCCATGGTTACATTAACAGCAAATATCCCGCTTTTCTCAGGCTCAACTTCGGTCCACGCGGGTCTCACTTCCCACAGCTTTTGAGAGAATGTGCCGAGCCGGCACCTCTACAAAGAGGCTTATATCTAGTATATATAGGCTCTTGTCCTCTCCTGAGGGACGATCCCACCCAACCCATAAGTACATGACTAAGTGGGCGGAAGCTTTAGGTTGACGGGTCTCACCCGGACAGTGGCAGATCATATGGTCCAGAGTTGCCAAATCCTCATCCTGCATCACTTTTCGAGAAACCCAATACAAAATCCTTATGCGCTGGTATCATACACCAGCCTTGCTCCATACTTTTAACCCCACTATTCCCTCTTCATGTTGGCGTTGTCAGACTTCGTTGGGTACGGTGTGTCATATCTTCTGTGATTGCCCTATCATCCGCTTATTCTGGATGGAGGTGCAACTCCTTACTGAAGCTCTCTTTGTGCAGGGGGTCCCACTGGACCCTATGACTTATTTGCTCAACTTACCTCCCAGGCGCCTGGGCAAGGAGACGTCCAGGCTGTTTCTCTACTTGTGTACTGCAGCAAAGACTCTTATTGCCCGTCACTGGAGAAAGACGCTTCCCCCCCATGGGGTCTGAACTGATCGCCTGCATGAAAGATATTCACAGCCTTGAATTTTTGACTGCTACCCTGAACCACACTGTGGAAGCTTTTACTTCTATTTGGTCGCACTGGGACACCTACTGTACCTTGTATGGCTTTTGATTCTATCCAAACTGTTCTCTCTCCCACCCCACCCCGTCTTGTCCTGTGTGTTTGTCCCTGTCTCCTCCCTTATTGGGTTTTGTATTCTCTGATTACAGTGGATTTTGTTAACCTGTTACGCCACATGTTGTGGCTTTCCCTTCTGTTATACAGTATACTATATTGTAAAATATTTCAATAAAAATTAGTTTTAAAAAAAAACCCGTCAGACAAAAGAAGCAACATTTACATTTATTTTCTCATTTTATACCATTTTTCTACTTCTAACAAAAAAAAAAATATTAAATTTATTTACAAAATAAAGCTACTTGTTTCAAGCCTTGTGTGTCCTGAAAAAAACATGGCAAAAATAGTCAAGATACTACAAGCCATTAAAAAGATATTGGTATGTAAAACAATGCATATCAAAAGTGCTAAATTTGGCTTGAGCATTGGGGCATCAATGACCTCTGGTCCTGAAAGGGTTAAGAGGGAGTCTCTAGCAGCAGTGTCCAGGCTTATTGTAGAACTGGGACCTGGGGTGTCCAGTGGGGCGTCCAGTTGGGCATTGCTGGAAGCCAAAAGTCGAGGAGGTGGGAATGCCATAGATGTAGCCGGTAAGAAGCAAGTCAGAGCCGCAGAAGAGAAGGACAGCGCCTGAGCCGCTGCCCACAAAGATGGCTGTCACCATGTGGAGGTCCAGAGAGGAGATGCAGGGTAAGAGCTTCGTAAGACACGTCTTACTGCATGAAGGATTCAGGCCACGCCCCCACTCCTCTGGTTTTTTTATGTCATGCTGGGTAGGTATTTTGTGCTGCTAGGGAGAATTATGTACAAGATAGGAATTGGTTGCCATTGCTACGGTGGTACCAAAGTATTTGTTCGCTGGTGAGCTCCGTTATCACCATGTATTTGTTTGTGAGGCCAGAGTTTTTTAAAGATTGAGAAGCACCGCCACTGACTCATCACTGCATCCAGTACTGACAAAAGATTGTATCACAGTTTTCATAAAGATTATTATTGAACAGTAATATGGTGCAATAGGATGTAATTGTGTTTTTGATTCTTTTTTTCCATCTTACAACATGTGTGAGCTTTGTAAACATGCAACGGAGAATACATGCAGATGTTCTTTGTAAATATACACACGTGGACAAAATTGTTGGTATCCCTTGTTTAATGAAAGAAAAACCCACAATGGTCACAGAAATAACTTGAATCTGACAAAAGTAATATATAAAAATTCATTGAAAATGAACAAATGAAAGACAGACATTGCTTTTCAACAGAATTTTTTTAAAAAAGAAAACTCATGAAACAGGCCTGGACAGAAATGATGGTACCCTTGAAATTAATGTGACCAAAGGGACATATTAAATCAAGGTGTGTCCACTAATTAGCATCACAGGTGTCTACAATCTTGTAATCATTCAGTGGGCCTGTATATAGGGCTACAGATACTCACTGTGCTGTTTGGTGACATGGTGAGTACCACACTCAACATGGAGTTATCTCAGGAACTTAGAAAGAAAATTATAGACAAGCATGTTAAAGGTAAAGGTTATAAGACCATCTCCAAGCAGCTTGATGTTCCTGTGACTAAAATTGCAGATATTATTCAGAAATTTAAGATCCATGGGACTGTAGCCAACCTCCCTGGATGTGGCCGCAGGAGGAAAATTGATGACAAATCAAAGTAATACGAATGGTAACAAAAGAGCCCAGAAAAACTTCTAAAGAGATTAAAGGTAAACTTCAAGTTCAAGGAACATCCGTGTCAGATCGCACCATCCGTCGTTGTTTGAGCCAAAGTGGACTTCATGGGAGACGACCAAGGAGAACACCATTGTTGAAAACAAATCATAAAAAAGCCAGACTAGAATTTGCCAAACTACATGTTGACAAGCCACAAAGCTTCTGGAGAATGTCCTATGGACAGATGAGACAAAAATTGAAATTTTTGGCAAGGCACATCAGCTCTATGTTCACAGATGGAAAAAATAGCATATCTTCAAAAGAACACTGTCCCTACTGTGAAACATGGAGGAGGCTCTGTTTTGTTCTGGGGCTGTTTTGCTGCATCTGGCACAAGGTGTCTTGAATCTGTGCAGGGTACAATGAAATCTCAAGACTATCAAGGGGTTCTAGAGAGAAAAGCCCAGTGTCAGAAAGCTTGGTCTCAGTCGTGTGTCATGGGTCTTGCAACAGGATAATAACCCAAAACACACAGCTAAAAACACCCAAGAATGGCGAAGAGGAAAACATTGGACTATTCTGAAGTGACCTTCTATGAGCCCTGACCTAAATCCTATTAAGCATCTTTGGAAGGAGCTGAAACATGCCATCAGGAAAAGGCACTCTTCAAACCCGAGACAACTGGAGCAGTTTGCTCATGAGGAGTGGGCCAAAATACCTGTTGAGAGGTGCAGAAGTCTCATTGACAGTTACAGGAATCGTTTGATTGCAGTGATTGCCTCAAAAGGTTGTGCAACAAAATATTAAGTTAAGGGTACCATCATTTCTGTCCAGGCCTGTTTTTTAGTTTTCTTTTTTTAAAAATTCTGGTGAAGCATGGTTGAAAAGCAATGTCTGACTTTCATTTGTTCATTTTCATAGAATTTTTATATATTATTACTTTTGTGAGATTCAAGTTATTTCTGTGATCATTGTGGGTTTTTCTTTCATTAAACGAGGGGTACCAACAATTTTGTCCACGTGTGTATATGGAGCAATGGTTAAGCTTGCCTCTCAACTATGTTGCATACATGTTCAGATATCATAGAATCATGTCAATATATATATATACAGTACAGATCAAAAGTTTGGACACACCTTCTCATTCCAAGAGTTTTCTGTATTTTCATGACTATAAAAATTGTAGATTCACACTGAAGGCATCAAAACTATGAATTAACACATGTGGCATTATATACTTAACAAAAAAGTGTGAAACAACGGAAAATATGTCTTATATTCTAGGTTCTTCAAAGTAGCCACCTTTTGCTTTGATTACTGCTTTGCACACTCTTGGCATTCTCTTGATAAGCTTCAAGAGGTAGTCACCTGAAATGGTTTTCACTTCACAGGTGTGCCCTGTCAGGTTTAATAAGTGGGATTTCTTGCCATATAAATGGGGTTGGGACCATCAGTTGTGGTGTTCAGAAGTCAGGTGGATACACAGCTGATAGTCCTACTGAATGGAGTGTTAGAATTTGTATTATGGCAAGAAAAAAGCAGCTAAGTAAAGAAAAACGAGTGGCCATCATTACTTTAAGATATGAAGGTCAGTCAGTCCGAAAAATTGGGAAAACTTTGAAAGTGTCCCCAAGTGCAGTGGCCAAAACCATCAAGCACTACAAAGAAACTGACTCACATGAGGACCGCCCCAGGAAAGGAAGACCAAGAGTCACCTCTGCTGCAGAGGATAAGTTCATCCGAGTCACCAGCCTCAGAAATCGCAGGTTAACAGCAGCTCAGATTAGAGACCAGGTCAATGCCACACAGAGTTCTAGCAGCAGACACATCTCTACAACAACTGTTAAGAGGAGACTGTGTGCAGCAGGCCTTCATGGTAAAATAGCTGCTAGGAAACCACTGCTAAGGACAGGCAACAAGCACAAGAGACTTGTTTGGGCTAAAGAACACAAGGAATGGACATTAGACCTGTGGAAATCTGTGCTTTGGTCTGATGAGTCCAAATTTGAGATCTTTGGTTCCAACCACTGTGTCTTTGTGCGACGCAGAAAAGGTGAACGAATGGACTCTACATGCCTGGTTCCCACCGTGAAGCATGGAGGAGGAGGTGTGATGGTGCTTTGCTGGTGACACTGTTGGGGATTTATTCAAAATTGAAGGAATACTGAACCAGCATGGTTACCACAGCATCTTGCAGCGGCATGCTATTCCATCCGGTTTGCGTTTAGTTGGACCATCATTTATTTTTCAACAGGACAATGACCCCAAACACACCTCCAGACTGTGTAAGGGCTATTTGACCAAGAAGGAGAGTGATGTGGTGCTACACCAGATGACCTGGCCTCCACAGTCACCAGACCTGAACCAAATCGAGATGGTTTGGAGTCAGCTGGACCGCAGAGTGAAGGCAAAAGGGCCAACAAGTGCTAAGCATCTCTGGGAACTCCTTCAAGACTGTTGGAAGACCATTTCAGGTGACTACCTCTTGAAGCTCATCAAGAGAATGCCAAGAGTGTGCAAAGCAGTAATCAAAGCAAAAGGTGGCTACTTTGAAGAACCTAGAATATAAGACATATTTTCAGTTGTTTCACACTTTTTTGTTAAGTATATAATTCCACATGTGTTAATTCATAGTTTTGATGCCTTCAGTGTGAATCTACAATTTTTATAGTCATGAAAATACAGAAAACTCTTGGAATGAGAAGGTGTGTCCAAACTTTTGGTCTGTACTGTATATCAGTGCAACTTCCGACTTTGGGCACAATTGGGTTTAATCTGATATCTTTAGCTCCACTCATTTGTTACATAGCACAGAATTAGACCTTCATACTTATGTAAACAACTGTTAATTTTAAGATGGTCCTGGATTATGCTGTCCAGTTTGTACCTGTGTATGTTTTTATTGCTATCAATCAAAAGTAAAGTTTTTTTGTGCATCTGACTTCAGTTTGAAGGGTTACGATAGTTACATGCTCAAATTTTAGCAAACCCTGTCAACTGAAAGTGTACCCTGCCTGAAAAATCAGTAGCCTGAGTCCACTCTTGCTAAAAGACATAAGTCCTCTCATTTCCATAAACATTATCAAGCATTAAAAACAACATATCATATATGCCATTATTCTTACTGGAAATTTATAAATAAAGTGAGAACTGGGTGTTACCAGTTGGGAGTGTATATCTACACACTGTTCAAACAGTAGTAACAGTATCAAACTGTTCCCGAAAAAGGGAATGGTACAATTCAGTTGTCAATTTACTCATACATTTCTAGAAGGAATCAGAGGAACAGCACAATGCAGAGTTCTACAAATTATTTAATGGGGAATACACATATTTACTGAAAAGGTCATGTCAAGAACATTAACGTTAACACAGTGAGGATATGGTCTGAGGAGTGTGATGAGGCTCTGAGGGATTGTTTTGACACAACCGCATGGAAAGTTCTGCAGGATTCTTATGGTGAAGATATAGAAGGAATCACATACTGCATAATGGACTACATTAATTTTTGTGTGGACAACACAGTACCCACAAAAGTGGTGAGGTGCTTCTCGAACAACAAGCCATGGATTAATTCTGATATAAAAACACTACTTAAGTAGAAAAAGATGGCATTCAGGACAAGAGATAAGGAGGGGCTGAGGGAAGTACAAAAGGAGCTGAGGCATCAAATCAGGCAGGGAAAAGCCAGTTATAAAGAAAAAATGGAAAAGCAAATGGAAAGAAAAGACATAAGGGGAGTCTGGGAGGGGCTTAAGTCAATTTCGGGTCATAAACAGTCTGTCTGCCAGATTGAGGCAGATGTTAATTGGCTTAATGAACTAAACCTATTCTTCAACAGATTTGATCACACACCAGCTCCTCCCACCCCAGCATGTCCTTCAGTTCCCCCCACCACACTGACTTCACCCCATGCGGCTACCTCCCAACAGACCAGTAAATCCGTCTTTATCTGAGCACAGCCTGACCTTCACACGGGCCCAGGTGAGGAAGGAGATGAAAAAGATCAAGGCGAGGAAAGCCGCAGGGCCAGATGACATCAGTGCAAGGCTAATTAAGACTTGTGGGGACCAGCTGTGTGGTATAATTACATATATGTTTAATATGAGCCTGAGGCAGGAAATAGTCCCTGAATTATGGAAATCTTCTTGTGTGGTACCAGTTCCAAAGAAACCTCACCCTATGGACCTCAACGACTACAGACCTGTAGCACTGACATCCCACTTGATGAAGATCTTAGAGAGATTGGTTCTCACACATCTCCGCCCTCTAGTGAGCTCCGCTATGGACCTTCTCCAGTTTGCTTATCGGCCGGGCATTGGGGTAGATGATGCCATCATCCACCTTCTGCACAGGGCTCTGTCTCACCTGGAGAAACCAGGGAACACAGTGAGAATAATGTTCTTTGATTTCTCCAGTGCTTTTAACACCATACAGCCGGGGTTACTGAGGGACAAGTAGGGCCTTGCTGGAGTGGACCACCACCTCTCCAACTGGATCCTAGACTACCTCACAAATCGACCTCAATACGTGAGAGCCCGAGTGTGTGTCAGATACCGTGATCTGTAATACGGGGTCACCTCAGAGTACGGTTCTCGCCCCTTTCCTCTTCACACTGTACACTGCAGATTTTAGGTGCAACTCATCTAGCTGCTACCTACAGAAGTAATCTGACGACTCTGCAATAGTAGGTCTCATCACAGACAATGATGACAGGTCGTACAGAGAACTGAAGCGGGATTTTGTGGACTGGTGCCAGCGGAACCACCTGAAGATTAAACGCGGGGAAGACCAAGGAGATGGTGGTGGACTTCCGTAAATGCAGATGACCACCTAAACCAGTGGACATCCTGGGGACGGGCATCGAGATTGTGAACACCTAGAAGAACCTGGGTTTGCTCCTTAATAATAAGCTGGACTGGGCAGATCACATGGAGGTCCTGTACAGGAAGGGCCACAGCAGGCTCTACCTGCTTAGGAGGCTGAGAGCCTTTGGAATCCAAGGGGCACTTCTTAGGACATTCTTCAACTCGGTAGTGGCATCAGCCATCTTCTTTGGAGTGGCCTGCTGGGGGAGCAGTATATCAACCAGGGACAGAAATAAACTTGACAAGCTGATTAGAAGGGCCAGCTCTGTCCTGGGGAGCCCACTGGACCCAGTGCAGGTGGTGGGTGACAGAAGGATACTGTCCGTCGTGAGCTCCATGCGGAAGAAGAAGTCCCATCCCATGCATGAGACTGTGATAGCGCTGGGCAGTACTGTCAGTGACCGACTGCTCCACCCTAAGTGTGAGAAGGAGTGCTATCGGAAGTCTTTCCTCCCCACCACAGTTAGGCTGTACAACCAACACCGACCTAAGCGGAGATCAATACACACAGAGAACTGAAATATCTTTCTGCCTGTTAAATCCCCCCCCCCCCCCCTCATCTCTGCTACTTCCTATCTGTCTGTCTACTATCAATGTAATGCCTCTTACCTTGGAACATTCCTGTACATGTTGTATTTGTATTTGCTTATCTTTTCTGCTGTAACACACTGAATTTCCCCATTGTGGGACTATTAAAGGACTATTATTATTCTACAGTTAGGTCCATAAATATTTGGACAGAGACAACATTTTTCTAATTTTGGTTATGTACATTACCGCAATGAATTTTGAACAAAACAATTCAGATGCAGTTGAAGTTCAGACTTTCAGCTTTAATTCAGTGGGTTGAACAAAATGATAGTATAAAAATGTGAGGAACTAAAGCATTTATTACACACAATCCCTACATTTCAGGAGCTCAAAAGTAATTGGACAAATGAAATAATTGTAAATAAAATGTTTATTTCTAATACTTGGTTGAAAACCCTTTGTTGGCAATGACTGCCTGAAGTCTTGAACTCATGGACATCACCAAACACCGCTGTGTTTACTCCTTTATAATGCTCGGCCAGGCCTTTACTGCAGCGATTTTCAGTTGCTGTTTGTTTGTGGGCCTGTCTGAAGTTTAGTCTTTAACAAGTGAAATGCTGCTCAATTGGGTTGAGATCAGGTGACTGATTTGGCCATTCAAGAATATTCCACTTCTTTGCTTTAATAAATTCCTGGGTTGCTTTGGTTTTAGGTCATTGTCCATCTGTATTATGAAATGCTGACCAAATCAGTTTGGCTGCATTTGGCTGGATTTGAGCACACAATATGTCTCTGAATACCTCAGAATTCATCCGGCTGCTTCTGTCCTGTGTCACATCATCAATAAACACTAGTGACCCAGTGCCACTGGCAGCCATACATGCCCAAGCCATCACACTGCCGTCGCCATGTTTTACAGATGATGTGGTATGCTTTGGATCATGAGCTGTAGCGCACCTTCGCCATACTTTTTTTCTTTCCATCATACTGGTAGAAGTTGATCTTGGTTTCATCTGTCCAAAGAATGTTCTGTTAATTAATTAAAGTTAAAAATCACAATAACATATTATGTCCACTCTTTGATATACCATGGTGTTGTTTTGTATCTGTGATTAGTTATCTGATATCTACAATACCATTAGGAGTTTTATCTACTACTCATATTTGTGCTATGTTTTTTGATGGTTAACACTTGACCTTAGTGCTTGTTTCTTCCATACTTGGCACAGGGTGGTATCTTTACTGTGGCTCCATTCTGCATTTAGTATATTTGAGATTTTTTAACCAACTCTATCTCCTGATGAGTTTAGTGAAACATGCATGTCGGCATTGCATGTTTGGTTACTATATATATGTGTGTTAGGAGTACCTAGTTTTGTTTTGTTTCTTGTGTTTTTTGTTCTCTTTATATCTATTTGTTTTGAAGGGATTTGATAGGGATAGTTTATTCTAGGGCCAGGTTCCAGTTGGGGGCACTTGCTAATTAGGGCGGTGGCCCTGAGTTAGGACTTTAGGGTCTATTTAGTGTTTATATAGGGTGTTATAGGGATAGTTTAGATACAGGTGTTTCCTTATTTAGCCCGTTGTTACTGGTGTTACTATTGAACCGTGAACTGTCACCCCTCTCCCCTTCTGGTATTTGCTTCAGCAACACAGGCACCATCTGAATCACGGTAAGTGTCTGGTTGGGTTTTCCCTATTTCAGGCTGCCGTGCCTGTTTTGTTTGCTTTTTTTGTCTCCAAAATATTTTTTTTTTTTTTGATATTTTGAGGACTAATTGTGCTGCTTTTAGGGTGGTTATATGTTGTTGTGATTTTTAACTTTAATTAATTAAAAGTTATATATAAATTTTTGTATTATTGTGATTATCATTTTGGATTATATAATATTTTTTTCGGATAATCTATTGTTGTATACGACCTGTAAGGTCTTGGATTTGGTAAAGAATGTTCTGCCAGAACTGTGCTGGCTTTTTTGGATTTTTTTTTTTAGCAAAGTCCAATCTAGCCTTCTTATTCTTGAGGCTTATGAGTGCCTTGCACCATGCAGTGAACCCTCTGTATTTACTTTCATACCATCTTCTCTTTATGGTAGAATTGGATATTGATACACCTACATCCTGGAGAGTGTTGCTCACTTGGTTGGCTGATGTGAAGGGGATTCTCTTCACCATGGAAATTATTCTGCGATCATCCACCACTATTATCTTCTGTGGTCTTTTTGCATTGACGAGTTCACCAGTGCTTTCTTTCTATCTCAGGATGTACCAAACTGTAGATTTTTCCACTCCTAATATTGTAGCAATTTCTCGGATGGGTTTTTTTCTGTTTTCGCAGCTTAATGATGGCTTGTTTTACCTGCATGGAGAGCTCCTTTGACCGCAAAATCTTCCAAATGCAAGCATCACACCTCGAACCAAATCCAGGCCTTTTATCTGCTTAATTGAGAATGATATAAGAAGGAATTGCCCACACCTGTCCATGAAACAGCCTTTGAGTCAATTGTCCAATTACTTTTGGTCCCTTTAAAAACAGGGTGGCGCATGTTAAGGAGCCGAAACTCCTAAACCCTTCATCCAATTTTAATGTGGATACCCTCAAATGAAAGCTGAAAGTCTGGACTTTGTTGATGTCCATTATAACACTATAACTTGAATATGTTTCAGTAAACCTGTTAAAAAAAAAAAAAAAAAAAATTATATGTGTCCAAATATATATGAACCTAACTGTAAATGAAGTGGCTGTAACAATGTACACACAAATGAACAAAACGTCCAGTCAAAATGTACAAATAGCAAAACCCGAAGAGACTGGAATCTGCATGGACAGGATTTACCCATATGTTTCGATTTTATCTATATAATACTAAAGTTGATGAATAGAAAGTTAAAAAAAAAAATAAAAAAGGTACCAAAAATGCAAAGCATTTTTCTCATACATTTCCATATGAATAAAACATCCATTTACATGAAAATGGGGCTCCAAAGCTGAACAGAAGCATATTTGGAAATTGTAGAAACACACTGTGCTTATGTTTATGATAGGGCTGGGCAATTATGACCCAAATCAAAATCATGATTAATCTGAAGAGACCCCAGAGTAGAATAAGCGAAGGGCCAGGTGATCAAACATAACAAAACAGTTTTACTCACCTCTCTTGTGCTGCAGTGTGCCTACCTGCTGTCTTCGGGCACTCCTGGCTAACATCAGGGACCGCTAATTGGGCCTAAGTGTCATGTGGTGTTGTGATACCACGTGACAGTTGAGGCCCAATCACAGGCCTCAGCAGTCCATGACGTCAGTCACAAACAAAAAAACAGCAGGAAGTCACGCAAGTGATTGATCACCTCCCCTGGCTCTCTGCTTATTATACTCTGGGGTCTGAAGAAAACTGCAAACATTGTAATAACCAAACTGAAATAACCAATGTGAACAAAATCACATCGGTTATCCTGGTTGAATCGCCAAGCCCTAACTTATAATCAATTTACTGCTCACAAACTCCCTTTAAATGGGCTGTCTAAAAACAGACATTGTGCAATTGACAGGAGTTTGACTGATGCAGTCCTCAAAGGTCCCCCAAAAAATTGGAAGATGAGCTACAAAAGTCCTCAGCCATTTTGTATCCTGTTAACTTTGCAGGATTACAAAGTCAGTTGGCTATAATTGAGTGATCACATGGTCTCAAACAAAAAAACCCACAACATCTGGACCAATAGGAGACAGTGGTAGTTGCATTTTCCCATTGGTGTCACTTTGTTCTAGCACTGGTGGGGTGCAAAGGTCTATCCCATTATCAGCAACTGATCTGTGTGTCATATTTAAAAGGGTACTTGCACACTATCCGGATTGCGTTTGTTTTTTGCACAAAGTTTTAAATGTGAAAAATTTGTACTGTAATCCATTAGCAGTAAGAAATTCTATTTCTCATGCACATCATGCAGGCATTTTCCATGTGAAAATTCAACGATGGTGTGGTATTATGGTGCATGGCAATTTTTTTTTTTTTTTCTGGGGCAGATTTTAAAAATATCCAAATATACATAAATGAAAAGCTGCACCAAAATCTACACCAGATGGTGCAAATTTTCCACATAGAGATTTCGATTTGAACATGCATATTTGGGTGTGTATTTTCAGCATGTAAAACCTGATCACATGCAAGTGCCCTAACACAGAGACATTTCACAGAATAGGTCTTCATAAACTGTTCAGCCCATAGATAAGAGAAAGGACAGACCTATATTGGGTGGTTTCAAGTTTATTAAATGGCTTCATATAAAAATATGCTTCTTAATATACAGTTTACAAATATATTATAGTAAACATTTGTTTGCAAGTTTTGTTGGATTGTACAGACAAACAAAAAAAACAAAAACAAAAACAAACACACCGTGGTTTATTTTGCACAACCTGAATATATTGTTCCCACTAGAACAGGCTGACAACCAGACACAGATGAGGCTTCTGGTTGTTTTTAACTGTGCTACTTAAAGTTACACTCCAGTGTGTGTGTTTTTTTAAGCTATGCAAGGAAGACACTGATGCAAGTTCAAAATTTTCTACTGCTGATGATGTCAGCCATGTCCAATACCTGTAGGCAGGTCTATTTCCTGTTTCTGCAAAGCACTACATAGCTAATACTAAAATGAACCTTCCAGGACCTTAGACTTACCACAGGTTCTTGGAGAAGGTAATGTTGCATGGTGATCTGACTGTGAAGGGAGGGGGGTATACTATAAGCAATAGGGAACAGATTATGTGAGAGGCAGAGAAAGCATTATGAAAAGATGAATCTAAGGCCACATGGTTGTTCTCAATATCATCTGCAGGAAGCAGAAAGACAGACCTCCTGTTTACACAACAATCTATGCTAGAAAAAAAATAGGAAAGCAGGATAAGACAAGATATTGTGAGTAGACAATTTATACTGTTAAGGAAATGGTCTTTCAGGCAATAGAACAAGGGAAAAAAAAAAAAAATATATATATATATATATATATATATATATATATATATATATATATATATATCACTGGAGTGTCCCTTTAACATAACACAATGTAGATCACATACTTGTAACTTCATCCTAAATCCATAGCATTCAATCAGCAAATACATTTCTCATTAGTGCAAATTAAACCATGAAAGTAAATGATAGATTCTTTGCTATAGCTTTTGTACAGATTTGTACTTTTGGACTCTTGCTCAGTCAGTCAACTGGATAAAGCACATGTACGTAAATCCCAGAGATCTTTTAATGAATTAATAAAAAAAAAAATTTTAGCTACTTATATGAACATGAAATTTATCAAGAATGTGACACTATATATAAGTGTAAATCTGTAAAAGGTATGTATGTAAATGTGAAACTGCTGCAAATAATTAGGTTGGTGATCTGGTCTTTCAAAGGGAAGGAGAATGGTTAAGGGTATAATGTTTAGGAGCGAACAACAACAAACTGGTATAATATACAAACCTTTTCACAAAACATTTAAGCCTAAGAATGCATTAAAAGTTTATTACTTTAAAGCTCATAGCCTGTGGTAGGCAGTTGGTCTGGTCGCAGAAGTCTGTTACAGTCAAATAAAATATGACAAATACAAATGATAGGGATCTAAATCTTTGGAAGGTAGAACATGTAACGTGAAAGCCGTATCGTCAACTTACAGAGAGAAGTTACTGTAACCTGCAAAAAACTAAACACAACACAAAATAAACACTCCAAATACTGGCTCAAATGCTTAGCAGTCTTCCAAAAGGTCACTCAGCCAACAACTATCTTGCCCAACTCCCTTATACACATACACAGGTACATTAGATTTGACCAAGCAGTGCGCACTAAAAAGGGAGAGAAGAGAAAGCCTCTGTGACTCTGAGAACAAAAGCATTAGGCTAGGTTCACATCTGCGCCAGGCTAAAACAGCGGTTACTTTACCTGCAGACCCCATTGACTATATGGGGCCCACTGTTTTCATATTGAAAACGGCAGAGAGAAACGTCCTCTGTGCAGGACTTTTTCTCTCCACTGATTTCTGTAGCAGAGTCTCAAATGGAGACTCCAGCGCAGATGTGAACCTCAGGCAGCTGAAATCTAACTACTGATCCTCATCTCTCCCTGATATTTGCTGTCAGGAGGTCAGCAGCCATATTAGATGTACATCAATCAAACCTGTCAATTTCAGCGGTTCCAGCCAAATCACATTTAATGTCTATGGCTAGTTTAAAGAGGACCTTTCACCACCCCTGCAAAGTCCAGTTCTTTGCATAATTTAATAGGTGCTGCTCCACTGATTCCGGTACAGTTGGAATTTTTTCTCTAGTTCTCATACAATCAATGCCTCATATGCTTTTTAGGCTCTCTACTGTCAGGTGGGAAGTGCCAGTCAGGAACAGGCAAGGGTCTGATCTCTGACACTGCCCATTTCTCATTTGAGCTCTGAAACACACCCCCTTGCCTGCTCCTGTTTAGCATTATGCACCTAACAGTACAGAGCCTAAGTAGCATATCAGGCACCAAAACTAACTGGATTCATTTATGGGTAATGTTAGGGGCTAGAGAAAAGAATCCTACTGTCCCTGAATCAGTGGAGCTGCACCTACAAACAGATTCTAAGAATTGGTGTTGGTGGTGAAAGGTCCTATTTAAGTAACAAGCCATATGATGTATTAGATTGCCTGTGAGGAAGATGACAATACAGCATTTCAATACAGGGGTGTGGGGAGCCTTCATGAGATCAGCCACATATTCTGGGGAATATTTACATAAAGCTTATTCATTGTCTAATTATTCTGCACCTTTCTAATATACTTTGGAGTATTGAAGACCCCATTTTCAAGATCTCTGCTTCCAGTTACAGACTGGAAACACTAATTCACATGCTGAATCTGCATCCCAGCTGAAATCAGGTCCAACTAAGTAGAAGAGAGAGGGTGCTGGTGACCATACTGAGTCATGCATTTGTGTCAGTTAGACAGCATTTTCAGCCACTGGATGGAAAAATTATATTTCCTTTCACAAGGAACAAGCAAAAATTACACGTCTTTACTACACAGCAAATATGCATTATTTATAGCTGGAATATCCCCTTAATGTGTACATATAAAAAGTAACAGTGGTATCTACTAGCAATTATTTAACACCACATTTACAAAATGGCGTAAAAATCATCATTTCATCATAGGTAACAAAAGCCTTTCATGTGGCTTCTTTTAAAAGGTGCTTGAAGATACTTTGGCTCACGATGTATCCTTTTGGAAAGGTCATCAATGGAAGGTAAGGCATCTAGTCTGAAGTCTGTAAACACAGAAATTACATAGCAGCGGTATACAGCAATACATTCAAGTTCCACTTCAACAAAATATGAATCCAGCCTGACTTTTTAATTTTTTTGCTTTTTTCCCCCTGCACATGGCTTTCTGAAGCAAATAAAATAATCTGCATGTGTCAAATATATTGAATATGCAAATCTGTAAAATGTCTATTTAAAAAAAAAAAAAAAAAAAAAAATCTCCACTAACATCAACAGCGTTGCCACCATACCAGCATGGTTAGACGAGTCAGTGAAAGTTTCTTGGTCAAACTCAAAATGTTAGCTTGGCTTTCCCACATCCACTGTTATTTTGGTATATAAAGGATGCTTTTCAGTCTTGAGGACCTTGTATTTAAGAGAATTTATTCCGTCAGAATTCATGGTTTGTCTTGTATGGGCAATCAGATCAAACCTGTAAAAGGAAACAATATTGTGACACTAAACCCTGAAAAACCATAACGGAAACAAAAAGCTGCATATCTAGCTATGTCCGCAGGATTAACTGCTAGACTACAGTCATGGCCAAAAGTTTTGAGAATGACACAAATATTCTATTTTCACATGATCTGCTGCCCTCTGGTTTTTATGTGTGTTTGTCAGATGTTTTTATCACATACAGAAATATAATTGCATTTATATTATGAGTAACAGAAGCTTATATTGACAGTTAGAATGAGTTAATGCAGCAAGTCAATATTTGCAGTGTTGACCCTTCTTCTTCAGGACCTCTGCAATTCTCCCTGGCATGCTCTCAATCAACTTCTGGACCAAATCCTGACTGATAGCAGTCCATTCTTGCAGAATCAATGCTTTAATTTTGTCTGAATTTGTTGGTTTTTGTTTGTCCACCCGTCTCTTGATGATTGACCACAAGTTCTCAATGGGATTAAGATCTGGGGAGTTTCCAGGCCATGGACCTAAAATCTCTATGTTTTGTTCCCTGAGCCATTTAGTTATCACCTTTGCTTTATGGCAAGGTTCTCCATCATGCTGGAAAAGGCATTGTTGAGCGCCAAACTGCTCTTGGACGGTTGGGAGAAGTTGCTCTTGGAGGACATTCTGGTACCATTCTTTATTCATGGCTGTATTTTTAGGCAAGACTGTGAGAGAGCCGATTCCCTTGGCTGAGAAGCAACCCCACACATGAATGGTTTCAGGATGCTTTACAGTTGGCATGAGACAAGACTGGTGGTAGCGCTCACCTCTTCTTCTCCGAATAAGCTGTTTTCCAGATGTTCCAAACAATCGAAAAGGGGATTCAGCAGAGAAAATGACTTTACCCCAGTCCTCAGCAGTCCACTCCCTGTACCTTTTGCAGAATATCAGTCTGTACCTGATGTTTTTTCTGGAGAGAAGTGGCTTCTTTGCTGCCCTCCTTGAGACCAGGCCTTGCTCCAAGAGTCTCCGCCTCACAGTGCGTGCAGATGCACTCACACCTCAGCAAGCTCTGCACTGCTGGTAGCCCGATCCCGCAGCTGAAACACTTTTAAGAGACGGTCCTGCCGCTTGCTGGTCTTTCTTGGGCGCCCTGGAGCCTTTTTGGCACCAATGGAACCTCTCTCCTTGAAGTTCTTGATGATGCGATAGATTGTTGACTGAGGTGCAATCTTTCTAGCTGCAATACTCTTCCCAGTTAGGCCATTTTTGTGCAGTGCAATGATGACTGCACGTGTTTCTTTAGAGATAACCATGGTTAACAGAAGAGAAACAATGATGGCAAGCACCAGCCTCCTTTTAAAGTGTCCAGTGGTGTCATTCTTACTTAATCGTGACAGATTGATCTCCAGCCCTGTCCTCATCAACACCCACACCTGTGTTAATGGCGCAATCACTGAAACGATGTTAGGTGGTCCTTTTAAGGCAGGGCTGCAATGATGTTGAAATGTGTTTTGGGGGATAAAGTTCATTTTCAAGGCAAATATTGACTTTGCAAGTAATTGCTGTTAAGCTGATCACTCTTTATAACATTCTGGAGTATATGCAAATTGCCATTAGAAAAACTGAAGCAGTAGACTTTGTAAAAATTAATATTTGTATCATTCTCAAAACTTTTGGCCATGACTGTAGGTAAATATAGTATTCAGTATTCCTTATTACAGTTCTATATGCTATGTTGCTCAACTTTTCCAGAAGTCTGTAAGGCAAATCTGGAAAGTTCTGCATCAAGAAGATTAGTTTATATTAAAAGGACTTCATTTATTATTTGGCAATCCCTATTAGAATATTACCTGGTATGCTACCCAGATTTTCCAGGACCCTGAAAAGCACATCTGGCATGGCAAGCTATACCATTTAGTACAAATGCATATAGTATCAGGGCAATTCACTATTCTGAATACCTGTCCATGGTTTGTTAATCTGCTTTCCAAAAGCTCCTGAAAGGAAAACATGCAAAATATTGCAGGTATATGGGAAAGAGGGGAATCATCAAAGCATAACTACACAGATTTGCCATTCAGCAGTTTGGGGAAGTTGGGTGACTTTCCCTGTGGAGCTGTACTGGGTTGCATTGTTGTTACCATGAGTTAGTGAGCTACAGCTGGCTGGTGTCACTGTGTGTGTATGTTACTGCTGGCACAGTTACTGATGGTACTACTGTTCTTATCCATTTCATACTATAAGTTACTTGGGGGATTCCTTCCAACAAAATGGAAACACTCACTGTATAGACAAAGTATGCAGCATACACCGCACCCTCTTCTCCTAAACTTCCTAGATCAAACATTAGCATTAGAAGGAGGGGAGGGGGGGGGGGCGGGAGGAGCATGGCTGCTGCCATAAAGAAGAATATACTGCTTTTCTAATTTATTTTTCATGCTTTGTAATTATGATATAAAGAAAAGAAAGATCAAGAGATGATGTAAGGTGTCATATAGGGAATTTATTTGGATTCTGGACTTAGTGGTCCTTTAAGGATGATCATACTATTACTGTTAGGCTGCAATCACACAAAGAGCAATTCATTGTGGCCTCTACACCTGTTTTCTGGCCTAAAAAAAACAAAAAACAAAAAAAACACAAAACATTTTTCTGCTAAACTCTGAAAAGTGGACAGGGCTTACTTTAAGGAGGTTTTATGTTCTGTAGAACATAAAATTCACTATATACTGGAAAGTGACTAATACCACAAGCGTAAGTTTGCTGTTACTATGTGTTCCTTGATTTTAACTATTCTTTGTGACTTTATGCCATGTCCTGCTACTAACGCAGCCGCTACCTTGCTGAGAAGACAGCTGTACTCTGGGCCACACTCTTTTCATAACTCCCATAGAAGTAAATCGGTATTACAGACACAACATGTCCTTACGCAGTTTTCACAACTACATTCACTTATATGTTACACCTTTCCATACCTCGTCTTTCCTCGTCATAGCGGAAAGTCTTCTCAGCTAGAAAAGTGGTAAGTAGCTGGGCATGAAACCTGGGGGTGGGGGCTCATTTCAGAGATACGTGCGAGTCCTAGAGGTAGGACCCACAACTTTCAGACATTTATGGCATATCCAGTGGAGGAATACACAATAAATGTATTTAGTAAGAAAACCCACAAAATCTGAGCGTGCGATTCCTGACTTTTCCAAGTCTGTACACCTTTGAGTGTAATTTTTTTTGTGAATTCAATAAATGTGCATTTTTCACATACTTCTGGAGTACTGGTCTGTCTTTGGATACTGTTGGAAACATTGATCAAGGTGTAAACACTTGAAACCAGAAGGTGGGCTGGATATATACAGTGGGGAAAAAAAGTATTTAGTCAGCCACCAATTGTGCAAGTTCTCACACTTAAAAAGATGAGAGAGGCCTGTAATTGTCATCATAGGTATACCTCAACTATGAGAGACAAAATGAGAAAACAAATCCAGAAAATCACATGGTCTGATTTTTTTAAGAATTTGTGAATTATGGTGGAAAATAAGTATTTGGTCACCTACAAACAAGCAAGATTTCTGGCTCTCACAGACCTGTAACTTCTTCTTTAAGAGGCTCCTCTGTCCTCCACTCATTACCTGTAGTAATGGCACCTGTTTGAAATTGTTATCAGTATAAAAGATACCTATCCACAACCTCAAACAGTCACACTCCAAACTCCACTATGGTGAAGACCAAAGAGCTGTGGAAGGACACCAGAAACAAAATTGTAGACCTGCACCAGGCTGGGAAGACTGAATCTGCAATAGGCAAGCAGCTTGGTGTGAAGAAATCAACTGTGGGAGCAATAATTAGAAAATGGAAGACATACAAGACCACTAGTATAATGTTGTACCGTGTTAGCCATTGAAAGTAGTGGAAGAGTGAAGAAATCAGGTAGCGCCTGATTTCTTCACTCTTCCAATACAAGACCACTGATAATCTCCCTCGATCAGGGACTCCACGCAAGATCTCACCCCGTGGGTTCAAAATGATCCCAAGAACAGTAAGCAAAAATCCCACAACTACAAGGGGGGACCTAGAGAATGACCTGCAGAAATCTGGGACTAATGTAATAAAGGCTACCGTCAGTAACACACTACGCTGCCAGGGACTCAGATCCTGCAGTGCCAGACATGTCCCCCTGCTTAAGCCAGTAGATATCCGGGCCCGTCTGAAGTTCGCTAGAGAGCATTTGGATGTTCCAGAAGAGTATTGGGAGAATGTCATATGGTCAGATGAAACCAAAGTAGAACGGTTTCATAGAACAGCATGGCAATGATCCCAAGCACACCGCCAGGGCAACGAAGGAGTGGCTTCGTAAGAAGCATTTCAAGGTCCTGGAGTGGCCTAGCCAGTCTCCAGATCTCAACCCCATAGAAAACCTTTGGAGGGAGTTGAAAGTCCATGTTGCCCAGCGACAGCCCCAAAACATCACTGCTCTAGAGGAGATCTGCATGGAGGAATGGGCCAACATACCAGCAACAGTGTGTGCCAACCTTGTGAAGACTTACAGAAAACGTTTGACCTCTGTCTTTGCCAACAAAGGATATATAACAAAGTATTGAGATGAACTTTGGTATTGACCAAATACTCATTTTCCACCATAATTTGCAAATAAATTCTTTAATAATCAGAGAATGTGATTTTCTGGATTTGTTTACTCATTTTGTCTCTCATAGTTGAGGTCTACCTATGATGTCAATTACAGGCCTCTCTCATCTTTTTAAGTGGGAGAACTTTCACAAATTGGTGGCTGACTAAATACTTTTTTTTCCCCACTGTATTTCTTTCCTCTTTACTGAAAATTGACGTTTACCTCTAAATTCACTTGCCTATTAATGACCAGAGTCTTAAAGGAGTTTTCCAGGCAAAAAAACTTTAAATGAAAAAAAAAGGTATTTTAGTGCTATTAATGGGTTAATAATTGCACCAAAATACCTTTAGCAGTGTTTTGAGTAGTTTCTGGTTTTCTCTGGGAGCCCAGGCATCCTCTGCAGTTGTTTACATGGCTAGCTTCCTGCTTCCCTAGCCTACAACTCCCATGTTCCCCCTCTCACTCCCTCTCTCATACCCTCTTCGCTGTTTCCCTAGCTAGCCCACGGACTACTATCTCTATCTATCTACTTACCTCAGCCCTAATCCCCCACCCATCATACTAACCTGTCTTCTGTGTCCTGGAGATCATTTTCTTCGGTCCCGCTGGCATCATCTTCTGTGGACTTCTTGCACATGTGTGGTATGCGCACTTCGCTTCTGTCAGAGACTGTACAATAAAGCTCTATTGTGGAGGCGCCGACAGAAGCGGAGAAAGTGACGCTTCATGCCAGAAGACTAAAGATAGGTAAGCATGAGGGGGTCTTGGGAGGGTGGAAAGTATTGGTGATGCTTAGTTTCAGGAAATGCGAAAATAGAATATCATCAGAAAATGTGCCTGGGGCAGTCACGTGACCACTCCAGGTACATAAGTAAATATACTTTTTTTTTTTTTTAATAAAGTAAATCAGAAGTTAGGCGGGGGGAGGGGGTTTAGTTTAGGGATTAATTTTCAATTTATGCCAGACAACCCCTTTAATGGACACACAATTTTACCAACAACAAATCAATTTGCAACATAACACTGACAGTTTTGGCTAGGGCTGGGCAATTAATTCAGCATTTTTTTACGATTAATGAGAATTGTTTAGGCCAGACCCCTTTTAAAAGCCACGCTCCCAGAGGCAGATTATAATAAGGGCAAAATGGGCTGTAGCTCAGGGCCCAACGGCAAGTAATAGCACATTTCCCATGATAATCCAACCCTGTAATCAACTGCATTGGCATCCGCGATTGGGCCTTAGCGGTGATGTGGTATCCTGACGCAATCACAGGCCTCAGCAGTCTCTGACGTCGTTCAGAAGGCTGAAAGAGGCATGAAGAGGAAGAGCACCTGCACCAAATCCCAGGAGAAAACAACATGGCTTTCTGCTCACCTCCGAAGAGACTCAGCTAATTATACTCTGGGGTCTGAAGAGATTCCAGAGTATAACAACAGTTCCAGTTTGGACATCTTCAGTCTGAACAAAACTGATAAATGCTCACAAATTCTGTAATAACTGACGTGCACAAAATATAAGTGTGATATGCATAGGATTACAACTATAAGTATCAGAACATGTATATAAAAACATCGCACAGACATCACAAGAGAACCCTTTTTATACTACCTTTTAGGATTTGGATCGTTCTTTGCATCTCTATCATGACGGATCATTCTGCACTTTCCAGTAATAGCATCTGGTCGTGATATTGACATGCCCCTAGAGACTATCCTGTATTGAACAAACAAGCAGGACCAAAATAAATATTAACTGGTGAACAAAACCATATTGCTCTATCTTCTACACAGATTTGTGTAACTCTTAGTAAGGGTGTGTTCACACCTGTGCTTGAGTCCGTCCGCTGCCAATCCGAATGAAAATCTCAGGGAACAGGATAGGCATCGGATACCGTCAGGTTAGCGACGCATTGGTTAAAAACCCATTCATTTGAATGGGTTTTTAAAGCAATGCACGAGTGTGCGCTGCGAAGCTGTTTTTTTTTCGTCGGACACGAAGTCCTGCATGTCCGACTTTGTTTCTGACGAAAAAAAAGGATTTGCAGCGCAAAGGGTGCAATCGGACACCCGCGCATTGCTTTAAAAACCCATTCAACCTGTCCCGTTCCCCGAGATTTTCACTCGGATTGGCAGCGGACGGACTCAAGCGCAGGTGTGAACCCACCCTAAGTCGATTGCTAGTTAACATGTGTAGAAAAAATAAGTGACTAACAGCTATAAAGATATAAGAAATTTGTTGTACCTACATTCAATTAGAAAACACTGGAATTTGGATAAGGATTTTATTTTTTTTACTACTGTTATCTTAAAACATAACTGAAGTTTCAAACAGCTTTTGATTTTCTGGGATTTTCTGTGAAATAGCTATATGTCAGGCATTATACAGTCATGGCCAAAAGTTTTGAGAATGACACAAATATTCTATTTTCACATGATCTGCTGCCCTCTGGTTTTTATGTGTGTTTGTCAGATGTTTTTATCACATACAGAAATATAATTGCATTCATATTATGAGTAACAGAAGCTTATATTGACAGTTAGAATGAGTTAATGCAGCAAGTCAATATTTGCAGTGTTGACCCTTCTTCTTCAGGACCTCTGCAATTCTCCCTGGCATGCTCTCAATCAACTTCTGGACCAAATCCTGACTGATAGCAGTCCATTCTTGCAGAATCAATGCTTTAATTTTGTCTGAATTTGTTGGTTTTTGTTTGTCCACCCGTCTCTTGATGATTGACCACAAGTTCTCAATGGGATTAAGATCTGGGGAGTTTCCAGGCCATGGACCAAAAATCTCTATGTTTTGTTCCCTGAGCCATTTAGTTATCACCTTTGCTTTATGGCAAGGTGCTCCATCATGCTGGAAAAGGCATTGTTGAGCGCCAAACTGCTCTTGGACGGTTGGGAGAAGTTGCTCTTGGAGGACATTCTGGTACCATTCTTTATTCATGGCTGTGTTTTTAGGCAAGACTGTGAGAGAGCCGATTCCCTTGGCTGAGAAGCAACCCCACACATGAATGGTTTCAGGATGCTTTACAGTTGGCATGAGACAAGACTGGTGGTAGCGCTCACCTCTTCTTCTCCGAATAAGCTGTTTTCCAGATGTTCCAAACAATCGAAAAGGGGATTCAGCAGAGAAAATGACTTTACCCCAGTCCTCAGCAGTCCACTCCCTGTACCTTTTGCAGAATATCAGTCTGTCCCTGATGTTTTTTCTGGAGAGAAGTGGCTTCTTTGCTGCCCTCCTTGAGACCAGGCCTTGCTCCAAGAGTCTCCACCTCACAGTGCGTGCAGATGCACTCACACCTGCCTGCTGCCATTCCTCAGCAAGCTCTGCACTGCTGGTAGCCCGATCCCGCAGCTGAAACACTTTTAAGAGATGGTCCTGCCGCTTGCTGGTCTTTCTTGGGCGCCCTGGAGCCTTTTTAGCACCAATGGAACCTCTCTCCTTGAAGTTCTTGATGATGCGATAGATTGTTGACTGAGGTGCAATCTTTCTAGCTGCAATACTCTTCCCAGTTAGGCCATTTTTGTGCAGTGCAATGATGACTGCACGTGTTTCCTTAGAGATAACCATGGTTAACAGAAGAGAAACAATGATGGCAAGCACCAGCCTCCTTTTAAAGTGTCCAGTGGTGTCATTCTTACTTAATCATGACAGATTGATCTCCAGCCCTGTCCTCATCAACACCCACACCTGTGTTAATGGAGCAATCACTGAAACGATGTTAGGCGGTCCTTTTAAGGCAGGGCTGCAATGATGTTGAAATGTGTTTTGGGGGATAAAGTTCATTTTCTAGGCAAATATTGACTTTGCAAGTAATTGCTGTTAAGCTGATCACTCTTTATAACATTCTGGAGTATATGCAAATTGCCATTAGAAAAACTGAAGCAGTAGATTTTGTAAAAATTAATATTTGTATCATTCTCAAAACTTTTGGCCATGACTGTACAATGTAGAACAGTAGTGGTTGCAGTTCTTCCTGTATTGTTTCCAGAGACGATATCATCTGTCATATTAACAAGAGTCTCATCTTTAATATGACACAAAAACCTTTGTTTTTGGTTTTATAATGCTCAAGATATAGCCATTTCAAGTGACTCTCCCCACTTTATAAGTAAGAATAATAAATAAACTGACAGAGAAATAAGGCCAAAAAGGAGCCAAAATTAATAAAGCTTGTGTGGGTTTCCTCCACGTACGCCGGTTACCTCCCACACTCCAATACTGATAGGGAATTTAGATTGTGTGCCCTACTTGTGACAGTGTTGACAATATAGCTGCAAAGTGCTGTGGAATATGCTGCAGAAGACAAAAGCTTTTTGAAAGTTTAGGTACACTTTAAACATTACAAATTTCTAGGACTGTGCAGTTAACCTTATCAGTCACACAGAAAAAAATAAACTATATAATGAAAGCAAGGCATGAAAAGTGACTTTCAGGAATAAGTTAAGAGGCTTTTCTACCACAGTCATATGGGTTTGGGAGATTTGAAAGCAGCTATGTGCAGTATGCAAAAATAGGCGGCAGTGAAAAATGTGGGTTTATTGCCCCATACAAAAATACAATGTTGCAGCTCAAGACACTTGAGCCTTTTTCAAGCAATGAATGATGTGCAAATGCAAGATTATATAGCATACAAACCAAGTAAGTGATTAATCAGAAATCCTATAATAAAGTGCAAAACTGTCTATTACAGCAATAATAGTGCAATATGAGGATTATTTAAATATACAGTGGGGAAAAGTATTCAGTCAGCCACCAATTGTGCAAGTTCTCCCACTTAAATAGATGAGAGAGGCCTGTAATTGTCATCATAGGTAGACCTCAACTATGAGACAAAATGAGAAAACATATCTAGAAAATCACATTGTCTGATTTTTTTAAGAATTTGTAAATTATGGTGGAAAATAAGTATTTGGTCACCTACAAACAAGCAAGATTTCTGGCTCTCACAGACCTGTAAAAGTTCATCTCAATATTTTGTTATATATCCTTTGTTGGCAATGACAGAGGTCAAATGTTTTCTGTAAGTCTTCACAAGGTTGGCACACACTGTTGCTGGTATGTTGGCCCATTCCTCCATGCAGATCTCCTCTAGAGCAGTGATGTTTTGGGGCTGTCGCTGGGCAACACGGACTTTCAACTCCCGCCAAAGGTTTTCTATGGGGTTGAGATCTGGAGACTGGCTAGGCCACTCCAGGACCTTGAAATGCTTCTTACGAAGCCACTCCTTCGTTTCCCTGGCGGTGTGCTTGAGATCATGGTCATGCTGAAAGACCCAGCCACGTTTCATCTTCAATGCCCTTGCTGATGGAAGGTTTGTACTCAAAATCTCACGATACATGGTCCCTTTGCAGAGAAACAGCCCCAAAGCATGATGTTGCCACCCCCATGCTTCACAGTAGGTATGGTGTTCTTTGGATGCAACTCAGCATTCACTCTCCTCCAAACAAGACGAGTTGTGTTTCTACCAAGCAGTTCTACTTTGGTTTCATCTGACCATATGACATTCTCCCAATACTCTTCTGGAACATCCAAATGCTCTCTAGTAAACTTCAGATGGGCCCGGATATGTACTGGTTTAACCAGGGGGACACGTCTGGCACTGCAGTATCTGAGTCTCTGGCGGCGTAGTGTGTTACTGACGGTAGCCTTTGTTACGTTAGTCCCAGCTTTCTGCAGGTCATTCACTAGGTCCCCCCGTGTGGTTCTGGGATTTTTACTCACCGTTCTTGTGATCATTTTGACCCCACGGGGTGAGACCTTGCGTGGAGCCCCTGATCGAGGGAGATTATCAGTGGTCTTGTATGTCTTCCATTTTCTAATTATTGCTCCCACAGTTGATTTCTTCACACCAAGCTGCTTGCCTATTGCAGATTCAGTCTTCCCAGCCTGGTGCAGGTCTACAATTTTGTTTCTGGTGTCCTTCCACAGCTCTTTGGTCTTCACCATAGTGGAGTTTGGAGTGTGAGTGTTTGAAATAGTTATCAGTATAAAAGACACCCGTCCACAACCTCAAACAGGTGCCATTACTACAGGTAATGAGTGGAGGACAGAGGAGCCTCTTAAAGAAGAAGTTACAGGTCTGTGAGAGCCAGAAATCTTGCTTCTTTGTAGGTGACCAAATACTTATTTTCCACCATAATTTGCAAATAAATTCAAAAAAAAAATAAAAATAAAAATCAGACCAATTTTCTGGATTTGTTTTCTCATTTTGTCTCTCATAGTTGAGGTCTACCTATGATGTCAATTACAGGCCTCATCTTTTGAAGTGGGAGAACTTGCACAATTGGTGGCTGACTAAATAAAGTGCAAAAAATGTACAAAGATAGCAATATCCACATAAAAACATGTAAATATTACACAAGTTGTCCTAATAGGTAATTAGAGACGTGTACAGAGTGGATTACCTAAACGGATCCAGAGAAATGTCAAAAATAGCCCTTCCATGAGCTACCTGGTGTCTCCACGATCAAACCGTGCTTGCGCAAAGATCACATAGAAAGATGCTTACCATGCTAATTGTGATGTGACAACTCGCGCATACACATTAGCGTGAGTGAAGTCACATAAGGGATCCCATTATTTCCAAAGGGTTACTGCATAAATTGCATCAGTATCATAGTATGCCTAGGGAACACCCACAATTCACCTGGGCATTAAACAGTCTATTAACTCCTCTCATGGATCACAAAAAGATTGTATATCTAATCTCAATAAAGTTGATGTATAAAACGTAACTTTGTCTCAAAATATTTAGGGTCTAATTAACCATTATAAAGGTCTGTTAACAGTATACTATTTGCACAATGAATAAAAAAAACAAAGCAAAACTGTTAGTGGCTATCAACTACTCCCGTTGCTGAAGTCACTGTCAGAAAAGAGAGCACTACCACTGTTGATCTGGATTCCAGACTAACATGCCCTTTATGTGCAAAAACCTTTTTACAGTAACAGTGCACTAGTGGGAGACCCATATGTCCCTATAATAGAGACAACGTAACACATCATAACTCTAAAGTTCAGACCATCCTTAAAAATAAATGTATAACCCATTTTGATGTTAACATATATAATAGTAAATATGTTGCCTCGTGATAATCTATAACTCAGTGTATCCATACCTATTTGTCACTGTTATTTCATATATACCATAAATATGTCACATGAGTAGCATGGAACCGTAAAAAGAGTGCCATCTCTACTGTGCATGTGTCGCAGGCACCTCCAGACTGTGCAAGCACATGCAGAGAGGAAGAGGGGAGGAGCCGTTCCTGGAGAGGAAGGCACGTACCGTATTTTTCGGACTATAAGACGCACCTAGGTTTTAGAGGAGGAAAAGAGGGAAAAAAAAAATTTTGAAGCAAAAAATGTGGTAAAATATTTAATATATATATATATATATATATATATATATATATATATATATATATATATATATATATTTTTTTTTTTTGTTGTACTATTTTATTAGACCCCCCCCCCCCTAGGGAGCTTGAACCTGCAATCATTTGATTGCAAGTCCCACAGACTGCAATACAAGTGTATTGCAGTCTATGGGAGATTCTGTACATGACTATTGCGGCTGGTCATAGACAAGCCGCAATAGTAATATTCCTACGACAGGCCGTACTAGTGTGGCGGAAGCATGGTGCGCACACAAACTGTATGTACTACCCTCTATCACCCGTGCAGGGTTTTATTACATATTGGGGCCCCGATCGTCTGCATAGGTATACACATGTATTGCAGTGTATACCTACTGTACCAGCAATCAGAAGATTGCTGCTTCAATCCCTTATTGGGTATCACCGCGTCCGTAAAAACCCAAACAATAAAACTAAGACATTGTTTAACCCGCACGCTGAACAAAAAAGGAGAAAACCGCAGGAAATTATTATTTGCCATCTTCCCTCACAACATGTTCAATAAAAAGTGATAAAAAAATTCAGATGAAGACTAAAATGGTACCAATAAAACGCACAGGTTGTCCCACAAAGTATAAGCCCTCAACCAGTTCTGTCAACAGAAAAATAAAAATGTTATGCTTTTCAGAAGATTGCGATGCAAAAATAATTGATTTTTTTCTCTAAATGGAGTTTTATTCTGCACAATTAGCAACACAAAAAAAAAACAAAAACAAAAAAAAACACACACACACACACACACACACACACACACACACACACAACATAAATTAGGTATCTACATAATCGCAGAATAAAGGTGGCATGTTACTTATGCTGTACATTGCACGGGAAAATTTTTTTTTAAATTTTTAGTTAAAAAGCAATGCCAGAATTGATGTTTTTTTTTTTTTACATCCCACCCAGAAAGAGTTACTAAAATTTATTCATTAAGTTATAGGCACCCCAAAATGTGGCATTTAAAAGTACATCTCATGTCGGAAAAAACAAGCCCTCATATGGCCACATCACCAGAAAAAGTCAAGCTTGTACAATGTGAAGACAAAACCCCCAAATCATTAGGATAAAACTGGTTGCGGCAAGAAGGAAATGTATAAACTGTGCGAGTGTATATCAGGGTACACCCCATATTTAAAGCTTATGAGGGGGAATACATCAGGGCTGAGCTCCCAGAATTCCCCCCGTCCATGTCATTTGAGCTTGTGGGAAAATAGTGTGGGATTTGGTGTACCTAATGTACTCTGCACAGCTTACATATTTACTTCTGGGGTACTAATGCTCTCTACACCACTTGATAAATTCTTTGGGGGGTGTAGTTTTCAAAATGGGGACACTTTCTGGCAGATTCCAATTTACTGCCACCTCAGGGACTCTGCAAACATGACATGGCGTCCAAAAACCAAACCATCTAAATCTGCGCTCTGAAAGCCAAACAGCGCTTCTTCCCTTCTGTGCCCTGCTGTGTGCCTCAACAGCAGTTTATGCCCACATATTTGACGTTGTGTGGGTACAAACTGCTGTTAGGGCACAGAGCAGGGTCTAGAAAAGAAGCAGCGCTATATGGGTTTTGGAATGGTTTGGTTTTTGGACTCCATGCCACTTTTGCAGAGCTCCTGAAATGCCAGTAGAATCCCGACACGTGACCCCATTTTGGAAACTACACCCCTCAGGGAATTTATCCAGGGGTACAGTGAGCAGGTTTACTCCCAAGTGTTACTTTAATTTATTCTCCAGAAATGAATGCACTGCTAGCTACGCAGAGTGAAAATGACAATTTTTCCAAGAATACGTCATTTCATTGCACAATATGTTGTGCTCGGCTTGTGTCAGAGACAAACGCTCCAAAAGCTGTTGTACCAAGGATAAGCCGCTTATCAGTTTTTGGAGTTTGTGTCTCTGCTGTCACAATATGGGCCCAACATATTGGGTACTGAAATGGTGTCTCTGGAAAAATTGCAATTTTAACTCTTCACTGCACATTTATTTCTGGAAATTAAAATAATGCAATACTCGAGGGGTAAAAATGTTCGCTATGCCCCTTCATACATTCCTTGAGGGGAGTAGTTTCTAAAATAGGGGGTCCATTTTTTATTTCGCCTCAGACCATCTGCAATTCCTCACTAATGCAGTGTAAATGACCAAATTAGGCCTCAAATAATTATGGTGCTTCTTAATTTTTGAGCATTGCCATAATTGTAGGCAAAAGAGTAAGTAGGGCCGGATGTCAGGCGTTTCCAAAATCAGGAGACAGAGCATAATAACTGGAGAGCTGACATTTCATAGTGCTGTGATATGGGCAGGACCTAGTGGCCACTGAAATGGCCTATCTGGGAAAATGTCAATTTTCATTTTACACCATCTGCTGCGTATTTCTTTTTGGAAAGCATCTTTGGGGTCAAAATGATCACTATACTCTTTGGAGGTCTGCAGTTTCCAAAATGAAGTTACTTCTTGGTACTATCCACTGCATTAGCACCTTAAGAGCACATGTGTCATGGCACCTGAAAATGATTCTGCCCTCCAAAAGCCTGATGGCACTCACTGCCTTCTGTGCCCTGCCGTGTGCCAATACAGCAGTTTTCATCCACATGTGGGATATTTCCGTAGTCAGGAGAAATTGCGTAACAAATTGTTAGATACATTTTCTCCTTTAACCCCTTGTAAAAATGAAAAATTGGTGACTAAAGCAACATTTTATTGCAAATAATAAGTTTCATTTTCGCTTCCCAATTTTAATAAAGCTATGAAACAGCTGTTGGATCAAAATGCTCAGTATAGCCCTTGATAAATTCCTTGAGGGATGTAGTTTACAAAATGGGGTCATGTTTTGGGGTTTTCTGTTCTACTGGTACTTTAGTGGCTCTGCAAATGAGACATGGCATCCAAAAACTATTCCAGCAAAATTTGCCCTCTAAAACCCAAACGGCACTCTTTTTGTTCCAAGCTCTGCTATGTACCCATACAGCAGTGTATGATCACATATGGGGTATTGCCGTGTTCAGAAGAAATTGTGTAACAAACTGTGGGGTCCTTTTTCTCCTTTAACCTTTTGTGAAAATGAGAAATTTGGGGCCAACACATTTTATTAGAAAAAAAAAATTTTTTTAATTTTCACATCCCAGCGGTAGTAAATTTGGTGAAACCAATGTGGGTTCAAAATGCTGACTTGAGAGGTCCAGTTTCCAAAATTAGGTCATTTATTGGGGTTTTCCACTGCGCTGGTACCTCAGGGGCTCTGTCAATGTGACATGGTGCCTGAAACCAATTCCAGCAGAATCGGTCCTATGAAAAGCTCAATGGTGCTCCTTCACTGCTGTTTGCAAATACAGAAATTAATATCCACATGTGGGGCATTTCCATAGTCGAGAGAAACTGCTTAAATTGTGGTGTGCATTTCTCCTTTAACCCCTTGTAAAAATGAAACATTTTGGGTTAAAGTAAAGACATATATCTTTTCAGACAGGCCAATCACAACTCCTAATGTAAACCCTTCTGTAGTTAGATTCCCTAAAACGTACCCTCTTTTCACGCTCCCACATTACCTCACAGGATATGATGCCGTATCAGACTAACTTTATATGTCCAGGCACCGTCTGCACGTTAAAGGACACGACTGGTGACAGCTCATACAGATTCATATATGTGTAATGACAGTAACCTCTATTACAAAATTGTCTGACCATTGTATAAGCAATACTACCTCTGATGCCGCCCCTGCTACCTCTTGTGTCACCCCCTCTACCTCATAGATTGTAAGCTCTTGTGATCAGGGTCCTCAGTCCCATTGTGTGAATTGACTATTTCTTTGTAATGTATTTTTGTTTGTACTTGAACCCTACAAATTGTACAGTGCTGCAGAATATGTTGGCGCCATATAAATAAAATGTATTATTATTTTATAGATAATGTAATTTTCCATTTTTATGGACCAATCGTGTATAAGACCTGTAGGGTCAAAATACTCACTTATACCCCTTGATAAATTCCTTGAGGGGTCTAGTTTCCAAAATGGGGTCACTTTCTAGAGGTTTCCACTGTTTTGGCACCTCAAGGGCTCTGTAAATGCAACATGGTGCCTGATGGATCCACCAACGCCATTATTTCTTTTCTCTGACACTGCAGATCACATTTAGCCAGACGAAGGTTGTATGACCGAAACGAAGCATTTTTTTTTTATCTTTATTTCCATATTACGGTGTATTGCCTAAACATGGCGTTGCAATTCGTGTAAAGTATTTACTTTTTGTCATATACCACTGCTCTTGTAGCACCAAACTTTTTGTCATGAACTTTTGTATCAAATAATGGCTACCCTTTTGAACATAACTTTCATCTGAGTGTGCAGCAAATATTTTTCTCTTTGACTTGGGTTGGAGAACCCTTTTTGCTAGCACCACAATTCTATTTGAGTGTTTGGTACCAGTACTATTGTCTTCATTGCTTGAAAAAGGCTCAAGTGTCTTGAGCTGAAACATTGCATTTTTGTATGGCCCAAAACCCACATGTGTTACTATTGTCCACGGAGTGCAATCTATTTTAGCATTTTTGTTTATTGAAACTTGCCTATACCTTTAGGCTGGCACCCTTCTATTACTGGTGCGGTGTTTGTTTGGACATTTATATGTGCAGTATGGCTATACCCTTCAACAATTATTAAATGACAGAAGGTACCAAATAACTTACCCCCTGTATGAACCAGTTACTGCAATCACTATCCTCACCACATAATTAATCAGTAACAGAAGATAAAGCCAAGCTACATTCCTTTTATCTATACTGTGCAAGCATGATGAAATCCCCATAGCAAACATTTCTAGCCTGGTGCACACAGAACAAATGGCCGCCTGGCATACACATTTGAAAGGTTAGTAGTAATTTACTAGTGACCTTGACAAACGCCAAGTTCAGGAAATAAGAATATGCATTTAAAGCACAGCATATTTTATTAGTTTTATTAGCGGAGGCACATCATGCTGTGTCATACCATAAATGATGCATTTCTCTTGCTTATATACAGTAGCATAAAGTATATACTGTAGCACCAGCATAACCCAGTGCTGCCAAGCAACAGTACTGACCAATGAGCCAACATGCTGCCATGGACTGTCCGTGAACCTGTCGGCAAAATTTTCATTATTAACCCCTAGGTGACCAGCAATCTATTACGGCACAGCTGCCTAGGTCTTAAGGCACCACACCATAGTAGTACACCGCAGCACCCCGACACCATGACCGGTAAAGGATTGCCGCTGTCTATGACAGCAGACAAACAAACAATCCAGGCACCATATCCACCGCACAATGGCAATTGCTGCTATTGGTCGATCAAATTTGATCAGCCAATAGCAGCTTGCTAGTACAGATACAATGAACAGCACCAGACAGTGATTGGCACCACTTTCGAGAATCAGGGAGGCATGTCATTCTGCCACAAGCACCCCCCTCCCCCCCGACTGCTGCACTACTAGCGTCAATCTCTAAGAAAAGTGCGCAGAATAGTCACTGTGTTGCCACTGTGAGCAACTGAACTCTGGTGCCTCTGTAGTGCCTCCTGGCATCTTCCTCCATCCACTGTCCCTGAAGTCCTTATTTTACTTCATTACTGCCTCCCTCTTCTGCTGGCAGCTGATTAGACAATCATTTTTATTTATTTTTTTCCTTTACTGGAGAATACTCACAATGTCTCCTTGTATGCATCCTGCACCACTGAGCCCTGGTCAGTGACATACGTTACAGACCGGCATCTGCTCAAATTTTTTTAACTGCAGTTTTTTGTTTTTTTTTTGTTCCCCCCCCCCCCAATCTAAATTGTAGTTAGATTGATGCTAGGTTCACACCTGCGTTCGGGGGGTCCATTTGGGGACCCCCCGAACGGAAACCTAATCTGCTTAAAAAAGCGTTTACCCGTGGACCCCATAGACTACAATGGGGTCTGTCGAGTTTCTGCCCGATAAGGACGAAAAATGCGGAAAGTAAAGCACTGCTTGCTTGCAGCGCTTTTCTCTCTGCATTTTTCAATCGGAATGGGGAACGGAATCCCCCAGCGGAGAACGGGTGCAGGTGTGAACCTAGCCTTAGTTAGAATTGCTATAAATAGAGAGAAGTTTCACTTTGAAGCAATCCTCAAATTTCTGCACAACAATAATGCACAGTGCCCATCCCGAGATGCCCCCAACTTTAACTGTCTATTCATAATAAGGCCAGTCATTGACCACTTTAGTGCCAAATTTTCTGCGTTGTACATCCCTTTACAGGACATTACAACAGAGGAGTCCCTGATCAGTTTAAAAAGGAGGCTTAAATTCCGCCAATACCTGCCCAGTAAGAATACAAATTATGCGAGAGTAGCTCAGGGCACACCCACAAGTTTAGGGTATATGAAGGAAGGGATACAACAATTAAAACACTCATAATGCTGTTGGTATATACTATATACATATATATGCAACAGATAGACTTATTTGTTTGCAGGAGAAGTTTACATCTATCTGACAGTAGATGGCGATGTTATTAGTGTTATATGCTGACTAGAGTGTAATGGTATGCTATGTGAGACTTGCTGTACCTTGCTTTTTATCTCTCTATTGTAAAAGGTCCTTTTTACTTTCAAGTTTTGCTGTGTTAACGTTTTGATGCTGTTTACCTCATGTTCTAAGAAGTAAATGCTGATTATCCCATATAATCTACTCTCAAGCTTCTTCTGTGACACAACTATGCAACAAATGCCTCCAAATCCTAGGAGATAGTGTGAAAATAGTGTGGGTTTTGCTGCACCCACTACTGGACCAGGGTTATCACCCATATGTAGATAACTTCTATACAAGCATCCCACTCTTTAGGTGCCTCAGTTCCAGAGGAACTGCGTCTTGTGGGACAGTGCGCAGAAATCAGTGAGGCCTCCCTAGGGCACAGGTTGTGCAACCCCTCAAAAGGGGTGAGAGCAGGGTGGTCTGCAATGAAAACATGCTGTTGGTCAAGAGGATGTCCTTACTGACCACAATTCATGGTAATGGCAGCACCCCTGTCCCTCTATGTGGTACCAGTACTAATACCGCCAAGCCAGACTGTATCCTGGCCTAAGTACATGGGAGAGGTTGATCTATCTGACCAAGTCTTGAAGCTGTATAGTGCCATGAGGAAAGCAAAAGTGTACAAAAAGCTGGCCGTGCACATCCTACAGATGTATAACTCTTTTGTGATATCACAATGTGCAGGCAGGACAGGAACGTTCGTTGAGTTTCAGGAGGAAGTCATCAAGACCCTGATATTTGGGAACCAGGAAGGGCTTGCCCAGGTACTTCTGGAACTGAATGCATCTGTATTGTATCAGGGCAACACTTTCTAAGTGAAGTTCCACAAACTGCAAAGAAAGGGAAGATCAAAAAAAGGTGCACAGTCTGTTCCAAAAAGGGAAGAAGGAAAGAAAATTTATCAGTGTGATACCTGCCCCAAAAAACCTGGCCTGTGCATGAAGGATTGCTTCAGACTGTACCACACATCCATGGATTATTAATTTTATAATTTATTTGCCCAGTTACAGTACAGACCAAAAGTTTGGACACACCTTCTCATTCCAAGAGTTTTCTGTATTTTCATGACTATAAAAATTGTAGATTCACACTGAAGGCATCAAAACTATGAATTAACACATGTGGAATTATATACTTAACAAAAAAGTGTGAAACAACTGAAAATATGTCTTATATTCTAGGTTCTTCAAAGTAGCCACCTTTTGCTTTGATTACTGCTTTGCACACTCTTGACATTCTCTTGAGCTTCAAGAGGTAGTCACCTGAAATGGTTTTCACTTCACAGGTGTGCCCTGTCAGGTTTAACAAGTAGGATTTCTTGCTTTATAAATGGGGTTGGGACCATCAGTTGTGTTGTTCAGAAGTCAGGTGGATACACAGCTGATAGTCCTACTGAATGGAGTGTTAGCTGCTTTTTTCTTGCCATAATACAAATTCTAAGTAAAGAAAAACGAGTAGCCATCATTACTTTAAGAAAAGAAGGTCAGTCAGTCCGAAAAATTGGGAAAACTTTGAAAGTGTCCTCAAGTGCAGTGGCCAAAACCATCAAGCGCTACAAAGAAACTGGCTCACATGAGGACCGCCCCAGGAAAGGAAGACCAAGAGTCACCTCTGCTGCGGAGGATAAGTTCATCCGAGTCACCAGCCTCAGAAATCGCAGGTTAACAGCATCTCAGATTAGAGACCAGGTCAATGCCACACAGAGTTCTAGCAGCAGACCCATCTCTACAACAACTGTTAAGAGGAGACTGTGTGCAGCAGGCCTTCATGGTAAAATAGCTGCTAGGAAACCACTGCTAAGGACAGGCAACAAGCAGAAGAGACTTGTTTGGGCTAAAAAATACAAGGAATGGACATTAGACCTGTGGAAATCTGTGCTTTGGTCTGATGAGTCCAAATTTGAGATCTTTGGTTCCAACCACCGTGTCTTTGTGCGACGCAGAAAAGGTGAACGAATGGACTCTACATGCCTGGTTCCCACCGTGAAGCATGGAGGAGGAGGTGTGAGGGTGTGGGGGTGCTTTACTGGTGACACTGTTGGGGATTTATTCAAAATTGAAGGAATACTGAACCAGCATGGTTACCACAGCATCTTGCAGCGGCATGCTATTCCATCCGGTTTGCGTTTAGTTGGATCATTTATTTTTCAACAGGACAATGACCCCAAACACACCTCCAGACTGTGTAAGGGCTATTTGACCAAGAAGGAGAGTGATGGGGTGCTACGCCAGATGACCTGTCCTCCACAGTCACCAGACCTGAACCCAATCGAGATGTTTTGGGGTGAACTGGACCGCAGAGTGAAGGCAAAAGGGCCAACAAGTGCTAAGCATCTCTGGGAACTGCTTCAAGACTCTTGGAAGACCATTTCAGGTGACTACCTCTTGAAGCTCATCAAGAGAATGCCAAGAGTATGCAAAGCAGTAATCAAAGCAAAAGGTGACTACTTTTAAGAACCTAGAATATAAGACATATTTTCAGTTTCACACTTTTTTGTTAAGTATATAATTCCACATGTGTTAATTCATAGTTTTGATGCCTTCAGTGTGAATCTACAATTTTTATAGTCATGAAAATACAGAAAACTCTTGGAATGAGAAGGTGTGTCCAAACTTTTGGTCTGTACTGTATATCACCTCCTTATTCCATCATGTACTCCGCACAGATATGCCTTTTAACCTCTGTAGTGCATCAATTTCTGGAAAATAAATTAATGGAATACCTGTGAGGTCCAAATGGTCACTTAATATATTTCTTAAGGGGTCTAGCTTTGAAACAAGGTCATTAGTTGGGGGGGGGGGGTTTCACTATTCTGGCACTTCAGGAACGCTGCAAATACAGCATGGCGCCTGAAAACTATTTCAACAAAATCTGTCCTACAAATAGCATTTCGTCCCTTCTGTGTGCATATAAACTGATGTGCACATGTATATGTTGGGAAAAATTGCTTAAATTGTTCTGAGATTCAGGCCCTCTGCAGATTAGTCATGGTTCCTGAAAACTATTACAGTAAAATTTGCCCTCCAAAAACTGTTCTGTCCCACCGTGTGCCATACAACAGTTTACATGCACAAGTGGGACATTTTCATAGTCAAGAGAAATTGGTTAACAAATTGTAAGCGCATTCTCTCTTTTAAACTCTTATAAAATTGAAAATTTTGGCGCTAAAGCATTTTTTTTTAATAAAAACAAGTAACTTTTCACATCCAGATGGTAAAAAAAAAAAAAAAAAATTCTGTGAAACACCTGTAGGGGCAAAGCACTCACTATACCCCTTTACAAATTCCTTGAGGGGTCTAGTTTCCAAAATGGGGTCATTTGAGGGGATTACTCTGTTCTGGCACTCCAGGGTCTCTGCAAATGCAACATGGTGCCTGAAACAGATTCCAGCAAAATCTGCACTCCAAAATCCCAACAGTGCGCCTTCCATTCCGTACCCTATTGTGCTCCCCCTACATCAATTTACATCAACATTTGGGGCATTTCTGTAGTTAGGAGTGTGAAGAATGCCAGCTCGTACATGTCTCCATGTTAGAATCCTTTCTAGGGCGTGCCTGTAGCCATCTTACATTCCTTTCTCAGGTGCTGTCCAGAGAGCTCATCCTCCTAGAAGCTATAATGGGATACGGCTTCTTCTGTGCCTTATCCACTAGCTATGTGCCAGAACTATGTTACAACTTTATACCCAATGATGATATTTTAATTATACTAATCACACTTTCTCTTGGTCTATGCAATGTATAACCACACCTACAATGTATTTAAAACCTCACCTTTCCCTCCATATATACACAATATCTAGCTTTGTTTGTGCGATTCTCTGAGCTGGCTCATATACGAATTGTACTAATTTGGACTTCAATACGATGATATTTAGAGCAGATTGTGCTCATCGGAGAAAATTGTGGGGGACATTATCTCTTTGTGGAAATGCAGAAATTGGGGTTAAAGCAACATTGTATAGGAAAAAAAAATAAAAAAAGTCACTTTCCATTTCACAGCCCAATTCTGTGAAACACATGAAAAGTACTGACAATATCCCTTAATAAATTCCTTCAGAGGTCTAGGTTAAAAAAAAAAAAAAAAAAAAGGGGGGGATTGCACTGTTTTGTCACCATGGGAGCTCTGCAAATAGGACTTGGTTTTTGAAATCTATTCCAGCAAAATCTGGCCTCCAAAATAAACAATTAGTGCTCTTTCCATTACAAATGCTGCCATGTGCCCATATACCAGTGTACCAGCACATATGGGGTATTGTCATGCACAGGAGAAATTGTGTAAATTTTTCATCTTCACAAGGGGTTAAAGCGACATTTTATTGTTTAACCACTTCAGTACGGGGCCAATTTGTGGTCCAGAACCAGACAGTTTTGAGTTTTTATGTATGTGCGGTTTTGAGGGCTGTAACATTTTTATCATCTGCGTTATTCAACTAATTTCTGCATCTTTTTTCGGTGACAGATAGAGCTTTATTTTTATGTTTTTATTTTTGCATGTGTTTTAATTTTTTTTTTTTTTATATCCGGGAAAATATAAACAAAAGAAGAGGGAAAACGTGTCCATTTTTCACTTTTTATCTATTTATTTTTATTTAATACCACAAAGTGCTACTAAAAAAAACAAAAAAAAAAACTTTAAAATAGTTTTTCCTCTCAGTTACGGTAATTTTTATTTTTTATGGTGTCGTAGAGGATGGGGCTATATACTTTAAATAACTGCGTTTTATTGGCGTATTTTTTTTTTTTTTTACATTGTGTCCCCATAAGGTCATAATAGACCTTTGGGGACATCTGATCACAGTTTTTTGTGGGGGAGGCTGATTTCCCCTGAACTGGGGCTGGTACATTTAGCCCCAGTTGCATGAGGAATACAGCCTCCTGTGTAGGACCCAGCAGCTCTTACAGACGCTGATCCCGGTGAATCATGTGATCGTCGGGTCAGAGGGGAGCCGCAACATGATGTTGAGGCTCCTTGAGTGCTGTATACACAGCGTTCGGGAAGGTAATAAACCTTCCCGGCCTTCTCTCTGGGAGCTCAGGCTGAAGTTACAGCCAGCTCCCCATCTCAGCAGCTACACGATTACTACCTTCTGGACATATATACTCTATGGGTGTTCCGGAAGTGGTTAAAAATAAAGTTTCGGTTTCACTTCCTATGGTAAAAATATTTTTGTGAAAACAGCAGTAAAGTGCTCACTATACCCCCTAACAAGTTCCTAGAAGAGGGGTTTAGTTTCCAAAATGGGGTTATTTTGAAGGGGGTTCCCACTGTTCTGGCACTTCAGGGGTTCTGCAAATGCAACATGGTGCCTGAAACAGATTCCAGCAAAATCTGCCCTCCAAAATCCCAATAGCGCTCCTTCCGTTCTTTACCCTACTTGTGTGTCCTTACATCAGTTTACATCATCATGTGGGATAATTTAATGCTTGGGAGAAATTGCATAACAGATTGTGGAATGCGTTTTGTCATTTAACCCCTTGTGAATGTGTAAGTTCAAGGGCTAAATGAATAGGTTAGTGACAGAAATTGAAAAGTGTAAATTTCACCTCCATTTTGTTTTAATTGCTGTGAAAAGCTGAAAGGGTTAAGTTTTCAGAATGGGGTGATTTATGGGGGTTTCTATTAAAGAGGCCTTTCAAGGCCCTGTCAGAATTGAACTAGTCCCTTGAAAAATGGGTTTTGAAAATATTCTTGAAAATTTGGAAAATTACTGCTTGACTAGTATAATATCCGAAAAAAGTGAAAGGGTGATTAAAGTTTGCTGCCGACATAAAGCAGAGATATGGAAAATTATATTTATGAAGTAATTTCAGTAGTATGACTATCTATATGAACAGCATGTAATTTCAAAGCTTGAAAATGACATTTTTTCCCCCCAATTTTTAAAATTTCCTATTTTTTTCATAATTAAAGACAAAACATATTGGCCAAGATTTACCACTGACATGAAGTATGTGTCATGCCAACACAGTCTCAGAATCACACCTTTTAAACGAATGTCACATTGGAATGGCCTTTTTAAAAATGGCGGCCCGGGCAGAGCTGACTGCGCATGCCCGGCCGCCATTTTCCGGTGGTCTGTTACAACGCTGCGATGCAGTGAAAGACAGAAGATACAGAGAACAGGAAGAGGGGAGTGAAAAACGGACTAAGGGGTGGTGGTGGTACTCGCAGCACAGGGGAAATGCCCGTGATGGTAATTAGCATAACTGAAGAAACAAATTTTTATCAGAAACGGCTGGGAGAAGAAAAGAATGGAAGGTAGGAGTAGAATGGCCTTTTTAAATGCCATTCCAACGTGACAGTTTAAAAGGTGTTTTGTTTTTGTTTCTTTTAATGATAGACTCCCTTTAAAAGGTATTGTTCCTTTGACTGAGCCACTGTACTGCCCACTAATTTAAAGGAAGAATTTTCATTATTCAAGGGGTTGTTCCATGAACAAGACTTATTCCCAATCCCTGTCCTGTGCATAAGCATCTGATCACTGGGATTCCCATTGCTTGGTCCCTCACTGATAATGAGAACGGGAGTCCTGTATAGCTTGATTTGAATGGAGCATCTCTATGAAGACAATGAAGTGTAGTCCTAGGATAGGGGACAAGTTTTGATCATGGGACATCATCTTGGAAACTAATACAATGATGTTACAGAGCTTTTAAATAGGAGGCAAAAAGTGAAGTTATAACACAGGTGTGTTACTTGGGCAGTGCTGCAGCAATGACTAGATACCCTTAATTGAAGCCCTGCTTAGCATGTAAAGTCTGGGCTGAGTCAGTCAATCAAGTAAATGTGGGTGTAATTATAGTCAAAACTGTACTAACCATGACTAGTCACCGCTGTAGCATAGGAGCTTATGGTATACTGGCTTACATTAAACTCAATGAGCTGAATGTACATTAGTTTCCACATCACAGTCTAGTGTAATTTTTTTTTCCCCACATGTAATAAGAATTTTATAACCAAAAAAAATATAATTTGGTCAGTCTATATTGTACATATTAACGTCTAATGATACTAAAGGTTTATGGCCCACAATTAATTAGCTAAATATAAAGAAACAGTATACCTATTGTATATATCATCATCTTCTCCTCCCCATCCCCAGTAATTGTTGGGAAATCCATTGATTTTTTGAAATTGTTCTTTGCTTAAGGCAGATACACCTCCAAAATACTGGTTGTATGGTAACCTGAAAAAAAACAAACAAAATAAAACAAACACAAGAGAACAACTAAACAAACATCATTACATAGCATCACCCCTTGAAGACACGGCAATTTCTGGCATTTTGTTTTTTCCCACCCAGCCTTCCAAAAGTTATTTATGCTTTCGTTAGGAATTGTAAAAGGGCTTATTTTTTTGCAGGAAATTTTGTATAATGCACTGGGAAGTTGGAAAAAAAAAACAAAAAAAAAAAAAACAAAAAAAAAAAACTAACTTCAGTGGAATAAAAAATAAAAAAAAATATGCAATTGTGCCACTTTCTTACAGGCTTAATTTTTATAGTATTCACTGAGTGGTTAAAATGACAAGTTAGAGTTCATTTACACTACCGTTAGGACTATTTCTTCAGTTAAAAAAAAAAAAAAGGATATATATGCAATTCATGTATTATATAAATAATATATTCCTTATCCTTTATGATTTGCCACCACTCTATTAAATTGCAGGGGACAGTGATCTCTGGATCGTCCCATATACATGAATGGAACAGCGGCGGAGCATACATACTGCTACTCCATTCATATACGGTATCATTCCAAAAGCCATAACTCTTATTTTGCTGTCTAGTTAGCAGTATGATAGATTTTATTGTGTGTACAGGATCAATTGTTTTTTATTGACACCATTTTATGGAATATATAATATATTAACTTGCCCCTAGCATGGCTTAATAGAGCACAGTCCTATGGCAGACTCAGTGGTTCGCATGCACCTCTTCTGAAGTTTGCTGGAGTAAAACGAGCCAAAATTTACCAAGATATGGGAGTATGAAACAATACTTAAAAGGGGTTGTACAGGAGAAGTAAAAAAAAAAAAAAAAAAAAAAAAAAACACACACACACACACACACACACACACACACACACACACACACACACACACACACATCCGTCCCCGATGCCTCCCAGTGCGGTCAGCGCGCTGGTTTTCTTCCGGTGACTGGACCGCTTCCCCAACCTAATTTAATTTTTTTTTTTTTTTTTTTATCCTGGACAACCTCTAACTTCCCCCGTAGCCTTTATATAACATATTTAGAGACTGAGTGGTATAAGAAGTGTGTGTAACAGCTTCTCCTGAAGCATATGTAAAAAATGATGCCTTACCCGAACCCAAATTTATCCATGGATACAGACAAGTGTCTGGGTTGGCTGTAACACTTATAGATGTTTCGGTCATCCATAGGGATAAGGTCAACGTCGCTGAACACGAAGCAATCATAATCATATTCTTTCAAAGCTTCCATATATCCGACATTGAGCAGTTTAGCACGGTTGAAAGTTGCATCTCCATCCTTGAAGTGTGGAAATAAAATAAAACCGGTATGCATTTTAATTTCATGTTTTTTAAGCCTCTAAAAGCAATCTTAAAAACTACTATTGCGCAACTGATATCCAACTAGTTTCTTTGACATCAGGGAAACACTACAGTCCCTGACAGAAGTTCTGTCGCTTATCCATGTTGTGGAATCAAAAGCTTATAACCTGACTTTAAATTCATCCATTTGGTTTTAGAAATGACTCATATGAAAGCTGAAACCCTCCCAAATGATTTTTTGGTTAAGAAAATAAATTGGCTTCACTGCTGAAATATTCATCATTTAATGAACACAGAAAGGTCAGATTTTGGCAAGACAAAAGTTTTGGTCGCACACATAAAGTAATGTGAAAATCAAACCAATAATTCTGTTCAAAAACAAAGATATGTTTCATAACATTGGTGAATGAAGTTGTGGTGCTATTCGAGCCATATTTAATATTTTGTGTTACTTCCATGAGCTTGAAGGACTGCATCCATGCGTTTCAACAATGATTCATACAATTTATTGATGAAGTCATCAGGAATAGCAAAGAATGCAGTCTTACATGCCTCCCAGAGTTTGGTTTTGTCTGCCAAGCTTCCTCTTTCATCCTACCCCAAACATGCTCAATGATGTTCATGTCTGGTGACTGGGCTGGCCAGTCCTGGAGCACCTTGATCATCTTTGCCTTGAACTTTAATGTAGAGATGGATGTATGAGATGGAGCACCATCCTGCTGCAAAATTTGACCCCTTTTATGATTGGGAATGTAAGAGGAAGCTAATACTTCTTGATATTTTAGGCTATTGATATTGCCTTCCACCTTGCAAATGTTTTGCATACCCCCATACTGAATGTAACCCCAGACCATGATCTTTCCACCACCAAACTTCACGGTTTTCTGGGTGCATCTTGGATCCATACAGGCTCCAGTAGGTCTCCTGCAGTATTTGCGGCGGCTGTGGTGTAATTCAACTGAAGATTCATCTGAGAAATCCACCTTCTGCCACTTTTCCAGCGTCCATCCGTTTAGCAGGCTGTGGGCTGCTTTTTGTTTAGTACTGGCTTCTGGGCACTGATTCGACCATGGAGGCCATTTTGAGACAGAATCCTACAAACTGTTCTAGTTGACACAGGGACTTGAGGTGACCAGGCCTGTTGGAGCTCTGCTGCAGTGGAAGAGGGGCTGGCTTTTGATTTTCTAACCAACAAACGTTCCTCCTGAGCAGTTGTCTTGCGGGGTCTGCCGGACCTGGGCTTGTCAAAAACATCTCCAGTCTGTTCAAATCTTTGTACTTGATGCAGAGACACATTAAAGGTGCCAGCCACCTCTGCAGTGGATCTGGTCTTCAGCCTCTTGATAATCAAGGCTTTGGTCGCAGGGTTGATTTTTGGCATGTTGTCAGAGGTGAAGTTGCAGTTCAAGTAAGTGAAGGTCTGGGGTGCTGGAGTTCTTTTTATACACACCCACTAATTAACCGATCAATTAGTGAGCACAGGTGAGGCTTTAAACTAGGATTGGGTGCATTATATGACAAGGCAACAAAACTTTTGTCTTGCCAAAATCTGACCTTTCTGTGTTCATTAAATGATGAATATTTTAGCAGTGAAGCCAATTTATTTTTTTAACCAAAAAATCATTTGGGAAGGTTTCAGCTTTCATATGAGTCATTTCTAAAACCAATGGATGAATTTAAAGTCAGGTTATAAGCTTTTGATTCCACAACATGGATAAGCGACAGAACTTCTGTCAGGGACTGTACTATATTGCATACACATTGTGTGATATATCCACAATTGTTACTTTAAACCTATTTTTACAGAGAAATGATATCAACATAATTAATTTCTCAAGTGTTTGATAATCTGGAATGCAGAGTATTACAGAATTTAAAACTGGCACATCAAAGTGAGTGGTGAATGGGGCGAAAAAATCCTTACTTCACTTCAGTTTTATTGCGTTTGTCATTGCAAATGAGATAGCCTGAACAAGTATTTACACACACGCCTTTTAAATCATCCTTTGTACAATTACATGTGCCAGAAGTATACTAAGCATCTGTTACGTGGAATGGGTGAGAGTAATGACCCACTATCTAGCAGTGTATTGACTTTGTAAAGACGACAGGGTAAGAATGTAATTTCATGACATCTTTGTGTTATATGTTTTACAAGATTTTTTAATAGACTTTAGTCACTAAGAATGAAAATCTAGACAAATCCACTAAGTACAACCTATTAACTGTTGATCCAGTGACAGGAAAAGCAAGCCCTGAGATACTTGTGAACCGTTCCCATTACATGGTTACAATGGTTATATCCGACACACATGCTATAAGTGTATAGAATATTTCATGCCCTGTACTAGACTGTTGCTTGGTACAATGTAATTCCCACTCGCCGACGAACATTAAAACTGGAGCTCTCTCATGCCTGTCCCATAACTGATGCAAACATCAAAGAAAGACTCCAATTATAGAGCAGCATAAGAATTACATCCCAAGAGAAAACAAAGGATGATTATAGGTTTCTAAGGAAAACATTCCTTAGAGAGCATTTATGACTCCATTACAAAGGAACCTTTTGTGCTTGACAAATCTACTGTGCAACTGACGATGTCTTGCATGGAAAACGTGTATTTTAGGAAAGTATTACAGGTGCAATGCAGCAAATCTCAAAAAACAAGAGTATCTCCAATACAGTAGAGTAAAACGAGGCTGTCATATCAAAGAATGAAAAGAAACCTAGTGTAGCATCTGCGGTCAGGCTTGGGATATCTAATATGCATGTTTCCCATTATCTGCACATACAGAAATAGAATTAACTTAAGCAACAGCCAGCAAAGTTATGTTATGGGTTGTGTCCAATGCAAAGAGAAGCGATACTGTATGTACATTCATGGGCAAGGCAAAATATAAATATATAGGAGTAGCTGTTTTTTTTTTTTTTTTGACAGTTAAAAATAACATGTCAGTTTCAGTTTCTGTCATCTGGAACATTTTGCTGACACTCGCCTTGCAGGTGGGTACAGGAGAGCGAGAAATCATCAGTTTATAGCTGAGCTCTTCAGTGCCGCCTCCTTGTTCATCTACAGACAGAAAGAGCGGGGGAGGGGGGAGAAAGATAGGAAAAATATAGATGAGGAAACGTTAGAAAGAAAGTCAGCATAGCAGAGAAAACAGAACAGCAAAATGGCTCCCCTTTGTGTACATTATACATCAGCAGTGACTGACAGTTATTATGTCCCATCAACTGTAGCCATGCTAAGAAAGACATGGCTCTTAAACTGTACAGTACTCCTCAGAAATACAAAGGTAAAGGTTTTCAGACATATATATGGGAAAGTAATGATTGGGCACTTTTATTTGGACTATAAAGAACAGTATATTTAGCTTCTCTGATAACTGATAAAATGCAGTACATCTTAAAGATGTCCACCCATTGTGCAGGGAACTGCAGCAAAGCTATATTTAAAACAATAAAACTTTTGGACAGCATTTGTGTCCTTAAGTTTTGTAATATACTGTATTAACAAATGTCTCCTTTCTGTGAAATCCTGCATCTCTTTATTCTTTCCCTGGTTTCTGTATTGAGAGCGATTTCTTCCTCTGAGTAACTGTGCTTGGAGTACGGGGATGGGGAAATGCAGAGAAAATGAGAGGAGGGTCACTTCAAACAGTTATATCTTGGATGTTATAAAACGTAGAAACTTGCTTTTGGTGTCATATGAAAGAGAAATTTCTCTTATTTGACACTAAGGTTGTGCTATATAATTTCCATAGATAACACTAGTCGAAAACAGTCCGGATTGGGATATTTCTATCCCACCTCCATCCCACCCAGATGTGTCTCCCTCCAGATTAGAGTGAGAACATTCAACCTGTTCCCCATGTGACTACCAGGCAGAAGGAAGTAATGGAACCACATGAGTTAAAGATGTATTCCCACCTTGGCATTTATGGGTATATCAACCTTTGTCACCCACATGTATCTAATGGGAGACTACTCATAGCCACAGTGAAAATGAGAGGGCAGTCTACGCATGGGTCTCTCCATTCACTTGTATGGCACTTCCAAAAATACCTGCTCTCTGTACGGGGCAAATTGATCTGCGCAAGCATGTCCACCTTACAACGGTACAGACGGTAGATGAAGCATAGAAAAAAACCCAAAAAAAAACAATTCAATTAATGCCCAGTTCTAAACTGGTCTCCATTTCAACACTATTGTCTTGCCCATACAGTGCTTTGTATCACTTTGCTCTTGCAAATCTAGCTGCAATCAGAAAGGTCAAAGACTTAAAAAGCCACAATTTTATTTATCTTCACCCTCCAACATGGTTCACAGATTTAGTGTCTGGCGAGGCCTGTAAATGACATCATAGGTAGACCTCAACTATGAGAGACAAAATGAGAAAACAAATCCAGAAAAATCACATTGTCTGATTTTTAAAGAATTTATTTGCAAATTATGGTGGAAAATAAGTATTTGGTCACCTACAAACAAGCAAGATTTCTGGCTCTCACAGACCTGTAACTTCTTCTTTAAGAGTCTCCTCTGTCCTCCACTCATTACCTGTAGTAATGGCTCCTGTTTGACATTGTTATCAGTATAAAAGACACCTATCCACAACCTCAGTCACACTCCAAACTCCACTATGGTGAAGACCAAAGAGCTGTGGAAGGACACCAGAAACAAAATTGTAGACCTGCACCAGGCTGGGAAGACTGAATCTGCAATAGGCAGAAAACGTTTGACCTCTGTCATTGCCAACAAAGGATATATAACAAAGTACTGAGATGAACTTTTGTTATTGACCAAATACTTATTTTCCACCATAATTTGCAAATAAATTATTTAAAAATCAGACAATGTGATTTTCTGGATTTGTTTTCTCATTTTGTCTCTCATAGTTGAGGTCTACCTATGATGTCAATTACAGGCCTCATCTTTTTAAGTGGGAGAACTTGCACAATTGGTGGCTGACTACTTTTTTTCCCCACTGTAGGTAATTTTTTTTTCTTATAAAAATAGGAGATATTCCTAAACTGTATTTAAATCTCCTTTGCTATACAGTTGTGCTATATGAGAACGAAGGATACAGTATACCTTATTTATTAGTGAAACAATTATGGTAATACTACATTTATCATTCACATAGAACAAGATATTTCATGGTGCACCTTTGAGCTGGATCAAAGTGCATATGTAAATATTCTGAAAAGATTAACCCCTTCCCACTCTGCGCCGTAATAGTACGTCGCCGCATGTATATAGTTCATGCTCAGTACTATTACGGCACTGTAATGCCGCGGGCACAGAAGCTGTACCTGTGGCAATACATCATGCTCTCGGCTGTATCACAGCGCAAAGGTGTGGGACCAGCTGGATGCCGTGATCAATAGCGATTACAGCATCCAGGGGCAAAATCGACCCCCCCATCCCCCCTCGTGAAAAGATCATGGGTTCCGAGGGGTTGCCATGGCAGACAGGAGACCAGGCCACGGCCTTGTGACTTCCTATGTACAGTTCCCATAGGAACTATTGTGTGATGTTCTGAAACATATTGCAGAATATATATTCTGCTATGTATTGCAGGACACTGCAGAGGGGATCTGAGATCCCAGTTTAAAGTCCCCTTGTGGGACATGTAAAAAAAAAACCAAAAAAAAAAAAAAACACAGTAAAAACACTTTTTTCTCAAGATGGCGCCGCTTGAGTGGCAGCCTGTTGCAGCTGCTCCTGCTCACCTCAAGCTTTCTCTTTTCCTTTCTTTATTTTGCCTTATTACTCTATGTAAGGTGCATTGCACTATGAAGAACCATATGAGGACTTGGACTTTTGAAATCCTTTTGGTTTGTTTTGTTGTGCTTTCAATGGGAACTATTGTGTCAGATCATCCTGCCTGTGGCCAAGATTCTTTTGTCTTCTCCAGGGATGAACTGTTGCAGCTTAGAGACACAGCAGGGCTGCATGCTACTAGACCAGACATTGCCAGGCAACTTAGGGAGGCGCATGTCTCTCGAACGAAGGATGACGTCAAGAAGAGGCGTCTGCTAAAGAAGAAGAAAGGCGGCGCGGTAAATTCAAAAATGCATCAGAGCACAGGGGACGCCCCCTGTGCATACTAAAGATGCATTAGCGTAAAGATAAAAATCAACATTTCTTCTAAACGGCAGCGAGGAGCGAAACAGAGGTAGGCGAAGAATAGCCTTTATAAAGGCTATTACGACCGATGTGGTCTTACTAAAATTGGCCTTTCTGAATGATAGGATCCCTAGGGTTAATCAGTGCACCCAAATACCTTTAGCAGTGTTTTGAGTGATTTCCGGGTTTCTCTGGGACCTCCTGGCATCCTCTGCATTTGTTTACATGGTGTAGCTTCCTGCTGTCTTAGCTAATGCAATGCATCATGGTAGCCGTAGGCTATTTAGATTAGTGTAGGAATTCCATTTTTTCCAGGACAACACCTTCAATCTATATATCGATGTGCCAAAATATCAAAGAAATAACTTTCTTCAGGTTAATTATCAATGAATCATCATACTTGGGATTTAAAGGGGTTGTCAAGTTTAAGACAAATATTGAGAGACAGATATTTGTATAAGAAATGTATACAATTTACAATATGCCTTCTGTATCGATTCCTCTTGGTTTTCTAGATCTCTGCTTGCTGTCATTCATTCTGCTTACTGCCAGTGGATAAAGATCAGTCCATGGTCATGTGATGTACACAGGTGCACAGGTCGGTACCAGGCACATGTCTGATTACTGTGGCTATAAGATGGCATGAGATGGAGAATTTGTGGCAGAGATGGAAGGCAGATTGCCACATGCCTGGTGGAAAAGAGGTCCCCATCTCCCTTTCCCAGCCTGCCGTGTACCGCGGCACCTGGTCACTATCAAGAGTCGAAAAACAGATGGTACACAATAACCTATACGCATACAAAGCGGGTTACCTGGGAAACCCACAGACCCCATAGACTATAATGGGGTCCATGTGGTTTCCACACAAAGCAAGCAGAGAGGAAAGTAGTGCAGTGCACTATAGCCTATGGGGTCCGCGGGTTTCCCAGGTAAACCACTTTTTGATGCGTATAGGTTTCTGTTCGGGCAGGGTCCCCAAGCAGACTCCCCGAACGCAGATGTGAACCGTGCCTTATGAAAGTTTTTTTTGAGACACATTGTACTTCGTGTCAAATTTTGGTCAACATGTTTGGTCTTTGATTATTAAAGAAAATAGGAAATTTGGGGGAAAAAAAAAAAAAAATGCAGTTTTCAAACTTTGAAATTGCATGCCTACCCATACTACCCAAATTACTTCATAAATTTAAATTTACCATATCTCTGTTTTATGTTGCAATCAAACTTTAATCCCCTTTTCATTTTTCTCAGCTATTCTAAAGCTTACAAGTCAAGCAGTAATTTTCCAAGAATATTTCCAAAACATTTTTCAATGAACCAATTCAGTTCTGAAGGGATCTTGAAATGCCTCTCTAATAGAAACAGCCATAAAATCACCCCATTCTCAAAACTGCACTCCTGGAAGAATTCAAAACAGAATTTAGAAAGTTTCTTAACCCTTTCAGCAATTCACAGCAATTAAAACAAAATGCAGGTCAAATTTACATTTTTCAAATTTCTCCCAAGCATGAAATTATCCCACATGAGAATGTAAACAGATGTATGGACACACAGTAGGGTAAAGAACGGAAGGAGCGCTATTGGGATTTTGGAGGGCAGATTTTGCTGGAATCTGTTTCAGGCACCATGTTGCATTTGCAGAGCCTCTGAAAAATAACCTAGACCCCTCCAGGAATTTATCAAGGGGTATGGTAAGCACTTTGACCCTACAGGTGCTTCAAAGATTTTTTTTTTTTTACCATCAAGATGTAAAAATGAAAAACTATTTTTTTTTTTTTTTTTTTACAATAAAAAGTGACTTTAGCCCCAAATCTTCACAAAGGGTTTAAAGGAGAAATTTCACCCCACGTTTTGTTGCACAATTTTTCCTGAACAGGACAATACCCCTTACTGTATATGTGCTGGTACATTGATGTACGGGCACATGGTAGAGCTCGGAACAGAAAGAGCGTTAATTGGCTTTTGGAGGGCAGATTTTGCTGAAAGAGTTTTCAGGTACCATGTCCCATTTGCAGAGCCCTTAAGGTGCCAAAACAGTGGAAACCCCCAAAATGTGACCCCATTTTGTAAACTAGACCCCTCAAGGAATTTGTAAAGGGGTATAGTGAGTACTTTGACTTTTCATGTGTTATGCAGAATTGGGTTGGGAAAATTGTAAATAATATTTTATATGTTATTCTATAAAATGTTGCTTTTACTGCAATTGTTGCATTTCTGCAAGGGGTTAAAAAGAGAAAATGCACCCCACAATTTGTTAAGCATTTTTTCCCAACTACAGAAATACCCCACATGTGGATGTAAACTGATGCATGGGCACACATTGGGACAAAACAGTTTTTGGAGGACAGAATTTGTTGCAATAGTTTTCAGGCCATGTCCCATTTGCAGGGGCCCCTGAAGAACAAGAACAGTGAAAACCCCCAAATGACCTCAGTTTGAAAACTAGACCCCTTAAGAAATTTATCAAGGGGTATAGTGAGCGTTTAGACCCAACAGGTTAATTTATTTTTCCAGAAATTGATGGACAACAGAGGTTGAAAGGTAAACCTGTGCAGATTACATAACGGTATAAAGGAGGAGATATACCATAGAAGATAAATTAATAATCCATGGATGTTTGGTACAGTCTGAAGCAATCCTTGATGCACAGACCAGATTTTTCAGGGCAGGTGTCACACTGATAAATTGTGTCTTTCCTTATTCCCCTTTTGGAACAGACTCTGCACCTTTTTTGGGTATTCCCTTTCTTTGCAGTTTGTGGGACTTCACTGGGAAAATGGTGCCCTGGTACGATACAGGCACCTTCAGTTCCAGAAGTACTGGGGCCAGGCCCTTCCTGGTTCCCAAGAATCAGAGCCTTGAAAACTTCCTGCCCTGCCTGCAGATCGAAATATCACAAAAGCATTATACAGTGCCATCTGTACAATGTGCATGGACAGCTTTTTGTACCACACTTTTGTTTTTCGCTTGACATTGTATGGCTTCAAGACTATCAGATAGAACGCCTCCCATGTACTTATTGTATGCCAGGATACAGTCTGGCTTGGGGGTAAGGGTACTGGTACCACGAAGGGTGCTGCCATTGCCATAAATTGTGGTCAGTACAAAGGACATCCCTCTTTGCCCTTATACTTGACCAATAGCATATTCTTATTGCAGACCGCCCTATTCTCACCCCTTTGGAGGCCCTGCACAAGCTGTGCCCTAGGGAGGCCTCTCTGATAATTGAGCGCTGTCCCACAAGACGCAGTTCCTCTGGAACTGAGGCACCTAAAGAGTGGGAAGTTATCCACATATAGGTGAAAACCCTGATCCAGCAGTGGGTGCAGCAAAGACCACACTATTTTCCCACTAACTCCTAGGATTGGGAGGCATTCTGAGGGCTCAATTCTTGTATCCCTTCCTTCATAAATCCTAAACTTGTGGGTGTACCCTAGGCTGCTCTCGCACAATTCGTACATTTTAATGCCGTACCGTGCCCTCTTACTGAGTAAATATTGGTGAAATTTTAACCTCCCTTTGAAACTGATCAGGGACTCATCTATGGAAATGCTCTGCCCCAGGATGTATGATGCTGCAAATTTGGCACTAAAGTGGTAAATGAGTTGCCTGACTTTGAATAGTCGGTCAAAATTGGGGCATCTCGGGGCGGGCACTGTGCATTATCGTTATAATGCAGAAATTTGAGGATCACTTCAAATAGTGTCCTGGTTATAACCATTCTATGGATTGGAGTATTATACAAGATGTCTTTACTCCAATACTGTCTAAATTTGTGTTTTCATTTTTTACTATGCACATCTGCAGAACCCACAAAATCTTCATCTCTGCTGCATTTACTGGGGTCCACCTACTATGATGCCTAGCATAAAAAAACAAAAAAAAAACAAAAAACACAGACACACACACACACAAACGACTTTGAAAAAGGAATCTGAAGCTCATAATTTTCACATTTGTTCTGCAGTTTTGAAAGCTATTTCAGCAATAGTTCTGGGGTGTCTCCTTGGGGCGCCGGTACTATTGTTTTTTGAGTAACCTGCCAGCACAGATGATCTGTGCTGGCAAACTATTATTGACCAATAGCAGCGTTTGCCATGTCTGGGGGGGTGGGGGGGGGAGAAGGGTGTTTCACACGAGTTGCCATGAGACTCAGGCAGCTGCGTTGTAATAGTACGGCGCTCGTTGCCTAGGGGTTAAACATCTTTGCAGAGATCAGTATACGCCTTAGGCTCCATTCAGATCTGCTACACTGATTATATATACACAGTGGGGGTGAAAAAAAAAAAATAATATGTAGTCAGCCACCAATTGTGCAAGTTCTCCCACTTAAAAAGATGAGGCCGGCCTGTAATTGACATCATAGGTAGACCTCAATATGAGAGACAAAATGAGAAAAATCCAGAAAAATCACATTTTTTTTTTTTTTTTTAAGAAATTTACAAATTATGGTAGAAGTATTTGGTCACCTACAAACAAGCAAGATTTCTGGCTCTCACAGACCTGTAACGTCTTCTTTAAGAGGCTCCTCTGTCTTCCACTCATTACCTGTAGTAATGGCACCTGTTTGACATTGTTATCAGTATAAAAGACTCCTGTCCACAACCTCAAAACAGTCACACTCCAAACTCCACTATGGTGAAGACCAAAGAGCTGTGGAAGGACACCAGAAACAAAATTGTAGACCTGCACCAGGCTGGGAAGAATGAATCTGCAATAGGCAAGCAGCTTGGTGTGAAGAAATCAACTGTGGGAGCAATAATTAGAAAATGGAAGACATACAAGACCACTGATAATCTCCCTCGATCAGGGGCTCCACGCAAAATCTTACCCCGTGGGGTCAAAATGATCACAAGAACGGTGAGCAAAAATCCCAGAGCCACACGGGGGGGACCTAGTGAATGACCTGCAGAAAGCTGGGACTAACGTAACAAAGGCTACCATCAGTAACACACTACGCCGCCAGGGATTCAGATCCTGCAGTGCCAGACGTGTCCCCCTGCTTAAGCCAGTACATATCCAGGCTCGTCTGAAGTTTGCTAGAGAGCATTTGGATGTTCCAGAAGAGTATTGGGAGAATGTTATATGGTCAGATGAAACCAAAGTAGAACTGTTTGGTAGAAACACAGCTCGTCATGTTTGGAGGAGAGTGAATGCTGAGTTGCATCCAAAGAACACCATACCTACTGTGAAGCATGGGGGTGGCAACATCATGCTTTGGGGCTGTTTCTCTGCAAAGGGACCAGGACGAGTGATCCATGTACATGAAAGAATGAATGGGGCCATGTATTGTGAGATTTTGAATGCAAACCTCCTTCCATCAGCAAGGGCACTGAAGATGAAACGTGGCTGGGTCTTTCAGCATGACAGTGATCCCAAGCACACCGCCAGGGAAACGAAGGTGTGGCTTCGTAAGATTTTCAGTGATAGACCAACACAAAGTAGCAGATAATTGTGAAGTGAAACGGAAATGATACATGGTTTTCAAAATTTTAAATCAAATACAAAACTGAAAAGTGTGACATGCAAAAGTATTCATGCCCCACCTCATATCAATACTTTGTAGAGCCACCTTTCACTGCAGTTACAGATGCAAGTCTTTTGGGGTCTGTCTCTACCAGCTTTGCTCATCTAGAGACTGAGATTTTTCCCCATTTTCCTTTGCAAAGTAGCTCAAGCTCAGCCAGATTGGATGGAGAGCGTCTGTGAACAGCTATTTTCATGTCTTGCCACAGATGCTCAATGGGATTTAGGTCTGGATTTTGGCTGGGCCATTCTAACACATGAATATTCTTTGATCTAAACCCTTCCACTGTAGCTCTGGCTGTATGTTTAGGGTCATTGTCTTACTGGAAGGTGAATCTCCATCCCAGTCTCAAGTCTTTTGCAGCCTCCAACAGATTTTCTTCCAGGATTACCCTGTATTTAGCTCCATACATCTTCCCATCAACGCTGACCCTCTTCCCTGCTGAAGAAAAGCCTCACTACAGCAAGATGCTGCCACCAGCACCATGTTTTGGGGATGGTGTGTACAGGGTGATGAGCAGTGTTACTTTTCCACCACACATAGCGCTTTGCATTTAGGCCAAAAATTTCAACTTTGGTATTATCTGACCAGAACACCTTACACATGTTTGCTGTGTCCCCTATATGATTTGTGGCAAACTGCAAACAGCACTTATGTCTTTCTTTCAACAATTGTCTTCTTGCCACCCTTCCAGATTTGTGGCGTGCATGCCTTATAGTTGTCCTGTGGACAGATTGTCCCACCTGAGCTATGGATTTCTGCAGCTTCTCTAGAGTGATCATGGGCCTCTTGGTTGCTTCTCTGACCAGTGCTTTCCTTGCTCGATCTGTCAGTTTAGATGGACGGCCGTGTCTTGGTAGGTTTGCAGTTGTAGAATACTTTTTCCATTTATGGATAATTGATTGAACATTGATCCTTGGGATGCTCAAAGCTTGGGATATGTTTTTATAACCTAACCCTGCTTTAAAGTTCTCCACAACTTTATCTCTGATCTGAATACTTTTGCATAGCATTTTCGGTATAGGTAAAATAGAGGCAGAAAGTCCGCAGAGAAAAAGTCTGCAAAATCACAATGAAAAACCAGATGCGTTTCTGCCACGTTTTTTTCCCACAGCGCCTTATCCTTAAAGGGGTTGTCCGGCATAAATTTAAAATTAAAACCTAAACTAAGCCATCCCTCCCCACGCCTAACTTCTAATTGACTTCATTATAATATTAAAAAATAAATAAATAATAATATAGTATATACCTGATGATCCGGAAACAAAGCATCACCACTACTCCCCTCGTCCCCCTCATACTTACCCACCATCTTCAGTCTTCTGGCATGAAGCGACACTTCCTATGCTTCTGCCGACGCAATAGAGCAGTCACTGGCAGAAGCGAAGAGCGCATACCACGCATGAGCAACAAGTGCACAGAAGATGATGCTAGCGGGACCGAAGAAAGTGAACTCCAGGACACAGAAGACAGGCAAGTATGATGGGGCTGAGTTAAGTAGATAGAGCAGTTGTCCAGGGGCTAGCTAGGGAAATGGGGGGGGGGGTGTGAGGGTGATCATGGGAGTTGTAGGCTAGGGAAGCAGGAAGCTAGCCATGTAAACAAATGCAGAGAATGCTAAGAGCTCCCACAGAAGTCAGAAATCACTCAAAACACTTGTAAAGGTATTTTGGTGCAATTATTAACCCATTAATAGCACTAAAATTCTGATTATTTACACTGCATTGGTGGGCATATGCATAGGTTGACAGCTCTGAATAGTCAATCCTGGGGCAGGATCAACACCTGGGAGGAAGATGCCAGGCTGCCAAAAGGACATCATGCCCCACACCTTCAGATAGTAGCATAACTGATTGCGGCATCTAAGGAGTTAACACCTGCAATCAGATGTTGGCACTAACTGCGATGTTACTCGACAGGTGACCTGAACTTATGTGGGGCTTCCGGGTGTTGAGTGACATCACGAAGCCCGAGCGTGGACAGAGGGCTGGGCTTCTTCTTTAGCTGAGCGGATCTACTTGGCCTGTACATGGGCTTTAGGGGCATGTAATGAATATGTCACCGAAGCCCAAAGCAAAGATTACATGCCCTTAAAGCCCATTACAGCTAATGTGCATATTTTTAAAAGTTGTTTTTTTTCCTCAATAACGGGGCAGACTGAACAAAAAAAAAAAAAAAAAAAATCTTTGGAAAGTGTATGCAAAGCCCAGCAAGGTAATGAGTGTAGTTTATCATGCTATTTCTTGCTGACAGACTCCCTTTAAAGGGGGTAAGGCAGAGAGAAATAAAGCTTACTAGTGTATTTACTGCACTGGATTAGCTTTATTACTAAAATAAGCAGGTCCCTTGTAGTAGAGTGGAGTTGGTCATGTGACCGAGAACCAGAGCATCAGCAGGTGAGGTAGAGGAACAACAACTCTGGCCTTCCCTGCTGTGCTCTGCAGGCAATAATCTGGGCTCCAAGGGACCTAGTTAAATATTAGTAATAAAGCTTATTTAGTGCAGGGAAGGCACAGGTAAGCTTTATTTTTTCCCTGAAAAATCAGTATGAAGCATAATGCATCTACCATGATCACTACCTGTGAGCCTTGCTATTTGTAGGTTACCAACAAACCTCACCCACATAGGTTGACAGATTGTGTGTACCCACACAGAAATGGGGAAATTTGTCAAAACAGAAGAAGGGGAAGATTTAACAAGACTAGAATTTCAAACATCATCCCTTGGGCACCAGGGAAAAGACGTGTCTCATTAAGCAGCATATGAATTCATTAGGTGCATCTCCTGCACTCCATACTACACCAATAGGAGCTGGTGTACATTTGCGCTATAATTTACACCAGCTTCTTGGCAGAAATCGGCTGGGCTGTTGGAGATCTTGAGATTTTTATCATGCATGATGAATGATTAACACCAACAGGCTGCATTGTTAAATCACTTCTTTGTAATCCAAGGATAATATAGGATTTGCTAGTTTGATGTGAAGAAAAGCAACATTAAAAAACCTACCTGATTTATGACAAAGACACCATAGTCGAGTTGCTGCCTTTGCAAAATGGGATGCAGGTAATGAAGCCAGTACTTGAAATGTTCATCACGTTTTCGAAATGGTATAATAAGGGCTACTTTCTGCAGTGCCTTGCAGTCCTTTGGTTTGTACCGACCACCTTCCATTACATTTGGGTTGGTCCTCCTCACTTGTTCTAGTTCCACCGATACTGAAAACTCTATCCTTAATGGGCCCACTAAAATGCAAAACCACATTTGTAACTTACAATTGTAATTTACTTTTCCCTATAAATTCAACAGGTTTCTTTCTGTAAGAGGCAAACAATTAACACTTAACCGCTTAGGGACACAGCCTAAAAGTGCCTTAAGGACAAGGCCTCATATTTTTCTATATTTCTCATATAAGAAAGGGGCATTTTGGGGGCTGCATACATTTTTTTTCCCGCACTAGGGGAACTGGCTATGCTCTGTTAGTTCAGCAACAAACATTTGGGGGCAGAAAACCCTTTTAATGCCTGCTGTGCATTAGATCACTATTCCCAGGGAGCTGTTTACTCGACAGATCATGTCCTCCCAGCATGCCCCTGTACTCCACGTGAGGCTCTATGCACGCAATTGTGTATTATCACGGGCCCATGGGGTAAAATCCAGGACAGTTTCTATATCTGTATGTTTTGCAGCCCAAGCTCACAAAAGGATATCAACCATGTGCCATCCATGCCGTTCAACCAGGGACCTGGTACATACATACATACATGTGCATTTAGCCCATCAGCTGAATGCCCGTATCACCATGGTTTGCCATAGCAACAGCCAAAATGAAAGAGGCAAGTTCTGAGAACTGTAGATCTATGGCCTGGCTGAATATGACATTGGCAGCCAGAATGTAGATCTACAGACTGGTGGCAGGAGGGAGTTAATATTATTCTTGCTATGGTTTATGCACCTTGAAACAACATACAGATAAGTTTAAAAAGTGTAACTAAACTTTCCATCAACTTTTGATTTTCTGGCAGTATTTGTGTCATTAATAAATTTTGTAATATACTTTATTAACAAGTTTTCCCTTTCTGTGATCCTGCATTTTCTCTCTCTCGCCTCTGTGTTAAGAGCTGTTTCTGCTCCTCAATGAATAATACTGTGCACAGTCTTGGAGTTGGGGCTGTGTACTATGCAGAGAAAATGAGGGTAGGGGAGGGTCACTTCAAACAGGTATATCTCGGACATTTTTTTTTATAACAAACAAACTTGAGATTCTCATCTTTCATAAGTGAAAAGATGCAGGATTTCAAAACGTAAGAACCGCTATATACCAGGGTGTTTGCAATGGCCAATTTTTCCTGACTTCATCAATAATAAGCTCAGCCAAGACGGATAGATCACAGAGGAAGACCTATTAATCTGGTGAATGACTGTAGTTTTTCTTGGTATAATTTCAATAAGACTGTTTCAGAGACCAGAAGGGAATCCAGGCTGACAGTGAGGGCAACTTTATACTCAAGTTACTATATTTTCAACATACAATAATCTTTAATGGGTCACTGTAATTTGGAACCACATCAAACATTGGTGTAGACAATCCAAATCTGTGGCACCTGCCATTTGCTGAAAGAACAGTTTGGCTAGGGCGAGTTGCTCCCTTGTAAATCAAGTGTGAACAGTTTTGATTATTAGCATGTACTGTGTACTTTTTACTGGAGCACAAAGAAGCCCCTGCACTTCACATACAGACTCCAGCAGCTATGGATTATTTATTTATTTATTTTTTAAATGAAGAACTTGGTTCACAGCTACCTAGGCAAATATAGTAAATCTTGTGCATGTTGCTGGGCCATGATTGAACACCACATGAATGAATGTCTCTCACAATCCTCCACGGTCCCATTCACTGCTCTCAGCGATCCTGGGCCAAAAAAAACACACAGATTTAGGTCCTGCCCTGAGTTTTGTTCACTGCTGCATACAAGGATGTGCGTATGTGGCCAGAGAAACTAATGGGTCAGCGTGCTAGCCGTGAAAAACAAAGCACATGGTTGTATGCATGTAGTCTAAGATTGGGTTTACACAGGTTATTTTTTTTTTTTTAAATGAAAAAAAATGCATGCAGTTTTTATCTGATGTAACGCCTAGCACATTACTATGCATTTCACAAGTATGATAATGTCCATTAATTTGAAGACCTGTGGTTTACTGGATTAGTTAAAATTTGCCATTCATAACTGTAATTAAAAACTGTACACACTTCTACAGTAGGAAAAAAAAAAGCACAGTACACCTAGCCTAACACTGAATGTGCAAAACACCTTTGCGGATTCAAGAAATGCAGACTGAAGAAAAAGCATAGTGCTAAATAAACGCTAACCAGACAACATAAAATTAGCTTATTGTTGGTTTCTAAGTAGCATCAGATTTTCTTTTAGGATGCAAAAAAGCAAAATCAAACTGGAGAAAAAGAAAAAAAAAAAAAAAAAAAAAAAAGTCAGAAAAAAAGACTAAGCTATTACAAAGAAACTAGATTTATTTAGCATGTAAAAATGTTAATATATTTAGTATACTTTTTGGTGGTAATCAAAAGGATACTAAATATACACGGTGTTCCAAATTATTATGCAAAAAGTGTTTAGGAGTGATAAGGTAAGAATTTTTTTTTTGTTTGTCAGTTAAACTCATTGATGGTGATGTGTGTCAGGGCTCTTTATATCACTGAAAGCAAATGAAGACACCTGTGCTAATTAGTTTGGCAGGTGTGTCCAATTAAAGGCAAGACTACTTAAGAAGGCTGTCCCACATTATTAAGCAGGCCACATTTTCAGCCAAAATGGGAAAGAAACAGGATGTGTTGGCTGCTGAGAAGCAACAAATTGTGGAGTGTTTAGGTCAAGGCATGACTACAATCAACATTGCCAAGACACTTCATCGTGATCATCGCACAATCAAGAAGTATGTAGCTGATTCACAGCACACACGTGTGCGTGCTGATAAGGGAAAATTTAGGACTCTTTCCAACAGGCAATTACGTCAGGTTAAAAGAGCAGCTTCAAAAATGCCTTGTCATAGCAGCAGACAAGTTTTTGAAGCTGCTGGTGCCTCCAACGTCCCCCCGAACAACAAGATGCAGGGTCCTTCAGAGGTTTGCAGCTGTGCGTAAGCCATCCTGTCGACCTCCTCTATCCACTGCACACTAGCAGAAGCGGCTCCAGTGGGCCAAACAATACATGAAGACTGACTTCAAAACTGTTTTGTTCACCGATGAGTGCCGTGCAACACTCGATGGTCCAGATGGATGGAGTGGAGGATGGCTTGTTGATGGACACCCCATGCAAACACGGCTACGGCGCCAACAAGGAGGAGGTGGAGTAAAGTTTTTGGCTGGAATCATGGGGAGAGAGATTGTCGGCCCCTTTAGGATCCCTGAAGGGGTAAAGATGAACTCCATAATGTATGTGGAGTTTCTCAAACAGCACTTCCTGCCATGGTTCAAGAAGAAGAACCATGCGTTCCGCAGAAAGATCATTTTCATGCATGATAATGCACCGTCTCATGCTGCAAATAACACATCTGCATCTCTGGCTGCTATGGGCATAAAAGGGGACAAACTTATGGTGTGGCCCCCATGCTACCCTGACCTCAACCCCATTGAGAACCTCTGGAGCATCATCAAAAGGAGTGTCTATGATGGTGGGAGGCAGTTCACATCTAAGCAACAGCTCTGGGAGGGTATTCTGTCCTCATGCAAAACAATTGAAGCAGAAACCATCCAAAAACTGACAAATTCAATGGACGAGAGAGTTCAGAAGCTTCTTTCGAACAAGGGGTCCTATGTGCGAATGTAACATCACCTAGAATAAAGTTTTGGCTTGAAAACTGTTTGATTTCAGTTTGTAATAACCTGCTAATGCTTATAATTTCACAATGACCATTTTTTTGTTCTTAATAAAAATGAAAAGGTTGCAAATTCTGCTGTGCATAATAATTTAAAACATGCATTTTGAGTGTTTACTTTTTTTAAAAAATATACTGTTATCATAGGCAGTTTGTTCAAAAACCTTTCAATTATACTCGAATAGTTGATGACTGGAAAATTACAATGACTGCAATTCATATAGGTAATTTTGGAAAATATGCATAATAATTTGGAACACAGTGTATTTATTCAGAAATAATTTATTCAGATCATACAAACAAGACAAGTACTTCCTGCTCACATGAGCATAGCAATTTCACTCATTTCCTAAAGTGAAAAGAGGAAGTAAGGGTGGAGAAGACGGTTCTGACACAATGTTCTTTGTTTCCTTGAGTTAAAAAAGAAATTCACAGTTACTTTATTTTATTAAAGGGGTTATCTGGGGAGTTAAGTTTCCCTTCTTTCCTCTGGCAGTTTCATCATGCTGGAGGGTTCTGACGTACTTATGATCCCCCAATCACCTTATCAGGACAACCCCCCCCGCCCAAGAACCAACCCTACTTTTTCTCCTTATGTCACAGGGAATTTATTCCCCCCGACAACCCCTTTAACAGTTCAGTGTAAGTGACGTGCTATTTTTATTCTGTGGGTGGTACCAAAATTAGCGTCTAACCGCGGATTACAAGTATACAGGTTACAGAAGTGGCAGATACCGCTTGCAAACACTTCTCCTGGAAATTCTGCATTTGCATGTTATCCGAGGAGACTTTCCCCACAAAGTGGATTTCTTGAAAAAGTATGAACTACTTTTGACTGACTTCTCGCCTATACCAGTCTATTATACATACTATGTATCATTGCCTTAGAGTATGATGAAGGCATTACTGCCGAAAACGTTTACCACTCTGTAAAATTATCAATATTAAAACTTTAAAACGCAAAGGAGTGCTTCAATTCTTCATTTCTATATACTATGGTTGGGACCCTATTGGAGCACCCATTAAGCAATCTTCACCGAGTGCTGCTATTAAAGCATACAAATATATCTCCCATTGTTTACACAGCGTTTCCATAGCGCTGGACCTGTGTGATAAGACAGGACAGGTGACATCAGCTGTGGCGTTCAGCTAATTGCAGTTTGCTGATAAACTGCAATCCAAACTCACTGCTTAATATTTAATACCTTGCTAGTCTGCACCACTGTAAAATGCAATTAAATTATCAATCAAAAGGGTTTCATCTGTATGTGGCTTTTGCCACGTGAGAATAGATACTCAAAAATAATCTTGGTTTCCATGTTAGGGTAAAATAGTAAAAGGGTTATCCCATTAATTTCCATGCCAAAAATTCTGAAATGCTGTTAATAGCCATTTTCCATTGTCTACACTGTTATATCGCATTGATAAAGCCATTACTGGTTTAAATCAATTGAAGTTACCGCTGATGTTTTTGAATTGCTTCAAAATGGTGGGGCAGCATGGCAGGTGGGTCGACACCTACCAGAATTATTTCATGTCTATATGCAAGGAATCTGAGTCATTGACCAGTGGCTCATTGTGGGAGAAGGGGGACTAATGGAAAATGGTGATCCTCATCATCGTAGGCGGGGTAAGCAAATTGAGGAACAATGAGACATATGGGGGGGGGGGGGGGGGGTTGACGGGGTTTGTGAAGGAGGAACAGTGACCAAATTGGACCAAATGGAAGAACAGTAAGTTGTGGGGAGGGGGTCAAGGGGGAATGCAATGTAGTAACAGTGAACTGTGGAGGTTAGGCTGTGACTACTTTGGAGGGGGGAGGGAAATAGGAAATGGTGAATCTGAGCAATAAGGATGCATGCTCACTTAGCGGTAACCACATGCAGTTGAAACCCTGCCCACATGCGTTCGCTGGTTGTATAATTATACTGTCTTTGGTACAATCTTTGGTGGCTGATTGCAGGCGGTGTTTTGGTTGCATGCAGCTACCCCAAACTTTTTATTCAGGAATCTAAATACTTTTTAAAGTTGAAGGTCGTCAATTTGTTGATTGTCAAGGACAAGAGAGATGTAAATAAAGCCTTACAGTCTTTTTGCTATTTTAATTAATTGCATATGTATTTAAATAGGGCAACTAAAAATTGTGTGTCTCAAATTTGTTTTTTTAAACCATAAAATGTACCAGAATATAGAGATATCTATACAGCAATATAATTACACATGTAAAGATAGATACTAAAGTCTTTGGTCAGAGAAAATGTTGTCATTGACACAAGGTCTAGGGTTTAAAGCCAAGGACAGACCTAGGGAAAAAGAAATATAATAAAACTAAGTAAATTACAAAGGGAATCAACCATTTAAAGTTGTATTATTTTCCAAAATATATTTTTAATATAAAATATATAATTTGGAAATTACTAAAACTTTAAAGCAAAATTAAAGTTTCAGTCTATTTGATTTTGATGATTTTTCACTAAGTGAGTAAATTACAATAAATTAATTTTAATAACCATATAACTCTACAGAGAGGCTCACTTTTTAATATTTCCTTGCTGCTGTCACAGTACTCAAAGAAGCCAACAAGTGAAGTAGTTTAGTAGGGCAGAAGGTCACTGACTTCGAGTTCCTCACAGAGAACTAGTCACCAGGTTTGGGGGTCACAAACACCAGCATGTCCTTGGACTGCTGGGACTTAGGGCCCCAAATCGGCCACACTCCGTCCCAGTCAGCGCATCCTTTAGGTGTTCAACCGGTTTGCGACGGCCCGCTGTGTATACACGTCAGCGCTTGCTGGGCTTTGTGCAGCGCCGACGTTTATAAACTGACCCTGCTAAATTGGGAGTCGGGTCTCCCCAAGGATCAGGAACTCCATGAACACCGCGCTAATAGCTGCTGGTGTCCACGGAGACATGATCAGCACCTGATAGGTTCATGTAATGGCTGTATCAGAGAAAGTTTGTTGAAGTAAACTTTCCCTGATATTAGCTACTGCCCGCCTGCAGGCGGCCCCGGGAGTGGGTGTTAGCTTGTAACTGACAGCTAACACCCTGCTCCACAACCCCAGTCAGAGCACAGCTCCGATCGGGAGTTTTAAACTCTTGGATGCCGCAGTCAAACATGACCGCAGCATCCATGGGGTTCCCACATGTTAAACGTCCCCCTCGGGTGAGATTTTTTTTTTTTTTTTTTTTTAATCCACCAAGAAAGCGTTAATAAAATTAAGTCAATAAGTTATAAGCACCCAAAAATGTAGTCATTACAAAATACATCTCATACCGCAAACAATCATCTCTCATATGGCTACATCACCAAAAAAAAAAAAAAAAAAATATAGCTTGTACAATGTGAAGACAAAAACCTCAAAAATCGCCAAATCATAATAAAACTGGCTGTGGCAGGAAGAGAATGTATAAGCTGTGCGAGCGTATATCAGGGTACAAACCAGATTTAGAGCTTACAAGGGAAAAGACACCATCTTTGACCCCCAGAGTGACCCCCCCCCCCAATCACAGGAGCTACTGGGGAAATAGTAGATAATTTGGTGTTCCCAATGTACTCCGCACAGCTTACATATTCGCTCTTCACCATCTGCTGTGCATTCACGTCTGGGATACTAATGCTCACTACACCCCTTGATAAAATCTTTAAGGTGTGCAGTTTTCAAAATGGGGTTACTCCTTAGGGGATTCCACTTTTCTGGCACCTTAGAGGCTCTGCAAACATGACATGGCACCCAGATCGCAAACATCTAAATCTGCTCTCCAAAAGCCACATAGCGCTCCTTCCCTTCTGCGCCCTGCTGTGTGCCCAAACTGCAGTTTATGCCCACATGTACACTACCATTCAAAAGTTTAGGGTCACTTAGAAATTTCCTTATTTTTGAAAGAAAAGCAGAGTTTTTTTTTTCAATGAAGATAACATTAAATGAATCAGAAATACACTCTATGCATTGTTAATGTGGTAAATGACTATCCTAGCTGCAAACGTCTGGTTTTTAATGCAATATCTACATAGGTGTATACATTTCCAGCAACCATCACTCCAGTGTTCTAATGGTACATTGTGTTTGCTAACTGTGTAAGAAGGCTAATGGATGTTTAGAAAACCCTTGTGCAAGTATGTTAGCACAGCTGAAAACAGTTTTGCTGGTTAGAGAAGCTATAAAAATGACCTGCCTTTGAGGTAGTTGAGAATCTGGAGCATTACATTTGTTGGTTCAATTAAACTCTCAAAATGGCCAGAAAAAGAGAACTTTCATGTGAAACTCGACAGTCTATTCTTGTTCTTAGAAATGAAGGCTATTCTATGCGAGAAACTGCCAAGAAACTGAAGATTTCCTACAACGGTGTGTACTACTCCCTTCAGAGGACAGCACATACAGGCTCTAACCAGAGTAGAAAGAGAAGTGGGAGGCCCCGCTGCACAACTGAGCAACAAGACAAGTACATTAGAGTCTCTAGTTTGAGAAATCGACGCCTCACAGGTCCTCAACTGGCAGCTTCATTAAATAGTACCCGCAAAACGCCAGTGTCAACATCTACAGTGAAAAGGCGACTCAGGGATGCTGGCCTTCAGGGCAGAGTGGCCAAGAAAAAGCCATATCTGAGACTGGCTAATAAAAGGAAAAGATTAATATGGGCAAAAGAACACAGACATTGGACAGAGGAAGATTGGTAAAAATTGTTACGGACAGACAAATCGAAGTTTGAGGTGTTTGGATCACACAGAAGAACATTTGTGAGACGCAGAACAACTGAAAAGATGCTGGAAGAGTGCCTGACACCATCTGTCAAGCATGGTGGAGGTAATGTGATGGTCTGGGGTTACTTTGGTGCTGGTAAAGTGGGAGATTTGTGCAAGGTAAAAGGGATTTTGAATAAGGAAGGCTATCACTCCATTTTGCAACGCCATGCCATACCCTGTGGACAGCGCTTGATTGGAGCCAATTTCATCCTACAACAGGACAATGACCCAAAGCACACCTCCAAATTATGCAAGAACTATTTAGGGAAGAAGCAGGCAGCTGGTATTCTATCTGTAATGGAGTGGCCAGCGCAGTCACCAGATCTCAACCCCATTGAGGTGATGTGGGAGCAGCTTGACCGTATGGTATGCAAAAAGTGCCCATCGATCCAATCCAACTTGTGGGAGGGGCTTCTGGGGGGTGAAATTTCTCCAGATTACCTCAGTAAATTAACAGCTAGAATGCCAAAGGTCTGCAATGCTGTAAATGGAGCCTTCTTTGACGAAAGCAAAGTCTGAAGGAGAAAATTATTATTTCAAATAAAAATTATTTCTTCTAACCTTGTCAATGTCTTGACTATATTTTCTATTAATTTTGCAACTCATTTGATAAAAGTGTGAGTTTTCATGGAAAACACAAAATTGTCTGGGTGACCCAAAACTTTTGAACAGTAGTGTATGACACTGGTGTACCCAGGATAACGTGCGTAACGCCATATATGGTATAAACTGCTGTTTGGGCACAGAAGGGAAGGAGCGCTATTTTAGTTTCTGTAGCAGATTTAGACAGTTTAGCTTTTGGATGTTATGACACTTTTGCAGAGTTCCTGGGATGTACTTTCCAAAATGGGGTTGTGTCTCTGCGGTTCCATTTTAATGACAATTCAGGGGCTCTGCAAAAATGGCATGACGTCCGAAAAACTGTGCTCCAAAAATCAAAATAGCGCTCCTTCCCTTCTGTGCCGAAACAACAGTTTGTAACCACATATGACACTTAATTATGTTATCCTGGGTATACCAGTGTCATACATGTGGGCATAAACTGCTGCTTGGGCACACAGCAGGGTGCAGATGTGAAGGAGCACTATGTGCTTTTGGACCGCTGATTTAGGTTGTTGGTTTTTGGACGCCATGTCACATTTGTAGAGACTCTAAAATTGCCCCTACAAAATGGGGTCACTTCTTGGGGAATTCCAGTTTACTGGCACCTCCAGGGCTCTGCAAAAACAACATGGCGTCCAGAAAGTCGCTCTATATCTGCACTCCAAAAGCTAAAAAACACAGTGCTCCTTCCCTTCTGAGTCCTGCTGTGTGCCCAAGCAGCAGTTTACACCCACATATGCAACTTCTTTGTACCCGGGATAGCCCACTTAATTGTTTTAGAAGTGTAGATTTCTGATGACACAAACTGGGCGCAACGTATTGGGCCCTGAAATGGCATATTTCTTTAAAAATTTAAATTTTCACTTTGTACATTAATTTTCGAGAAGCACTCTTGGGCTCAAAATAATAATACTCCTTGAGAAATTTCTTGAGGGGTATAGTTTCTAAAATGGGGTCACTTTTTGGGGGTTTTCATTGTATTGGTAAGCTAGGTGTTCTGCAAATGCAACATGGCACCTGAAAACTATTCCAGCAAAATACTGCTCTTTCCATTCCGAGCCCCACCATGTACCCATACAGCAGTTTACAACCACATATGGGGCATTTCTGTGTTCAGGAGAAATTGTGTAACAAACTCTGGGGAGTTTTTTCTCCTTTATCCTCTTGTGAAAATGAAAAATTTTGAACTAAATTGATGGTTTAATGGGAAAAAAAAAAAAAAAAAAAAAAATAATTTTTCATTTTCATGTTCCAATGCTAATAAAATCAGTGAAAGTAGGGTCGAAGTGCTCACTATACCCCGATATGTTCTGTGAGGGGTATAGTTTCCAAAATGGGGTCACTTTTGGAGGTTTCCATTGTATTGGTACTTTAGAGGCTCTGCAAATGCGACATGGCACCTGAAAACTATTCCAGCAAAATCTGCTTTTCAAGCCCCCAGTGTCGCTCCTTCCCTTCTGTGCACTGCCGTTTGTCAAAACATCAGTTTACACCCAAATGTGGGGTATTTCTGTATTTGGGAGAAATTGCATAACAGATGCATTTTCTCCTTTAACCCTTTGTGAATGTGTTAATTTTAGGGCTAAATGAATGTATTATTGAAAAAAACTGAAATGTCTAAATTTCACCTCCATATTGTTTTAATGCCTGTGAAATGCTTAAAGGGTTAAACTTCCCAAATGCTGTTTTGAATTATTTGAGGGGTGCCGTTTTGAAAGTGGGGTGATTTATGGGGAGTTTCTATATAGGCCTTTATAATCCCCTTATACCACTGAAGTGGTCACTAAAAATTAGTTTGAGAAATTTTCTTGTAAATCTGGAAAATCGCTGTTACAATTATAAGCCTTCTAATGTCCAAAATAAATTGAAGCACGATTAGAAGATTATGCCAACATAAAGCAGAGATATGGTAGATAATATTTATTAACGTATCTGTGTGATATGACTTTCTGAAAGCAGAGCATTTCACAGTTCGATAATTATGATTTTTTTTTACAAATTTTCATCAAATTTCCTATTTTTTTTTTATAAATAGATACAAAAATATTGATGAATGTTTGCCGCTAACAAGAAGTGCAATGTGTCACAAAAAATAACCAGTCTCAAAATCATTTGTGTAAGTTAAAGCGCCTAAAAGTTACTGCCATAGAAAGTGACATGTCAGTTTTGAAAAATGAGGCCTGGTTATGAAGGTACTTTTAGGCTCTGTCTTGAAGTGGTTAAACCCTTCCCATCACAGTCATTGTTCAATTCCTAAAGCCACAAAACATTTTTATTTTTCAATTCAAAGAGCTATGAGGGCTTAATTTTTGAGGGACAAATTGTGCCATTTAGTATTCAATGTACTGAGAAGCCTGAAAAAAAAAAAAAAATTCCAAATGGGGTGAAAGTAGAGAAACACTGCGTTTAAACAACTTACGGGCTTAATTTTTACTGCATTCATTGTGCTGCCAAAATACACGTTACCTGTATTCTGAGAGTCAGTACAATTTTGGTTACATTTTAACACTTGAAGAGGACCTTTCATGTCCTCAGGCACATGCGGTTTTACATACCGCTAGAAAGCCGACAACACGCTGAATTCAGCGCATTGCCAGCTTTCCCGGTATGTGCCCCGGGGCTGGAGATATCGGCGGTGTAAGTTTCATGGTTTACTGTCAGAAAGGTGTTCCTGACAGTCTAGTTCCCTGACCTCTGTCATTGCCAACAAATGATATATAACAAAGTATTGAAATGAACTTTTGTTCTTGACCAAATACTTATTTTCCACCATAATTTGCAAATAAATTCTTAAAAAAAAAAAAAAAAAAAAAAAAAAAAAAATCAGACAATGTGATTTTCTAGATAGGTTTTCTCATTTTGTCTCTCATAGTTGAGGTCTACCTATGATGTCAATACAGGCCTCTCATCTATTTAAGTGGGAGAACTTGCACAATTGGTGGCTGACTAAATACTTTTTTCACCACTGTAATATTGTGACACCCATAGCTTTTTATATTTCCATGTACAGGGATGCATAAGGCATCTTTTTTTGCAAGGGCAGATGTACCATTTAAAGGAATGTCTGATGCTTTTAGTCTCAAAAATATAAATTCATTAAGGACTAGAACAAGAAATGCAACATGTTACAATGGTACAGTCATCAAATGTATTAAGATTAAGTAGTACAATGATCTAGAAATGGGAAACATACATCACCACAAGCAGAAAAGCTATTCCAGCAGTTAAATGAAAAGTACATAATGCACATTAGGCCCATAGAAGGACAGCAGCCTTACTTTTATATCTGACTGGAACCAATAAAATTCTATATCCCTACTTTAATGACGAACCTCCCTCTCATTTTTCCAAAGAGCAGCACTCTACAATTATCCCAGTTTTTTTTCTTCACCCTCATCCTCTAGACAATTAAAAGTTATACATTTTTGTAGAGATATACACACACATTATATATATATGTATACAGGTTTTCTCAAATCATCTTACTGATGACAGTCTTGTCTTGATCAGTTGCCACTGGATACGACCATGAATGCTGAAAACGTTCTGGCACTCTAAATCCGTCATGATTTTCTTGGGACACAAGGCAGGCTTGCAAGAGATTAGATTACACGCTGTTCACATATAGAGGGGAGGAGCCATGTGAGAGAAGCACATGTTCATGGACATGGTGCTGCAGGAAATAGTACATTTTCCATCTCATCCCAGGTACTTTATTCATACCAATAATCCTCATTACTTCTCTATAATGTCCCCATGCTGAGTGATTTAGGGAACAGAGTCTACAATTTTCTCCATGGGCTATCATAGCAGCTAGTCTCCACTGACTAAGTTAGGGACAGCTGAGAATTATAGATACTAGGCTGCCATTTTTTAACTTTACATAGACAGAATATATGGTAGTTTAGTTTTCCCATCAGTTGACACAAAGTGGTTTCTGAGGTTACTTGTGTAAGGGTTAAAACATAACTTGCACTATATTCTATGTCACAGTATACAGAAAGCACAAGAGGGTGGAATGTTCTGCAGACAAGACTGCATAGTTTACAGATAGAATACAGACTTGGAGTCTGGGGAAGATATCAACAGTTCTGCTGATCTCAGCAGAACTGGTATTCTCAGGAAGATAAGAGGACATTCAGATAAGGTGAAAAGGAAACATCTAGGGTGATGGGAAAGTGAACAAATTTGTCTGGTAACGGAATTGGAAAGACCATATATTTATATTGATCACATGACTGTTATGTAACTGAGCTTGCTTTTAAAACTGTATTGAACTACGCAATAAAGTAGAAACTGTACATACACGATACCTGTGTACGTCTTGTTTCCCGAGCGCTCGAAACTGGTTATCTAATTAGGCTTACGGTGACATCCATCCCGGGGGTGATTAACCCCCGACAGAAATTGGCGAACCATCGTGGGGCCTCGAGATCGTCTGATGTGCAGCCGATAGAGTGCCGACCCACTCACCGATCGACTTGAGGACGGGACCAGAGGACCTCAGATAGATAAAAACAGTACTGTGTGAGGTAAGACCTTATCTTGCCAATTAGTATATCTGAGCTCCTGTGTGTCTATACTCTGTATCGATGAGTGAGGTAAGCTGCTGCATGTTTATATGACATCTCGATGCCAATTGTATAGTACGGAAGAACCTAAAAGGGACATGTCACCTGTAAATGATATGGAAATTGTTTTCTTTGCTTTTTGTCTTACCTGTTTACCTGTCTACTGATGTTTGCATGTTACCTGTGTTATAAGATATATAAGGCTGCAAAGAATGGGGAAAAGTTCTCTATTCTTAACCCCTAGAGTCTAGAGTTGCGGACAAGGTTTGGAACTGAGAAGCACAAGTAGTTCATAGAAGACAGAAGAGTCTGTCTGGGAGTTCTCACTAAGTAGTCATAAGTGACCCTCTATTGTCTCAAGGTTGCCCTAGAGGAGTGAGAGACTCATCGGCTGATTAGCTACCAGCCAAGATGGGGATGGGACCCTCTAAGATATGGTACACCCCATGTGAACTAATAGAAATAGGGGAAGGGAAAGAAGTAGCCGCACAGGTAAAAACAATCCTAAAAAGAGCAGGAATACACCAGACTGGGTTAGTAGACAGTAAATTTTGGGATCAGTGGAGATTAGATCATGCGGGATTGATTCAGGACAATAAGTTGCAAAGAGGCATATATGGAAGGAAGGAAGCAATAGAATAGGATAAGGGGATGATAGTTCAGGAAATAATGAATCACCCCCACCTCACTCCGAGAATCAGGCTCGAAGGGAGACATCACCCTTCTCAGTATTATTGTTTAATATAACCCATCTTATCTCCCAGTTCTGTATGAAATATTACTTACTTTAACAAAACACTCAGAGAATCTGATATAGTGCAAAGAGAAAAACTGTCCAGCATCGGTATGATGTTTATTGGATTATGTATTTTATATATATATATATATATATATATATATATATATATATATGTATATATATAGATATATACACACACACACGTCAACCTGTATTTGTAATATTCATTCTGTTTATATCAATGCCAGGATTCAACTTTTATGCTTTTTGTAAAATTAAATCCGCTTTCAGGAAATGTCCCCTAAAAAGAAGAAACTAGGATATTGTGATGTTCCACAGGGGTTCAACTTTTGGTTGGAATCCAGTGAAGAAAATTCTAAAGTTTGGCAGTTTGCCCTTAAGGTAACCTGAAGTACAACTCAGGGGTTTTGAACACCTGTGGTAATGACAAAAGGTGGGATTTGGGAAATATTTGAAAATTGTACAAAAATAGTAATATGTAATTTTGGTGTCAGTATTAACTGCTATCTGCTTGAATTGTATTCCTGTATTCTGTTGTAGCGCTCTGCAGATGTTCTGCAGGGAATAACCAAAACATTAATTGACTGCCAAGTAACTCCAAGGACGTTGTATCTGATGTGATGCGCACGCAGAAAATCACAAGCTAAACATGATGCTGGGTTACCCAATAATGTTACATGTCAATTATTACAAAGTGAAACTTGGCTTTGGGCCTCCGGGATCCGCAGCCTGTGTATGATGACTATTTATGCCCAAAGGGAAAATATTTTGATAAAAGTGTTAGCCTAAGGTTAAATGGAAAAGTAAGGTACAATGACAATATATACATAATATTGTGTAATATATATGTGTAAAATATTCAAGAATAGAGAAGTTCCAGTTACAGAGATTGGTTTAAAGTAAAAGAAGATGCTAATGCAATGGAGAGGTACCAAGAAAGTGAGATAAGATAGTGAGACAACATAGAGGTTAAGAGACCATGGGTTAATAGATGGAGAATGCATGTGGCAGAAGGTGTCAGAGGAAGTGCAGGAAGGAGGGTGTCGAGAGACAGAAGGAGGTAATAAGTACTATTATCAGTGCTTTGATAGTGAGAATAATAGGGAAAAAGAGGAAAGTGATTCTAAGGAGAAGGAGTTGAAGAAAGTGATTCAGAAAAAGTGATTCAGAAAGAGCAACGGAAAGTAGTAAAATCTCCTAAGTACCCAGAGAAAACACCAGCAAACAGCAGTCTAGAAGGACCTGTAGAGCTCGCGGTCAACAAAACCCTGATTGGAGAAAATTCTGTGCAGCTTGTGGAGTTCCCCAACCACACCTGCATCCTCCAAGAGCTGGTCTTTATCCTGTGGTAACATGGATGACCCGTCCGTGGTCTCTCAAGTGGACAAGGGTTGATTTAAGTCAATTGAGAACACATAAAGGATTTGGTGCCAATGTTTGTTTTGTATGCAGGAGGAAGCGCTTCAGCATCATCTTTGGTTTAAATAGACGATTAACCAGCCGGCTGTTATCAGCTGTCCCTACTGGAACCACTTATTACAGCGCTGTAGATCTTTGCAATGTTTTTTTTTTTCTTTTTTTTTTTCTGTACCTTTGCACCCCGATTGTCAGTATTTGTTTGCATTCACATTTAGGGGTAAACAGTACACTTGGACAGTACTACCAAAAGGGGCGCAAAACAGTCCTAACCAATTCACAAGGTGTCTTACACTTATCATGAGTACTTGGTATTTTCCACATGATGATGTCATTTTGTTACAATATGTTGATGACCTTCTTCTTTATGCTCCAGACAAACCAACCTGTGAAGCAGCGACCATCAGCCTGTTGTGTTTCCTCTACCAGAACGGCTGCAAGGCCAGCAAGGACAAGTTGCAATTTTGCAAACAAAAAGTGGTGTTTCTGGGACACTGTCTCGGCCAAGGTACCAAGCACCTGTCAGATGAGAGGACCAAGGTGGTGAGAGACATGCAGGTGCCAACCTCTCATGCTCAGCTACGTACCTTCTTGGGATTGGTATCCTACTGTAGGCCATGGATCAGATCTGCATCCCTGACCATGCAACCTCTGTACAATAGCCTCTCCTCAAAACCATTCAGCCTCACACCTGAGGCCTTGGATGCATTTTACCAGCTGAAGTTGCAGATAGTCAGTGCTCCGGCCCTAGGCCTACCTGACTATCAGAAACCTTTTCAGCTCTACGTGACTGAGATGAAGGGGCATGCAACTGCAGTTCTCACACAACAACACATTACAGCTCAAGGTTAGATGCTGTAGCCAGGGGGACCCCCTTCTGTGTGCGTGTTGTCCTCTCAGTACAAGCGTTGCTTGAGAAAAGCTCAGACATTGTCCTAGATCACATATTGGTTGTGTATACACCTCATGACATCCATGCTATCCTCACACAGGTGGACAGACGTCACCTTTCTTTGGCACGGCAGTGCAAAATGGAATTTGCTCTGTAGTCCTCCTCAAACATCTCTTTTCAACGCTGTTTAACTTTGAATCCTGCAACTCTTCTTCCTGTAGGAGTTCATGATTCAAAAGGGGGAGTGGAAGATGAATTATTTTTAAATTCCCTCTCTGAAGAAGAACTGTTTGACAGCCAGCATGAACATGATTGCGTGGCTCTTATGTCACAGGAAACAGTGGGATTTGACCATGTCACGGATGTGCCATTACAAAATCCTGATTATGAGATGTTTGTGGACGGCTCAAGGTATCTGACAGATGAAGGCAAATTTGTTACAGGGTATGCTGTAGTCACTGAACATGACATCATAGTCCAGGAAGCTCTTCCACCACACATGTCAGCCCAAGAAGCTGAGCTTAAAGCCCTTATGGAGGCTTGTAAGATAGCCAAAGGTAGAACAGCTAACATATACACTGACTCCAGGTATGCTTTTGGCATTGCGCATGATTATGGTCCGATATGGAGGTCAAGGAACTTCCTAATGGCCCAGGGCAAGCCAATTAAGAATGGAGATGTGGTAAGTCGACTGATGGAGGCCATACTGCTCCCAAAGCAGCTGGCAATTGTGAAAGTCAGAGCTCACGCAAAAGGAAGGGACCCTGAAAGCCGTGGAAATGAGAGAGCTGACGGAGCAGCCAAGGCTGCAGCACTACTGGCCAGAAGGGGTCCCAACCAGGTGAGCAAAATGGACATTGACCTAGCAGACCCAAAAGGGCTGTACTCAAAGGTCACCAGTGTGGAAACTGAAAGATGGAAGAAAGCAGGTGCTACAGAAGGTGATGGTATGTGGAAAATGGGGGATCGATTATGTCTGCCCGCAGCAGTCTACCCCCAGATGGCTGGCTTGGCCCACGGTAAGGTGCATGCCTCTCGAAATGCCATGGAGTCATTAGTGGGTAAATTATGGTTTGCCCCAGGTTTTGGAAGAGCTGCTAGCAATCACGTAAAAGCATGTCACATATGTGCTCTACACAACCCAGGACAGGTAGTTAAAACACCCACCAAGTGTACACCAAAATCCCTGTACCCATTTCAGAGGATACAGATAGATTACATACAGTTGCCTAAAGTCTGGAACATACGAGTATGTATTGGTCTGTGTGGATCTGTTTTCAGGATGGTCTGAGGCCTACCCTGTGAGCAAAGTAACCGCACAAGCAACTGCCAAGAAACTGATGTCTGAGCTTGTGTGCAGGTTTGGAGTGCCCGAGGTGATTGAGTCTGACAGAGGTACACATTTCACAGGTGAGATAATGAAAGAAATGTCTGCACTAGGGATTGAACAAGCTTTCCACACACCCTACCATCCTCAGAGTTCAGGCAAAGTGGAAAGGTTAAATGGTACACTCAAATTAAAGATCCAAAAAGCGATAGCAGAGACAGGGAAGCCCTGGCCTGAGTGTCTATCTTTAGCCCTTTACTCAGTAAGAACTACTCCTAACAGGAAGACAGGGTTGTCACCATTTGAAATATTGTTTGGAAGTGCGCCCAAAACAGGGTTATACTTCCCTCAGACGTTACAGCTTAACTATGACAGTATTTCTAGCTATGTGCAGAGTTTGTGTCAGAGATTGAGAGAAACACATAAACAAGTGTTCTCTTCTATTCCAGACCCTTCTGATTTTTCAGGAACACATAGCTTGCAGCCTGGTGATTGGGTGGTCGTGAAAAGACACTCCAGGAAATCTCTTGAACCCAGGTATGACGGTCCCTTCCAAGTACTGCTGACAACTGCCACCTCAGTAAAATTGGAGGGAAAACCCACCTGGATACACGCTTCACATTGCAAGAAAGTTGAAGCACCATCAAAATGAAAACACAACACTTGCTGATGTTTGCTGGATGCCTTTTAATAATATGGACCTGGTTTGAACTTTACAGGAAAAAAGACAGCCCAAATCGGGGAGTAAGGGAACTGGAGGAACACATATGAAGAACAAAAGAGAATATGTGGTTATATTTGGCCCGAGTATTAAACATGACAGAATTTTGTTTGAGAAATGCATATTCCAGTAATGTGTTAGAAACTTGTTTGATTGCAGTGCCGACTTCTGTTGCAGTATGGACTAAATTGTTGAAATTTCAGTTAAATGATACTCTTTTACAGGAAGCTGATCTCCATGTGCATGCAGACTGGATAAGTCCTTATTATGTTATTATGCTTGTATGAACTGCACTGCCTACGCAGATTTACAGGAGAATATGGTAAGGATATCGACTGGGGCAGTAGCAAGAGCAGAATTGTGTTTCAAACTTTCATGTAATAAAACAATACCTAATTGCAATCCTATAATGAATAAAGGGCAGTTTCCACAAATTTGCAATAGAACTGACGACTGTCAAACCCTGAGGGAAGGGAAGAGGATGCAATGTAACAGGACACTTATTGTCCCGTCACTAGATTTACATGTACCCTTGCCACCTGGGTGGGTTCTAGCGTGTGGTAATAGCAGCTACACCTATATACCTGCCAATATAACTGGAGGCATATGTGCCTTGTCTAGATTAGCATTGACTATGATACCCACACCATATGAACAGAGTTCACAGAAATCGCATGTACATATATTACACAAAAGAAGTACTATCCCACTGCCTGAGGATTGTAATTATCATGTGAAACTCTTATCAAAAGCAGAATACATAAGCCTAGCTGTGTCACTGGTAGGAGTACCAGGTTTGTCTCTATATAATGCTAAGATAATATCACGTATTGCTTGCTTTATGGTAAAGAACATAAACACTACTAGCGCCATCATTAAAGATGTATTAGATTTGCAATCACATAAAAAAGCAATATTGCAGAATAGAGCGGCTATAGATTATTTACTGCTTAAACATGATATTAGGATGTTGTTGTATCCTATGTATTCCTTCGCTATGCAATCTCATGAGGGACAATACTCAGTATGTAAGGTAGGATCATTATTTTTAACATCTTCAATGGAGAATCCATCACAGATGGCACACGGATAGTGTGAATGTATTCATTTAATATTGATTAAAAATAAAGTCCTAAAATGGGGGAATTGTAAGGGTTAAAACATAACTTGCACTATATTCTATGTCACAGTATACAGAAAGCACAAGAGGGTGGAATGTTCTGCAGACAAGACTGCATAGTTTACAGATAGAATACAGACTTGGAGTCTGGGGAAGATATCAACAGTTCTGCTGATCTCAGCAGAACTGGTATTCTCAGGAAGATAAGAGGACATTCAGATAAGGTGAAAAGGAAACATCTAGGGTGATGGGAAAGTGAACAAATTTGTCTGGTAACGGAACTGGAAAGACCATATATGTATATTGATCACATGACTTATGTAACTGAGCTTGCTTTTAAAACTGTATTGAACTACGCAATAAAGTAGAAACTGTTCATACACGATACCTGTGTACGTCTTGTTTCCCGAGCGCTCGAAACTGGTTATCTATTTAATTAGGCTTACGGTGACATCCATCCCGGGGGAGATTAACCCCCAACACTTGTTTAGATCGCAGAGCCCGGAAATCTCTGCTTTCACTTACTGTTTAAGTTTCATCCACTGTGCACCTGCAAGTCCCATCACTAATAAATTTATATTTTTGTTTTTAAAGTCAAAGTGTTAGAGTCATTTGGCATCTCCATTGACAGCAGATAGTAGTAGGCTGGGCTAAATTAACTCTCTAATGACTGGGGTTTGAGCTTTTATAACTAGTTTTGGAATGTTGCATTCTAAACAAATCAGAGATGACTAAGCAAGTGCGGCGCTCAAGTCTCAATGTCCCAAGGCAATAGTGTTACTGATATGGACTTGCTGTAATGATAAAACAAAAGGTGCCAATTACTAATCATGGTAGTTTTCAAATTAGCGTATACCAGTCAAATCCATGTGTCAGCACTTTTTTACGTAACTTTCCTCTCATCAGTACAACGCTGGATTACTAGATGGCTGGCTGAAAAGTCTTAGATTCAGCTCAAGGCAGGGGTCTATACTGTTTATAGTGTATGGGGACTTATTTTTCAGGCGATGCTCCATGGGGAACAATATGCAAAACAGCTCATACTGGCTGTGAAAGATCCTCAGTGCGCCAACACCGCGTTGGCCCACACCTGAGTCTTCTTTCATATAAAACCACACTCACCGCCAGTGAGTGCCGGGTCCACAAGATAAATACAAGACAAGCAAGATTTTATATATTTATTAATCCCTAAATGGGTCGGTATTAACATCTAACACATGCAGTTCAGAACAGATATGCAGATATATGCAAGCATTAACAGTTACTAGTTACAATATACAGTACAATAAAAATAAAAAGGGAATAAAATTGAAATAATTACTTTACCACGCATCTCCTTGATGTGGCTCTATAGTCTACCACTCACACATGGCCTGTGTGAGTTACCAGTGGAGGCTTCTTAGCATCAGCATGCCAGCCTGCATGCTCTCATCACAGTCTCTCAGTAAACTCTTGTAGTCTCAGCCCAATCTCCCCTCCCATTGCCTCTTACCTCATCTTTTATACCCTTTATGCCACCTCCCAGAATGAGGTCACCGGCGGCAGCAAGTCTGATTGAATCATACACTCAAATCCAGGTTCTTTGTAAAGAGCTGAGACCAAGTGGAATGATACAATGTTATCAACCATGTCCGATCTACCAGTGCAGACTGGACAATGCAGGTGTTTGTTTGATCACTCAGGGCTGTGTAGGAATATAATGGAGCCCTGCTGGGATGGATACAAAGCCCCATTGTTACAACGTTGCTACTACTGCCAATATACACCTAGGTATATAGCTGCGCACATTATGAATAAATGCAGGTAAGAAGGGAGATACTATACCCAGAGATCAAAATACATCTCTGAGTTATAGCCATATTTAAGCAGAATCATCACACCGGCCAAACCATACATCACTTTAGGCCCCATGAGCTCAGTTTAAGCCACAACATCTAGCAATGAGGGACAGGCTGACACACTGTCTTTAGATAGACGTCTCTGATTTAGCTGGTGTCAACTCATTTGCATACTTTTCTCCATGGTACCCATTCCCCCACCAGGCGGGACTCTGATCAAACAAACTCGCTTCAAAACAAGACAAAAAATGCCAGCAAGTGACCTATCCCTCATACCAATCAATGACCTATGAAAGTGAGCTATCATAAGGACCAGCAAGGCATTGCACAAGGATTATAAGGAAAAAGAAAGCTTAAAGGGGTATTCCCACCAACATAATCTACAAATTTAAAAATGGTTAAAAGTTAAACAGTTTTGCAAATATAAGTAAACATTTTGCAGAGTTTTAAAGATTTTCTCTAAATATTTTGTGGTCACAAGTTGTTGTCTTGATCGGTTGCCAGTGGATACGACCATATATGCAGGACCTTTCTAAGGTCAGAAAATCAGCCATGATTTCCTTATTGTGGCCCGTGATATCTTCTGATACATGTAGTGTCCCTGTCTGATAACCCGGGTATAAAGAAAACCATGGCTGGGTTCCTGACAAGTCCCAGACCATAGAAAGTTCCTGCATTCATGGTCGTATCATTGGCAACCGATCAAGACAACAGATGTCACCAATAAGATAGAGAAAATCTTTAAAACTCAGCAGAATTTTGCAAAAATGTTTAACTTTTAAAATTATCTACAAATATAGATATGATTATGTTCACGGGAATACCCCTTTAATGACATACGAGTGACTGAGTGAGTGAGGAAGGATGGAGCAGACCAACTTTATTCCAAAAACAAGGAGACACAGCACAGTCTGTACCTAAAAGCAGTCCCCAAGAAGATCACACAAAAGGTGTAGGTCACAACAACTAGTACCCAGGCATAAAAGGGCACAATTCCTCCTTCAGTCTCCATCAGGACAGGGGATCTTCTGTCTGCCTACCTCCAGGTGCTGGCCTCAACTCAGCCGCCCAACAAGGGATAGCTCCAGACGTATCGACTACAGTGGGTATGGAAAGTATTCAGAAAACTTTTAAAGGGAGTATCATTCGCAAAAACACTTAAGCTAATGGCATGTTGGAATGGCCTTTAAAAAGGCCATTCTTCTCCTACCTTTCTGTGTTTTCTTCTCCCAGCCAATTCCAAGATAATTTGTTTCTTCATTTATGTAAATGAGCACCACGGAGCACCCGGGGCGTACCTTCTCTTCTGCGAGCACCCATCGCGTCATCACTTCTCACCGCCCCTTCGGCCGTTGCAGCGACTCCCCTCTTGGTTTTATTTCTTCTCCATTCTCGCTGGCAGCGAATTCTCGCGACTGCGCATGTGCAATTAAGCCGCCGTTTGTCACAAGAGCGTGGCAGAGCCGATTGCGCATACTTACAGCGCTGCGTAGGAGGACTTAGAAGAAAGAAGATACAGAGAAGACCAAGAGGGGAGTCACCGCAACGGCCGAAGGGGCGGTGAGAAGCGATGACGCAATGGGTGCTCGCAGAAGAGAAGGTACGCCCCGGGTGCTCATTTACATACATGAAGAAACAAATTATCTTGGAATTAGCTAGGAGAAGAAAACAAGGAAAGGTAAGAGAAGAGAAGAAGGCCATTCCAACGTGCCATTACCTTAAACGTGTTTTTGCGACTGATAGACTCCCTTTAAATTTTCACTGTTTCATTGCAGCCATTTGCTAAAAGCAAAAAAGTTCATTTTATTTCTCATTAATGTCCACTCAGCACCCCATCTTGACAGAAAAAAAAACAGAAGTGTAGATATTTTTGCAAATTTATTAAAAAAGAAAAACTGAAATATCACATGGTCATAAGTATTCAGACCCTTTGCTCAGTATGGAGTAGAAGCACCCTTTTGAGCTAGTACAGCCATGAGTCGTCGTGGGTATTGAGTTTTTCACATCTGAATTTGAGGATCCTCTGCCATTCTTCCTTGCAGATCCTCTCCAGTTCCGTCAGGTTGGATGGTGAACGTTGGTGGACAGCCATTTTCAGGTCTCTCCAGAGATGCTCAATTGGGTTGAGGTCAGGGCTTTGGCTGGGCCAGTCAAGAATGGTCACAGAGTTGTTTCGAAGCCACTCCTTTGTTATTTTAGCCATGTGCTTAGGGTCATTGTCTTGTTGGAAGGTGAACCTTTGGCACAGTCTGAGGTCCAGAGCACTCTGGAAGAAGTTTTCTTCCAGGATATCTCTGTACTTGGCCGCATTCATCTTTCATTCAATTGCAACCAGTCATCCTGTCCCTGCAGCTGAAAAACACCCCCATAGCATGATGCTGCCACCACCATGTTTCACTGTTGGGATTGTATTGGGCAGGTGATGAGCAGTGCCTGGTTTTCTCCACACATACTGCTTAGAATTAACACCAAAAAGTTCAATCTTCGTCTCATCAGACCAGAGAATCCTTCATGTGTTTTTTTGTCAAACTCTGTGCGGGCTTTCATATGTCTTGCACTGAGGAGAGGCTTCCTTCAGGCCACTCTGCCATAAAGTCCCGACTGGTGGAGGGCTGCAGTGATAGTTGACTTTGTGGAACTTTCTCCCATCTCCCTACTGCATCTCTGGAGCTCAGCCACAGTGATCTTTGGGTTCTTCTTTACCTCTCTCAACAAGGCTCTTCTCCCACGATTGCTCAGTTTGGCTGGACAGCCAGGTCTAGGAAGAGTTCTGGTCGTCCCAAACGTCTTCCATTTAAGGATTATGGTGGCCATTGTGCTCTTAGAAACCGTGAGTGCTGCAGAAAGTCTTTTGTAACCTTGGCCAGATCTGTGCCTTGCCACAATTCTGTCTCTGAGCTCCTTGGGCAGTTCCTTTGACCTCATGATTCTCATTTGCTCTGACATGCACTGTGAGCTGTGAGGTCTTATATAGACAGGCGTGTGCCTTTCCTAATCAAGTCCAATCAGTTTAATTAAACACAGCTGGACTCCAATGAAGGAGTAGAAGCATCTCAAGGAGGATCAGAAGGAAATGGACAGTCTGAGTTAAATATGAGTGTCACAGCAAAGGGTCTGAATACTTATGACCATGTGATATTTCAGTTTTTCTTTTTTAATAAATTTGCAAAAATATCTACATTTCTGGTTTTTTTCTATCAAGATGGGGTGCTGAGTGGACATTAATGAGAAATAAAATGAACTTTTTTGCTTTTAGCAAATGGCTGCAATGAAACAAAGTGAAAAATTTAAAGGGGTCTGAATACGTTGCGTACCCACAGTATCTCACTCTCCCCCCTATCCCTTCTTATACCCCTGAGTGGGGTGGCTAGACAGGCAGGTCCCTGTCTCCCCAGCACCAGCGAAAGAAATGAGCCCTGCAGGGTACATCTCCAGCAGACCTGGCACACAAGGTAGATCTACACAGGTGGTCCTTACTAAGGGACCTGTACCATTCAGCTAAAGCCAAACAATATTGATTTGATTATCTCCCCTCTTTGTGCTCAGTTTCTGGTGTAATACACATCAGTACAAGTAACACAAAAGGTACAGAACAAATATCACATGAAACAATAGGAACATAACATAACACACCATCACACATTATGTGCAGAAAATTGCAATAATGGTTTGCATAGTGTAAAATATAAAGATAAAAGGCAAATTTATTATAAATGGTCTAAAAACAAAACGGTTTTAGTTGCCCATAGCAACTATGGACACCAAAAGTGGCATTCACTTACCTCTTGTCACTCTGCCTTATGCTAGTATGTCATTCACAAGAGATGACAACAGCCTAATTTATAGGGATCCCTACAGATGACTGGCAAACAAACAGATCAGTCATGCCAGATTTCAATATGCCCAAACATATGCATCAATGTGAGATAAGCAAAACCCTATGGGAGTGGTTTATTCCCAGCTTTTAACTGAAATAAACATGAACATTTTACCAAGTCGACGATGCATGTTTATGGTGAAGTTGGGCAAAAATAGATGTTGAGCCTGTTTAAAACAATACAGGTTTAATCCCCTCTTGTCATCTGCCATATACTTAGAGAGAATGTCAGGCCTTTAACCCCTTCCCGCCGGTGACATTTTTTCGATTTTCGTTTTTGACTCCCCAACTTCCAAACCCATAACCCGTTCTCAGACCCTTACGAAAGCTCAATGTTTGCGGGACAAATTGTTTTTCATGATGCTACCATTTATTATTCTGTACAATGTACTGGAAAGCTGGAAAATAAATTCAGAATTGGGTGGATTTGAAGAAAAAAAAAAAAAAAAAAAAGCGTATTTGTGCGACTTAAAGAGGACCTTTCACGTCCTCATGTATATGCTGTTTTACATACCGCTAGTATGTGACCCAAGACTGGATATATTGGGGGTTTTAGTTCCACCGTTCAGCGTCAGAAGGGCGTACCTGACAGTCTAGCTGGTCTGTGAGGAACGCTCTCCCTGACTGTAAACCCCCCCCCCCCCCTTCCAGGACAGGGCTATGGACGAGTACTGTAGTACTGTCAGGGAGGGCGTTCTTCACAGCCCAGCTAGACTGTCAGGAATGCCCTTCTGATGGTGAACGGTGGAACTAAGACCGGCAATATCTCCAGCCCCGGGGCACATACCTGGAAAGCCGGCAGTGTGCTGAATTCAGCGTGCTGTCGGCTTTCTGGCGGTATGTAAAACAGCATATACATGAGGATGTGAAAGGTCCTCTTTAAGGGCTTCGTTTTTGCGTCCTTCACTGTGCAGCCAAAATGACATGTCATCTGTATTCTATGTTTGTTTCTATACGATTCCGGCAATGTCAGGCAAAAAATTTCAGCTTCAGAAATTTGAAGCAGATTTTGGAATTAATTTTGATGCAGATTCTGAAAATCTGCTTCAAAAACAGCTCCAAAATCTGCCTCCTATTCAATTCAATAGGTGGCTAAGACAGAACGATCAGGAAATTTCTGCCTCTCGTTCCCACTGAAAAATGGAATGAGAGGAAGATTTCAGGCGGAATTTGAAGCCAACTATGATGTCTGCAGACACCGATCTAGTTAAAACTTAACCTGCAACTTAACGGTATTGTAAACCGCAAGCCAATACAGGCTTGCGGTTTACAAGACGCCGAGATCACAGACGATGTCTGCTTTTCAGCGTGGACAAGGAGGAAGCGGCGCGGCTCCATTCATCAGCATCGCAGATAGGTGAGTATGACTTGTTTTTTTAGCTTAGTTGTGGGTATATTAATAGTATAAGGGGTGGATAGGAGGGGGAAATATAACTATAAGGGAGGATTCAATAGGGGACATTATGACGATGGGGGAGGTCATTTATATAAGGGTTATTGGGGGGCATTATGAATCCAAGGGGGGAGGTTATTTATATAAGGGGCCATTAGGGGGCATCATTTATATTAGGAGGCATTATGAACATAAGGGGGTGGTCATTAATATATGGAGCCATTAGAGGTGCAGTATTTATGTCAGGGGGAATCTGGGGCATAATATGAGGGTTAATTAATTTAATTAAGGTGGCACTTGGGTTTTAATAAGACTAAGGCCCCACATAGTGGGCTGCAGAAAAAAAAAGCGCTGCAGGAAAAACCGCAGTGGTAACATTGTGTTTTTTCTCGCAGCACTTTTCACAGAAGGTCCCCATCCCCACTTTGCAGTAAAATATGCACAGTTTTGGAAATCGCAGCATGTCAATTATACCTACGGAAATGCTGGTGGTTTTCCTGTAGATACAATTGAAGCAGAAAGTCTGCAGAGGAAATCTCTGCGAACTTTCTGTGCAAAGTGCTGCAGGAAAAACTCTTTTTTGCTGCAGGACACCACGTGGGGCCTTAGCCTTAAAGAGGACCTTTCGCGTCCTCATGTATATGCTGTTTTACATACCGCTAGAAAGCCGACAGCACGCTGAATTCAGTGCACTGCTGGCCAGGGCTGTGGAGTCGGAGTCGGAGTCGTGGAGTCGGAGCCTATTTTGGTGGAGTCGGAATAAAATGGACCGACTCCGACTCCCAAAATATATAATAAATTGGTACAGTTAGTAGTACAATGCAGTATGTGCTGAATATATTTTCATAAGAATTTGGGAAAATGATGAAATGTTGAAAATGATGAAATGTCCTGTAAAGGTCTGTTCTATTCCTCATATAATGATGGGACTGAGTTCTGAGTGAACCTATAAGGTTTAGCAGTGCCAGGGCTGTGGAGTCGGAGTCGTGGAGTCGGAGCCTATTTTGGTGGAGTCGGAGTTGGAGTCAGGGGAAATTGAGGAGTCGGAGTCGGAGTCGGGGTTTTGGCGTACCGACTCCACATCTTTCCCGGTATATGCCCCGGGGCTGGAGATATCGGGGGTCTTAGTTTCACGGTTTACTGTCAGAAAGGAGTTCCTGATAGTCTAGCTGCGCTGTGAGGAACGCCCTCTCTGACAGTTCTCGTTCATAGTCTTGTACTGAGGGGGGGGGCGTTCCTCAGAGCTCAACGTCATCTCTGGGCTATAAGGAACTCCCCCTCTCTGTACTCGCCCATAGCGCTGTACTGTCAGAGTGGTCTATATATTAGAACCCCCCCCCCCCATAAATGACCCCTCAAATAATTCAAAACAGCATTTGGGAAGTTTGTTAACCCTTTAAGCATTTCACAGTAATTAAAAAACTATAGGATGGTGAAATTTTCAATAATACATTACTTTATTCCTAAAATTAACATATCCACAAGGGGTTAAAGGAGAAAATGCATTTCACGGTTTGTTACACAACTTCTCCCAAGCACAAAAACACCCCACATGTGGGTGTAAACTGATGTTTGGGCAAACAGCAACACACGGGAGGGAAGGAAAGACACGCTGGAAAAGTATTCAGGTGCCATGTTGCATTTGCAGAGCCCTTAAAGTACCAGTACAATGGAAACCCCCCAAAAGTGACCCCATTTTTGAAACTACACCCCTCACAGATTCATCAATGGACATAGTGAGTATTTTGACCCCACAGCCAATTCACAGATTTTAACAACATTGGGGATAAAGTGACGTTTAAGTAATTTTTCATTTACACATCACAAAGTTTTTATTTTCACAAGGGATAAAGGAGAAAAAGCACGGGACAATGCTCCAATAACTTACATGCTGCAACGGTTTGGAAATCACAGCAAACGGTTTTTTTTTCCGCAAAGTTAGGATGAGATTCGCTAGAATTCCATCCACTTTAAAGTGACTGTAAAATGCCGCGTTTTATTCCGTGGCGTTTCCGCCACGTGGGGCCTCTGCCTAAAGTGGAATCCACAGACATATGACCCCATTTTGGAAACTACACACCCCAAGGGATTTATCAAGTGGTGTAGCAAGCACTTTTAACCCTTGAGTGTTCCAGAAATTAATACCCAGCTGGTAATAAAAATTGCAATTTTTTCAGATATACGCCATTTCAGTGCTCGATATGTTGTGCCCAGCTTGTGTCAGAGACACACACTCCAAAACCTGTTAAGCGAGTATCCCAGGCACAATAGCTTTTGGAGCATGGAATCCAAAATCCAAATTGTCTAAATCTGTGCTCCAAAAACCAAATAGCACTCCTGTGTGTCCACATGACATTACGTTTGGGTTCAACAGTAAAATCCCTTTTGCTGTCTCAAGGCTCGGTGAGTCAAAAGCAAATTGAGGATTTGTTACATCCAATAGAGGGCGCATGAGCTCCCCAGCTCCTTTCCCATAATGCCTTGTGATGGGTTCAACAGTGTCATACATGTGGGCATAAACTGCAGTTTGGGCACACAGCAGGGCACAGATGTGAAAAAGCGCTATGTGGCTTTTGTAGTGCAGATTTAGAAGTTTGGTATCTGGACGCCATGTCATGTTTGCAGAGTCTCTAAGGTACCAGAAAAGTGGAATTCCCCCCCCCCCCATTTTGAAAAGTGCACCCCTCAAAGAACTTATCAAGGAGTGTAGTGAGCATTACCGTCCCAGACGTGAATGCACAGCAGATGGTGAAAAGTAAATATGTAAGCTGTGCGGAGTACATTGGGAACACCAAATTCCTTCCCATTTCCCCAGTAGCTCCTATGAGATTTGGAGACGGGGGTGGGAGAATCACTTCTGGCATCTTTTCCTTCGTAACCTCTAAATTTGGAGTGTGCCCTGATATAGGCTCGCACAGCTTATACATTCCCTTCCTGTCGCAGCCAGTTTTTTTCTAATGAGTTGGCGATTTTCGTCTTTACATTGTACAAGATTATATATATTTATTTTTTTTTATTTATTTTTCTGGCGATGTAGCCATATGCAGAAGATGCAGGGGGTGTGAAGAAGCGGGAATGAAGATGGTGTGCTCGGAGCACAGGGAGAACGCCCCCTGTGTTCCCTGAGCATTATTTGCATATGCAAATAATTATTCCTGGTTAGAAGGTTGACAATGAAAAGGTTATTAACCCTGAAGAGTTCAAAATGATGCTGCTAGTTTGTGGTAGAAGCGATTGACCTTATAAACCAATGATCAAACATATTACACTTCTCTGAGCATTAACACTAGATTAACAGCTGCATCAGAGTTACTCTCTATGACAGACAGAAACTGACCCAAGGTACCCCATGCGTGGGATGTCCATCCTTTTTAACTGAAATCACAAGATGAAAAAGTCCGGTTTGCAGGACTTTGTCTGCCGATTTCTGATGGATCTACACTAGAGACTCCAATGCAGATGTGAATGTTAGCCTAACAGGACTATAACTCATCCAAGGAACTAGTAGTGACTGTGTATAAGACTAGATCTATCTAGGTTCTCAGCAGTTTTCCAGAGCCAATAGTACAACCTCACTGTCCAATCAGTGCTGGCTGGCAGTGTCATAATACAACAGAAAAGATGCTCCAGCCTGTAATACAAACATATAGAAGACAAGTCTGGGAGCCTTCAATAGACTCTTAGCTGTCATGGTCATATATTGCAAGACATAAGGGGAGGCAGACATGGGGGGGGGGGGCATAGGTACAGGCTGGAGGTGGAAGGGGTAGGAGTGGCAAAAGCAGTACTCTAGGGAACTGAAGGCCTGCCCCTAGTGAACCAACTGTCTCATTTGCATAAGACTTCAAGGTTGCTTTTCTCCAAATCTACAAGAGTGACATATATAACAAAGGTATGTTGTTTATCACTATAATGTATTTGGTAACAGTAGTAACAGTTGAAAATGCTTGGGGGAGGCGATAAATTGCCTTTAACCCCTTCCCGCTGCAGGCTCCCCACCTTCCAAACGTTTTTTATTTTTCTGTTCACAGAGCCATATGAGGGTTTAATGTTTGCAGGACAAATTGTACTTTATAATGGTACCATTTAATATACCATACAATGTACCGGGAATCCGGAAAAAAAAAAAAAATCTGAATGGGGTAGAATTACAGAAAAACTGTTTGTGCGACTTTCTAAGGGGCTTTCTTTTTAGGCCGTACCCCATATGGGAAAAATATTTTTAAACATTTGTAGAATGGGCATTTTCGGACACAGGGTTACCTATGTGTTTCACTTTATCTAGGTAGTTTTTAGTGCCAAGTGCTGAGCTTCCAAGTAGTGAATAGGCTGTAGTGCTCCCATAAACCCTGCAGACTCTTCAAACAGCTGATCAGCCAGGGACCTGGGTGTCTGACCCCCACCGATCTTAAACTGATTACCTATACTAAGGATAGGTCAGCCATTATTTAGGCTGGAAAACCCCTTTAAGGCTAAGGCCCCATGAGTGAAACGCAGGAAAAAAAACAAAACAAAAAAAAAAAAACCCAGGGGTAACACATTTTTTTTTTCTGCAGCATTTTTGAACAGAAAGTCCACAGAGTTTTCCTCTGCAGACTTTCTGCCCCTATTGTACCTAAACAAAGAAACGCCAGGGTTTCCGCAAGTATAATTGACATGCTGCGATTTTCAAAAACGCAGGTGTTTTTTAAAACAACTTTCCCGCCAGAATCCCATCACTTTGCAGGTACTGTAAAATGCTGCAATGTGGGGCCCCAGCCTAAATGCATGCAAGTCTGTGAATCTCCCTTAAAAGAAAAGACACTATACCTGGGACTTACATATGGGGTGGCTCTCTGTGGGCACCATTGCCGTAACCCCAGCCAAGTTCTTGGATAACTCACTAGCAGGGAATCCGGCAAGCAAGCGCTTTTTTCAGGTATATGTGCAAATGCGTAACCTCTGCCCTGATGCAGGCGCGATGACATCATTCATCAGCATCTGCTTTGTGGTGTAAGGAGGCCGCCGGGCTGCTCTTCGTGGGAGTGCAGTTAAGTACAGGAGAACGTTACACGGAGATGGGGACCATTGTGGAACACGTTACACTGTGTTGGGGGCATCCCCAAACAGACTCTGACGCAAATGTGAACCCAGCTTTAGACACAAGAGCATACCCCTCAAGAAAAAGGCACACGCAACTAGAAAGATGCAATTAATACATTTCCTTCAATGATCAATGTATCTGCAGTTGTTCTTTAGTTTGGACCAACATGGCGTACAGCCATTGAACACTTGTATCATCTAGCCAGATGTTTGAGGATTTTTGTAGGTATTCATGTCCAATGGCAGATTACAGGAAAACGAATTATTCTGACTTTGGGGTTAGGGTTATGTTTAGAGTCAACTTCTGCACATATGCCCCTTAGTATATAATACACATGTAGGGAACTGCCATTTCTACTAGTATATAATGTATCTAGCTTCTTTGCCCCTGCAGTTTGGCTTCAGAGACCCCAGGCATTTAGTGCAAGTTTTGTTTTGTAAATACAGTGAGTCAGACACATGTGAGGCAGAGCTGCTGGGGGGAGAGATGTGAGCAGAGCTGCTGAGCCAGACATGTTATGTCTGGGGGAGTCTAAGAGCCACTTGTTCCTCTTTACTTCACAGTATATAGTTAGGTATGTGTTACCCCCTATATACTCACAGGACCTAGCTAGTAACCGTAGTTAGGGATCCATATATATATACAGTTCAGGGCAGTGATAGGTTAGGCTTCCGAAGGCCAACTAGCTAGTTAGAGGCCCGGTGGCACTAGTAGTTTAGCTGGCAGGTTAAGGACTCAGTGTTAGGGTAGTCAGGCCTGCATCTACTGCCGTCACCGTCGCCCTGTTTGCTGCCTGTGAAGAATCTCACCATCATCATCATCATCTCCTGATCGGCTGTCTGTCATCTCCTGGAAGAATCCGAGGATCCACAGTCATCCACAGGGGCCCCTGCATCTCTTCTGTTGCCTGGAGGTATTGTGCACTGGACTCTTGCTATATATCTATATATATACCCGGGTATATAACCTAAGACGGTTGAGGACTTGCTGGTTGTTGTAGTACTTCTGTGTTCTGAGTATATTGTATGTATGTATTATTACCCTGTTGATTCTTATAAAGCTACTGTTATAACCTTATGTGGTATCTGTATGTATTCTTCAGACTGTGAGATTAGTACAGTGATCCTTGTTAAGGCTACTAACTGTATTTCATGGGTAAGTCCCAGGAAGAGATCCTCCCTGTAATACAGAGGCTCTATCCTGGGTGGAGGCACTGATATATTTCATATATGTTCCCACTCTTCCCTTCAGCGAAGGCTTCAGGTCCCATTATACACACAGGTCAGCGCCAGAGTCTGTTGCGGGAGGGATAATACTCATACCCCCCCCCCCCAATAGGGCTACACACAGATGGAGCAAGTACAGACCATGAACACACAGTAAAGCCAGTTTCTCCATGTTTCCTGGCATTTGCACACCAGGGTCATGCAGTAGGCGGCGCTAGGGGATGCCGGAACTGTTCTCAAGAGCTTATTACCAGACACAGGGTACATACTCACAATACTCGGAGTAACACAAGATGTGAGAACATGACCCCAACAGGGCACACATCACTTACCTAAGAGGGGAGAGGTGGTCGGGCAGTCTGCTAACTCCACAACGGCTTGGGTAGTGCTGGTGAGCTCCTGCGTGGCAATGGCCAGGACAGAAACGAGGGGGCCAACAGACGAGTTGGCTTTCTGCCGAAATTGCTGGTGTTCGGTATAGTAAGTCGTCTCCCCACCGAACACATAGTAGAGCAGCGTAACACTGAGGTGAAGGGCGCAGAAGAGCACCAAGAACTTACAGGCTTTCTGTAGAGAGGCTCCAGGCAGAACGGCAGCAGAGCCCTGTAATAGCGGTTCTTTCATCATGCCGGGCTCACTGAGTAGACAAGGCAAGCACACACAGTCCCCGGCTCCTCAACAACTTCCACGCTTCGCACAGAAACGATGTGCGGTCTCATCCGCGACTCATAAGGCTCAGAAGCCGCGGCCACTGAGTACAGCGGAACGGGCTAGAGAGCAACTCCATGTGACGTCACCGAACTCAGGGTGTCACGCAGAAGGAGGGGGTTGGTGAGGAAGGGCTGGTCTGTGCAGAGACCCTAAGCATCTAGTTTTACAGCCCGCCCATGTTTATAACCGCTGACACGTTGGTTCTCTCTGTGTCTGAGGTAATGTATGTCTGGAGGGTCCTGGTCCTTAACCTGACCGCCTCATGAATTAGTCCCCTAAAAAGGGGATAGAAGTTTCATTCAATGAGAATTTATCACCAGCTAGTTTATTATTATTAACCCAATGACATCATAGTGACCAGGGGAAGTTTGGGTGGAGTTGGAAAAAAGTCACCGACTCCAGCTTAAAAATAAAATGATTAATTATATTTGATTATGTTACACAATTATGAATATTGTGTAATTAATAAAATAGAGGAGTCGGTGCCTTGGCCTACCGACTCCACAGCCCTGGTTATGTTTACTGCAAATACCAAACAAAATCACTTTTTTATGTTTTATGTTATTAAGAATAATAAAAAAAAAAACCCACTGCTTGGCTAACAGGGCTGCATTGTGGAAGCTCTGGTGCTAAAATGATACCTTTTGTTAGTTATGATGTATGTGTTTAGACCCTGGAACGGGGAGGGAATTTGCACACAGGGGAGAGTAGAGACAGGAGGGGTACACAGAGTGAGAGCAGGCAGATGAATAATGGGAAATGTAGTTTGTCCACAGATTCACTGCATGGAAATAACAGCGATACAAGGTGCAGCAAGTAAAATAAAGTACAGCAAAGGGTGCAAAAGGGAACAGTGAGTATTTCGGACTGCTGTGAATGTATTTGCAGTTAATTTTTGGAAGCAGAATAACCTCTTTAACTTATTACAATATTGGAAATTTGCTGTTTTTCCTTTTCCCTTAGCAAATATTATAAAACCTATCAATAAATTATATGTACCCTAAATGGTACCAATAAAAACTAAAACTCATCCCCAGAAAACAAGCCCTCATACAACTGTATTGATAAACATTTCCTGTTCATCCATAGACAGCTTACCAATAGGTTAATATATGTCAGGATTCTCAGTTTTGCGACTATTGCTTTAACCCCTTCATACCACAGCCAATTTTCGTTTTTACATTTCCATTTTTCCCTCCCCCATTCCAAGAGCCATAATTTTTTCATTTTTCAGTTCACAGAGTCACATGATGGCTTATTGTTTTTGCGAAACAAATTGTACTTTGTAATGGCACCATTCAATATCCTGTACAGAGATGGAATTGGAAAAAAAACGCATTTACGCTAATTTCTTATGGGCTTAATTTTTACGGCATTCACTATGTGGTAAAAATGACATGTTACCTGTATTCTGCGGGTCAGTACGATCACGGCAATACCAAATTTATATAGTAATTATAATGTTTTGATACCTTATAAAAAATTTTTAACTTTGCAAAATAGAAAAAAAAAATTGTGTTGCCATATTGTGACACTAGTAACTTTTTTATATTTATGTGTTTGGAGCTGGGCATGACATATTTTTATGCGGGACAAGATGGCGTTTTTATTGATACCATTTTGGGGAAGGTCTGATGGTTTGTTCACTTCTTATTACATTTTGTATAGGAGGCAAAAAGCAAACAGCCATTTGACCATTTTGATTTTTTCCCCACTACACTGTTCACTGTGTGGGATAAATATTTTAATAGTTCGTGCATTTTGGATTATGGGGATCCCTAAAGTGTTTATGTTTACTTTTGTTTATTTTTTATATGTGATCTAGAAAAAGGGGGGTGATTTAAACTTTTATATTTTTTATGTTTTTTTTTTTATATTTTAAAAACTTTTTTTATTTTATTTTCAGACCCCCTAGGGACCATGAACACTAGGGGGTCTGATCACTCATACTATTCACTGCAATGCTAATGTATTGCAGTGAATAGTAAAATGCCTTAACTTCTATTAAACGCTGCCGTAATAGAGCCATATCAATGACAAGCCTGGGAGCCTTCAGTAGGCTCCCAGCTGTCATGACAACCAATCGCCACCCTCTGATGATGTTCTGGAGGAAAAAGATGGTGGCACCCCTGACGCCTGCGCACTTTAGATGCCACTGTCACATTTCATCGTGGCATCTAAAGTGTTATTAGCTGCGATCAGTGTCAGCACCAAACGGTGCTGTTAGCAGCGGGTGCTGGATGTATAATACAGCCAGCATCCACCGTGTATGAAGAGAGCCCAGCTCCTGAGCCCTCTCCATACACCCCTTCACACCTAATCACGTACATGTATGTGATTTTGCGTGAAGGGGTTAAGGTTACCATGCCGACCTGGGAAGCTTCTGCAGTGTTAGAGTTCTCTTAGGCTTTTCCAATTAATAGCTAAGGAGGTATAAACTCATTAAACTTACTTCCTCAGCCAGGTGCCTGCAATTGGTTTACTTAGTTTGGCTTTCACACACGATCCTAACTCTGACGTGATCTCTAAGAGCTGGCCTTTAGCTAGATACTTGTTAAACCGCTTGTCTCCTGACTCCAGTTCAGACGTTTCCCCATGAACTGACTACTGGCCTGGATGTTCGCTGTCCTGCTTTGTCCTCCTGATTTTGATCAACCTCATAAGTTTATCATGGGTTCTGGTATGATTTCTGATAATGTAGCATTTATTTCTCGTACGGTGTCTGTGGTGATAACATGGACCACAAATTCAGCAAAGTAAAGGCATTTGGGTGTCTAGGGCTGTTTCTCAGCACTGTATAGGATTTAAACAGCTAGTTCTACTGTTCTCAGTTATCATCTCAGTTATCATTTACGCTTACGAGAGACAGGTTAAAAAGCAGAAATTAAGAACAATAAATCAATGGAGAGCCTATGAAAGGCTGGACAGAACATTTCACTTCAGGTGCTTTAGAAGAGCACAGTTTCAGACTCAGAAGTCTGGTTTTCTTCTTCATTAAATAGACTTAAAATTCTTTACTCAATTATCTTGAGGTTGCTAAACCATTCATAGTTGCACCAGCAATCTTTGTACAGTTCTATGGACAAGAGTCTCAGGTTCATCTCAGAGCCACGCTCTACATCAACATCTTGGGAAGAATTTAAGAGGTTATATGGGGTGGTTACATTTATCCTCCTTACTCAGGCAGTTTCTTCATGCTGAAAGACAGAAGAAAGATGCAAGACATTGTCCATCATGTTGTTTACATTTAAGTCAATGGGACTGGACACAGGCGGAGGGGACGGTTACTCTGTAACAGTTAATGTTCTTGCTGTCATCTTATAACGAATGCAAGCAATGGATTTACAGGCGTGAACAGTATGACTTGAGAGGGACTCCTCACAATTCAGTTATCTATGCTTCCAGGAATACTGATTATGCTATAATCAGTACAGGACAGCATGTTGCTGGGAGGCAAGGACTCCTGGCATCATAGATAACTATGATGCTAGGAGTCCCTCTCCTGGCACACTGTTCAAGCTGGTAAATCCAGCCAACACAAGGACTGAGTTTCATGAAACTTAGATGTGTGAATGTGGGGCAATAGGGTCATTGGTATGCTGCCTCCAAACTCCAGAAAGCAAATTTTGTGGAATTGTCATTTCATTGCATGCCCTATGAAAAAACTTAAATGAGATGAACTGCTATAATACATCCTGGCCGCTGTGCAGTATGTACAGAGAAAAATGCTTCCGACCCTGTTTATTGTGCAGAGAACAGCTGATTATTGGGGGTTTTGGGCATCATGTGAATAATCATTTCCATATAACATACCATCTAAGATCAGCTTTTAAAGAGTTTTGACTGAAAGTCTAGTTTTCTCCTTGAAGGAAAGAGGGTAATGAATGGGGGATGTTTACTGTAGAGAGACTCTTCACCGTTACAAACACTGAACAAACAGTGGACACTTTGCAGTGTGGTATGAGAAACACTAAAACTTCTTTTTATGTCTTATGCCATGAGTATAACCATCAATATCGGCATTTTTTACCAGGGTTACATGTCACTTTTCTAGTGCTGTCAGCAGTTTTGAGTGGGTAAAACTTCTGGCAGACTCCCTTTAATAGACATTAATATCAGATTGGTGGGGGTCTACCCCCCACTGATCAGCTGATATTAGTTCCTGTTGTTAAGACAACAGTAACTAACAGTTGTTCTGTAAGGCAATCACTAGAGGAGTGATTCCCCAGTAGCTGCTGGAGAATTTAGGGGGGGAGGGGCACAACAAGACAGTGGACCCTAAGCTGAATCCCCCCCCACTGTCCCTGGCTAACTTGCCCGATCTGTCCTAGGTGACAGCCAGCAACCAGTCGACAGTCTCTCCTTATAATAAGTGATAACACAGAACGCAGACAGGACGCACAACAACAAAGGGAGGTCAGCTAGCCAAGGGGTCGGTAACAAACGAGCAATGCAGTACAAAATCACAATCCAAGAGAGAAGTCAAAGGTAAGCCAGTGGTCAGAAAATCAGAGGAGCAAGGAACAAGGAGTATAGCCAGTAAGCGAAATGCCATAGCAGGCGCCAATGGGAAAGTGAGAAAACAATAAATAGGGAGAAAGAACCCACCCCAGACTTGATAGGAGGATAGGCTGTCAATCACAAAGGTGGGACTAAAGTTAACTCTTAGTGGAGCAGGAGGAAAGCAAGGTGAAGGAGAAGGGCGTGGTGGAAAATCAATTAAGGAGGTGAGGGAATAGGACAGTGTTCAGACAATACAAGAAAAAACCCAAAGGAAGGAATCACAACCGGGCACACCTCCTGTGCCGCAGCGTGCGCCCGGAGGATGGTGCCAAAGCCTGAACAGGCAAGGATGTTACAGTAACCCCCCTTTTACGAGGGGCCTCTGGACCCTCGCCAGATGGACCAGGTTTCGAAAGGTTCTGGTGATGAAAGAGATTAATCAAACGTGGCGCTTGTAGGTCCCTACCAGAAACCCACGTTCGCTCTTCCGGGCCATAACCCTTCCAGTGCACGAGGTACTGAACAGCATTCTGCACCCGACGGGAATCCAGAATTTTTTCTACTTCATATTCTAGTTCCCCTTGGACCACCACCGGCGCAGGTGGACTGGAAGAAGTAAGGACAGGGGAGATATACTTCTTCAAAAGTGAATTGTGGAATACGTTGTGGATACGAAAAGAACTTGGAAGTTGTAATTTAAAAGATACTGGGTTTATGAGTTCAGAAATGACATAGGGCCCAATGTAACGTGGTGCAAATTTCCCCGAAGGAACTCTAAGACGCAGATTCCTAGTGGACAGCCAGACTTGATCTCCCACGCTGTATTCAGGGCCAGGTAAGCGACTTTTATTTGCCTGCCGTTTTGATATTCTTGGGCTTTAACCAGGCTCAGACGAGCCTGGGCCCAGACTGTGCACAGTCGCTGATAAGTCTGTTCGGCGGTGGGATTAACAAACTAGGTGCTACGGAGAGAGGAGTACCTGGGGTTAAAACCATAGTTGCAATAAAACGGAGACATTTTAGTGGTGACGTTAACCCTGTTGTTTATTGCAAACTCTGCTAGAGGAAGAAAGGTTCTCCATTTTTCTTGAGCATCAGACATAAAACACCTTAAGTACTGTTCCAAAATTTGGTTGAATCTCTCTGTCTGGCCATTGGTCTCAGGGTGGAACGCGGAAGAGAAAGACAGAGAGACCCCCAGACAACCACAAAATTCCTTCCAGAATCTAGAGACAAATTGTACACCCTGATCAGATACAATATTTTCCGGTACACCATGCAAGCGGAGTATGTGGTTAATAAAGAACGAGGCTAGACGTGGAGCACTAGGAATTTTCTTTAGGGGTACAAAATGACACATTTTGGAGAATCTATCCACAACAATCCAAATCACAGTCTTCCCTTGGGAACAAGGCAAATCAGTAATAAAGTCCATTGACAAATGGGACCATGGTCTCTTAGGTATAGGAAGGGGATGAAGAAGGCCCTCGGGTAATCTCCTAGGGGTCTTCATCTTAGCACATGTCTCACAGGCAGCAACAAATTCACATACGTCTCGAGACCAGGAAGGCCACCAGTAAGAGCGGGAGAGAAGGTATTTAGTCCCAGCGAAGCCGGGATGTCTGGTTAAGGTAGAACAATGAATTTCCTCCAAAAGACGAAGATTTGGAGGTACAAATAGTTTCCCAGTGGGAGTATTACTGGGAGCAAGATCTTGTGAATTAACCACTAAAGTAGCAAGATCAGGAGTAATAATGGCGAGAACCACTCCGGGAGACAAGATTTTATCTGGGACATCCTTAGGGGCATCGCTGGGACCAAAACTGTGAGATAGGGCATCAGCCCATACATTTTTAGAGCCTGGATGAAAAGTCACCACTAAATTAAAACTTGTGAAGAATAGCGCCCAGCGGGCCTGCCTAGGAGACAGTCGCTTAGCGTTATCCAGATATAGTAGGTTCTTATGATCAGTGAATACTGTGATCTGGTGTTTGGCCCCCTCAAGGAAATGTCTCCACTCCTCGAATGCCCATTTAATGGCTAGGAGTTCTCGATTACCAATGTCATAGTTGCGCTGCGTAGGAGAGAATTTCCTCGAGAAGAAGGCCACAGGTTGCAAACACGTAAAATTTTCAGAGCCCTGAGACAACACGGCACCAACCCCTACTTCCGAGGTATCAACCTCAATAATAAATGGACAATCATAGTCTGGTGGTACTAATACAGGAGCCTCAACAAAACATTTCTTGAGATGTACAAAAGCCTGTCCCGCTTCCGGAGTCCATTTGGTCACATCGGCACCTTTCTTTGTGAGATCCGTCAATGGCTTCACTATAGAAGAGAAATTCTTACTAAATTTTCGATAATAGTTGGAGAAACTCAAGAAACGTTGCAGGGCTTTAAGGTTGGAGGGGCGTTCCCAGTTATTAATAGCTGTGACTTTTAGTGGATCCATACAAAAAGAATCGGGAGTAATAACGTAACCGAGGAAGGTGACCCTTTGGACTCCGAACAGGCATTTGGACAGTTTGGCAAAGAGACAGCTTTGACGCAACAGTAGCAAAACACTCCTAACATGCTCAATATGAGTGACCCAATCAGGAGAGAACACTAGAATATCATCCAGGTAGACACCCACATAATGACCGAGCAAGTCTCTAAAGATATCGTTAACAAAATGTTGAAATACTGCGGGTGCATTACACAACCCGAAAGGCATTACCAAATACTCAAAGTGACCTTCCGGGGTGTTGAACGCAGTTTTCCATTCATCTCCTTCTCTAATCCGGATCAGACTGTATGCCCCACGGAGGTCAATTTTAGAAAACCAACGGGCACCCACAATCTGATTGAAAAGATCAGGGATCAGAGGAAGAGGGTACTGATTTTTAACCGTAATTTTATTTAATTCTCGGTAGTCAATGCATGGTCGCAGTCCGCCATCTTTCTTTTTAACAAAAAAGAACCCAGCCCCCAAGGGAGACTGAGATGGACGGATGTGACCATTAAGAAGACTATCCTGAGTATAATCTCGCATAGCCTCACGTTCTGGAGCAGAAAGATTGAAGATCCTTCCCTTAGGGTATTTGGAGTTGGGAAGGAGTTCAATCGCACAATCGTAAGGTCTATGCGGCGGTAAAACTTCAGCAGCTTTAGCATCAAAAACATCATGAAAATCAGATAGAAATTCAGGAAGAAGCGTCTCCTTACTGAGACAATCGGAGGCATGCAAAGCAATACAATGGGAGGAGCACTGATTCCTCCATTTCACTAACTCTTTTTTATGCCAATCAAAGGTAGGGTTATGGAGGTCTAGCCAGGGAAGCCCTAAAATAATATCAGACGAGAGATCCTCCATAACCAAAAAACTCATGAGCTCCGTATGTATTGAGCCCTCTTGCAAAGAGAGTAAGGGGGTTTTAAAACGGACTTTACCCCTGGCCAGTGGAGTAAAATCCGCCCCAGTAACCAACAGAGGAGTGTCTAATGATACAAGTTCAATACGTAAAGCAGAAACAAACAAAAATTTAACAAAGTGTGACAATTTGGGGGGATTAGTCTCAAGTGGCAGCAGACTCCTGGTCCCAACAGCAGTGGTTCGTGGTACTGGGCGCCGGAGAGACAGCGTTCAAACGGTGCCAATTTAAAGCAAAAATGGCTTTTTATTCAGCTTAAGTGCAACATAACAAAACAAAAAAAACCTAGGCCACGCATAGGCCCTAACTGACTTCTTGAGCCCTATCTGGCCTATGGGGCAACGAGCAGCCTGACTTATGCTCCTCTTGAGCCAAAAGTCCCCTGTGGAGCCCAGCCCTCCTGGCACAGACCGTCTATCTGTCCTTGGCTGGTTCCACAGTTCCTGCATCCAGCAGGACTCGACGGCAGCTCTGCCGCTGTAACCACTACCCTTGGAGTTACGCCCCCCACCCATAGGTGTGCCTGAGGGCCTTTTCGGGCCTGGGTCGTTCAATAGCACCCTCTGGGTTCACATACCCTCCCCCTCAGCTCACTACCCATGGGGTGAGCTACAATGGGACGAGACATCCTATGTCGAAGTCCCTCTTCAACCATGTATGCCTGTCCAGTGTCTGCCCAGAAGTCCCAATCTGGCGGTTTTTTCTTCCAAATTCCACTCCGTCGAGTTTTCCGTTTTCTCATCACTTTAACTGCTACGCCAAGATCCTGGCCATTCTGTGCAAAGGAAAGTTTTACTTCATTACCTTCACAATTCGCCATACAGGAGATCACATCATTTTCATCACATTTCTCGCCATAGTCTTCAGCCATACCATTGCATGACTTTGATTCCTTTAGTGAATAGCCGTAAGAATCTTCATCTTCTCCTATCATGAATCCACAGGAGCTCAGAGACCAACTAACACGTACTACATGCAGATCAATGTCTTTAGAGTATAAATGTTTTACCTTTTCTGTAACCGTCATCTCAAAGCAAACTTTGCCATCACCATCAAGGCTTAGAAGTTTAGAAGACATAGGCTGCTTGCTCTCCTCTTTGTTTGAGATACACAAGCTCTGTACCGCAATATCTTCTCCTTCTGCACAAGGGCCATACAGTACACCCTCACAAAATATATCACGCTAAACTACATTTTCTGGTATGTCTTTAACAACTGCCACATCATATATTGGAATGGTTTCTGTATAATGCTTCCACATCTGTACGGCAGCAGGAGAACCACTTCCATACTCTAGTCTTACCTCCTCTTTCTCATACGCATAACTTCCTGGAGGCATGTTGTGGTACTGTGATAGATTGCAAGAATTTTCGTGAAAATCCATTTCTGACAGTACAGGAGCTGGTGATATCGTCATCTCAACATTCTCCAAGTTATTTTCATTCTCTGTGCTAACACCGGAGGACTGGGATACCAAGTTTCCAACATCACAGTCTTTACTGTCAGTACCCAGATGCTTTTTGGTTACATGTTCTGGCTGCCCTAATGGCTCCGCTTTCTCAGCCTCTATACTGGCAGCTTTCTCCAATTCTAATGCCTTCTGTAGCGCACAAATCTCTGATTCCAGCTCCAGAACTTTCTTCATTGCCACATTTTTCTGCACAGCCTCCATCTCAGTTTTTACTATTGCAACTTGCAGATCTTCCTCAATCCTTCGCACTGCATCCTGGATGATATTTTCTGCTTCCCTCACTGTTCCCTGAATTATATTAAACTGATCCTCCAACATCTTCTGATAAAAAGTTTGCCGATGAGCAGAAGCTTTGTCAAGTCTTTCATTCAAGTCCCGTATCTCAGTGGCTCTCTTATCTTGCTCTTGGTTGAATAAAGACTCTGTCTCTTGAGTCACGTTTTTCAGGGATAGCAGCTCTGATTCTTTAGAGGTTAACAGGCTCTGCAGCGAATCCTTCTCAGCTTCTAGTGCTGCCAGCTTTGAAGATAGTGCAGATGCCGACTGTTCAGTATTGAATAAAGACTGCTGCAATCAATCTAATTCTTCTCTTTTAGATTCCACTTCGGTTTTTAACTGTTCTATCTGAAAAGTGTGCTCTTCCAACTTTATTTCTGACTCGCGCTTCACTTGATCCATCTGAAACTCCAGCTGTTCCTTGATGCGTGCAATTTCCTCCTGCTTGTTCACTTGCACCTTTAGTTTAGCAACAAGCATTTTTAGATCTACAATCTCAGCAGATAAATTAGACATTTTTTTCTCAAACTGAATCCTCATGTCTTCTATCTGGAGGTCCAATTCTCTCTTGGCCTTTTCCAGCTTGTCATAAGCATTAATTTTGTTCTCATACAATATCTGCACAGATTCCAGGTTTTTCTCAACTTGGAGCTAACCAAATCCTCTATTTCAGTGCGCAGTTGCTTGTTGAGCCTCTCTAACTCGGCCTTCAATTCAAGGGCTTCTTCTAGGGAGCGAGCCAAGGCAAGAGCTTTGGTCTCTTTTCCACGAGCCTCTGCTTCAGCACGGTCACGTTCTTCTGGATATCTAGCAGAAAGAGCCTTCTCTTCACCAAGCAGCTGATTAAACTTTTTCTGCTTCTTTTCCAAATTTGACACAATCCGACGTTGATGATCAAGATCTACACCTATATCTTCTAGTTCCTGCTGCAGTCTAATTTTCGTCTTCTCAAGTTTGTCATAAGCAGCAGCCTTCTCTTTAAACCGTTGATTTGTAGCTTCTAGCTCCTTTTGCAACTTTTCCTTTAGTTCTTCAACAGAGTCCAAGGACCCAATACTATCCTCCCATTTTTTTCTTCATATCAGTCGCCTGAGCCTGTAGTGTTGAAATCTGCTTTGTCAAATCTCTTTTTGCTATTTACTCTTCCTCTAGTTGCTCAAGGAAACCATTTTTCTCATCTTCCATTTGTTTTAGTTTTGTACTAAGGTCAAGCTTCTGACGAGTTTCTTCTTGCAAAAGTTCCTGAGTGTCCTGAAGCTGAGATTCTAGTGTAGAAAAATCTTTGGAAAGTTTGATAAACTTGCTGTCTGCTTGAGAAAGAAGCCCTGTGACATTATTCAATTCCACCTGCATTTCGTTTGCCTTGTCTAGCAGTTCTGCTCGAAACCTGTCCCCTTCTGTGACTTTTAGTTGCAGCTCTTGAAGTTGAGTCTCTACTTTTTTGTGACTCTCCTGTAAGGTTTGCACTTTCTGAGCATGGACAGACGACATCTCCATCAATTTTTTGTCTTTATTTTGCACCAAAACAGACAATTTCTCATTATCTTCACAAGATCTTGAGAGCGCCCTCTCCAGGCTACATATTCTAGCTTTGAGTTCCATTTCTCTTTGTTCCAGAACTCCAGCTCTGCTCCGCCATTCGTTGACTTCACTATTTAGCGAACCTGCTTTAGTTCATGCAAGTTTTGCTCTGACTGCAGTGTTTGCACCACCGATTCTAAATCACTCTCTCGGTCAGACACATATTTCCTCAGCTCTGCAATTCCATTTTCTTTGTCAGTTAATGCTGCCGAAAGTTTTTCACACTTCCTGACTTGGTCATCCAGACATTCTGACTGACACTGCAAAAATTCACTTCTCTCACGTTTAGCAGTTTCAAGGTCATCCTTAATTTTTCAATGACACTCTCTTTGACAATGGAGTCTTGGACATGCTGCTCCTTTAAATCTTGCAATTGCTTCACAAGCACTTGCTTTTATTCTACACTCTGTAGGACTTTATTAGATAGAGCACATTTCATTTCTGCAAACTCCTTCTTAGTGACCCAGTCCATTCCAGGCAAACCCAGCACCACATTTTCACAATGACTAGGATCTGAAATCTTTATAGTCTCAAGCTCTTTCTTTAACTTAAGGTTCTCTTTCTCTGATACCTCAAGTTGCCATTTCCAATCAGATATTTCATCTTCATAAATGAACCTGATGGTTTTAATCTCATCTTGAAGCTGCTGCACCATAATATTTTCATCTTTGGCGCTTTGATGCACTCCAGTATGAGACACACAGTCAGCAGGGAAATATTCATTCACAGAACAGAGGTGCTTTAGAAAAACTGAGTCACCGTCATGCAACCCATTATCTTTACTTGCACTCCACATGCTCTGTTCCAGGTTTTGTATCTCTCTGCATTCAGACTGCTGCACTAATAAACCTGTGCATAACTTCTCTGCTTTTTTACAAGCTGAAATTCTCTTTTTCTTGCCCATGGTTTACTAACAAGATTACACAATATTCCACAGCAACCTTGGGTTCAACCTGCAGCAACTTTTTGCTATCTTCTGCAGTCACATGTATTCAAACAGTTAACTTATGTGGCACTACAACAACCAGCATTTTCTTCTGTCTTTCACAGAAAACACCAACATGGCACCATAGCCTTTCACATAGACTGTTTGCAATATCCAGCTTCTACACACATTGCTTACTTTCTTGCCATCAGCAAGCACTTTATAGACTTCTGTGCCACAGTATACACAAAGTCCATTCCCTGGATTCCTCTTCCAGAGTTTTACTTTCACCAGTTTTTGCACACAATTTGCTATGTTGCATATTCCACTCACCCCTTCCTGGGTTTCTCCATTGAAATCACAGATTTCTTCCAGCTGTAGGCCACAATGCACACTTAGCAGTACTGCATTCACCAACCACTTGTCTTCCAGGACTTGCGTGGATCTCTTTATGCCCGAATCCGTAGCACCATATGTGACAATTTGGGGGGATTAGTCTCAAGTGGCGGCAGACTCCTGGTCCTGACAGCAGTGGTTCATGGTACTGGGCGCCGGAGAGACAGCGTCAGACGGTGCCAATTTAAAGCAAAAATGGCTTTTTATTCAGCTTAAGTGCAACATAACAAAACAAAAAAAACCTAGGCCACGCATAGGCCCTAACTGACTTCTGGAGCCCTATCTGGTCTCTGGGGCAACGAGCAGCCTGACTTATGCTCCGCTTGAGCCAAAAGTCCCCTGTGGACCCCAGCCCTCCTGGCACAGACCGTCTATCTGTCCTTGGCTGGTTCCACAGTTCCTGCATCCAACAGGACTCGACGGCAGCTCTGCCACTGTAACCACTCCCCTTGGAGTTACGCCCCCCACCCATAGGTGTGGCTGAGGGCCTTTTCAGGCCTGGGTCGCTCAATAGCGCCCTCTGGATTCACATACTCACAAAAGTTAGTGGCAGCCCCAGAATCTACTAGGGCCTACCCAGAAACAGATCTGCCGCCAAAGGACAGAGACACAGGTAACATCAATTTGTCAGATTTTTCAGAAGATACCTGACTGCCTGAGTGGTTCTTCCGAATACCACTCAGGCCCTGAAGTTTTCCACTGGTGTACGTGGTTTGATGGAACAGTCTCGGATGAGATGACCCGGTTTGCCGCAATACAGGCAGAGATGATTCCGGAGACGATATTCTCGTCTAGCTTTGGTATCCAGTGCTCCCAACTGCATAGGCTCATCTCCAGGGGTGACAGAAGGAGAAACAGATTTTTTAACAGAAAGAGAGGGATAGACAGAAGACTTAGTGGGACAAATCCCCACCCTCTCTCTACGTCTGTCCTGGAGTCTCCTGTCAATGCGGACGGCTAAGGTCATGGCCTTTTCTAAGGTAGGGGGATCAGGGTGACCTAACCAGACATCCTTCACTGAATCATTCAGGCCCTGTTTAAAAAGAGCTTTCAAAGCGGAGTCGCACCAACCTGCTGTTATACTCAACTTCTGAAACTCAGAGCAATAAGTTTCAGCGGATAGTTTAGCTTGCCGGAGGGTAAGAAGTTGGGACTCAGCAAGTCCAATTTGATCAGGCTCAGCATAAATGGCCCCCAAAGACTTAAAAATTTTTTCCAGATCTGTCCACTCCTCAGGGGGGGAGTTTAAGGGCCCAAGTCTGTGGATCCCCCCTGTAAGAGAGAAATGACCACCCCCACCATCTGAGACTGCAATGCATGAGGGTTGACACGAAAATACAACAGACATGATTCCCTGAACGTCTCAAATTTACCTCGGTCCCCTGAAAACCTATCCGGGAGTAACATTTTAACCCTGGGAAGGGAAATGACAGTAGGTGGTGTAGCAGCAGCCTCAACTTGATTCTGGGTGAGAGTGTGTACCTGATTGGCCAGCTCAGACACCAAACCTGCCAAACCCTCCATTCGAGTCACAAGGTCCTGAATAGAAGCCATGCAGTAATGAGTAGAAGGGTTAACGTTTGTTTTTTTTTGTTTTTTTTAAGGCCTGCTATTCTGTAAGGGAATCACTAGAGGAGCGATTCCCCAGTAGCTGCTGGAGAACTTAGGGGGGAGGGGCACAACAAGACAGTGGACCCTAAGCTGAATCCCCCCCACTGTCCCTGGCTAACTTGCCCGATCTGTCCTAGGTGACAGCCAGCAACCAGTCGACAGTCCCTCATTATAATAAGTGATAACACAGAACGCAGACAGGACAACAACAAAGGGAGGTCAGCTAGCCAAGGGGTCGGTAACAAACGAGCAATGCAGTACAAACTCACAATCCAAGAGAGAAGTCAAAGGTAAGCCAGTGGTCAGAAAATCAGAGGAGCAGGTAACAAGGAACAAGGAGTATAGCCAGTAAGCGAAATGCAATAGCAGGCGCCAATGGGAAAGTGAGAAAACAATAAATAGAAAGAACCCGCCCCAGACTTGATAGGAGGATAGGCTGTCAATCACAAAGGTGGGACTAAAGTTAACTCTTAGTGGAGCAGGAGGAAAGCAAGGTGAAGGAGAAGGGCGTGGTGTTAAATCAATTAAGGAGGTGAGGGAATAGGACAGTGTTCAGACAATACAAGAAAAACCCAAAGGAAGGAATCACAACCGGGCAGGCCTCCTGCACCCGGAGGATGGTGCCAAAGCCTGAACAGGCAAGGATGTTACACATACACTGTGTAATATCACATAGAAATTACTGCAGCTTCTGTTGATTTGAATGGGACCTCATCAGCAGCAATCGGCAACTGCCACTACACAGTGGACAGAGCTGTCTGCTTCCAGCTCTATGGGTTTTAACAGTGCTACTGATATCAGCTGATTGGTAGGGCTGCCAGGTGTCAGTCCCCCACCAATCTGATGGACAGTAGTATATTTTGCCATTTCACTCCAGCAACTAAGCTTAACCCCTTCCCACCACAGCCAGTTTTTGACTTCCTGACAGCCTGAGTTTTCAAATCTGACATGTATCACTTTATTCAGTCATAACTTTGGAACACTTTAACTCCCCAAAGTGATTTTGAGATTGTTTTTTTTTCGTGACACATTGTTCTCCATCTTCGTGGTAAAGTTTGGTTGATATGTTTAGTGTTTAGTTTTGAAAAAATAGGAAATTTGGTGGAGATTTAGAAAAATGTGCAATTTAAAAAGTTTGAAATTATCTGCTTTTCATACAGATAGTCATACCACCCAAATTAGATCATAAATCTAATGTACCATATCTCTGCTTTATGTTGGCATCAAGTTTTAATCACCTTTTTATTTTTTATGGACATTATAAGGCTTTGAAACAGCAATTTTCAAGAATATTTCTGAAACCCATTTTTCAAGGGAATAATTCAGTTCTGAAGGGATTTTGAAAGGCCACTGTATTAGAAACCCCCATAAATCTCCCCATTCTCAAAACTGTACCCCTTAAATAAGTTAAAACAGCATATACGAAGTATCTTAACCCTATAAGAGTTTAACAGGAATTAAGACAAAATGGAGGTAAAATTTACACGTTTCATTTTCTTTTACTATTATGTTCAATTTGCCCTAGAATTTACACATTCACAAGAGGTTAAAGCAGAAAATGCATCCCACATTTTCTTATGCAAGTTCTCCCGACTACCATAGTATCCCACATGTGAATGTAAACTGATACAGTTAGGTCCATATACAGGGGCATCTCAATAAATTAGAATATTTTTGAAACGTTCATTAAATTTCAGTAATACAATTCATAATCAACAGTCTTCCATCATTGTGTGTCCTACTGAACCAGACTGAGGGACCATTTAAAGGCTTAGGAAATCTTGGCAGGTGACACACTGAATTTACAATACTGAACTTTTTCACAATATTCAAATTTTCTTAGATTTTGCTTTTCATTACCTGTAATCCATAATCAACATTTACAGAAATAAAACACTTGAAATAGAACACTCTGTGTGTAAAGAATCTAGAAAATATTGGAGGTCACTTTTTTAATTTAATTGCTGAAATAAATAAACGTTTCAAAGATATTCTAATTCATTGAGATGCACCTGTATATTTGGGCACTGACACATATTTAGTTTTTTTACCTGTTTACTCTAACATATTCAAGTTTTAGTTATATAATGGACATAGACATAAAGTCCAGACTTTCAGCTTTCATTTGAGGGTATCCACATTAAAATTGGATGAAGGGTTTAGGAGTTTCAGCTCCTTAACTTGTGCCACCCTGTTTTTAAAGAGACCAAAATTGGACAATTGACTCAAAGGCTGTTTTATGGGCAGGTGTGGGTAGTTCCTTTGTTATGTCATTCTCAATTAAGCAGATAAAAGGACTGATGTTGATTTGAAGTGTGGTGCTTGCATTTGGAAGATTTTGCTGTGAAGAAAACATGCGGTCAAAGGAGCTCACCATGCAGGTGAAACAAGCCATCCTTAAGCTGCGAAAACAGAAAAAACCCATCCAAGTAATTGCTACAATATTAGGAGTGCCAAAATCTACAGTTTGATACATCCTGAGATAGAAAGAAAGCACTGGTAAACTCATCAATGCAAAAAGACCTGGACGCCCACAGAAGACAACAGTGGTGAATGATCGCAGAATATTTTCCATGGTGAAGAGAAACCCCTTCACAACAGCCAACCAAGTGAACAACACTCTCCAGGATGTAGGCGTATCAATATCCAAATCTACCATAAAGAGAAGACTGCATGAAAGTAAATGCAGAGGTTTCACTGCACAGTGCAAGTCACTCATAAGCCTCAAGAATAAGAAGATTGAACTTTGCTAAAAAACATCCAAAAAAGCCAGCACAGTTCTGGAAGAACATTCTTTGGACAGATGAAACCAATGAAAAGCTCTTCACTGTAATTTCAAAATCCCAGCTCACCACATGTGCGCTTGACCCAATCCAATTGCACCCGATCCCCAATCTCATCCTCAAAGTCTCCTGCTCTAAGCCACCTCTTCAATCTTTAATCAGAGGTACATTCCCTTCTGTCTTGAAACATGTTACTGTTACACCCATCCTTAAGAGTGCATCCCTAGACTCATTCCCTCCAGCCAGCTATCACCCTATCTCTCTACTCCCATATGCCTCAAAACTCCTTGAACAACATGTTCTCTTTGAACTATCATCCTATCTCTTGCCCAACTTATTCTTTGACAGACTACAGTTAGGCTTTCAACCCCATCACACCACAGAAACTACTTTAACCAAAGTCACAAATGACCAAGCAGCAGTATTCTGTTCTCCTCCTCCTTGACCTTTCCTACGCCTTTGACACAGTCGATCTTTCTCTCTCATTATAAACTCTATCATCACTTGGCATCACTGATGTGGCCCTCTCCTGGCTCTCCTCATACTTCACCAACCGCACATTCAGCGTTTCCTGCTAACACACCACCTCCTAACCATGCCCTCTTTTTGTTGGTGTCTCCAAAGGCTCTGTCCTGAGACCACTCCTGTTCTCCATCTACACACTTGGCCTTGACCAACTCATAGAATCCCACGGTTTTCAATACCATTGCTATGCCAACGACACTCTAATACAGCTCTCTGTTGCCCAGAGTTCCAGAATGTCTAGCAACCATAGCCTCCTCCTCCTATTTTCTCAAATCAACATGGAGAAAACGGAGTTCATCATCTTCGCTCCATCTCACACGGACCCCATACCTGACCCATCTATCAAACTTAATGGTGCCACACTTACCACAGTCCCACAGGTCCATTGCCTTGGGATGACCCTTGAATCTGACTTATCCTTCAAGCCATTATAGGTAAGAATCACGGCACTCAGAATGGGTATAATGAAACAAGTGCTTTGTTTTTATTAAATCAGTTGTATCTAGCATACAGGTTACAGCATATTTTTTTTACAACCAGAATATGTAGAACAATGTTTTGGCTATATGCCTTTGTCAAGATATATCTGAGACACAGAAAAAAAAATTGTCATAAATATCGCATGGATACAGATGAAAGTATATAAACTCAGTATATGAAAGATAGTAAACTAATATTCACAATTAGTAGAATAATATATAACAAGAGTTAACAATAGTGGTGACATAGTCCCATGGTATGGAAGATGGATGGTAGGTGGAGTTTGTGGTGAGGCCAGGTTAGGAGAGGTACCTAAGACCCAGGGGAATACATAGCCATATGCATGTCCAAGAATAAATATAAATCAGATCCAAGTCACGTAAAAATTAACATAATGAGCTATATATGCACACATGCTCTAGTACAGTCACCATAAGGCCAAGGTATAGAGCCAAATAGCACCAACAGCATAATATCAGCTATAGGGTATATTCTAAGGGTAGGTAAATGGAGATAGGGGATAGTAGAGGCAAAAGGTAGGTGAGTGAAATGATCAATATAGGCAAGGACCAAGTAAAGATAAGAGATAGAAGTTAAGTACGGAGAGAATCACAAACCAAATGACGAAATAATAGTAAAGGGATCAGGGCAAAAGTTACCTGGTACATGCATGAGGAGAGAATAGCAGGGCTGGATGCATCCATGTGGTGTGGTCCACGCTTGATTAAAACGCCGGTCCGAGACTGGAAGTGATGCGGCGGAAATGACGCCATATCGCGTCATATGTAGATTTGGCATGTGCCATAAGACATGGTGTATAGCGCATACCCACGCTGCGGCCATATTGTAAAGGAACATCTAAGTAAGCATGCCCAGAACGCGGCCATCTTATGGAAGCCCATGTGTGGGCGACATAACTGAAAGGAGTCTATGTAGGTATGAGATTGGTAGTGATTTTTTTGTGGTGCTAGGATGACAGCTCGTATAGTGCAGTAGGCTATTCCTTTCTGCTGGTTTAGAATACAGGTCAACGGCTGAGGTGCTATCCAAGTTTGTTGCGATTAATGAGCCCAAAAAATTCATGCTCTGGTTGTCAGCATGTATAGGGAATTGTAATTCTTGGAATATGAACTTAAGATGGCTGTGGAACACAACAAGGGAGTCTCTGGTTCCCCCCCCATATGAAAATGATATCATCAATGTATCTATGCCAGCATGTGCCCCATTCATGAAAATCTGGGTTATGATAGATGTACTTTTGTTCGAACATGGCCATAAAGATGTTTGCATATCGAGGGGCCACGTTTGACCCCATTGCTATACCCTGATTTTGTAGGTATTGTTGGTCCCCAAAAAGGAAGAAGTTCTCTGTTAGGACAACCTCCAATACTTCAAGCACGAGGGATTTGGCTAATGATGGTAGAGTGTGTGAGGTTAGGAATTTATCCACTGTTTCTAGGTCTCTATGGTCTTGTATCGACGTCCCACGTGACTAATATAGTGTCATGGGGGATATGGACCATATGATATTGGGGAATTGTAAAGTTTCAAGGAGGAAGGACTTGGTTATTTTAACTAAGGGTGTAAGTATTTTCTCTAGGAACTGTGAGACTGGTGAGAAAATGGAATCCGTAAAGGTCACAATGGGTCTCCCGGGAAATTTATCCAGGCATTTGTGGATCTTGGGTAGAACTTAAAACACCTGGTTAATGGGATGTTGTTTGATGAGGAATTCGCAAGTTTTGTAATCAATAATGCTGAGGGTGGCTGCAGTGGGGGTTCATCCCCCCACCTTCCCTCCCCTATCACGCCTCCCTTCGTTTTCTCCCTAGCTTGCCCCCTCCTCTTTACCTATCTCGACAGGTTAGAGCCCCCTGGGGCCTCTCTTTATTTTGATGATCGTCGATGTGTTTGATTTATTGCTGTTAAGCTTTATATGCCACCCTTTGCTGTATATTGACTTCCTTTTGATAGTTATGTAACTAATCTGGGTGCTTTGTTTTCCCTGTAAAATGTTCAATAAATACAGAATGTTAAATAAATAATGACGAGGGTCATATAGCGTTCAGTAATGCCCCGCAATTTTTGTGTAATGCGAGGAGTGGGATCCTGTTATAGGGGGCTGTATGTCGTGATATCCGATAGTTGCGATATAATTTTCTCGAGATTTTATTCGTTATGAGAATCAACCCACCTTTATCCGTTGGCTTGATACCCAGACTGTTGTTTTCTTTAAGGGACTGAATGGCAAGGCTATCCGAGTGTGTTAAGTTACTATGATAATGTAATTCTTTTCTCTTCCTCAGTTCCAGGATGTCTCTTTCCACAAGGGAAACATATGTTTCCACTGGGTGGTAGCTACGTGGAGGATTGTAATGACTTTTGTTGCATAAGCCTAAGTTCTTAATGGAAAATATAGGCATCAAAGCGTCCGATGAAGTGTAGATGGTGTGGATAAAATGAGTCTTAAGTCTTATCTGTCTTTGTAAGTCCTCTTCTAGACTGAATGTGTCCAAGGGGGGAGTTGGGCAAAACAAAAGGCCCTTACTAAGCAGATCCATTTGTGTGGATGTCAAGTTGTAGGAAGAAATATTCACGACCAGGTTACACCTACCTGGGATCTGGTCAGTGGCATAACTAGGAATGGCTGGGCCCCAAGGCCAACATTTGACATGGGGCCCCCCCTGCTCAGACCGCATTCCTGCACACACTATTATGCCCCATAGTGGCCCCTGCACACATTATTATGCACCATAGTGACCCCTTCATGAACAATTATTATACTCTGGGGTCTGAAAAGATGATGATCGGAGACCCAGAGGAAGATACAAACATAAAAAAACAATGTTACTTACCTCTCCCTGGCTCCGGCGCACTTCCCGCTACTTTCGGCTCTCTTCAATGTTGGACCAGATGTCACGCCAGGCTGGCGTCGCAACGCATAATGACGCCGGCCTGGCCCATGTGACGTCTGGGACGTCATCAAACAGGCCCGAAGACTGCCGGAGTCCAAGAGAGGTAAGTAACATTGTTTTTTATGTTCCCTCACCTCCCCTGGGCCTCCGATCATTATACTCTGGGGTCTGAAGAGTATAAGAGACCCCAGAGTATCATCCTAGCAATGTTTGTGGGCTTCGCGGGCCCGAGGCCTTGCTTACCGATCCCCGCTCCTGCTCACAGCTGCCTTCGCTTCTGCAGAAGGGGAAGCGCAGGCGGCCGTGAGCAGAAGCGAGGATCAGTAAGTATATGGGGCCCTGCTGGGGTAAATGCGGCCTATAAAAAAAAAAACACATCAGGGGCCCGCCAGGCCCCCAAATGTCCCGGGCCCTGTGGTAGCCGCTACCACTGCTACCCCGGTATTTACGCCACTGGATCTGGTGGTTATACGACCTGTTAGTGTTTCCTTCCTCCCCTCTTTGTTGGTTTTCGCTTGCGGTGGTCCTTTTCTGAGGGTATTGTGTGTCTAAAAAATGCCCTCTCCTTCCTATAGTTGAACGATCGCTACTGGAACCTGATGATTGGTCCCTCAATGATCTTTGTGTGGAACAGAAATTTGATCTGTCACATTCTTGCTACCTGTATGTAACATCTTTGCCCTTTCGGGCCTCTGCACCATCCTCAGGTCGAATGCTAAGGCACAGGAGGCATGTTCATTTGTGATTCTTTGATTCTGTTGTTTTAGCACAGCTGAGTATTCGTTGCTGTGTGTCAGTCCACCCAGTGCTATTAGTTCCTTTGGTTTCTAAAGGAGTTAAAGCTAGTAGCTATTTGATTGACATTCCTCCTTGCCAATCGAGCCTAGGGCAGATTCCCTTGATATAGTTTTCCAGCCCTCTCTTTGATGCTTGCTATTAGCTTTTTTGAGCGTTCTGCTATTATCTGTTTATTGATATTATATTTTTGACCTTGGCTTCTCCTTTTGACTCTTCTTTTTGTTCCGATTTTGTACTGCGATGCCCAATTGGTTCTGACCCTTGGCTCTCTTGATTACCCGTGTCTGTTTGTTTGTCTTGTCTGCGTTTTGTGTATACACTCGTATTGTAGGAAGGGACTGTCGCCCAGTTGTCCTCTACCGCATAGGGTAGTTGAGGCAAGTAGGTAGGGACTGGGGCTGGGTTGAGCATTAGGACTCACCGTCTTTGTCATTCCCTTCCTCCCAAGTTTCAGCAGCAGCAACTGGGGAATTGCTTAACTGGCAATTCCCTAACACTGTAGACTCGATTTTCCAGGTAACCGTCTGTATCTCATTTCATTATGTTTCCTAAAGTCCATGAGGTGTTTGGCTACTCTTTCCTTCAGAGAGGACCAATTTTCATTGGACAAAGTAGTCTGCAGTTGTTCACGTGCAGTGATGTTGGATCTAATCTCAGCAAAATTTTTCTGTAGAGTCTTTATGGTCAAAAGCATTAAATAAAACGAGCATTTATTGAGTGTACTCTCAAAATGCAGAAAAAAAGTCAGGTCTTCCCTGAAAATAGTGGGATGAAGGTGACTCCTCAAATCTCTCGGGATGCATTTGTAGAACTCTGTTAGTGTAGTACAATGTAGTTCATACACCACTAGCTTCTGTGCTCCCTGCTCATATTCCCTTGAACGGAGGGTTAAAGGTGGGGTTTGCAGAAAACTGCCTGAAAAGGTGATTTGTGTGATTGTATTATCATCATCCGTGTTGAAGGAAAATGTATTAGCAGACATCAGTCGTGTAATGAGGGTGCTGGTCCAGGAAGATATAACAGTTGCAGGGGCATAAATATCGGGGTAGCAGTGGTAGCAGCTGCCACAGGGCCCGGGACATTAGGGGGCCCGGAGCCCTGTGGCAGCCGCTACCGCGAACCCCACAAAACAGTGGCGTAACGATCGCGGTTGCAGGGGGCGCGGGGCCGCGGCCAGCTGGAGATGCCCGGGCCCTGGCCGCTATACATACTGTTATTGGAAAGGGGCCCGCAGGCCCTTTCCAACAGATGGCAGGGCAGGGCACCCATAGGAGGTGACTGAAAATAATAAATACATATTCTCACCTCTTTTGGGCACAGCGTTCTCTCCGGCGCTCTTCCGTCATGTGACTGAGGCTTGTGATTAGGCCCCAGCGGTCACATGGGGCGCGGCCGTGTAATGACGTCAGTGCACCCCCACGTGACCACTGAGGCCCAATCACAGGCCTCAGCAGCGACGTCGGAAGAGGGAATGAAGACGCTGAAGACGGCAGGATGGAGAGAGGATGCCAAGGAAAGGTAAGGCAAGGTGAGTATGAATGTTTGTTATTTTTAATCACCTTCCCTGGGCCTCCAATTATTATACTCTGGGGTCTTGGGAGTTTATAATACTGGATGGGGGCCACTGTAGAGCATATACTACTGGGTGGGGGCCACTGTAAAGCATATACTACTGTGTGGGGGCCACTGTAGAGCATATACTACTGGGTGGGGGCCACTGTAGAGCATATAATACTGGGTGAGGCCACTGTAAAGCATATACTAGTGGGTGGGGGCACTGTAGAGCATATAATACTGGGTGGGGGCCATTGTGGGGGCATATAATACTGTGTGGGGGCCACTGTAGGGAGCATATAATACTGGGTGGGGGCCACTGTGGGAAGCATATAATACTGGGTGGGGACCACTGCGGGGAGCATATTATACTGTGTTGGGCCACTGTGTGTAGCATATTATACTGTGTGTGGGGGGAGCAATGTAGAGCATATAATGCTGTATGGGGGCCACTGTGGAGCATATAATGCTGTGTGGGGGCCACTGTGGAGCATATAATACTATTTGGGGCCACTGTTGAGCATATTTTACTGTTTGGGATCCCGTAACCGATTCGGGGGGGGGGGCCATGTCAAATGTTCACCTTGGGGCTCAGCCATTCCTAGTTACGCCACTGAACAGTTGATAATAATGGTGGTACCGCATACCACTTTTTTTTGGGTGCCAGTGAAAGGATTCTCCGAATGGGTATGATGTGTTTTTTTTATTACATTAGTTGCATCCAGCATACAAGTTAGAGCGTATTTTTTCACAACCAGAATATGTAGAACGACGTTTCGGCTATATGCCTTTGTCAAGATACATCTGAGACACAGAAAAAATTGTGATAAATATCACATGGATACAGATGAGAGAATATAAATTTAGTACATGAAAGATAGTGAACTAATTTGCACCACTAATAGAATAATATATAACAAGAGGTAACAACAGTGGTGTCATGAACCCATGGTATGGCAGATAGATGGTAGGTGGAGTTTGTGGTGAGGCCAGGTTAGGAGAGGTACCTAAGTCCCAGGGGAATACATAGCCTATGCATTCCCAGGAATACAGTGGGGAAAAAAGTATTTAGTCAGCCACCAATTGTGTAAGTTCTCCCACTTAAAAAGATGAGAGAGGTCTGTAATTGGCATCATAGGTAGACCTCAACTATGACAGACAAAATGAGAAAACAAATCCAGAAAATCACATTGTCTGATTTTTAAAGAATTTATTTGCAAATTATGGTGGAAAATAAGTATTTGGTCAATAACAAAAGTTCATCTCAATACTTTGTTATATATCCTTTGTTGGCAATGACAGAGGTCAAACGTTTTCTTTAAGTTTTCACAAGGTTGGCACACACTGTTGCTGGTATGTTGGCCCATTCCTCCATGCACATCTCCTCTAGAGAAGTGATGTTTTTGGGCTGTTGCTGGGCAACACAGACTTTCAACTCCCTCCAAAGGTTTTCTATGGGGTTGAGATCTGGAGACTGTCTAGGCCACTCCAGAAACTTGAAATGCTTCTTACGAAGCCACTCCTTCGTTGCCCTGGCGGGGTGTGCTTGGGATCATTGTCATGCTGAAAGACCCAGCCATGTTTCATCTTCAATGCCCTTGCTGATGGAAGGAGGTTTGCACGTCTGGGGACACGTCTGGCCAACATACTAGCAGCAGTGTGTGCCAACCTTGTGAAGACTTACAGAAAACGTTTGACCTCTGTCATTGCCAACAAAGGATATATAACAAAGTATTGAGATGAACTTTTTTTATTACCAAATACTTATTTTCCACCATAATTTGCAAATAAATTCTTTAAAAATCAGACAATGTGATTTTCTGGATTTGTTTTCTCATTTTGTCTCTCATAGTTGAGGTCTACCTATGATGTCGATTACAGGCCTCTCTCATCTTTTTAAGTGGGAGAACTTGCACAATTGGTGGCTGACTAAATACTTTTTTCCCCACTGTAGATGTAGTGGATAAGAAAAGAGAGCAGGGAAAACTATGAAATAAATGGAAAATTAACAAAAGGAAAGAGACAGGAGGGGGGAGGTCTAGGGATACTACCTGAAATCCCAACAATAATATCCAACGTGGTGTAATCATCTTGTCTGGAAAAGAAACATAAAGTCAGTTAGTTACATCTATGGGACTGATATTGCAGAGAAATTACCAATTATAATAACATTCATATTCCCCGATGAGTCCATATGGTTCAAATGTGTTCATGGTATGTATCCAATAGGTCTCTCGCTTTTTAAGGAGAGACACTCTATTGCCACCCCTTCTAGGTTGCTCCACATGCTTGATGATTTGAAATCTAAATTGTGGCCCACAGTATGCAAATGGTGCGGTGGTAGGGGTAATAGCATTTTTTTGCATCGGATATTCGACATGTGTTGTGATATGCAGTCTCTTATAGGTTGGGTGGTTTCCCCAACCTATAAGAGACCACACAGGCATTTAATCAAATAAATCACATAGGTAGAGTCACATGTATAGAAGCCATTGATTGGAAACTTTCTTCCAGTGCGGGGATGGCAAAAGTGGTCACTTTTAATGATGGCAGTACATTGTATACAATTGGAGAAATGGATACTTACTGTGTTTCGGTGTTGCCAAGAAAGTTTGACATGGAAGTTTATTGAAAGTACCAATGTCGACTTTTACCAGGTGGTCATGAATATGTTTGGGAGGAAGGAAACACGGCACCACCAGGTTGCATAACCACCAGTTACTAATGGCCTTTCGTTTTGCCCAATTCCCCTCCGGACACATTCAGTATAGAAGAAGACCTACAAAGGTTCTATAATCATATAAGACGTAAGACTCCTTTTTTCCACACTACCTACACTTCATCAGACACTGCTATACCTATATTTTCCATTAAGAACTTAGACTTACGCAACAAAACTAATTACAATCCTCCACGTAGCTACCACCCAGTGGAAACATAAGTTTCCCTTGTGGAAAGAGACATCCTGGAACTGAGGAAAAAGACACATAGAAAAGAATTGCGTTATCATAGTAATGTAACACACTTGGAAAAACTTGCCATCCAGTCCCTTAAAGAAAAGTCTGGGTATTCCTGGAAATTCCTCATCAACCAACATTCCATATCCCTGGTGTTTTATGTTCTTCCCAAGACCCACAAACTCCTGGATAAACCCCCTGGGGTCCAATGTGGCCCCCATATGCAAACATCTTTATGGCCATGTACGAAAAAGAGTACATCTATCATCACCCAGATTTTTGTAAATGGGTCACATTCTGGCATAGATACATTGATGACATATTTTACATATTGAGGGGGCCCCAGAGACTCCCTTGATGTGTTCCACAACCATCTTAACTCCATATTCCCAGAATTGCAATTCACAATACATGCTGACAACCAGAGCATGAATTTTTGGACACATTCATTGCAATAAACTTGGATGGCACCTTAACGATTGACCTGTATTCTAAACTGACAGACAGGAATAGCTTACTGCAATATACGAGCTGTCATTCTAGCACTACCAAACAATCACTACCCACCGCTCAATACAGCAGAATCAACAGGATAGTCTCCAGTTCCTTCACTCGTGAAACTAGACTTCTGGAGGAAAAACTGTGCCCTATACAATCCAGCCTATGAAATAATCAAGATAGACTTCTTACCCCAAGACTGCACAAACTTCCATTTGTGCATTAATTTCATCCATTCATTCATCCCCAAATTACTCATATTATTAGGAAACATTGGTCGCTGCTTCATCGTCCCAATCCTACTATTGAGGAATTTAGTGTCCCTCCTCTCATATCTCATAAGAGAAACAAAAATATTCATGACCACCTGGTAAAAGTACTTTCAATAAACTTCCACGTCAAACTTTCCTGGCAACACCGAAACACGGTACGTATCCGTGTCTCCACTGTATACAGTGTACTGCCATCATTAAAAGTGACCACTTTTGCCATCCCCTCACTGAAAGAAAGTTTCCAATCAATGGCTTCTATACGTGTGAATCTACCAATGTGATTTATTTGATTAACCCCTTAACGACATTGGACGTACTATTACGTCCTGCACGCTTGGTACTTCGCGCAACAGGGCGTAATAGTACGCCCTAGGGTGGCCGCCCACTCACTATCTGAGTAGGCGGCATCGGAAACGGGTTTTAAACCGTGGTCAAACATGACCGTGGCATCCAAGGGGTTCCAGCATATTGCCGTCCCCCCTTCCCCTGCAGCGAGATCGGGGGGTGCCGATATCTATAATCTGCAGCATGGGGTCTGGCCAGTGACCCCAGGCTGCCTGGAGCCCTGTTACCTGGTTGATCCTGCCTGGACCTCCGGAAGTTAACCTATGCATCTGCATAGCGCTGACTTCCTGTATAGACTACAAGACACTTGTATGCTCGTGTCTTGCAGTCTATAGTACTGAGCCAGCGATCAAAGCATCGCTGGCTCAGGTGTCCTAATGAGACACATGAAAAAATAAACAAAAGTGAAAAAAAAATAAAATAAAGTGTGTGAAAAAAAAGTAATAAAAGAATAAAGCCCCAAAAATTCCCTTTTCCTATATAAAATGAATTATATAAAAAAAACACGGTGAACGTCGGGAAAAAAAAACCGGAAAAAACCTGCTGGAAATAATGATTTTTCGTCATCTCACCTTACAAAATATGCCATAAAAAGTGATCAAAAAGTCATATGTACCCCAAAACAGTACCAATAAAAAGCACAGGTTGTCCCGCAGGAAATAAGCCCTCAAGTAACTCTGTAAACCGCAAAATAAAAATGTTACGCATCTCAGAAGATGGTGATGCAAAAACAATTTACAGTAGTAGGGAGTTTGTGTTCCCAATGCACAGCTTAGCTATTCACTTTTCCCCATCTGCTGTGTAGTCACGTCTGGGATACTAATGCTCACTACACCCCTTGATAAATTCTTTGAGGGGTGCACTTTTCAAAATGGGGTCACTCCTTTGTGGAATGCACTTTTATGGTATCTTACAGGCTCTGCAAACATGACATGGCGTCCAGATACCAAACATCTAAATCTACACTCCAAAAGCCACATAGCGCTCCTTACCTACTATGCTCTGCTGTGTGCCCAAACTGCAGTTTATGCCCACATGTATGACACTGGTGTATCCAGGGTAACTTAATGTCATATGTGGGTATAAACTGCTGTTTGGGCACAGAAGGGAAGGGGCACTATTTGGTTTTTGGAGCACAAACTCGGACGGTTTAGTTTTTGGACGCCATTGCACTTTTGCAGAGCTGAAATGCCAGTAAAGTGGAATCCACTGACATGTGACCCCATTTTGGAAACTACTCCCCCGAAGGAATTTATCCAGGGGTACAGTGAGCATTTTTAACCCCCAAGTGTTGCTATAATTTATTATCCATAAATGAATACGCAGCGGATAGTGAAAGGTGAAAATGACAATTTTTCTAGGAATTACGTCATTTCAATGCGTAATATGTTGTGCCTGGCTTGTATCAGAGGCAAACACTCCAAAAGCTGTTATGCCCGGGATAACCGCTTAACAGTTTTTGGAGTGTGTGTCTGTGCAGACATAAGCTGGGCACAACATATTGGGCACTGAAATTGGGAATCTCTGGAAACATTTTATTTTTAACTTTTCATTATCAGCTGCGCCAGAGTTGTAGCTAGGGGTTCAGCACAGGGGGGCGAACACGTCCAAGTTGTCCCCTAACTCAGGTATACCAACACTATCACTATACAGTGACCGTATAGTGGTAGATAGTGGTTCTGCACAGGGCTGTGAAGACCAGTTACGTAAATACAGTACAGGAACAATGTTGTGACTTACAGGTGACATCTCTGACGGTTTACATTTATCGTCTCTTCTATCTGGACCTCCATGACCACTTCTTCCAGCTGTGACTGTAAAGTTTGTAACATAGACATCTTTGGCTCCTCACTTTTCCAGGCACCTGACCCACATTGTCCTCAACTGCATAAAATCTTCCTCCTGCTGCTGCCCCAATTATAAAATATATGATATAAAATCCCCTGGAAATTAATAATAACCCCATGTGCCCGATTTATTTAATACTGCCCCTCAATTAATAATTCCCCCTAATTAATAATGCCCTTTGTTTCCCCTTAAATCAAATTAATGCCCGATTGCCACCTAAAATTAATATTGCCCAATTCCCCTATTATTAATTACACCCTCTTATGTCTCCTTGTATAAATTATGCTCTGGGCTGTGAGGAACTTATTCCCCCCACCAAGACTTGTACTGGAGGAGGAGACCTTCCTCATAGCTCAGCGTCATCGCAGGGCGGTAAGGAACGCCACCTCTGACAGTACAAGGCTATGTTAGAGTACTGTCAGGGGGGGCCTTCCTCACAGCCCAGCGATGACGCTAGACTGTCAGGAATGCCCTTCTGACAGTGGGGACAGATATATGCCGAAACTAACGGCACCGATATCTCCTCCATCGGGGCACATAACGGGAAAGCCAACTGTCGGCTTTCAAGCGGTATATAAAATCACAGGTTCATGAGGACATGAAAGGTCCTCTTTAAAGGGGTTGTCCAGAAAGTGGGCAATTCACAGTGGAGGTGGAGTAGGTGATAAAAAAAAAATCATACTCAAGATGGGTTCACACCAACATTTGAACCCCGTTGAGGGATTCTGTCCTCCATTCCGTTTGAAAAATGCGGAAAGGAAAGTCCTGCAAGCATGCCTTTTTTCTCCGCATTTTTCAGGCAGAAACCAGACAGAAACCCAGCAGACCCCATTATAGTCCGCAGGTAACCGCTTTACAAGCAAATTGGATTTCCGTTTTTCAGGTCCCCAAGTCGACCCGAAAAACGGAAACCGAGCGCTACTGTACCCAGCCTTACCTGTCCCCAGTGCTCTGGTGTCTGTCGCCACTGTCTGTTCAGACACATGTCATACGTGACTGCTGAGGCCATCAGTGGCCTCAATATTGGCTGGAAAGGACCCAGTCATGTATATGAGTGACATCACCGAGTCTTTTCCAGCCACTGCTGAAGCCAATCACGTGCATTGCAGGACTTGCGGCAGGGAAGAGGTGTGTGTGCCTGGACAGACAGCAGCAGAGGGCTGCGGACATCGGTAGCCCGGGGACAAGTGAGTATTTTTTTATGTTTCACCTTCCCCGCCTCCTCTGCATTTTGCCCAATACAATCCTTACCAGTAAACTTTATTACTCCCTAGAAAACCCCTTTAATACTGCCCCAATGCCCCCTAATATTATACAGACCCCACTGACCTTTCTCTATAATTTATATCCTCTTTTATTAAAGCCCCCTAATACCCCTTATATTAGTTACGGCCTCTTATCTATATTCCCACTGCTCCCAATTGACCTCTTATATGTATTACCCCCATCCCCAATTACAATGCCCAAAGTGAGTTAATAAAAAAGTCGATGCTACTCACCTACCTCCGATCCCCCGAGGAGGAGTCTCCACCGCCGGCACTGCCGCCGCTTACTGAAGAAGCAGGACCTGCGCGGATGGCGCAGGACAATGACGTCATCGCGCAAACGTCTGTGCCAGGACGCTGACGTCTTAGGGCAGCTCGTAGGCCACAGGCCTGAAGTGGCTTGTGGTTTACGAGCTGTGTACGAGTACAGGCTTCTGCCAGAGGCTTCCTTCACTATGTATTTTAACTGTGTCGGTGTCATGCAGACGCCGATGCAGTTAATATGTGAGGGTAACCTGTGTTGAGACGTCCCCGAAGTGGGCCCCCGGCCACCGCCCCCCCTGCCAACCCCCCGCTAGCTACGCCTCTGAGCTGCGCATTCATTTCTGGAAATTAAAATAATGCAACACTTAAGGGTTAATAATGCTCACTACTCCACTTGAAGGGTGTAGTTTCCAAAATGGGGTGACATGTCTGCGGATTCCACTTTACTGGCAATACATGGGTTCTGCAAAAGTCGCATGCTGTCCAAAAACCAAACTGTGCTCTAAAAACCAAAATAGCGCTCCTTCCCTTCTGTGCCCGGCTGTGCCCAAACAGCAGTTTATACCCACAAATGACATTAAGTCAGTTATCCTGGGTACATTAGTGTCATACATGTGGGCATAAACTGCCATTTGGGCACACAGCAGGGTGCAGATGTGAAGAAGCGCTATGTACTTTTGGAGCGCAGATTTAGATTGTTGGTTTTTGGACGTCATGTCAGATTTGCAGAGACCCTAAAATTGCCCCTACAAAATGGGGCCACTTCTTGGGGAATCCCAGTTTACTGGCACCTCCAGGGCTCTGTAAAAACAACATGGTGTCTATAAAAACCCTCTAAATCTATACTCCAAAAGCTAAAACAACACAGTGCTTCTTCCCTTCTGAGCTCTGCTGTGTGCCCAAGCAGCAGTTTACGCCCAGATATATAATTTTTTTTCCCCAGGATAGCCCACTTAATAATTTAAGAGTGCATGTCTCTGATGTCACAAAGTGGCCGCAAGGTATTAGGCACTGAAATTGGATATTTCTTCAAAAACTTCAATTTTCACTTTGTACATTAATTTTTGGGAAACATTTTTAGGCTCAAAATGATAATACCACTTGATACATTCCTTGAGGGGTGTAGTTTCTAAAATGGGGTCACTTTTGAGGGCTTTTCACTGTATTGGTACTTTAGGGGCTCTGCAAATGCGACATGGCACCTGAAAACTATTCCAGCAAAATCTGCCCTCCTAAAGCCAAATAGAGCTCTTTCCATTCTGAGCCCCACCATGTTCCCATACAGCAGATTATAATAAAATATGGGGCATTTCTGTGTTCAGAAAAAATTGTGTAACAAACTGTGGGGTGTTTTTTCTTTTTTAACCACTTGCAAAAATTTAAAATATGTCACTATATGGACGGTTTATTTGAAAAAAGTAATTTTTCATTTTCATGTCCCAATGTTAATAAAATCTGTGAAACAGCTGTGGGATCAAAATGCTCACTATACCCCTTGATGAATTGTGTGAGGGGTGTAGTTTCCAAAATGGGATCACTTTTAGTGGGTACCATTGTTTTGGTACTCTAGGGGCTTTGCAAATGAGACATGGCACCTGAAAACTATTCCAGCAAAATCTGCTTTTCAAATGTCCAGTGTCACTACTTCCCTTCCGTGTGCTGCCATGTGCCCAATCATCAGTTTACACCCACATGTGGGGTATTTTTGTGCTCTGGAGGAATTGCATAACAAACTGTGAGATGTATTTTCTCCTTTAACCCTTTGTGAATGTGTTCATTTTAGGGCTAAATGAAGGCATTAGTGGAAAAAAATTTAATGCCTAAATTTCACCTCGATATCATTTTAATTCTTGTGAAATGCTTAAAGGGTTAACAAACTTCCCAAATGCTGTTTTGAGTTATTAGAGGGGTGCAGTTTTGAAAATGGGGTGATTCATGGAGGTTTCTAATATATAGTCCTTTATAATCCCCTTCAGAACTGAAGTGGTCCCTAAAAAATTAGTTTGAGAAATTTTCTTGTAAATCTGGAAAATCGCTGTTACACTTGTAAGCCGTCTAACATCCAAAATAAATTAAAGGACGATTAAAAGATTATGCCAATATAAAGCAGAGATATTTTTTTATAAATAAATGAAAAAATATTGATTAGTGTTTACTACTAACATGAAGTATAATGTGTCACGAGAAAACAATCTCAAAATCACTTGTGTAAGTTAAAGCGTCTCAAAGTTCTTGCCATATAAAGTGACACATGTCAGTTTTGAAAAACGAGACCTGGTCCTTAACGCACTTTTGGGCTGTGTCCTTAAGGGGTTAAATGCCGACATGTGTTGCGATTTGCGGTCTTGTATAAGTTGGAGAAGCCACCCAACCTATACAAGACTGCATATCGCAACACATGTCGAATATCCAGTGCAAAAAAATGCTATTACCCTTACCACACCATTTTCATACTGTGGGCCACAATTGAGATTTCAATTGTGCTCACACTTATTCCCATTCATTGTCCCCTTCAGATTACTACATTCATGTTTCTTCATTAGTTTTACATCTTCAGCAAACACCTATTCCCATCCTGTAACGTCTCTGCCTGTTCGGGTCTCTGCGCCACCCTCTGCTCGCAGCCACACCCGTCTCTTGCATCTTTGTTTCTCTCTGCTCCTCTAATAGTTAATCTCAGTCTTGCCTGTGTGATTGACAGCCTGTCTACCAATCCAGTCTGGGGCAGGTCCTGTCTTTCTATAAACAGGTTGTTAGCCCTCACATGGTCGCTGGTTATTGCTTCTGCGTACCTGCCTTTACTCCGTGCTGTTTTGTTACCTGTATTCCTATTTCTGATCTCTGGCTTTGTCTGTGACTATTCTTTTGGATTGTGATTTTGTACTGCATTGCTCGACTGTTACCGACTCCTTGGCTAGCCGACCTCCCTTTGTCTGTTGTTTGTCCTGTCTGCGTTCTGTGTTGTCACCTATATTAGGTAGGGCCTGTCGACCAGTTGCTGCTGTCGCCTAGGACAGATAGGCAAGTTATCCAGGGACAGCGGGGGGGGGGGGGGGGTTCAGCTTAGGGCTCACTGCCTTATTGTGCCCCTCCCCCCAAGGTTCTGCAGCGGCACTGGGGAATTGCTCAACTGGCAATTCCCTTACAGAATAACCAGACCAAAATTACCTACTGCCATTTGCTTCCCTCCAGATCAGCATGGATCCCATCCAGGGCCTTGCAGCCAAGATGGAGGGTTTGGCAGGCCTGGTAGCTGAACTAGCTGAACTGAGCTAGCTAAACAGGTTCAGACCCTTACTGATGCTGCTGCAGCATCTCCAGTTATTTCTGCCCCTTTCAGGGTTAAAATGCTACTCCCGGATCGTTACTCGGGGGACCGAGAAAAATTTGAGACTTTCCGGGAGTCTTGTCACCTGTATTTCCGGATTAACCCTCATGCATCCCAGGCCCAAATGGTGGGAGTAGTTATATTCCTCCTACAGGGGGATCCACAAGCTTAAGCCCTTAAACTCCCTCCTGGGGCTGAGGAGTGGTCAGATTTTGAAATTTTTTTTTTTGTCTTTGGGGTCTATATATGCTGAGCCTGACCACATTGGACTTGCAGAATTGCAACTCCTCACCATGCAGCAGGGCAAACGCTCTGCTGAGGACTATTGCTCAGAATTCCGCAAGTGCAGTGTAACTGCAGGTTGGTGTGAGTCAGCTTTAAAGGCCCACTTTAAACAAGGCCTGTGTGACCGTGTTAAGGAGGTCTGGGTTGGTCACCCAGATCCCCCTACTCTTGAGCAGGCCATGACTTTGGCCGACCGTATTAACCGTAGAATCCGGGAAAATGTTAGAGAGAGTAGGGTCTGTTTCCTCCAAATTTTCTGTCTCTTCCTCTCTCTCTCTCTCCTGATAAACCCACTTTTTCTCCCATCACTCCTGGTGAGGAACCCATGCATCTGGGAGCTATGGACGCCAAGACTCGACGAGAGCATCGTCTCCAGAATAACCTCTGCCTGTACTGTGGCGCTTCAGGTCATATAATTCGAGACTGCTCCATCAGACCCCACACACCAGCGGAAAAGCATCAGTGCCTGAGTGGTAATCAGAAGAACCACTCAGGCAACCAGGTATTTGCTGGAAATAACAATAAGATGTTGTTATCTGTGTCTCTGTCCTCTGGGGACAAATCTGTTTCTGGCCAGGCCCTAGTTGACTCTGGGTCTGAGGCAAACTTTGTCAAACTTTCATTTGTCTCAGCCTTAACCATTAAGCTTTTGCCACTTGACACTCCTCTGGCGATTACTGGAGCGGATTTTCCCCCACTGGCCAGGGGTAAGGTCCAATTCAAAACCCCTTTAGTCACGTTGCAAGTGGGTTCTGCACATTATGAGGTCATAAGCTTCTTTGTTATGGAGCATCTGTTTTCTGATATTGTTTTGGGGCTCCCCTGGTTGAACCTCCATAACCCTATTTTTGATTGGGGTAAAAGGGAGTTAGTAAAATGGGGAGATTAGTGCTCATCCCACCATATTGCTTTGCATACCTTAGATTGTGTCAGTGAGGAGATGGTCCCGGCTACTAAAGGTTGGATATGCCAGGCGAATAAAAAACCTTTCCCTGCTTGGTCCACCAGCACCTCTTGTTGTTCAGGGAGATCTGGAATTTAAGGCAGAGAAAATACTGGGTCCTTCTAAAACTAGTTTATCTGGTGAGGGTCCGGTGGCCCCTCATAAAGGGGGTGGATACTGTAACGTCTCTGCCTGTTCGGGTCTCTGCGCCACCCTCTGCTCGCACACTGCGGCAAAGGAGGCGTGTTCAGTTTGATTCCTTGCGTAGGTTTCTTGTTGCTCAATCTAAACACTGTCCTAATACCTCCTGTCTGTAATTGAATTTCAGCCACACCCATCTCTTGCATCTTTGTTTCTCTCTGCTCCTCTAATAGTTAATCTCAGCCTTGCCTGTGTGATTGACAGCCTGTCTACCAATCTAGTCTGGGGCAGGTCATGTCTTTCTATAAACAGGTTGTTAGCCCTCACATGGTCGCTGGTTATTGCTTCTGCGTACCTGCCTTTACTCTGTGCTGTTTTGTTACCTGTATTCCTATTTCTGATCTCTGGCTTTGTCTGTGACTATTCTTTTGGATTGTGATTTTGTACTGCATTGCTCGACTGTTACCGACCCCTTGGCTAGCCGACCTCCCTTTGTCCGTTGTTTGTCCTGTCTGAGTTCTGTGCAGTCACCTATATTAGGTAGGGCCTGTCGACCAGTTGCTGCTGTCGCCTACGACAGATAGGCAAGTTAGCCAGGGACAGTGGGGGGGTTCAGCTTAGGGCTCACTGTCTTGTTGTGCCCCTCCCCCCAGGGTTCTACAGTGGCACTGGGGAATTGCTCAACTGGCAATTCCCTTACATATCCATTGCCTTATGTAGACCACTTCCACTATCATAATAGGGGCATGGCCGCTGTTTTATTTTACCTACATAGACTCCTTTCAGTTATGTCTCCCACACATGGGCTTCCATAAGATGGCCATTGTAAAATAATAACTGTCCGTAAACTATAAAATAGTCTACAATTGAATGAAATCCTTTCTCACGTGTTGACCCCTAAGGTAACATTATTGGAGGACTCGGCTTCATATAAAACATGGAGATTTATTGAAGTCTTCATGGGAAACAGATAAATAGAAATCTTCCAGCATAACAGAAATATCAGTCAATGTCTTACATTTCTTAGGAGAAGTGTAGTGTTAGGATTCTTCAAGGTGGTTCTCTTGCATCATCTTGGCTCAAGCTTATTCATCAATGTGTGTTAGTCTTCTGCAGGACGATTCTGCCATCCTTCCCAAGGTCTTAGAGGAAGTAGCCAGGTTTGGAGATAGAGACACCCAAAGTGAGAGACAGGGACAGATCCCCACAGGGAGAGGGAGACCCCCACCGAGAGTGAGACCCAGACATGTGTGTCTGTCAGTCATTTATATACATGAAAGGGGGTGTTTCCCAACATCCTTCCACTTTCTACTACTGTATTTGGCCAATACCAAAATAGTCATAGTCTATCCACACCCATGCACCATAAGTTACAAGAGCTTTGTCAGCAAAATACAATTAACCCTTAAAGGTCTTGAATATTGTAGTCAAATATTATTTAACATTTCCCCCTCTTGAGGGTGATATACATCTGTTTGAACCCTCAAGATACATATCATTAGACAATATTCATTAGACTACATCTTCTTTCCTCTTTTTTGGATACTAGAACTTAATTTTCATAAATAAATTATTTGTTCATATAACAATAATTTTATCAAATTGCAATAAATTTGGACATTAATAAATGCTATGGTAAACCGTGATCAAATATGAAAATTATTTGATATACTAACTAAACTAGACTTCTAGTCGTCTTTCATCATCTTCTTCTGGTCATCTTCTTCTGTCATAATAGAAGGTTTAACACAAATGTTCATTTGTTGAAGGTTTTGACTTGTTAACGTAAAGTCCTTTAGTTTATAGATTTCCGTCATGTTGTGCAGATATTAACATTGTCCAATAAAGTTCATATTATGAAGATATTGATATAGCAACACAGTCCATATATTCAGTATGTATTCCTTATGATAACTTGTCATGAGACATAGACTGTAGTGGAATTCTTCTTCTTCACCTTGACCACTTGTTGTGGAGCAGCTATGACACTTTTGAGGCAGCACTGCAAAGTGCTAATTTTGACACACATCTCTGCTGCTTGTTCACTTCAGCTCATATAACAGTCTCAAATAAAGAATATATGTGTGGTGGAGTTCATTATCAATTACCCTTACCAAGCAACTTTTCCTTGAAGTTTTGTAGTTGATGGGACTCCATAAGAATGTTGATGAAGAACAATCTTTATAACTTAGTCCAATTATCAATGTTTCCAAACTCCAGTAATAATTTTCATCAGTAACTGTTAAAGTATGAACACAGTCCTTGGAATAAGCTTACATGTGTAGCTTCAATACCTTTTAAGTTGTTTCTTTCTGCACATCTTTTTCTTCTTGTAACTGTCAAAGTCTTTTATTAATATTTGATATCAAACTTTATCATAATCTTGGACTTGATTGAAGATAAATTTCCCTATATCTACAATTCACCCAAAATTTGATGATTTACTACCATAATAATATCACAGTGTACCATATCATTTCATAACAATAATTATCATTAATAACAATAATAACAATTATTGATATTCATATTTTATCAAATGATTACACGATACTTCTTTGGATACAATATTTATATATACAGTATATATATATATATATATATATTTACACTGTATATGTATATTAACATATATATACTTTATTCCACTTGTGATGACAAATTGCAACATAATCTTGAAACATAATGTGATTTCATTATTTATTATCATTTTATAGAGAATCACAATATTTATTCTTTGATTATAACTTAGCATAAATATACTAAACATCAATATGTTTCAATATGAATGTGTTATCATACTTAATCATAAATTTTAAAATACAATCACTTTGCTATCCTTTTTAATAAAGAAATACCTTTATATTCAGTATTACTTACTAAATATTATTGTGCTCTTTATTTAAAACAGGATATTCAACTTTATTTATTTAGTCAAAAGATATATGTAAATCCCACATTTTACAGTTGCTTTGTCCTTTTTTTACCAACTGGCTCTTCACAAAACACTGTGACCTTTAACCTTTTAAATACCATCACTCCAAGAATAGTATAACCTGACACTCGTGAAATGTGAACAACTTTTGACTCTGCTCAGAATCACTTAAAATATACATCCTTTACCTAATTAAATGTGTATATTTTTGTGTCATGATTGTATATATGTAAACACATTAAATAACATATGAAATAAGTATTATAAAACATAAATATTCCAAAATATGTCACATTCTATAATCAGAAGTTTGCAAAATAAACAAAGAATATATCCCTTGATATACCTTCTCTTTGATCTTAATATTAATTGTCCTTCATGAAGATGATTAGCTTATCTCATCTACATATAAGACAATTATATTTTCCCAATGTTTGTAGGTGTTAATTAATATATATATATATATATATATATATATATATATATAGTGTACCTTCGTAAGATTACATAATGAGTGATACCATAAGACAATCCTTGTTATAGATCATATCTAGCTTTACACTATAAATAATATATTTATTATTCCTTGATAAGATTACCCCAATAAACCTTTTAACCAAATATACTGGAAAGCTATCTGTATTATCTTTGTCAAAAGCTCTTCTTTGACCATTCATGAACTAGATGTATTTTACATTCTCCCTACATGTCTTTAGCAGCTGTCACTTACACTCAAACCTCGTGTGTGCTTCTGTGGCTTAAAGAACATATGAGTTTAGATTTTCTGTTTTACATCATATGAGCTTCCTTTTGATGTATCTTAAATAATTCTGCTATTTCCCAATGAACATTCAATAATGGATCACATAGAACAAAAAAAATAAATATAGACGTCTTTAGATGTTATACTTTTTTCTTCTGGGATGCATCCTGGTTTTTCTTAGGCCTATTTTTAACATCACAGAACTGCAGTTACATAAATACATGACATCAACACTTAAACTTACAATGGGCCCACAGAATCACGTCACCATTTGTTCCTTGTCAATCAACTGACAACACTTAAGTCACACTGATGCTCTCATGCTTTCAGAGTTGCATGCTTACACAAAGTGGATTATACATGGAAAGACCTCATACAAAATTGTAAGTTATATCTTATATTCCTTTAAAATATGCATTTCATTAGTCACACATATTAATCTGTTTATCAAATTAATTACTAGATAATTCATGCATATATTGGCCTATAATGAAAAATTGATGAGTGATTCAACTGTTGCTTTTTCACATATGTAATATCTAAGGAGGAAAAAATAGATAAAAGGTTTAGCAGAAAAATCAAATTGATATGCTAACAATTTTTAACCAATGGAAAGTTTACTTTCTTGACTTCTAATACTATATGATCATATTATATATATATATTTGATTTGCACATTCTCTGTATCCAGAGTGGGATGTGAGCAAAATATATATATCACCACTTAACAGAGTAGATCAAGTTACTTTTACTTGATTCTCATGTAAATATATATATATATATATATATATATATATATATATATATATTATAATATGATGCATTACATATAGTATTATTATCAATATCATAATCAGGACTAATTTATAAACATCACATAACTATCTGAATTATCCCTGATTATTTTAATTTCTCCTCATATGAAAGATTCTTTCTTTCTACAGCCTAACTAGTAAAATGATGCCAATAGACAGTCATTAACATGGAGATATTTTTAAACTCAACCCATAACCCTTCTGTCAATTGCATCCACCAATAGACTGACTAATGTTCTGCCATTTATATATTCCAAGCCTTCTGACATTCTTCTGATCAGGAATAGATCAGATGTCAAGGTTGGGTTGCCATGACAGTCTAACATTTTGGGAACAGCTGTTACTCTGTCAGGATTGCTATTTTGTGCATTCTTTCCTACATGACTGACTCTATCTATAGGTTTAACTGGCTTAGAGGTTGACACTTGTTTATTTACAACTGATAATGGGGTTTTTATGAATGAAACTTCTTTCATGAGATATGGCTTATATGCCACATGCAATTTTCTACGTTTTTCATAGATTTCCTCACTTTTCTTTCTATGAATAGGTGACACTGTAATCTGATTTGACAGATCACTTTTAGGTGGTTTTATTCTTTGATTTGTCCCTGTTTGTCTCATATTTTTCATCTGTCTCTGATGTCTTCTGGCCATGTCCAGTAAACTAGCAGCTTCAAATAAAGACTTTTTATCTGATGCAACAGCTAGAGTAGCTGCATCCAAAAATCTGAATTTCTTCACAAAAGTTCTCACCATCGATTGAGAATTGACTTTGCTGACCACAACCTTATAAGTCCTCTCAAATCTAGACATAACCGAATATGTAGATTCAGTTCTGCCAATCTTTATTTCATTCAGAATTTCAGATGTTGGCATGCTGTCACCTGTAGTACACCAAATTAATTTCTTTAATCGGTCTACATCACTGTCCTGTAACCATTCATTTGACTCATTGTCATAAGACATCTTTGCTGATAGACATCTTGCAAAGTTTGCAGGAAGCCAATTTCTAAATAAAAGATTCTTCTCTTTCGTAGATAAATTATACTTATCTGCATAACTTTCAAAAATTTCTGAGTTTCTACACACATGGATATTTATATCATATGTGGGAATGTCCTTACTCACATTGGTCAAATGTTTCTGCAACTTTATTTTCTGCTTAGTTTCTTTAATTTGTAATTCCTTATATACTGACATATCTGCGTCTGTGCTATTATTATCTTGAGTGATTTCAGGCTTCATCTGTTCACTAGTCTGTGTCTGTGATGAGCTATTTATAGTCATCACAGCCACGTGACTTATGTCAGCAAGCTGAGATTCCTGTAAATCTGTTTGAATAGCTGTCTCTTGTGTGTTAACAGAAATTACATTACAGACTTGTAGATCTGGTAGCTTTTCTGTTATAATGCTATGGAATACGTTGACCATATACATAATATTCCTCATTTTCTCTTTTTCTTTCATAACACACAACGATTTCTTAGTCTCTATGATAGAATTTGCGTGCAAACACTGCGCATACAAATTCTGCCATATATTCTGTAACCTATCACTAGGCTCAAACTTAAACTGTAAGTTACACTTTTTAGACAACGACTGTATAATTTCCATAATTAAATGTAAAATTTTTACTTACAACCGTAGGAAACCGTCACCTTGTAACTTGTAGCTTCTCCTTGGAACAACTGCTTCCTTTCATCAGCACGTCTCAGTACGTCTGGCATCTGTTGTCCTCCTTTATTGCTTGTTAAAAGAATTCCTCAGTTCCTCACAAGCTTCTTCTTACACAGTCTTCTATCTGTAGAGGCTTACTTAGAACACGTGCAACCTTCAGATCATAGGATATTTCATTAATCTAGGTAATTTTTGAAATTTCCTGAAGCTTGCATAAAACGTGCAAAATACTCTCTCTCTTCCCCCTCTTGCAAGTAGAAGGAATGAGAAAAAAACAGGCAAAAATCGACTGGGCTGGCTCACCAATGTAAAATAATAACTGTCCGTAAACTATAAAATAGTCTACAATTGAATGAAATCCTTACTCACGTGTTGACCCCTAAGGTAACATTATTGGAGGACTCGGCTTCATATAAAACATGGAGATTTATTGAAGTCTTCATGGGAAACAGATAAATAGAAATCTTCCAGCATAACAGAAATATCAGTCAATGTCTTACATTTCTTAGGAGAAGTGTAGTGTTAGGATTCTTCAAGGTGGTTCTCTTGCATCATCTTGGCTCAAGCTTATTCATCAATGTGTGTTAGTCTTCTGCAGGACGATTCTGCCATCCTTCCCAAGGTCTTAGAGGAAGTAGCCAGGTTTGGAGATAGAGACACCCAAAGTGAGAGACAGGGACAGATCCCCACAGGGAGAGGGAGACCCCCACCGAGAGTGAGACCCAGACATGTGTGTCTGTCAGTCATTTATATACATGAAAGGGGGTGTTTCCCAACATCCTTCCACTTTCTACTACTGTATTTGGCCAATACCAAAATAGTCATAGTCTATCCACACCCATGCACCATAAGTTACAAGAGCTTTGTCAGCAAAATACAATTAACCCTTAAAGGTCTTGAATATTGTAGTCAAATATTATTTAACAGCCATTCTCTGGGCATACTTACTTAGATGTTCCCTTACAATATGGCCGCAGCGTGAATATGCATCATACACCAGGTCTTATGGCGCATGCCAAATCCACATATGACTCGATATGGCATAATTTCCAAAGCGTCACTTCCAGTCTCAGACTGGCATCTTACTTAAGTGTGGACCAGACCACATGGATGCATCTCTCCTCATGCATATGCCAGGTAACTTATGCGTCCTCCTGCCCCTCCTCCCTATGACCCTGATCCTTTTACTATTATTTCCTCATTTGGTTTGTGATTCTCTTCATACTTAACTACTCCTCTCTCTTATCTTTACTCAGTCCTTGCCTATTTTGATCATTTCAGTCACCTACCTTTTGCCTCAAGTATCCCCTATCTTGACAAAGGCATATAGCCGAAACGTCGTTCTACATACTCTGGTTGTGAAAAAAATCTGCTCTAACCTGTATGCTGGATAGAACTAATGTAATAAAAAAAGCACTTGTTACATCATACCTATTCGGAGTGACGTGATTCTTACCTATGTATGTTTGTGGACTGAAGAATCCTTTCACCTGGCACCCAAAGAGAAAAGAGGTGTGCGGTTTCACCATTATTATCATCAATTATCCTTTAAGCCATATGTCCAAGTCCTCAACACCTCCTGCCGCCTCCAACTCAAGAACATTCATCAAAACCGCTCCTTCCTCACCCCTGAGACTACAAAAATTCTAGTCCAAATCCTTATAATCTCCTGCTTAGACTACTGTAACTCTCTTCTACATGGCCTCAAAGACAATGCTCTCACTCCTCTTCAATCCACCCTAAACTCTGTCGGTGGCTTTATCTACCTCTCCCCTCCAATTTTTATCAGCTGCTCCGCTCTGCCTATCCCTTTACTGGCTACCCATTGCCAGCGAATAGAGTTTAAATGTTAACACTGACATACAAAGCAAACCACAACCTGTTCCCTCCATACATCTTTGACCTAATCTCCTATTAACTACCCTACCCACACAACTCTTATCCACTTTTCACACCAGCCCCTTCAAGTCTTCTCCCATGCATCCCCCATACTCACTACCATGACTCATAAGACTTCCCCCCACAATCACAAGCTCCAAGAAGACCTAGAAGACTCATCACTTCTGGAAAGCCTACAGCCTTCAATAACACTACTGCCATTAAACCACCATTTGAACTGCTTCTACGCTCACCTACTGTCTCTGATGCTTTCCTTTCTGAGCCCTGCTGTTTGCCCAGGCATCAGATAACAGCACATGTATGGTTTTGCTGTACCCAGAAGAGTTCATGGAGTTTATATCTCCAGTGGCATATCCTGGGCACAATATATCAGACACGGAAATATAAACGGTACATACAGTACAGACCAAAAGTTTGGACACACCATCTCATTCCAAGAGTTTTCTGTATTTTCATGACTATAAAAATTGGAGATTCACACTGAAGGCATCAAAACTATGAATTAACACATGTGGAATTATATACTTAACCAAAAAGTGTGAAACAACTGAAAATATGTCTTATATTCTAGGTTCTTCAAAGTAGCCACCTTTTGCTTTGATTACTGCTTTGCACACTCACAGGTGTGCCCTGTCAGGTTTAATAAGTGGGATTTCTTGCCTTATAAATGGGGTTGGGACCATCAGTTGTGTTGTTCAGAAGTCAGGTGGATACACAGCTGATAGTCCTATGTATAAAAAATTGCAATTCTCACTCCATACTTTTGCAGGCATGTGTGGGGTCAAAATGCTCACTACACCCCTTGATGAATGCCTTAACTGGTGTAATTTTTAAAATGGGGTCACTTCTCGAGGTCTCAACTGTACTGGTCATGTGCCCAGGCAGCAGATAACTGTCACATGTAGGGTATTGCCGTACCCATGAGAACCCACATTGCAATTTATCGTGATAGTGTAATAGTTTGCTGGTGAGACTTAGGCTGGATTCACATCAGCACCCGCTTTCCATTCGGGGATTCTGTTCCCCGTTCCTCTTGAAAAATGTGGAGAGCAAAGTCCAGCTAGCAGGAATTTTCTCTGCACAGTTTTCGGGCAGAAACCCGGCGAACCCCATTATAGTTTATGTGGTCCGGGGGTAACCGCTTGTTAAGTGGAATCAGTTTCAGTTTTTCAGGGTCCCCAAGCCGACCCGAAGAACAGAAACCCAAGCGCAGGTGTCAACCCAGCGTTAAACAGTCTCTTTGTTCATCTGCGGATAAAAATTAAAGCTTATTTGTCTGTGCTAAGTGTGCTGCTCTGAAGAACAATATCCCAGACACTGTTTATTATTACCAAAAGCAAAACTGTCACTCAATCATTTTACATCTTGAACAGCACATATGAATACATTGATTGTAGAAAAAACTGAACATAAGTTTTAAAGTTATGGCCTTTCTTGGAGATAGTCACAGCTTCCCCTTTATAAACTTGTTTGACCCAATCTATACTGCTACGACCCTACTTTATGAACTGAGATAACCTTTTGTAAAATAGAGACACTAATCAGCTTTTCAGTATATCATATTTCCCTACTTTTGTTTCTATTTACTACCTCTAGAGCAGGGGTAGGCAACCTTTTTTTTTTTGGCGTGCCGATTTGAATAAAAAAAAAAATCACAGATGAGGACCTCGGAGTGCCGAGCAATAATTGTAAGTCTCACGACACCTACACTAAAGTCATATAGCATAAACCGTAACATAGGGAGCTGTCATACTGTGCTCCCAGCCACAAGCGTTTACCACTATTTGCCTTGATACACCTGTACTTTCCCATTAGAAGCAATGTAAGTACATGTGTAACCCACAATTAGTGGTAAATGTATATGACTGGTAGCAGAGTGAGGTAACACCTGTAGGATGGTGACACACTATGTATCTGGATGCTGCATCCAGTCCCCAGCCGCCGGTACTTTCACTTTTCTGTGAAACGCGGATTAATTTCAGCCACTTTTAATTCCTGGCGGTGCGGTAACAGCAAAACCCCAGCCATGAATTAATGAGTGTCACGCTTACCCCAAAGTGACAGCACTGGTGCCCGGGGACTGGATTTGGCTATAGCTACATCTGGGTACACAGTGTGTCACCACCTGAAAAGAAACACCCTAAGGCTGGTTTTGCTGTGTTTTTTTTCAGCCAAAGCCAAGAATGTGTGGAGAAAACCAGGCACTGCTCATCACCTGCCCAATACAATCCCAACAGTGAAACATGGTGGTGGCAGCATCATGCTATGGGGGTGTTTTTCGCTGCAGGGACAGGACGACTGGTTGCTAACGTGAGGGACATGATGGGATTAATTGCTATTAATATGAGGCACATGGAGTTACTAAAATTAAATTAATAACCTCAAATGCCTGACATTAATAGAAATAATAACAGTGGCGTAACTAGAATGGCTGGGCCCCAAGGTGAAACGCCGCCCCCCTCCACCCACCCCCGCACAAACCGCATTCCTGCGCACACTATTATGCCCCATAGTGGCCCCTGCACACAGTATTATGCCCCATAGTGGACCACCCATAAACGATTATTATACTCTGGTGTCTTTTCAGACCCCAGAGTATAATGATCGGAGACCTAGGGGAGGATACAAACATAAAAAACAATGCTACTTACCTCTTCCTCGCTCTAGAGCACTCTGGTGCTCTACTTACCCTATCTTCAATGTTGGACCAGATCTCGCGTCATCCAGGCCGGCGTCGCGACGCATAATGATGTCGGCTGATGTCTGGGACATCACCAAACAGGCCCGAGGCCTGCTGGAGCGGCGGAGAGGTAAGTTACAGTGTTTTTTATGTTCCCTCACCTCCCCTGGGCCCCAGAGTATAAGACCCCAGAGTATAATGATAGCAGTGTTTGTGGTGTTCATGGTAGCGGCTGCCACAGGGCTCCAGGCCCCTTAATGTTCCGGGCCCTGTGGCAGCCGCTACCGCTGCTACCCCGGTATTTACGCCCCTGCCAGCATGCACCTGTTTTTTTTTTTTTAATTCACTTTGCTGAGGGTGCTCTGCTCTCCTCCTCCTCTTCCTTCTCCTCCTCCGGGGAGCCTTGGCAGGATGCAGAGCAGGAGCTCATCTCTGCAGCAGGCAGGGTCCTGCTGTACAGTGTGAGAGCTCTGCCTCCTGAGCTTCCTCACCCCTCTCATTGGTGGGCAGGGAGAGAAGAGGGAGCATGTTTATATCTCAGCTCTAGCAGAGCACTGAAAGGACGCTCACCCTTCATTTAATACCTACAGGTGCCATGCCAGCAGAATATGCCATGCGTACCCCTGCTCTAGAGCTTTTCTTAAGAATCCATATTAGGCCAGTTGCAGACAACCGTGGGCGAGATCCATGTGCTGTCCTTGTTTTTCACGGATAGCACACTGACCCATTTATTTCTATGGGTACAGGTAAACGACCAGATTTTTCACTGATCAGTGTGCAAGCCGTGATTCCGCACTGCGTCAGATAGAACATGTTCTATTCTGTTCAGTTTTTGCGGAATGGACTCATCCATAGAATCCTATGGGAGACTAAAAACCTAGGACGCCACACAGATGTACTCAGTGTGTCATCAGTGTGCCGTCCATTTTCACGGACTAGCTAGGGATATAATTAGATGTCTCCTGTTTTTTTTTTATGGTGGATCCGCAAACTAGGATCACACACTGATGGTACACTGAAGACGCTGTCAGTTTTTGCGGACATACTTCACTGATGCTGAAGAAACACTGAACGCACACTGAAGACACACTAAAGACACTCTGTCCGCAAAAACTGAAGACTAATTACTAGTTTGCGGACCGCAAAATACCCATGGTCGTCTGCAACTAGCCTAAGTCACAGCAGGTACCTTCCATTCCAGCATGAAAGTATACACCATCCTGACATGGGGAGAGTTAAAATTTTCCTTGACTCCATCCCCTACTAGCAGCTGTGTCAGGCATGCTATCAAGGAGTTACAAATGAAAGTTCTTTTTATAACTGTCGGAATTGGGAAGAGGTAGCTGAATATTTGATAGGATATGCATTGTCATAGGTTCTCATATTTGGTTTTATCACTGTAACCAACCTCTTTGCTCTACCTTTGCATTTTCCCATGAGCCTTCTTGCAAGCTACATACAGACTCTTACAAAGAAATAAACATAAGCATAATAAAATGATTTGAAACAGATCTTATCATAGCCCCATAAGCCTTTAAATCAGTCCACTGAACTAAAAATGGAAAATGTATCCTTCAACCAAATATCTCCATTTTCTTTGTGCTTATTAATGAATTTCTTCCTGAAGTGTTTACTGTAGTCTTTTCTACTCCAGCTTTAAATGGTCACTAATTTTCACATAACGTATTCTCATTTAATAGAGCATGTGATTTTGGATCACAACGCAATGCACTTTAATTTATAACGTGCCTGTATTCTGCATGAACAAACTCTCTAAAGTTCCTGCCAATAGGTGTCTCCCTTCTAGCTAATTTGCAGTTAACTTTCTGTTACTAGGGATGTATTTGCAGTGAGTGAAAGGAGGAGGCATTGGACTATAAACACAGTGAGGAGCACAGCACATATATAAACTCCTGTCTCAGTGCACTGAACATTCTGCACATGTCACACCTTACAATGTAAGAAACGTCTTCTATGTACTTGCATCTATCTCTGGATGTCTGTGTGATTACAGATGGGATAGACTGTAAAGACGTGCTCCCACTGTACCTTAAATCTTTGTACCCTTTGTCTTTTAACCCGTAAATAAATACACTCCGACCTATTTGTGGGTTTTAGTGGGGATGGCCACAGCTTTTATTGAGTATAACCATTTTCAAACTTAAACCGTAAACAAAACAAGTGTCCAAAGAAAGCGTAATATCTGCAACCACTTTTTCTTTAGCTCCCCGCCCGAATGCCTATCTGCTGTAGGCCAGCGGGCATGTGGGCAACTTTCCATTTTCTTGGACACGTAACCCGCCAATGCTGTGACATCTGTAACAGAAAGGAAAAAAAAAAAAACAGCAGCAAACAGACTGGTTTACACAAACCGTAAAATAACCAACAAATTACCATCAGAGGGGAGGAAGGGTTGGCAGTTCTTCTCTCCAGTCAAGGAAGAAGGTGAGCTGTTAGACCCCCAAAAGCTAATGTAAATATTATCCTTAGAGCTTAGCCCCACCCCCCTCTCTTCCTTAAAGCTGCAGGGTACCTGGAAACTGGTATCTTTTAAAATGCACCAAACTCCTCACAGTCTATGGCCGCTTCGCTATATGCTTTGCGGCCGCCCATTATTAACAGACAGCAAGCAGCTTTCCTGATTGTAGTCATGGGTTGCTCTTTTCTGTGTCAGAATCTTTTTAGCTGCAACATACCTGCATGCATCCTCACAGCCTCAGGGATACATTTAAAATGTGCTGCAGCAATAATGAGAATATTATCAACAGAAAACTGATAGGACATCATGTATAAAGGATTATACAGTCTTAGAACAGAATGTCCAGCAAAACCCTGCAAATATTTCAACTTTTCTTTAAAACTCAGTACCTTTTAACTTGAAAGTTACCCTGTGGGTCTGTGGTGGATCCTCTTACCTGGCAAATATCACCATCTTTGGCAGTGGCATAGTCAAGTACTATAGTGTGTTGGTTAATGGCTATTTGTAACATGTTACTTATGCTATACGCTGCGTGGAAAAAAAATTAAAAGGTAAAAAGCATTACCAGAATTGATGTTTTTTTTTTTTTAATCCACCAAGAAAGAGTTAATAAAATTTATTCTATAAGTTATAGGCACCCAAAAATGGCATCATTACAAAATGCATCTCATACTGCTAACAACAAGCCCTCATACGGCTACATCACTAGAAAATTAAAGAAAATATAGCTTGTACAATATGAAGAGAAAAAAAACCCAAAAATCGCCAAATCATTAAAACAAAACTGGCTACGGCAGGAAGGAAATGTATAAGCTGTGCGAGCGTAAATCAGGGGACACCCCAAATTTAGAGCTTATAAGGGAAAATAAACCAGAAGCGACCCCCAGAGAGACCCCCCCAATCATAGAAGCTGCTGGGGTAATAGTAGGGAGTTTGGTGTTCCCAATGTACACCGCACAGCTTATTTATTCATTTTTCACCATCCACTGTGCATTCACGTCTGGGATACTAATGCTCACTACACCCCTTGATAAATTCTTTGAGTTTTCAAAATGGGGTCACTCCTTAGGGGATTCCACTTTACTGGTACTTTAGAGGCTCTGCAAACATGACATGGCGTCCAGATGCCAAACATCTAATATATACTTCAAAAGCTACATAGCGCTCCTTCACATCTGTGCCCTGCTGTGTGACCAAACTGCAGTTTATGCCCACATGTATGACACTGGTGTACTCAGGATAATGTACTTAATGCCATATGTGGGTATAAACTGCTGTTTGGACACAGACGGGAAGGAGCGCAATTTTGGTTTTTGGAGCACAGATTTAGACAGTTTGCTTTTTGGATGCCATGACACTTTTGCAGAATTGCTGAAACACCAGTAAAGTGGAATCCCCTGACTTGTGACCCCATTTTGGAAACTACACCCCTGAAGGAATTTATCCAGGGATACAGTGAATATTTTTTTTTTATATAACTGTAATTTTATTGAAAAATTTTTCATTAACAAGGAATAAAGAAAAAACAAAAAAACAATAATAATCAAACAAACAGGAAGCATTGAGGTAAATAGAGGCTATCTGCCTCCTCCCTCTTAAGCAATATGCATTTAAATTAAGCAGTGAACAAGGGAGGGGGGAATGGAGGGGTTAAGAAGACAAGGGTAGGACCAAAGGGAAGGGGGGGGGGGGGAAGGAGAGGACTAGAGATCAGAGACCCTGTGATGTACAATACATGTCCCAGGGTGCCCAAATAGTCCCAAAGGCTTCCCGTGAATTATGTAGGCCAGCAGTCAGATATTCAAGACTCCTCACATCCTTCATTCTAGCCACAAGCTCAAGACTAGATGGGGGACTCACCTTCTTCCAGTTTCTAGCTATGAGAGTTTTAGCTGCAGTACAAAGATGCAAGAAAAGCCTGGATGACTTATTGCTCAGGTGTCTGGGGGGAAGGTTCAGGAGATAAAGAAGAGGGTCAAGAGGAACCTCTTGCAAAAAGAGAGCAGTCGTCAGAGTCCTGACCTCCCTCCAAAAACCGAGGATGAGAGGGCACGTCCAAAAGATATGGTGCAGGGTACCCACCGCAGCTCCACAGCGCCAGCACCATGGGGGAACTAATGGTTTTAAAGTATGAAGGAGAGCCGGAGTATGATACCAATGCATCAACAGCTTATACTGCGTTTCCCTAAACGTAATGCACTGAGATTTCTGGGCCCGAGACCATACAATCCGCCACTGTTCCTGGGAGATGGGTTTACCCACCGCCTCCTCCCATTTAAGCATATAGCGATGATTAACAGGAGAGCCTGTAGTTTGTGAGTTAAGAAGTTGGTAAATAGAGGATATAAAGCCCCTAGTGGACGTGCCTGCACGGCAAATCCTTTCAAAAGCGGTGGGGAGTGACACCTTAAGAGACCCATGGAGGGAGCGGACAAAGTGAACCACCTGCAAGTAATAGAACCATTCAGTACCTGGCAGGTTTTGATTAGCTGTAAGATGAGCAAAGGACCTGAGCTCCAAGGTTCCAGGGTCAACCATATCAGCAATCCGGTAAAGGCCAGCTTCAGACCACACTTTAGTCATGGCAGAAGTCAGGCTCTCCGGGAGAAGGGGGTTGTATAGTATGGAGACCATAGATGAGCGCGGGGACATCAGGGAGAATCTAGCACAACAGGTAGACCAGATAGATCTAGTAAACCGAATGGGGCCCAACAGGTACGAGGCAGGGGGGGTGGGGGGGGAGCTGACCCACAGAAGCGCGTTAGGATGCATGGGTGCCAGCCATAGCTTCTCTATCTGCACCCATCTGGTGTATGCTGGCATAGCCGCCCAGAATGGGATATGGCGTAAGTGGGCCGCCCAGTAATAATGTAACAGATGTGGGACAGCCATACCCCCAGACCCCCTATCCGCCAGCATAACAGATCTAGGTATTCGGTGTCGTTTTGCTTTCCAGATAAACTGGAAGATAGCTTTCTGTAGGTTCCGTAATTCTCCCCGAGGTATCGCGACTGGGAGCGTCTCGAAAAAATACAGTAGCTTCGGGAGGAGAGTCATCTTGACCGCAGCAATTCTCCCCAAAAGGGAGATAGGCAAGGGTTGCCATTTGTCCAATAGGGCTCTTAGCTCACAAAACAACCGCGGGTAGTTTGCCGAGTAGAGGGTCGCATAGGAGGTGGATATATGGACTCCCAGGTAGCGGATAGAGGACTCCCGCCACTGGAAATCGTAATTACTGCGGAGGAGAAGGAGAAGGTCCCGTGGGATGTTAAGTGGGAGTGCCTCAGTCTTCGCGGGGTTCACCTTATACCCTGAGAGATCACCATAGGTCTCTAGCGAGCGCAGCAAGTTTGGAAGGGTAGTATGAGGGGAGGTGAGAGTGAGGAGTACATCGTCCGCGAAGAGAGATATCTTAAATTCCTTATCTTGGACCATACTCCCCTTGATATTAGGGTCTCGCCTAATCTTGGCCGCTAGCGGTTCAATGCAGAGGGCAAATATGATGGGTGACAGGGGGCAACCCTGCCTAGTGCCATTTCGAATAGGGAAGGAGGGCGAAGATGCATGGGGAAGCTTAATTGCTGCTGAGGGTAAGGAGTAAAGGGCCTGGATAGCTGTGAGAAACGGTCCCGTAAGCCCGAACGCCTTAAGCGTAGTATGCATAAACGACCAATTTATGCGGTCAAAAGCCTTTTCAGCGTCCAGGCTCAAGAGAAGGGCCGGGGTAGAATAATGATTGGCCACCTCCACCAAATCCACAGTCCTCCTGGTGTTGTCACCACCCTGACGACAGGGGATGAATCCCACCTGGTCCTTATGGACAAGCAGAGGGAGCCAAGCATTCAGTCTATTGGCTAAGAGTTTGGTGAAAAGTTTCAGGTCCGTGTTCAGCAAAGCAATCGGTCGGTAGTTAGCACAATCCTGCAAGTCCTTACCCGGTTTAGGGACCAATGTGAGTAGTGAAGAGAGCATAGTCGGGGGTATAGGGGAACCTGAAAGGAAGGAATTGAAGAGGGACAATAGATGAGCAGAGAGTTCACCCTGGAAAACCTTATAATAATTGTAAGTGAACCCATCTGGGCCTGGGGCTTTCCCATTTGGGAGGTCCCTCAGGACCCCTTCTAGTTCCTCCCTGGTGATGGGGGTGTTCAGGGAGGTTAAGGCCTCAGGAGGAAGGCGTGGGAGACAACAATCCTTTAAATAGTCTTCCAGTAGTGTTGAGTCATCCCCAGGGAGTAGTGCTCGTGGGGGGGGTAAGTCATACAGCTTAGAGTAGTAAGAGTGGAACGCCAGCGCCACAGCATCAGGGTGATGTTGAAGAGTACCCGCGGGGTCACGGACAGAGTGTGGTGTGGAAGAGGACCGATGATCCCTGAGGGTTCCTGCCAGGAGGGTATGAGATTTATTACCTCGTTCAAAAAACCTCTGACGGGTATAAAGGAGAAGTCGATCCACATGGCGGGTCTCCAAATCACGGAGGTCCGCCCGGGCCAGGACCAAACGGCGAAGAACCTCCAGGGATGGATGCGCTGCCAAAGTCGTCGTAAGGGACCGAATACGGGCTTGGAGGAGCTGTTCCTGGGCCTGTCTGTCCCTTTTAAGCCTAGAAGCCAATGCGATACAGCATCCTCTCATGACCGCCTTATGGGCTTCCCAGAGAATGGCAAGAGAGTCTACCGAGCCTAAGTTGTCCCTAAAATAATCTATCAAGTGTGTGCGCAGGGTCTCGAGGGAGGTCGGCGATTTGAGCAGTGTTTCGTTAAGACGCCAATGACATTGGCGAGTAGGCACTGGAGTCGTAGATAAGGTAACCACGACTGGGGCATGATCAGACCAGGTGAGAGGGCCAATGTTCGTGTCCCTAAGCAAACGAAGAGTGGGAGCATTTCCAAAGAAGTAGTCAATGCGGGTGTGAGTGTTATGAGGGTGAGAAAAGAAGGTGTAGGAGCGCGCCGTAGGATTGTCCACTCGCCAAAGGACATACAAAGAGTGGGCGCGGATCAGCCTGCGGAACTCCCTTGCAAGTTGGGCCAACCTATGGGGGGTTGGGCCCTGGGGTAACGCCAGACGATCCGCCCGTTCAGAGAAGACCATGTTAAAGTCTCCCCCCACCAGCCAAGCTGATGGTGGGAGAGCGCGCAGACGGGAGAATACCCGGCGCAAGAACGGGATCTGCGCTGAATTGGCGGCATAGACATTGCATAAAACAATCGGGGCACCATAAAGGAGCCCCTCCAAGATAACAAACCGGCCACCTGGGTCTATGTGGGAAGTCGTCACTGTAATTGGGCAGGATCGAGAAAGAAGGATAGCCACCCCAGCTCTGCGTCGATTGTGGAAGGCTGAAAAAGCTACGGGAAAATAATGCTTAGCGAAGGCAAAAGTACCAGCGCGGTCAAAATGAGTCTCCTGAAGAAACGCCACATCCGCTCGTAAGGAGCGGAGTTCTCTAAGGACATGGCGCCTTTTAATGTTGGAACCCAGGCCCTTGACATTAATTGTCACGCACCTAACCATTGGGACCCAGGATTGGAGGACAGTGGCGGATTGCAATAAGCTCACCCATCTCACATGACGCTGGCAAGTTTCCCTCGGAGAGGCAAAAGGGCAATCCACAAACAGGAACCCAAAGTCGAGGCAGGGTCTCTAGATCAGGGAGGGGGGGGGAAAGAGAGGGAGGGAGGGAGGCAAAAGACAACATAAATGACAAAGTAAAAATAAAAACAGTTAAACAATACTTTGTGGGCGAGGTTAAGTCACTCGCCTGGGGACCAATGAGGGCAGCCAGAGGTCCAATCAGGATCAATGGCTGCACAGTCCAAGTATCCCCTTAGGGGGGAGAGCGTGGACAGGAGGTCGGAGGGGGAGGCGGTGGATCCCCAACCACCAGTAAAAAGAAGGAAGGAAGGGGAGTCACCGAAACCCCACCCCGCCCCACTCCGCTAAAACAATCCAATAATAAGCATAATAGATGAGACCCGTAGACCTAAAAAAGAAAAAAAGAGAAGCAAACATAACATTAAGGCATGCAGATTCCAAAGCACCACCGAGAAAAGGGAGAACGTCTCAAGGGGGGGCAGCCTCCTCAGGGATCAGTCTCCAGCCGGGGCCTCCGAGTGGTCACCACCGCGGAGGATGCATGACGTCGTCTGGGCTCCAATCGTTGCCAAACCGGTGGTGGGGGAGGGGGTGGAGAGAATAGCTCCCAGTCTGTTAAATCCGGCAGGGGAACATCCAATAGGTCACAGAAGAGAGGCAAATCCGCAAAGGAGCGAAGCGTAGCAGAGCGACCATCCCTACGAGCAATGAGAGCAAACGGAAATCCCCACCAGTAAGGAATTTGGTGCTCCTGAAGAATCTGGAGGAGGGGTCGGAGATGGCGGCGTTTCTGGAGGGTGATTAGCGACAGATCCTGATAGAATTGTAGTGGAGCTCCCTGAAACTCGAAGTCTTTGAGTTTGCGCACTTTGCTCATTATAGCCTCTTTAAGGGTGAAGTCGTGGAGGCAGCAGATGACATCACGGGGTGTGGCGGAAGATCCTCTGGGTCGAAGGGCTCGATGTGCCCTATCAAACTTAATTTTGTGGGACGGGGGCTCCTGCAGTATAGTGTTGAAGACAGCCTCCAGCAGAACAGGCAGATCCTCAGATTGGTCAGCCTCTGGGAGTCCCTTGACGCGAATATTGTTGCGCCGGCCCCTGTTGTCAAGATCCTCCAAGTGGCGTTGCATGTCCCGTATAGCTGAACCCTGTTCAGCGGTAGTATCATGCAGTGAGGCAACATAGTCCCTGGTAGTGTCATGGTCATTCTCCAGCGTGTCCATTCGGTTAGCAATGGAGTGTAAATCAGTGCGGAGGGTAGCAATTTCAGATCGGAAGGATGCTGTGATTTCCGCAACCATACTTTTAAGGTCTTGTTTAGTAGTAAGTTGAGGAAGAAGGTCCGCCATGGATGATGGTGCTGAAGATGGGCCTGGGATACAGCTCTGGGGGTACAGGACTGGAGGGGGGGGAGCCATAATCCTTGGGAGTGTGGGGCGGAGGAGCCCCTACGCCAGCGTCCCTCACCACGCCATCCCCCTCTGAGCCATGGAGAGGGGGGGGTGATGGGGGAAGATAGTAGGTGGGGGGCCACAGAGACCAGCTCTGTGGCCACAGGCTGCAACTCATCAGCGGTGCAGGAGGGAGCAGAGCCACTGACCTCAGAACTCTTTGAGAAGCTGGAAACATCCGGGGTCCTCTCATGCCGCTCTGCCAGGAGTGCTGGTGAAGCAGAATGTAGTTGCTGGGACATCCCAGGGTGAGGAGACTGTGGGAGCACTCGTGCTGGGGAAACTCTGGGTTGCCCAGGCGCCGACAGGGATCTCTGTTGAAGCAGCGCTCCGCTGGCTGACAGGGGGAGCGCGGGAGGAGAGAAGCTGCGCTGCGACCCCTGTGCCTGGAGAGCGGAGGAAATCCAAGATGGCCGCCCCGCAGCAGCCTGGCCCGGTAGAGAAGGCCGCTGGGCCAGAAAGGCGTCCAGGGTGGCCCCCCCCAGACCTCTCCACGGGCGCTGGGGTGCCCGGGGCCACCTTCCTCGGTAAGCGCTTGCCCATACTGCGCTTGCTGAGGGGTCCACGGGTCTCAATAGCGAGCGGAGGAGCGGAGAAGGACCTGCGCGCGTGCTACTCCATGCGCGTCCAGGCCTCGCCCCCCCAGTGAATATTTTTAACCCCGAAGTGTTGCATTAATTGAGTTTCCAGAAATGAATACGCAGCTGATAATGATAGGAGAAAATGACAATTTTTCCAGAAATACGTCATTTCAGTGTGTAATATGTTGTGTCCGGCTTGTATCAGAGATGAATGCTCCAAAAGCTGTTGTGACCGGGATACCCACTTAACAGTTTTAGGAGTGCGTGTCTCTGATGACACAAACTGGGCGCAACGTATTGGACACTGAAATGGCATGTTTAATTAAAAAGTTCAATTTTCACTTTGTACATTAATTTTCGAGAGGCATTCTTGGGCTCAAAATAATAATACCCCTTGATAAATTCTTTGAGGGGTGTAGTTTCTAAAATGGGGTCACTTTTTTGGGGTTTCCATTGTACTGGTACTTTAGGGGCTCTGCAAATGCGACATGGCACCTGAAAACTATTCCAGCAAAATCTGCCCTCCAAAAGCCAAATAGCACTCTTTCCTTTCCAAGCTCCACCATGTATACATACAGCAGTTTACAATCACATATGGGGTATTTCCGTGTTCAGGAGAAATTGTGTAACAAACTTTGGGGAGCTTTTTCTCCTTTATCCTCTTGTGAAAATAAAAAAATTGGGACTAAATTGACGGTTTATTAGAAAAAAAAGTAATTTTTCATTTTCAAGTCCCATTGTTAATAAAATCTGTTAAACAGCTGTAGGGCCAAACTGCTCACTATATCCCTTGATATGTTCTGTGAGGGGTGTAGTTTCCAAAACGGGGTAACTTTTTGGGGTTTCCATTGTATTGTTATTTTAGGGGCTCTGTAAATGCGACATGGAACCCGAAAACTATTCCAGCAAAATCTGCCCTCCATAAGCCAAATAGCGCTCTTTCCATTCCAAGCCCCATCATGTACTCATACGGCAGATTTTGACCACATATGGGGAATTGCCGTGTTCAGGAGAAATTGTTTAACAACCTTTGGGGAGCTTTTTCTCTTTTAACCCCTTGTGAAAATGAAAATTTTGGGGATAAAGTGGCATTTTAGTATTTTTTTATTTACACGTCCCAATGTTAATAAAATCTGTGAAAAGGCTTTTGGGTCAAAATGCTCGCTATACCTCTCGATAAATTCTGAGAGGGGTGTAGTTTCCAAAATGGGGTCACTTTTTGGGGGTTTCCATTGTATTGGTACTCTAGGGGCTCTGCAAATGAGACATGGCACCTGAAAACTATTCCAGCAAAATCTGCTTTTCAGATGCCCAGTGTCGCTCCTTCCCTTCCGTGCACTGCCGTGTGCCCAAACATCAGTTTACACCCACATGTCGGGTATTTCTGTGCTCGGGAGAAATTGCATAACAATCTGTGAGATGCAATTTCTCCTTTAACCCTCTGTGACTGTTAATTTTAGAGCTAAATGAATGTATTATTGAAAAAAAATGAAATGTCTAAATATCACCTCCATATTGTTTTAATCCTCGTGAAATGCTTAAAGGGTTAACAAACTTCCCAAATGCTGTTTTGAATTATATGAGGAGTACAGTTTTGAAAATTTGGTGATTCATGGGGGTTTCTAATATATAGGGCTTTATAATCCTCTTCAGAACTGAAGTGGTTCCTAAAAAATTAGTTTGAGAAATTTTCTTGTAAACCTGGAAAATCGCTCTTACACTTGTAAGCTTTATGTCCAAAATAAATTAAATGACAATTAAAAGATGATGCCAATATATAGCAGAGATATGGTAGATAATATTTATTAACTTATTTGGGTGGTATGACTATCTGTTTGAAAAGCAGAGCATTTCACATTTTGAAAATTGAGATTTTTTTTTCCAAATTTCCATCAAATTTCCTATTTATTTTATAAATAAATACAAAAATATTGATCAATGTTTACTACTAACATGAAATACAATGTCTCACGAAAAAACAATCTCAAAATCACTTGTGCAAGTTAAAGCATCTTAAAGTTATTGTCATATAAAGTGACTTATGTCAGTTTTGAAAAATGAGGCCTGGTCCTTAACGCACTTTTGGGCTCAGACCTGAAGGGGTTAACAATATTATTTTGGTTCACTAGCTCCAGGATCCTAAATATTTGATCATTTAAATAGTTTGTTGACTACAAGCTTATCCCACATCTACATTAACATTGGGTATATGAAGAAAGTGCTAAACATTCTGGGGGTGATTTATTAAGCAAAATGCAGCAGAATTCTGGCATATTTTGCACCAGAAAACTGTCTAGCATGCTGTATACCACATTTATCAAGTGTTTTAGACACTTTTCCAGCTTGATCGAAAAGGGAGCCATAGCCTCTCAGGAAATGGGCGTGTCTTCATGGGAAAGGGCATGGCCTAACTTGTGCCACAAATGTGCTAAGAACTTTTAAGCCAACTAATAGGAGGTGTAAACGTAGACTAGACAGTCTAAGGGCGTGTTCACAAGGAAGAATTTGCTGCGGATTTGGGGGGCGGATTTCGACCCCGAATCCGGAGCAGATTCCTCCCGGAATCTGCCTCACATTGTTTTCATTGGGAGGCAGAGATCATAGCAGGATGCGGAAAAAATAAGTGTCCTGCTCGATCTTGCCGTGGATTCCGCGGCTCGAGACTTCCTGCTGATTAGGCCCATTCATCCGGGCCTAATTAGGAATGCCGCGACGGAATGCTGATGCACTGTATCGGCATCCCGTCACAGCTAGACTGCGGTGAAAATGCCGGCGGCGGAAAATGAGGAATTCCTCTTCATTTTCTGCCATGTGAGCATACCCTTAGAATACACCAGATTTATCAAACAGCATTAGACACTTTGATAAATCTGGTACAGTTTAACATTGTCTAGTCATAGTTTGCACTTGCCACTGTTTGCAGCTCCCACTGATACTAGTTGTGGTCTAACACTTGGATGCTCATGATTATTGTTATATAGTAGTGTAAGGGAATTGCTAGAAGAGCAGTTCCCCAGTAATTGCTGGTAAACCCTGGGAGGAGGAGCACGACAAGACAGTGAGTCCTAAGCTGAACCCTCCCCTGTCCCTTGCTACTTGCCTCACTGCCCTAGGCGACAGAAGACAACTGGGCGTCAGTCCCTTCTTATGATATAAGTGATAACACAGAACACAGAGAAGACAAACAACAACAAAAGGGAGGTCAGCTAGCCAAGGGGTCGGAACCAGTCAAGCAGCGCAATACAGAATCAAAATCCGTGAGAATAGTCACAAGGAAAGCCAAAGGTCAGAAATATGTATAGAGATAACAAACAGAGTAAGCCAGCACACACAAAAGACTATAGCAAGTGCCAAGGTGAATGTGAGCAAACAATAAATAGGAAGGAAGAACCCACCCCAGACTTGATTGGAAGATAGGCTGTCAATCACACAGGTAAGGCTAAGATTAACTATTAGAGGAGCAGAGTGAAACCAAGGTGAAAGAGATGGGTGTGGTGGAAAATCAATTATAGAGGTGAGGGAATATGACAGTGTTCAGACAATACCAAAAGAACCTAAAACAAGGAATCATAGCCGGACACGCCTCCTGCGCTGTAGGATGCAGCTGGAGGATGGCACCGAAGCCCAAACTGGCAAGGATGTTACAGTATGGTTTTGCCGTGCAGCTTAAGTGACATGGAAAGCTGTACTTGGTACAGACCATCAAAACTAGGCTTCAGACGCTCTCATGCACCAAGTCTCCTGGATGCAAAGTAAGTGATGCCTCTTTTGAATCTGGATCAGGAATAGGAGAAAACACATATTTATGAGCACTTGTCAATTTAATTTGAAAAACCCTTGACATAGCTGATTAAACCCTCTAGCTTCTAAGAATATCCACTTGAAGGCCTGGTTACCACAAATAACATACACACATTTGTCATGAAATCCACCAAATACATCAACCACATGGAATTTCTAAAACAAGACCATGGATCTTTACTATTGTTAGCCATAAGGCTCTAAGGGCACATCCAACAATTCCTTAAAATCAAGCTTAGGGTCTTTAAGTCATTTTATTATTTCTCCATGGTGTCTTACAAACTTGTTATCCCTATAATTTTTCAGAAATTAATTCAGCGTCCCCACCTGGGGCAACATTAATGCCAGGAATTTCAGAAGACAGAAAGGAGAATGGAATGACATATTTTACTTCAGGATTCAAAGCCTTTTTACAATAACTAGTATGGTTTTTCCCTGCAGCTTAAGTGACATGGAAAGCTACACTTGGTACAGACCATCAAACTTAGGCTTCAGACTCTCGTGCACCAAGTCTCCTGAATGCAAAGCATGTAATACCTCTTTTGAATCTGGATCATGAATAGGAAAAAACACATATGTATGAGCACTTGTCAATTTAACTTGCAAAACCCTCAACATAGCTGGTTAAATCCCCAAGGAATGCTTACATCTGCTGGGGAAGAAACAAGCTTGTTCTGGGAAGGGGTCATGAAAAGTATCTTATATGAAGTAACTCTGGTCTTTCTGCTGGAGGGCCAGGGACAAACCTTCTGTCCAAGGCTTATATGCCTCTTCCATAGCCTTCTGAATTTTCAACTTAAAAGAGTCCCATTGTTACAATACTGGTAGTCAAGACTGGAATCCGGTAGCCAGATGGCATAAGCCAGGCACAGTTAGGAATAGTAAAGTTGTAGTCCGTGGTGCAGCTTGAAGTGTGGATCACAAGGTGATAATTCAGCAGAGAGTAGAAACAGTCTGGGAAAGACAGTTCTGAGGAGCAGGAGACTGGAACAAGTCACAATTCTCGAGCAATGGTTGAATTGTCTCATGGGTATAAATAGGCCCAAACAGGAAACAAGATGGCTTCAAATTGGCACACATCGTTCATCTTTGTTAAGGACAAATCACCATTTTGTTCCCAGTATAAAGTTTCTGGCCTTTTATCAATACAGTATTGTCAAAAATCAATAATTCAATAATTCTTAGCGGTTATCACTTATTTAAAGGTGTTTATTAGTGTGGAAACCCATAAGGACCATATTCGCCATTTTGTTCCCAGTATAAAGTTGCTGGCCATTTATCAATACAGTATTGTCAAAAATCAATAATTATTAGCCACAAATCGCTGCCTTTATCACACTTTTTTTTATAGGTGTTCATTAGTGGGGATCGAAATAAGGGGCATATTTGCCGTTCTCTTCAAAGTAGAAAATTACAGGCCTTTTTTCCCTGTATTGATTTCCTTTGCGATTGCAACGTTTTTTCATCGAACAGTATGTCAGACAGAGAAGCGAGAGGCTATGGGAGGGCCACAGGCCTAAATGTTTCTGGCGCAGGCACAGGTCGCAGCAGAGTAAGGGGACGTGGCAGCAGGGGTCAGTTACAAAAGCCTGAGCTCCCGGTGTCAAGTAGCAGTCGTGTCTTGACCAGCAACCCAACGGTTGTTGACTGGTTGACTCGGTCATCCACTTCATCCCAAGTCACATCAGACACCCCCAGCTAAGAGTCGGTGGGTTCGTCAGACACAACCCTTAGTTGGCATGGCCCGGCAGCAGGCCCTGTGCCCTCACCTGTCCTCAACCTGCCTCTGTCCTTTTCTGTTCCCTCAGCTAGAGAACTACTCTATGCTGTGGGCTCAGATCCACTGTACAGTGAAGAGGAGGTACTAGAGGACAGTCAGCAGCTACTGCTCAGCCAAGATCTGGAGGAGACATCCACAGCTTCCTGCAGTATGCAGGCTAATAGTGATGAGGAGAGTGGCGTGAGAGCTGGTGTTGAGAAGGACATCAGTGACCTGCAGACAATAGTGGATGACGATGTAGCCAATCATAATTGGGAGCCAGGTGATGAAGGGGCTTCTTCGTCATCAGGAGAAGAGGGTTGCAGATTGCGCATGAGGCAGTGTGGGAGTCAGCAGGGTGGCAGCATTGGGAGGTCGGGAGCTAAACAGGGTAGACCACCTGCTTTGCAGCAGGCTACCTGACTGGAAAGCAGTGGTGCAGGGGTTCACGGAGGCAGTGGCGGTAGCAGTCAGTTACTGTGGAGTATTGGGGGTAAAATCACCTACTTAGCAGCGTGGCAGTTTTTTGTTAAGCCGCCAGGGGAGGTGAACATGGCAATATGTTCAATCTGTGGGCAGAAGGTAAAGCGTGGCCAGGGTGCCAATGTTGGCACCACAGCCCTGGGTCAACATATGCAGCGTCACCATAAAGTGGCCTGGGAGAGCCGTGGCTCCAATGTAGTGGTCCAGCCTGCCGCAGCACCCACTGTAGCACCCAGTGGCACGCTCCCCATTTCAGGCAGTCAAGGCTCCACCACCTCAGCCGAAGGAAACTGCGTGTCCTTCCCATCATCTGCTGGTCGTGATGCTCCTGCTCCTCCTCCTCCTCCTAGTCAGTCATTGCGTCAGCAGTCGATCACAGAATCTATATCTAAGAGACAACAGTATGCGTGCACTCATCCAACAGTGCAGAAGCTGAACATGCTCCTTTCCAAGTTACTGGTGCTGCAGTCACTCCCTTTCCATTTGGTGGACTCTGCACCTTTCATAGAACTGATGGCTTGCACCGAACCGAGGTGGAGAGTCCCAAGCCGCCATTTCTTTGCCAAGAAGGCAGTACCAGCCCTGCACAAATATGTAGAAGAGAAGGTGGGCCAGTCCTTGAGCCTGTCGGTGTCTGCCAAAGTGCATGGCAGCGCTGATGTGTGGAACTGTAACTACGATCAAGGACAATATATGTCATTTATGGCCCACTGGGTTAATTTGTACCTGCCCAGACACACCAGCAACTTGGACAGGTGACGCAGCTTCTGCCTCCACGTTCTCACGCCGTTGGTCCTGCAACAATGTTCGCCTCATCCACCACTGTCTCCTCAGCCTCCACTGCTGGGACAATTCACAGTGCTCCTCCGGCATACCACATGTACAGGACACAGCGGTGTCACGCTTCTCTACACCTCGTTTGCCTGGGCAAACAAAGTCACACAGAGGAGGAACTGCTCCGTGTCCTCAATCAAGAAATCGTATCCTGGCTTTCTCCAAGAGAACTTAAAATCGGAACAGTGGTGTTGGCACTGCGTCAAGGAGGGCTGAGCCATGCGCCCTGCATGCCGAACATGTTCAATCTGGTTGTCAAGCGTTTCCTTAAGTGTTCCACCCATCTGCAAGACATCCTAAAAACATCAAGGAAACTTTGCATGCACTTCAGCCACTCGTACACTGACAAGCACACCCTCCTTGAGCTGCAGCGGCAGAACGCCCTCCCACAACATAGGGTGATATGTGATGTTTCCATCCGTTGGAAATCGACTATATGAACAGAGAAAAGCCATAAACGATTTCTTGATGATCCAAGCGGACAGAGGCACTCCCCTGTGTAACTTTAACGCTAGCCAGTGGCAGCTCATACATGACACCCACCGTTTGCTTGTTCCACTTTGTTAGTCAGTCGCTAGGACTACGGGATGAACAACATCACTCCACTGATTCACATCCAAGAAAAGATGCTTTTCAATCTGGCTGGTCAGGGGACTGTAGATGTGGTGTCTACATCACATGCCCACATGAGCCCTGTGGGGGCTGAACTAGAGGAGGAGGAGGAGGACATTGGAGCACAAACAATGTGTAGCCAAATGGGTGGAGAGGAGGAGCAGGAGTGACCAGAACAGCCAGAGGGAGATGAGGAGGATGAGGCAGATGACCCAGACACACCGTGGCAGTATGCAGTGGAGATGGATGCAGGGAGTCCCTCGGAGTCACTTGCACAAATGACTCGATGCATGCTCACTTCCTTGCGCAGTGACAGCCGAATTGTCACCATTCAGCAGAGGGATGACTACTGGTTCTCAACCGTGTTAGACCCTTGCTACCGGGGAAAAATGGGGGCCTTTTTTTTACACCTGATGAGAGGGAGGACAAACTGAACTACTATAGAGACATGCTATGTAGCAAGTTGGCCGCTTTCTTCAGCCACATAGTGAATAAGCTGGTCATCAGCAGATAGACACAGAGCAGAACTTGAACTAGCAGGTGGTGGCATACCTAGAGTGGACCCTGCCACCCATCATCAAAGATCTGCTCGACTACTGGACAGCCAAACTGGATTTGTGGCCGCAACTGGCCGAGTTTGCCCTGAAAAAGCTGTCCTGCCCAGCCTGTAGTGTGGCATCAGAGCAAGTGTTTAGTGTGGCGGGGACCATAGTTACCCCAAGGAGAACTCACCTGTCCACCCAAAGTTTGGAGAGACTGACCTTTGTGAAGATGAATCAGGCGTGGATCAGCCAGGATTTCCTTCCACCAATGCCTGATGCAGCAGATTAAATGATCCATGCTGGGTCACTGTATGGCCTCCTAAGGCTGTTGCTACCTACACATTATATCACCTTGCCACTCTGTGGCCTATTCACGCTGCTGCCACCTCCACACTCTGCCACTAGGTGACTGTATGGCCTCCTCACGCTGCTGCCACCTCCTCACTCTGCCACTGGGTCACTGTATGGTCTCCTAATGCTGTTGCTACCTACACTTTATATCACCTTGCCACTCTGTGGCCTACTCACGCTGCTGCCACCTAAGCACATTGCCACTGGGTGACTGTATGGCTTCCTCACACTGCTGCCACCTCCTCACTCTGCCACTGGATCACTGTATGGCCTACTAATGCTGCTGATGCATCCACATTCTCTTACCGGGTCACTATATGACCTACTAAGGCTGCAGACACCTCCACAATGTAACTGGGTCACTGTATGTCATCCTCATGCTGCTTCCACTGGGTCACTCTGACACAGGGTCACTGTATGGTCTACTAAGGCTGCTGACACCTCCACACTCTCTTACCGGGTCACTCTATGGCCTCCTAAGGCTATTGCTACCTCCACCTCTGCCCTGGTGTTGTACAGTGCGGTGCCCTCCAATGTGCGGCTCCAATACACTCCAAACTTTTACCTATCTGCAGGCTGCAACTTACCAGCCGCTTGTTACCTTTTTATCACCCTAGCCACAGGAACAATTCAATGAGTGTGATAGGGGCACCGGCGGTATAACACAAGAGCTTACAAACTTATCAAAATACCCCTATTCCCCCCAAACAAAGTGCAATCAAGTAAATATAATAGTAGGTCAGCTTAGGTAGCTAATTCACCAGTAGAGTGCCTAACCTAACTACAGACCTTTACTCAGTCCCAAGCAATTTGCGCCAAAAATGTAATGCGGTGCATGCATGATTACTTCTCTTAGTGATCTGGGTCTGTTGTGTACCTTTATCCTATGTCTGGAACAGCTGGAAGTGGGGCTCATCCAGAAAACATGCGGTCTCACTGACAGGACCACTTCTCAGCTGGGTCCTTGATAGCAATCTTCAACTTAGGATGCTGTCTGAACAAACCCTGGAACAGTCTCTGCTTCAGCTCCACCTTGCTATATTTCGGATCCCTTAGGAATCTTCCTTCTCTCACTTCAGTCCTTCTTCTTCTAAAAGCTCAAAGCACACTCCTAAGATGGCTTCCACACACACTCTACTCCTCCTTCTAGTTCCACCTCTGCAGAACAGGGTCTCCACGTCACTACTCCAGGGATTTACAGAATTACAGTCCTTCCCATTTCTGAAGTAACAGTGGCCTCTTGTGGTCAAACAAACAAATGTCAGTTTATAAAAAAAAAATAAACTTATTTATAGAAACAGGTACATTCATAACATGAGGGCTGTTTCCCCATCTTACATCCTCACGCTGCTGCCACCTCCTCACTCTGCCACTGGGTCACTTTATTGCCTACTAATGCTGCTGACACCTCCACACTCTCTTACCGGGTCACTATATGACCTACTAATGCTGCTGACACTTCCACAATGTCACTGGGTCACTGTATGTCCTCCTCATGCTGCTTCCACTGGGTCACTCTGACACAGGGTCACTGTATAGTTACATAGTAGATGAGGTTGGATGAAGACATCAGTCCATCAAGTCCAACCTATAACCCTATAGTCCCCTACAGTGTTCATCCAGATGAAGGCAAAAAAAACCCCTATGAGTCTTATGCCAATTGCCCCATTTCATGGGAAAAAAATTCCTTCCCGACTCCAATCTGGCAATCAGTATAAAACCCTGGTTCAACGTGCCCTTAAAATCTAGAACCCATAACCCGTAATGTTGTTCTGTTCGAGAAAGGCATCCAGGCCCTCTTTGAACTTGTTCAATTAATTTATCATCACCACTTCCTGGGGCAGAGAGTTCCATAGCCTCGCTGTTCTTACTGTAAAGAATCCTCTTCTGTGTTGCTGGTGAAACTTTCTCTCCTCCAGTCGTAGAGGATGTCCCCTTGTCACTGTCACTGGCCTAGGAGTAAAAAGATCATTAGAAAGTTCTTTGTGCTGTCCCTTCATGTATTTGTACATTGTTATTAGATCTCCCCGTAGACGTCTCTTCTCTAAACTGAATAACCCCAAGTTTGTTAATCTATAGTTGTACTCCAATCCACCCATTCCCCTAATAATTTTGGTTGCCTTTTTTGCACTCTTTCTAGTTCGATTATGTCTTTCTTGTATACTGGGGCCCAGAATTGTGCACAATAGTCTAAGTGTGGCCGTACCAGTGATTTGTATAGAGGCATAACTATGTTCTTGTCATGAGAATCTAGACCTCTTTTGATGCATCCCATAATTCTATTTGCCTTGGCAGCAGCTGTCTGGCACTGGTCACTAACGGTAAGCTTACTGTCCACCAAAATCACCAAGTCTTTTTCATTGGCAGTCTTACCCAGTAATTTACAAAAAAGTACATAATCATACATTTTATTTCGTCGACCAAAATGCATAACTTTACATTTGTCAATATTAAACTTCATTTGCCAAGTCTCGGCCCTTGCTTCCAGCTTCCTTACACTGTGTTCCAAATTATTATGCAAAAAGTGTTTAGGAGTGATAAAGTAAGAATTTTTTTGTTTGTCAGTTAAACTCATTGATGGTGATGTGTGTCGGGGCTCTTTATATCACTGAAAGCAATTGCAGACACCTGTGCTAATTAGTTTGGCAGGTGTGTCCAATTAAAGGCAAGACTACTTAAGGCTGTCCCACATTATTAAGCAGCCTACATTTTCAGCCAAAATGGGAAAGAAAAAGGATGTGTCGGCTGCTGAGAAGCAACAAATTGTGGAGTGTTTAGGTCAAGGCATGACTACAATCAACATTGCCAAGACACTTCATCGTGATCATCGCACAATCAAGAAGTATGTACCTGATTCACAGCACACACGTGTGCGTGCTGATAAGGGAAAATTGAGGACTCTTTCCAACAGGCAATTACTTCAGGTTAAAAGAGCAGCTTCAAAAATGCCTTGTCATAGCAGAAGACAAGTTTTTGAAGCTGCTGGTGCCTCCAACGTCCCCCGAACAACAAGATGCAGGGTCCTTCAGAGGTTTGCAGCTGTGCATAAGCCATCCTGTCGACCTCCTCTATCCACTGCACACAAGCAGAAACAGCTCCAGTGGGCCAAACAATACATGAAGACTGACTTCAAAACTGTTTTGTTCACCGATGAGTGCCGTGCAACGCTCGATGGTCCAGATGGATGGAGTGGAGGATGGCTTGTTGATGGACACCCCATGCAAACACAGCTACGGCGCCAACAAGGAGGAGGTGGAGTGATGTTTTGGGCTGGAATCATGGGGAGAGAGATTGTCGGCCCCTTTAGGATCCCTGAAGGGGTAAAGATGAACTCCATAATGTATGTGGAGTTTCTCAAACAGCACTTCCTGCCATGGTTCAAGAAGAAGAACCATGCATTCACAGAAATATCATTTTCATGCATGATAATGCACCGTCTCATGCTGCAAATAACACATCTGCATCTCTGGCTGCTATGGGCATAAAAGGGGACAAACTTATGGTGTGGCCCCCATGCTCCCCTGACCTCAACCCCATTGAGAACCTCTGGAGCATCATCAAAAGGAGTGTCTATGATGGCGGGAGGCAGTTCACATCTAAGCAACAGCTCTGGGAGGGAATTCTGTCCTCATGCAAAACAATTGGAACAGAAACCATCCAAAAACTGACAAATTCAATGGACGAGAGAGTTCAGAAGCTTCTTTCGAACAAGGGGTCCTATGTGCAAATGTAACATCACCTCGAATAAAGTTTTGGCTTGAAAACTGTTTGATTTCAGTTTGTAATAACCTGCTAATGCTTATAATTTCACAATGACCATTTTTTTGTTCTTAATAAAAATGAAAAGGTTGCAAATTGTGCTGTGCATAATAATTTAAAACATGCATTTTGAGTGTTTATTTTTTTTTTTTAAATATACTGTTATCATAGGCAGTTTGTTCAAAAACCTTTCAATTATACTCGAATAGTTGATGACTGGAAAATTACAATGACTGCAATTCATATAGGTAATTTTGGAAAATATGAGAAAATATTATTTGCATAATAATTTGAAACACAGTGTAGATCCCCTTGTAATATTCGATTATCCTCCTCATTTTTGAGTACCTTGCAAAGTTTAGTATCATCTGTAAATATGGACACCCTGCTTTGCAAACCATCTACCAGGTCATTAATAAAGATATTAAACAGGAGAGGGCCCAATACTGACCCCTGTGGCACCCCAATGGTGACTGTGGCCCAGTCTGAATATTTACCATTAATATGCACACTCTGTTTCCTATCAGTGAGCCAGTTGCGAACCCAAATGCATATGTTTTCCGCCAATCCCAACATTCTCATTTTGCATACCAACCTTTTATGTGGTACAGTATCAAAAGCCTTTGAAAAGTCCAGATACACCACGTCCACTGCATTACCCATATCCAGTCTTGAACTGACCTCTTCATAGAAGTTGATCAGATTAGTCTGACAGGACCGATTCCTCATAAACCCATGCTGATTGGGTGTTATAAGATTATTTACATTGAGGTACTCCAGGATAGCATCTCTTAGAAAGCTCTCAAATATCTTACCCACCACAGAAGTCAAACTTACTGGCCTATAGTTTCCAGGCTAACTTTTAGACCCCTTTTTTGAAAATTGGCACCACATTTGCTATGCGCCAATCAAGTGGAACATACCCAGTCATTACTGAATCCTTAAATATTAGATATAAGGGTTTGTCTATCACCGTGCATAATTCCCTCAGAACTCAGGGGTGTATGCCATCTGGACCTGGCGATTTCTCTATTATAGTGTTTTGAAGGTGGCACCACACTTCCTCCTAGGTTAAACAGGCAACATTTAATGGAGAGTTAACATTACCCCTAATCATGTTGCTGGCCATTGGATTTTCTTATGTAAACACCGTAGAGAAGAAGGCATTTAATAGTTGTGCTTTCTCCTCCTCCTCCTCCACCATTACACCCAGATTATTTTTGAGAGGGCCCACATTGTCAGTTTTTATTCTCTTGTTATTTATGTAATTGAAGAATAATTTTGGATTATTTTTACTTTCCTTGGCAATTTTTCTCTCAGCCTCGATCTTTGCCTCCTTTATTTGTCTTTTACACAATTTATTTTTCTTTTTGTAGTTTTTTAATGTTGTGTCACTACTTTCTTTTTTTAGCACTTTAAATGCTTCCTTTTTATCCCTCATTGCATTCCTTACCGTATTAGTTAGCCATATTGGTTTTCTATGATTTCTGGCCCGCTTATTCCCATAAGGGATACGTTTTTTAGTGGTCCTATTTAGAAGGCTTTTAAAAATGTCCCATTTTGTTTGTGTTCCAGTCACTTTGAGGACATGGCCTCCTAAAGCTGCTGACACCTCTACACTCTCTTACCGGGTCACTGTATGCTCTCCTAAGGCTGTTGCTACCTCCATCTCTGCCACTTGGTCACTGTATGTCCTCCTCACGCCGCTGCCACCTCCTCACTCTGCCACTGGGTCACCGTATGGCCTACGAAGGCTGTTGACACCTCCACAATGTCACTTTGGTCACTCTGACACAGGGTCACTGTATGGCTTACTAAGGCTGCTGACACCTCTACACTCTCTTACCAGGTCATTGTATGGCCTACTTAGGCTGCTGACACCTCTGCAGTGTCACTGGGTCACTGTATGGCCTCCTCATGCCGCTTCCACTGGGTCACTCTGTGTACTCCTCATGCCGCTGCCACTATGTCACTGTATGCCCACCTCATGCCGCTACCACTGGGTCACTGTATTGCCTCCTCATGCCACTTCCACTGGGTCACTCTGTATACTCCTCATGCTGCTGCCTCTGAGTCACCATATACCCTCCTCATGCCGCTGCCACTGAGTCACTGTATGGCCTCCTCATGCTGCTGCCAACTTCACATTATGTAGCCTTGCCATTCTGTGTCCTTCTCATGCTGCTTCCAATTCCACATTGTCACCTTGTCACAAGCAACTTGGCCAGATGATGCTGCTTCCACCTTCATGTTCTCACGCCATTGGTCCTGCAACAATGTCCACCTCATCTTCCACTGTTTCCTCAGCCTCCACTGCAGGGACAATTCACAGTGCTCCTCCAGCATACCACATGTGCAGGGCACAGCGGTGTAACACTGTTCTACACCTCGTTTGCCTGGGCGAACAAAGTCACACAGGGGAGGAACTGGGTCACTGTATGTCCTCCTCATGCTGCTTCCACTGGGTCACTCTGATACTGAGTCACTGTATGGCCTCCTAAGGCTGCTGACACCTCCACAATGTCACTGGGTCACTGTATGTCCTCCTCATGCCACTTCCTCTGGGTCAGTCTGTATACTCCTCATGCCGCTGCCACTGGGTCACTGTATGGCCTCCTTATGCCGCTTCCACTGGGTCACTCTGCATCTTCCTCATGTTGCTGCCACCGGGTCACTGTAGGGCCTCCTCATGCCGCTTCTACTGGGTCACTCTGTGTTCTCCTCATGCTTCTGCCACTGGGTCACTGTATGCCCTCCTCATGCCACTGCCACTGGGTCACTATATGCCCTCATGCTTCTGCCCTTGATTCACTGTATGCCCTCCTCATGCCACTGCTGCCTCACTGTATGCCCTCCTCATGTTGCTGGCACCAGGTCACTGTATGCCCTCCTCATGCTGCTGCCACTGGGTCACTGTATGCCCTCCTCATGCCACTGCCACCGGGTCACTGTATGCCCTCCTCATGCCACTGCCACAGGGTCACTGTATGCCCTCATGCCACTGCCCTTGATTCACTGTATTGCCTCCTCATGCCACTTCCACTGGGTCACTCTGTATACTCCTCATACCGCTGCCTCTGAGTCACCATATACCCTCCTCATGCCGCTGCCACTGAGTCACTGTATGGCCTCCTCATGCTGCTGCCAACTTCACATTATGTTGCCTTGCCACTCTGTGTCCTTCTCATGCTGCTTCCAACTCCACATTGTCACCTTGTCACAAGCAACTTGGCCAGGTGACGCTGCTTCCACCTTCATGTTCTCACGCCATTGGTCCTGCAACAATGTCCACCTCATCTTCCACTGTTTCCTCAGCCTCCACTGCAGGGACAATTCACAGTGCTCCTCCAGCATACCACATGTGCAGGGCACAGCGGTGTAACACTGTTCTACACCTCGTTTGCCTGGGCGAACAAAGTCACACAGGGGAGGAACTGGGTCACTGTATGTCCTCCTCATGCTGCTTCCACTGGGTCACTCTGATACTGAGTCACTGTATGGCCTCCTAAGGCTGCTGACACCTCCACAATGTCACTGGGTCACTGTATGTCCTCCTCATGCCACTTCCTCTGGGTCAGTCTGTATACTCCTCATGCCGCTGCCACTGGGTCACTGTATGGCCTCCTTATGCCGCTTCCACTGGGTCACTCTGCATCTTCCTCATGCTGCTGCCACTGGGTCACTGTATGCCCTCCTCATGCCACTGCCACTGGGTCACTATATGCCCTCATGCTTCTGCCCTTGATTCACTGTATGCCCTCCTCATGCCACTGCTGCCTCACTGTATGCCCTCCTCATGTTGCTGGCACCAGGTCACTGTATGCCCTCCTCATGCTGCTGCCACTGGGTCACTGTATGCCCTCTTCATGCCACTGCCATCGGGTCACTGTATGCCCTCCTCATGCCACTGCCACAGGGTCACTGTATGCCCTCATGCCACTGCCCTTGATTCACTGTATGCCCTCCTCATGCCACTGCTGCCTCACTGTATGCCCTTCTCATGCCGCTGGCACCAGGTCACTGTATGCCCTCCTCATACTGCTGCCACTGGATCACAGTATGTCCTCCTCATTCTGCTGCCACCGGGTCACTATATGCCCTCATGCCACTGCCCTTGATTCACTGTATGCCCTCCTCATGCCACTGCTGCCTCACTGTATGCCCTCCTCATGTCGCTGACACCAGGTCACTGTATGCCCCCTCATGCTGCTGCCACTGGGTCACTGTATGCCCTCCTCATGCCACTGCCACTGGGTCACTGTATGCCCTCCTCATGCTGCTGCCACTGGGTCACTGTATGCCCTCATGCCACTGCTCTTGATTCACTGTATGCCCTCCTCATGCCACTGCTGCCTCACTGTATGCCCTCCTCATGCCACTTCCTTTAGATCAGTCTGTATACTCCTCATGCCGCTGCCACTGGGTCACTGTATGGCCTCCTTATGCCGCTTCCACTGGCTCACTCTGCATCCTCCTCATGCTGCTGCCACCGGGTCACTGTAGGGCCTCCTCATGCCGCTTCTACTGGGTCACTCTGTGTTCTCCTCATGCTGCTGCCACTGGGTCACTGTATGCCCTCCTCATGCCACTGCCACCGGGTCACTGTATGCCCTCATGCCACTGCCCTTGATTCACTGTATGCCCTCCTCATGCCACTGCTGCCTCACTGTATGCCCTCCTCATGCCGCTGGCACCAGGTCACTGTATGCCCTCCTCATGCTGCTGCCACTGGGTCACTGTATGCCCTCCTCATGCCACTGCCACCGGGTCACTGTATGCCCTCCTCATGTCACTGCCACCGGGTCACTGTATGCCCTCATGCCACTGCCCTTGATTCACTGTATGCCCTCCTCATGCCACTGCTGCCTCACTGTATGCCCTCCTCATGCCGCTGGCACCAGGTTACTGTATGCCCTCCTCATGTCGCTGACCTTGGTTCACTGTGTCATCCTCATGCCGCTGCCACTGGCTCACTGTATGCCCTCCTCATACTGCTGCCACTGGGTCACTGTATGTTCTCATTCTGCTGCCACTGGGTCACTGTATGGCCTCCTCATGCCGCTTCCACTGGGTCACTCTGTGTTCTCCTCATGCTGCTGCCACTGAGTCACTGTATGTCCTCCTCATGCTGCTTCCACTGGGTCACTCTGACACTGAGTCACTGTATGGCCTCCTAAGGCTTCTGACACCGCCACAATGTCACTGGGTCACTGTATGTCCTCCTCATGCCACTTCCTCTGGGTCAGTCTGTATGCCCTCCTCATGCTGCTGCCACTGGGTCACTGTATTGCCTCCTCATGCCACTTCCACTGGGTCACTCTGTATACTCCTCATGCCGCTGCCTCTGAGTCACCATATACCCTCCTCATGCCGCTGCCACTGAGTCACTGTATGGCCTCCTCATGCTGCTGCCAACTTCACATTATGTTGCCTTGCCATTCTGTGTCCTCATGCTGCTTCCAACTCCACATTGTCACCTTGTCACAAGCAACTTGGCCAAGTGATGCTGCTTCCACCTTCATGTTCTCACGCCATTGGTCCTGCAACAATGTCCACCTCATCTTCCACTGTTTCCTCAGCCTCCACTGCAGGGACAATTCACAGTGCTCCTCCAGCATACCACATGTGCAGGGCACAGCGGTGTAACACTGTTCTACACCTCGTTTGCCTGGGCGAACAAAGTCACATAGGGGAGGAACTGGGTCACTGTATGTCCTCCTCATGCTGCTTCCACTGGGTCACTCTGATACTGAGTCACTGTATGGCCTCCTAAGGCTGCTGACACCTCCACAATGTCACTGGGTCACTGTATGTCCTCCTCATGCCACTTCCTCTGGGTCAGTCTGTATACTCCTCATGCCGCTGCCACTGGGTCACTGTATGGCCTCCTTATGCCGCTTCCACTGGGTCACTCTGCATCTTCCTCATGCTGCTGCCACCGGGTCACTGTAGGGCCTCCTCATGCCGCTTCTACTGGGTCACTCTGTGTTCTCCTCATGCTTCTGCCACTGGGTCACTGTATGCCCTCCTCATGCCACTGCCACTGGGTCACTATATGCCCTCATGCTTCTGCCCTTGATTCACTGTATGCCCTCCTCATGCCACTGCTGCCTCACTGTATGCCCTCGTCATGTTGCTGGCACCAGGTCACTGTATGCCCTCCTCATGCTGCTGCCACTGGGTCACTGTATGCCCTCCTCAGGCCACTGCCACCGGGTTACTGTATGCCCTCCTCATGCCACTGCCACAGGGTCACTTTATGCCCTCATGCCACTGCCCTTGATTCACTGTATTGCCTCCTCATGCCACTTCCACTGGGTCACTCTGTATACTCCTCATACCGCTGCCTCTGAGTCACCATATACCCTCCTCATGCCGCTGCCACTGAGTCACTGTATGGCCTCCTCATGCTGCTGCCAACTTCACATTATGTTGCCTTGCCACTCTGTGTCCTTCTCATGCTGCTTCCAACTCCACATTGTCACCTTGTCACAAGCAACTTGGCCAGGTGACGCTGCTTCCACCTTCATGTTCTCACGCCATTGGTCCTGCAACAATGTCCACCTCATCTTCCACTGTTTCCTCAGCCTCCACTGCAGGGACAATTCACAGTGCTCCTCCAGCATACCACATGTGCAGGGCACAGCGGTGTAACACTGTTCTACACCTCGTTTGCCTGGGCGAACAAAGTCACACAGGGGAGGAACTGGGTCACTGTATGTCCTCCTCATGCTGCTTCCACTGGGTCACTCTGATACTGAGTCACTGTATGGCCTCCTAAGGCTGCTGACACCTCCACAATGTCACTGGGTCACTGTATGTCCTCCTCATGCCACTTCCTCTGGGTCAGTCTGTATACTCCTCATGCCGCTGCCACTGGGTCACTGTATGTACTCCTTATGCCGCTTCCACTGGGTCACTCTGCATCTTCCTCATGCTGCTGCCACTGGGTCACTGTATGGCCTCCTCATGCCACTGCCACTGGGTCACTATATGCCCTCTTGCTTCTGCCCTTGATTCACTGTATGCCCTCCTCATGCCACTGCTGCCTCACTGTATGCCCTCCTCATGTTGCTGGCACCAGGTCACTGTATGCCCTCCTCATGCTGCTGCCACTGGGTCACTGTATGCCCTCCTCATGCCACTGCCACCGGGTCACTGTATGCCCTCCTCATGCCACTGCCACAGGGTCACTGTATGCCCTCATGCCACTGCCCTTAATTCACTGTATGCCCTCCTCATGCCACTGCTGCCTCACTGTATGCCCTCCTCATGCTGCTGGCACCAGGTCACTGTATGCCCTCCTCATGCTGCTGCCACTGGGTCACTGTATGCCCTCCTCATGCCACTGCCACTGGGTCACTGTATGCCCTCCTCATGCCACTGCCACCGGGTCACTGTATGCCCTCATGCCACTGCCCTTGATTCACTGTATGCCCTCCTCATGCCACTGCTGCCTCACTGTATGCCCTCCTCATGCCGCTGGCACCAGGTCACTGTATGCCCTCCTCATGTTGCTGACCTTGGTTCACTGTGTCATCCTCATGCCGCTGCCACTGGCTCACTGTATGCCCTCCTCATACTGCTGCTACTGGGTCACTGTATGCCCTCCTCATGCCACTGCCACTGGGTCACTGAATGCCCTCATGCCACTGCCCTTGATTCACTGTATGCCCTCCTCATGCCACTGCTGCGTCACTGTATGCCCTCCTCATGCCACTGGCACCAGTTCACTGTATGCCCTCCTCATGTCGCTGACCTTGGTTCACTGTGTCATCCTCATGCCACTGCCACTGGCTCACTGTATGTTCTCCTCATTCTGCTGCCACTGGGTCACTGTATGGCCTCCTCATGCCGCTTCCACTGGGTCACTCTGTGTTCTCCTCATGCTGCTGCCACTGAGTCACTGTATGTCCTCCTCGTGCTGCTTCCACTGGGTCACTCTGACACTGAGTCACTGTATGACCTCCTAAGGCTGCTGACACCGCCACAATGTCACTGGGTCACTGTATGTCCTCCTCATGCCACTTCCTCTGGGTCAGTCTGTATACTCCTTATGCCGCTTCCACTGGGTCACTCTGCATCCTCCTCATGCTGCTGCCACTGGGTCACTGTAGGGCCTCCTCATGCCGCTTCTACTGGGTCACTCTGTGTTCTCCTCATGCTGCTGCCACTGGGTCACTGTATGCCCTCATGCCACTGCCCTTGATTCACTGTATGCCCTCCTCATGCCACTGCTGGATCACTGTATGCCCTCCTCATGCCGCTGGCACCAGGTCACTGTATTCCCTCCTCATATCACTGACCTTGGTTCACTGTGTCATCCTCATGCCGCTGCCACTGGCTCACTGTATGCCCTCCTCATACTGCTGCCACTGGGTCACTGTATGTCCTCCTCATTCTGCTGCCACTGGGTCACTGTATGGCCTCCTCATGCCGCTGCCACCGGGTCACTGTATGGCTTCCTCATGCCGCTTCCACTGGATCACTCTGTGTACTCCTCATGCTGCTGCCAGTGGATCACTGTATGCCCTCCTCATGCCACGGCCACCGGGTCACTGTATGCCCTAATGCCACTGCCCTTGATTCACTGTATGCCCTCCTCATGCCACTGCTGGGTCACTGTATGCCCTCCTCATGCTGCTGGCCTTGGTTCACTGTGTCCTCCTCATGCCGCTGCCACCAGGTAACTGTATGCCCTCCTCATATCGCTGACCTTAGTTCACTGTGTCCTCCTCATGCCGCTGCCATCAGGTCACTGTATGCCCTCCTCATACTGCTGCCACTGAGTCACTGTATGTCATCCTTATTCTGCTGCCACTGGGTCACTGTATGGCCTCCTCATGCTGCTTCCACTGGGTCACTCTGTGTTCTCCTCATGCTGCTGCCACTGGGTCACTGTATGTCCTCCTCATTCTGCTGCCACTGGGTCACTGTATGGCCTCCTCATGCCGCTTCCACTGGGTCACTCTGTGTTCTCCTTATGCTGCTTCAACTGGGTCACTGTATGTCCTCCTCATGCTGCTGCCACCGGGTCACTGTATGGCTTCCTCATGCCGCTTCCACTGGATCACTCTGTGTACTCCTCACGCTGCTGCCAGTGGGTCTCTGTATGCCCTCCTCATGCCACGGCCACCGGGTCACTGTATGCCCTCCTCATGTCTCTGACCTTGGTTCTCTGTGTCCTCCTCATGCTGCTGCCATCAGGTCACTGTATGCCCTCCTCATGTCGCTGACCTTGGTTCACTGTGTCATCCTCATGCCGCTGCCACTGGATCACAGTATGTCCTCCTCATTCTGCTGCCACCGGGTCACTATATGCCCTCATGCCACTGCCCTTGATTCACTGTATGCCCTCCTCATGCCACTGCTGCCTCACTGTATGCCCTCCTCATGCCGCTGGCACCAGGTCACTGTATGCCCCCTCATGCTGCTGCCACTGGGTCACTGTATGCCCTCCTCATGCCACTGCCACTGGGTCACTGTATGCCCTCCTCATGCTGCTGCCACTGGGTCACTGTATGCCCTCATGCCACTGCTCTTGATTCACTGTATGCCCTCCTCATGCCACTGCTGCCTCACTGTATGCCCTCCTCATGCCACTTCCTTTAGATCAGTCTGTATACTCCTCATGCCGCTGCCACTGGGTCACTGTATGGCCTCCTTATGCCGCTTCCACTGGCTCACTCTGCATCCTCCTCATGCTGCTGCCACCGGGTCACTGTAGGGCCTCCTCATGCCGCTTCTACTGGGTCACTCTGTGTTCTCCTCATGCTGCTGCCACTGGGTCACTGTATGCCCTCCTCATGCCACTGCCACCGGGTCACTGTATGCCCTCATGCCACTGCCCTTGATTCACTGTATGCCCTCCTCATGCCACTGCTGCCTCACTGTATGCCCTCCTCATGCCGCTGGCACCAGGTCACTGTATGCCCTCCTCATGCTGCTGCCACTGGGTCACTGTATGCCCTCCTCATGCCACTGCCACCGGGTCACTGTATGCCCTCCTCATGCCACTGCCACAGGGTCACTGTATGCCCTCATGCCACTGCCCTTGATTCACTGTATTGCCTCCTCATGCCACTTCCACTGAGTCACTCTGTATACTCCTCATACCGCTGCCTCTGAGTCACCATATACCCTCCTCATGCCGCTGCCACTGAGTCACTGTATGGCCTCCTCATGCTGCTGCCAACTTCACATTATGTTGCCTTGCCACTCTGTGTCCTTCTCATGTTGCTTCCAACTCCACATTGTCACCTTGTCACAAGCAACTTGGCCAGGTGACGCTGCTTCCACCTTCATGTTCTCACGCCATTGGTCCTGCAACAATGTCCACCTCATCTTCCACTGTTTCCTCAGCCTCCACTGCAGGGACAATTCACAGTGCTCCTCCAGCATACCACATGTGCAGGGCACAGCGGTGTAACACTGTTCTACACCTCGTTTGCCTGGGCGAACAAAGTCACACAGGGGAGGAACTGGGTCACTGTATGTCCTCCTCATGCTGCTTCCACTGGGTCACTCTGATACTGAGTCACTGTATGGCCTCCTAAGGCTGCTGACACCTCCACAATGTCACTGGGTCACTGTATGTCCTCCTCATGCCACTTCCTCTGGGTCAGTCTGTATACTCCTCATGCCGCTGCCACTGGGTCACTGTATGGACTCCTTATGCCGCTTCCACTGGGTCACTCTGCATCTTCCTCATGCTGCTGCCACTGGGTCACTGTATGGCCTCCTCATGCCACTGCCACTGGGTCACTATATGCCCTCTTGCTTCTGCCCTTGATTCACTGTATGCCCTCCTCATGCCACTGCTGCCTCACTGTATGCCCTCCTCATGTTGCTGGCACCAGGTCACTGTATGCCCTCCTCATGCTGCTGCCACTGGGTCACTGTATGCCCTCCTCATGCCACTGCCACCGGGTCACTGTATGCCCTCCTCATGTCACTGCCACAGGGTCACTGTATGCCCTCATGCCACTGCCCTTGATTCACTGTATGCCCTCCTCATGCCACTGCTTCCTCACTGTATGCCCTCCTCATGCCGCTGGCACCAGGTCACTGTATGCCCTCCTCATGCTGCTGCCACTGGGTCACTGTATGCCCTCCTCATGCCACTGCCACTGGGTCACTGTATGCCCTCCTCATGCCACTGCCACCGGGTCACTGTATGCCCTCATGCCACTGCCCTTGATTCACTGTATGCCCTCCTCATGCCACTGCTGCCTCACTGTATGCCCTCCTCATGCCGCTGGCACCAGGTCACTGTATGCCCTCCTCATGTTGCTGACCTTGGTTCACTGTGTCATCCTCATGCCGCTGCCACTGGCTCACTGTATGCCCTCCTCATACTGCTGCTACTGGGTCACTGTATGCCCTCCTCATGCCACTGCCACTGGGTCACTGAATGCCCTCATGCCACTGCCCTTGATTCACTGTATGCCCTCCTCATGCCACTGCTGCGTCACTGTATGCCCTCCTCATGCCACTGGCACCAGTTCACTGTATGCCCTCCTCATGTCGCTGACCTTGGTTCACTGTGTCATCCTCATGCCACTGCCACTGGCTCACTGTATGCTCTCCTCATTCTGCTGCCACTGGGTCACTGTATGGCCTCCTCATGCCGCTTCCACTGGGTCACTCTGTGTTCTCCTCATGCTGCTGCCACTGAGTCACTGTATGTCCTCCTCGTGCTGCTTCCACTGGGTCACTCTGACACTGAGTCACTGTATGACCTCCTAAGGCTGCTGACACCGCCACAATGTCACTGGGTCACTGTATGTCCTCCTCATGCCACTTCCTCTGGGTCAGTCTGTATACTCCTTATGCCGCTTCCACTGGGTCACTCTGCATCCTCCTCATGCTGCTGCCACTGGGTCACTGCAGGGCCTCCTCATGCCGCTTCTACTGGGTCACTCTGTGTTCTCCTCATGCTGCTGCCACTGGGTCACTGTATGCCCTCATGCCACTGCCCTTGATTCACTGTATGCCCTCCTCATGCCACTGCTGCGTCACTGTATGCCCTCCTCATGCCGCTGGCACCAGGTCACTGTATTCCCTCCTCATATCACTGACCTTGGTTCACTGTGTCATCCTCATGCCGCTGCCACTGGCTCACTGTATGCCCTCCTCATACTGCTGCCACTGGGTCACTGTATGTCCTCCTCATTCTGCTGCCACTGGGTCACTGTATGGCCTCCTCATGCCGCTGCCACCGGGTCACTGTATGGCTTCCTCATGCCGCTTCCACTGGATCACTCTGTGTACTCCTCATGCTGCTGCCAGTGGATCACTGTATGCCCTCCTCATGCCACGGCCACCGGGTCACTGTATGCCCTAATGCCACTGCCCTTGATTCACTGTATGCCCTCCTCATGCTGCTGGCCTTGGTTCACTGTGTCCTCCTCATGCCGCTGCCACCAGGTAACTGTATGCCCTCCTCATGTCTCTGACCTTGGTTCTCTGTGTCCTCCTCATGCTGCTGCCATCAGGTCACTGTATGCCCTCCTCATGTCGCTGACCTTGGTTCACTGTGTCATCCTCATGCCGCTGCCACTGGCTCACTGTATGCCCTCCTCATACTGCTGCCACTGGATCACAGTATGTCCTCCTCATTCTGCTGCCACTGGGTCACTATATGCCCTCATGCCACTGCCCTTGATTCACTGTATGCCCTCCTCATGCCACTGCTGCCTCACTGTATGCCCTCCTGATGCCGCTGGCACCAGGTCACTGTATGCCCCCTCATGCTGCTGCCACTGGGTCACTGTATGCCCTCCTCATGCCACTGCCACTGGGTCACTGTATGCCCTCCTCATGCTGCTGCCACTGGGTCACTGTATGCCCTCATGCCACTGCTCTTGATTCACTGTATGCCCTCCTCATGCCACTGCTGCCTCACTGTATGCCCTCCTCATGCCACTTCCTTTAGATCAGTCTGTATACTCCTCATGCCGCTGCCACTGGGTCACTGTATGGCCTCCTTATGCCGCTTCCACTGGCTCACTCTGCATCCTCCTCATGCTGCTGCCACCGGGTCACTGTAGGGCCTCCTCATGCCGCTTCTACTGGGTCACTCTGTGTTCTCCTCATGCTGCTGCCACTGGGTCACTGTATGCCCTCCTCATGCCACTGCCACCGGGTCACTGTATGCCCTCATGCCACTGCCCTTGATTCACTGTATGCCCTCCTCATGCCACTGCTGCCTCACTGTATGCCCTCCTCATGCCGCTGGCACCAGGTCACTGTATGCCCTCCTCATGCTGCTGCCACTGGGTCACTGTATGCCCTCCTCATGCCACTGCTACCGGGTCACTGTATGCCCTCCTCATGCCACTGCCACAGGGTCACTGTATGCCCTCATGCCACTGCCCTTGATTCACTGTATTGCCTCCTCATGCCACTTCCACTGGGTCACTCTGTATACTCCTCATACCGCTGCCTCTGAGTCACCATATACCCTCCTCATGCCGCTGCCACTGAGTCACTGTATGGCCTCCTCATGCTGCTGCCAACTTCACATTATGTTGCCTTGCCACTCTGTGTCCTTCTCATGCTGCTTCCAACTCCACATTGTCACCTTGTCACAAGCAACTTGGCCAGGTGACGCTGCTTCCACCTTCATGTTCTCACGCCATTGGTCCTGCAACAATGTCCACCTCATCTTCCACTGTTTCCTCAGCCTCCACTGCAGGGACAATTCACAGTGCTCCTCCAGCATACCACATGTGCAGGGCACAGCGGTGTAACACTGTTCTACACCTCGTTTGCCTGGGCGAACAAAGTCACACAGGGGAGGAACTGGGTCACTGTATGTCCTCCTCATGCTGCTTCCACTGGGTCACTCTGATACTGAGTCACTGTATGGCCTCCTAAGGCTGCTGACACCTCCACAATGTCACTGGGTCACTGTATGTCCTCCTCATGCCACTTCCTCTGGGTCAGTCTGTATACTCCTCATGCCGCTGCCACTGGGTCACTGTATGGCCTCCTTATGCCGCTTCCACTGGGTCACTCTGCATCTTCCTCATGCTGCTGCCACTGGGTCACTGTATGCCCTCCTCATGCCACTGCCACTGGGTCACTATATGCCCTCATGCTTCTGCCCTTGATTCACTGTATGCCCTCCTCATGCCACTGCTGCCTCACTGTATGCCCTCCTCATGTTGCTGGCACCAGGTCACTGTATGCCCTCCTCATGCTGCTGCCACTGGGTCACTGTATGTCCTCCTCGTGCTGCTTCCACTGGGTCACTCTGACACTGAGTCACTGTATGACCTCCTAAGGCTGCTGACACCGCCACAATGTCACTGGGTCACTGTATGTCCTCCTCATGCCACTTCCTCTGGGTCAGTCTGTATACTCCTTATGCCGCTTCCACTGGGTCACTCTGCATCCTCCTCATGCTACTGCCACTGGGTCACTGTAGGGCCTCCTCATGCCGCTTCTACTGGGTCACTCTGTGTTCTCCTCATGCTGCTGCCACTGGGTCACTGTATGCCCTCATGCCACTGCACTTGATTCACTGTATGCCCTCCTCATGCCACTGCTGCGTCACTGTATGCCCTCCTCATGCCGCTGGCACCAGGTCACTGTATTCCCTCCTCATATCACTGACCTTGGTTCACTGTGTCATCCTCATGCCGCTGCCACTGGCTCACTGTATGCCCTCCTCATACTGCTGCCACTGGGTCACTGTATGTCCTCCTCATTCTGCTGCCACTGGGTCACTGTATGGCCTCCTCATGCCGCTGCCACCGGGTCACTGTATGGCTTCCTCATGGCGCTTCCACTGGATCACTCTGTATACTCCTCATGCTGCTGCCAGTGGATCACTGTATGCCCTCCTCATGCCACGGCCACCGGGTCACTGTATGCCCTAATGCCACTGCCCTTGATTCACTGTATGCCCTCCTCATGCCACTGCTGGGTCACTGTATGCCCTCCTCATGCTGCTGGCCTTGGTTCACTGTGTCCTCCTCATGCCGCTGCCACCAGGTAACTGTATGCCCTCCTCATATCGCTGACCTTAGTTCACTGTGTCCTCCTCATGCCGCTGCCATCAGGTCACTGCATGCCCTCCTCATACTGCTGCCACTGAGTCACTGTATGTCATCCTTATTCTGCTGCCACTGGGTCACTGTATGGCCTCCTCATGCTGCTTCCACTGGGTCACTCTGTGTTCTCCTCATGCTGCTGCCACTGGGTCACTGTATGTCCTCCTCATTCTGCTGCCACTGGGTCACTGTATGGCCTCCTCATGCCGCTTCCACTGGGTCACTCTGTGTTCTCCTTATGCTGCTTCAACTGGGTCACTGTATGTCCTCCTCATGCTGCTGCCACCGGGTCACTGTATGGCTTCCTCATGCCGCTTCCACTGGATCACTCTGTGTACTCCTCACGCTGCTGCCAGTGGGTCTCTGTATGCCCTCCTCATGCCACGGCCACCGGGTCACTGTATGCCCTCCTCATGTCTCTGACCTTGGTTCTCTGTGTCCTCCTCATGCTGCTGCCATCAGGTCACTGTATGCCCTCCTCATGTCGCTGACCTTGGTTCACTGTGTCATCCTCATGCCGCTGCCACTGGCTCACTGTATGCCCTCCTCATACTGCTGCCACTGGATCACAGTATGTCCTCCTCATTCTGCTGCCACCGGGTCACTATATGCCCTCATGCCACTGCCCTTGATTCACTGTATGCCCTCCTCATGCCACTGCTGCCTCACTGTATGCCCTCCTCATGCCGCTGGCACCAGGTCACTGTATGCCCCCTCATGCTGCTGCCACTGGGTCACTGTATGCCCTCCTCATGCCACTGCCACTGGGTCACTGTATGCCCTCCTCATGCTGCTGCCACTGGGTCACTGTATGCCCTCATGCCACTGCTCTTGATTCACTGTATGCCCTCCTCATGCCACTGCTGCCTCACTGCATGCCCTCCTCATGCCACTTCCTTTAGATCAGTCTGTATACTCCTCATGCCGCTGCCACTGGGTCACTGTATGGCCTCCTTATGCCGCTTCCACTGGCTCACTCTGCATCCTCCTCATGCTGCTGCCACCGGGTCACTGTAGGGCCTCCTCATGCCGCTTCTACTGGGTCACTCTGTGTTCTCCTCATGCTGCTGCCACTGGGTCACTGTATGCCCTCCTCATGCCACTGCCACCGGGTCACTGTATGCCCTCATGCCACTGCCCTTGATTCACTGTATGCCCTCCTCATGCCACTGCTGCCTCACTGTATGCCCTCCTCATGCCGCTGGCACCAGGTCACTGTATGCCCTCCTCATGCTGCTGCCACTGGGTCACTGTATGCCCTCCTCATGCCACTGCCACCGGGTCACTGTATGCCCTCCTCATGTCACTGCCACCGGGTCACTGTATGCCCTCATGCCACTGCCCTTGATTCACTGTATGCCCTCCTCATGCCACTGCTGCCTCACTGTATGCCCTCCTCATGCCGCTGGCACCAGGTCACTGTATGCCCTCCTCATGTCGCTGACCTTGGTTCACTGTGTCATCCTCATGCCGCTGCCACTGGCTCACTGTATGCCCTCCTCATACTGCTGCCACTGGGTCACTGTATGTTCTCATTCTGCTGCCACTGGGTCACTGTATGACCTCCTCATGCCGCTTCCACTGGGTCACTCTGTGTTCTCCTCATGCTGCTGCCACTGAGTCACTGTATGTCCTCCTCATGCTGCTTCCACTGGGTCACTCTGACACTGAGTCACTGTATGGCCTCCTAAGGCTTCTGACACCGCCACAATGTCACTGGGTCACTGTATGTCCTCCTCATGCCACTTCCTCTGGGTCAGTCTGTATGCCCTCCTCCTGCTGCTGCCACTGGGTCACTGTATGCCCTCATGCCACTGCCCTTGATTCACTGTATGTCCTCCTCATGCCACTGCTGCCTCCCTGTATGCCCTCCTCATGCCACTTCCTCTAGATCAGTCTGTATACTCCTCATGCCGCTGCCTCTGGGTCACTGTATGGCCTCCTTATGCCGCTTCCACTGGCTCACTCTGCATCCTCCTCATGCTGCTGCCACCGGGTCACTGTAGGGCCTCCTCATGCCGCTTCTACTGGGTCACTCTGTGTTCTCCTCATGCTGCTGCCACTGGGTCACTGTATGCCCTCCTCATGCCACTGCCACCGGGTCACTGTATGCCCTCATGCCACTGTCCTTGATTCACTGTATGCCCTCCTCATGCCACTGCTGCCTCACTGTATGCCCTCCTCATGCCGCTGGCACCAGGTCACTGTATGCCCTCCTCATGCTGCTGCCACTGGGTCACTGTATGCCCTCCTCATGCCACTGCCACCGGGTCACTGTATGCCCTCCTCATGTCACTGCCACCGGGTCACTGTATGCCCTCATGCCACTGCCTTTGATTCACTGTATGCCCTCCTCATGCCACTGCTGCCTCACTGTATGCCCTCCTCATGCCGCTGGCACCAGGTCACTGTATGCCCTCCTCATGTCGCTGACCTTGGTTCACTGTGTCATCCTCATGCCGCTGCCACTGGCTCACTGTATGCCCTCCTCATACTGCTGCCATTGGGTCACTGTATGTTCTCATTCTGCTGCCACTGGGTCACTGTATGGCCTCCTCATGCTGCTTCCACTGGGTCACTCTGTGTTCTCCTCATGCTGCTGCCACTGAGTCACTGTATGTCCTCCTCATGCTGCTTCCACTGGGTCACTCTGACACTGAGTCACTGTATGGCCTCCTAAGGCTTCTGACACCGCCACAATGTCACTGGGTCACTGTATGTCCTCCTCATGCCACTTCCTCTGGGTCAGTCTGTATACTCCTCATGCCGCTGCCACTGGGTCACTGTATGGCCTCCTTATGCCGCTTCCACTGGCTCACTCTGCATCCTCCTCATGCTGCTGCCATCAGGGCACTGTAGGGCCTCCTCATGCCGCTTCTACTGGGTCACTCTGTGTTCTCCTCATGCTGCTGCCACCGGGTCACTGTATGCCCTCATGCCACTGCCCTTGATTCACTGTATGCCCTCCTCATGCCACTGCTGCGTCACTGTATGTCCTCCTCATGCCGCTGGCACCAGGTCACTGTATGCCATCCTCATGTCGCTGACCTTGGTTCACTGTGTCATCCTCATGCCGCTGCCACTGGCTCACTGTATGCCCTCCTCATGCCATTTCCACTGGATCACTCTGTGGACTCCTCATGCTGCTGCCACTGGGTCACTGTATGCCCTCATGCCACTGCCCTTGATTCACTGTATGCCCTCCTCATGCCGCTGGCCTTGGTTTACTGTGTCCTCCTCATGCCGCTGCCACCAGGTAACTGTATGCCCTCCTCATGTTGCTGACCTTGGTTCACTGTGTCCTCCTCATGCCGCTGCCATCAGGTCACTGTATGCCCTCCTCATGTCGCTGACCTTGGTTCACTGTGTCATCCTCATGCTGCTGCCACTGGCTCACTGTATGCCCTCCTCATACTGCTGCCACTGGGTCACTGTATGTCCTCCTCATTCTGCTGCCACTGGGTCACTGTATGGCCTCCTCATGCCGCTTCCACTGGGTCACTCTGTGTTCTCCTCATGCTGATGCCACTGGGTCACTGTATGCCCTCCTCATGCCACCGAGTCACTGTATGCCCTCATGCCACTGCCCTTGACTCACTGTATGCCCTCCTCATGCCACTGCTGGGTCCGTGTATGTCCTCCTCATGCCGCTGCCACTGGGTCACTGAATGGCCTCCTCATGCTGCTGCCACCTCCACATTATGTCACCTTGCCACTCTGTGGCCTCCTCATGCTCCTGCTAACTCCACATTATATTGCCTTGCCAGTCTGTGGCCTCCTCATGCTGCTGCCAACTCCACATTATGTCGCCTTGCTACTCTTTAGATATCTATGTGGAATCGGCAGACGATGGTGTAAAAGGAGTGCGCTCTTTCACGCTACAGTAGGATCTTGGACCTCTGCATGGTTCTATCTACCTACCACTAACATGGACCTGTATGGCTGAGTTCACACTTGAGTTAGTTGGTCAGTTTTGGCCCATAATTGGCCAAATAATTGAAGTGTGTAGTGATTCTAAGAGCGACGCCTGTCATGTCCGCGTCATACTGACTCCCAGTATTGTTTCAATACTACAGTAGGCTCCCTATGCGTGTTACTGCAAGGCACAGTGTTCTACACCACTATACAGGCTCTCTGAAGCCAGGAAATAGGTGTTTTTTAGCGATATTCGCCGCAAATTAATTCGTATTGAAGCTAATTTTTTTGGAAATTCAAATCAAACTGCAGAATTGAACTTTTGAGAAATTCCCTCATCTCTAATCTCTTATATATATAAAAATGAGTTCCTGTCTGTCTGTCTGTCTGTCTGTCTAGTAGTATAATGTTGTACCGTGTTAGCCATTGAAAGTAGTGGAAGAGTGAAGAAATCAGGCGATACCTTTTAGAGGCTAACTGAGTATATTTATAAGTAAGCTTTCAGGAGTACTAGCTAGCTCCCTTCATCAGCCATGGTGTGATACAAGAACTGAAAATTCACAGATTTTTATACACATGGTTTTCAAAGCATTTTAGATTCTTTAAAAAAAATGCAATCTAAGTAGAGATGTTATTTACAACAGGTCAAAAAAACAGTCTGGAAACTTGTGGTGCGTGACGGAGGGATCAGTAATTCTTGCTGTTATCTGTTTGCTATCAGGAGGTGATTTGTGTCCCTCACAGGTCATACATAGTGTGATTTGAAGCTGGCATGAATATTGAGTTCAGTTCATGGTTCATGCATAGTGGATTGCCAAGGAGCTCCAACCTGTGCTACATAGGGACAACAGGCTCAAGGACATATTTTCAGTCCCCCCTCTCCTTTCCTTTCGACAACCACCAAACCTGAGGCGTATTATCGTCCGGAGTGCCCTGAAGGCCCCAACTGAAAATGGCACCTCACCTTGCCTACATAAAAGGTGCATGACCTGCAAGCACATCCACACCACTGACAGTGTACCTATCCCACAGTCACAACAGGTGCACAGAATTAGGGGGACATTTTCCTGCAGGTCTTCCAATGTGGTGTACCTCATAATGTGTGTGCAATGTCCCACCACAGGCCTCTATGTGGGGGAAACAGGGCAGTGACTCAGTCAACGAATGAACTCACACAGATCCAATATTAATAACAGCAGAACAGATCTCCCAGTGGCCGCACATTTCTCATTAGAAAACCACTCTATTGAAGATTTGCGGGTTGTGGTTTTAATGGGACATTTTAAGACGCAGGAGAAAAGAAAAGAATGGGAGTATAAATTTATGCAAAAATTTCAAACTCTGCAATTTGGACTTAATATTCATGCCAGCTTCATGTCACACTATGCATGAACCATGAACTGAACTCAATATTCATGCCAGCTTCAAATCACACTATGTATGACCTGTGAGGGACACAAATCACCTCCTGATAGCAAACAGATAACAGCAAGAATTACTGATCCCTCCGTCACGCACCACAAGTTTCCAGACTGTTTTTTTGACCTGTTGTAAATAACTTCTCTATTTAGATTGCATTTTTTTTAAAGAATCTAAAATGCTTTGAAAACCATGTGTATAAAAATCTGTGAATTTTCAGTTCTTGTATCACACCATGTCTGATGAAGGGAGCTAGCTAGTACTCCTGAAAGCTTACTTATAAATATACTCAGTTAGCCTCTAAAAGGTATCGCCTGATTTCTTCACTCTTCCATGTCTGTCTGTCTGTCTGTTCTTTATGCGCGACCAAACGACTGGACCGATCCTCACCAAATTTGGCACACATGTACATCAGGTGTCCGGAAATATTATAGACTGGGTCTCAGCTCTCTTGGACGTACCGTTTCTGAGGTACAGTATTCCCAAAAAATGACCAGCATTAGTCTATACAAGCCTGCAAGTCTTTCACTCATATTCCAACTGCCATACACACGGTCACATGTCCCTTATCAGCCAATAACAGCTCGCAGGCGCTTACTCTCCTCAGGCACACAGGTTTCCATAGCAACCAAGCTATGTATGACCTGTATTAGTGAATAGCAGTTCACAGGACCTTAAATATTCAGTCATATCACGTGTATCAGCCAATATAAGTTCACATTTAATTTACCAGGTTTCCATAACAACACAGCCATAAATAGACTGTACCTATACTGGACTCAGTGGCGTAACTAGCAATGGCAGGGCCCCAAGGCGAACATTTGACATGGGACCCCCCCCCCCCCCCCCCCGCACAAACTGCATTCCTGCACACACTATTATGCCCCATACTCTCCTCAGGCACACAGGTTTCCATAGCAACCAAGCTATGTATGACCTGTATTAGGGTGGGTTCACACCTGCGCTTCAGTCCGTCCATTGCCAATCCGAGAGAAAATCTCGACGAACGGGATTGGCATCGGATACAGACAGGTCAGCGACGCATTGGTTAAAAACCCATTCATTTGAATGGGTTTTTAAAGCAATGCGAGGGTGTCCGATTGCATCCTCTGCGCTGCGAAACCGTTTTTTTTCCTCGGACACAAAGTCCTGCATGTTCGACTTTGTTTCCGACGAAAAAAAAGGATTCGCAGCGCAGAAGGTGCAATCGGACACCCTCGCATTGCTTTAAAAACCCATTCAAATGAATGGGTTTTTAACCAATGCGTCGCTGACCTGTCTGTATCCGATGCCAATCCCGTTTGCCGAGATTTTCACTCGGATTGGCAACGGACGGACTGAAGCGCAGGTGTGAACCCACCCTTAGTGAATAGCAGTTCACAGGACCTTAAATATTCAGTCATATCACGTGTATCAGCCAATATAAGTTCACATTTAATTTACCAGGTTTCCATAATAACACAGCCATAAATAGACTGTACCTATACTGGATTCAGTGGCGTAACTAGCAATGGCAGGGCCCCAAGGCGAACATTTGACATGGGACCCCCCCCGGCAACCCCCCCACGCACACAAACTGCATTTCTGCACACACTATTATGCCCCATAGTGGCCCCTGCATACACTATAAGGCCCCATAGTGGCCCTTGCACACAGTATTCTGCCCCATAGTGGCCCCTGCACACAGTGTCATAGTGGCTCCTTCATATAGTATTATGCGCACTTCCCGCTACTTCTTCAATGTTGGACCAGATGTCACGTGAGCCAGGCATGTATCGCAACGCATAAAGACGTCGGACTGGCCCACCGACATCTGGGACGCCACCAAGGAGGCCCGAAGTCTGCTGAAAAGACCCCAGAGTATAATGATAGCAGTGTTTGTGGGGTTCACGGCCCACAGGCCTTACTTACCAATTCCCGCTCCTGCTCACAGCCGCCTCTGCAGAAGGTGAAGTGCAGGCGGACGTGAGCAGGAGTGGGGATCGGTAAGTAAATAGGGCCCGTTACCTGCTGGTGTTAAAAAAAAAAACATCAGAGGCCCGCCGGGTCCCCTAATGTCCCGGGCCCTGTGACAGCTGCTACCACTGCTAAACCGGTATTTACGCCACTGACTGGACTGCCATACTGGATTTCAGCATTCTTATAAATTGAAATGTTTTTTAAACTACTCATGTCCCCTGCAGCAAAACGCATGGCTGCTGCTCAAGCTAATGAAGACTCTCAGAAGACCCAAGCCTGTCTCCAATCTGATAAGGTATGTTACAGACAACAGCGATCTGCTGAAACTCCCCAGCAGACCCAAGCCCGTCTCCAATCTGACAAAGCATTGTCAGCCACATGCACACAGCTGCACTCCAGGTTTCAATAACAACCCAGCCATTTTTCTTCACTGCTGTAGGTCAGCTTTAAAGGGGCAGGGCGCTGTGGATGACACTGTTACACAAGGTCACATACACACAGCTTTACTCCAGGTTTTCCATAACAACCGATCGCAGGTTTTTCACTGATATCCAAACTGAGATGCACAAGATCACATGACACTTATGGACCAATGGAAAATCACAGGTTCAGTCTTGACATACACACAGCTTTACACCAGGTTTCCATAGCAACCAAGCTATTTATGTCCTGTATGAGTCAATAGCAGTTTGCAGGTCCTTAAATATTCAGTCATATGACGTGTATTAGCCAATGTAAGTTCACATTTCATTTACCAGGTTTCCATAGCAACACAGCCATAAATAGACTATACCTATACTGGACTGCCATACTGGATGTCAAGTGCAAAACTGGCCAATTCTTATGGGATCACTACACAAACAAAAAATGAAATATACCCGTGCGAAGCCGGGTCCTTCCTCTAGTAATATATAATTGTGACTTCTGCAATCATATAGGTGCAAGTTTATTGTTCATAAAATTATGAAATATATTCTGAGGAAACTTAGCTTTATTTAAAATCAACTATAACTTACAGACATGTCTAAGCACGTTTACAAATTATAATTATATTTAGGCTAATACATTATTGAATTCTGCAACGTAGGTCCTCATTCATTGGCTACTCGGCTCTTTTTCACACATCTCTTGTATTCAGGCATCGGATTGTCTCTGGTAACTGTCCAGCAGTAGTCTGCAAGCATTGATGGGTTCCATTTACCCTGATATCTTTTTTCCATAGTCACAATTTCCTGGTGAAATCGCTCACCATGTTCATCGCTCACTGCTCCACAGTTTGGTGCAAAGAAGTCTAATTGAGAGTGCAAAAAATGAATCTTTAAAGACATGTTACATCCCAGGTTTTTATATGCATTGAGGAGATTTTCCACCAACTCTTCATAGTTATCTGCCTTGGTGTTTCCCAGGAAATTTGTTACTAATAACCGGAATGCTTCCCATGCAACCTTCTTCCATGCCACACAGCAAACGGTGAAACTCATCATCTTGAAGACGCGCATGAATCTGAGGACCAATAAAGACTCCTTCCTTTATCTTTGCTTCACTCAACCTTAAGACTTACATAGGAGATACTTGAATGCCTCTTCATTTTTATCTATCGCCTTTATGAAGTTCTTCATAAGACCCAGCTTGATATGCAATGGAGGTAGCAGAATCTTTGTTGGTTCAACGAGTGCTGGATGCATAACATTTTTAGTCCCTGGCTGCAGTGATTGTCGGAGTGGCCAGTCTCTTTTCTTGTAGTGATCTGATCTTGCACGACTGTCCCATTCACATAGGAAGCAGCAGTACTTTGCACTAGTGCTTGGTCAACCACCTGCAAGTCACCACAGAGGCACCACAGATGTTTATCATAGTTTATGCATCTCAAAAGCTGTTTCATGTTGTTATATGTTTCCTTCATGTGAACTGCATAACCAATTGGAACTGATGGTAGTGCATTGCCATTGTGTAGTAAGACAGCTTTAAGACTCAGCTTGGATGAATCGATAAATAGCCTCCACTCATCTGGGTTATAGCTGATGTTGAGAGCTTCTATTAAACTGCAGAGGTTATTGCATGCAGCAAGATCACCCTCCTTGAAGTAGAATTGGACAAGATGCTTATGACAGTCCTGGAACAAAGAAATTCGAACATCATCTGCTAGCAGATTCCACTGTTGAAGTCTGGAACCTAAGTTTAATTAGGATTGCATCACCTGGCCTTTATTGGCATCTTTCTATTAGTCAATGTGCGATGATGCAATTCTAGTAGATGATGTAATACTGATGATGCATACTTTTCCTAGTATTGTACTAAAGGCTGTGAGAAATATCAAAAGCACCTCTGTATCATGAAAATTAAAGCCAATTTCAAAATTTGAGCATCATTTTCGATCTCAGCACCCCAAAATTAGATAAGATCAACTGTTTTCATGTCTGAACCAATTTGGCTGTAGGTCAGTGCTATTTAAGGGGCACCGTGGGGGGTGTTGTTTTTGTAATCGGGGCAAAAAGTGTGTGGATTTGCCAAATCATCAGGTACAGCATGAGACAAACCTGAACATATATTGAGGAGATGTAGTGGGGACATTTTTTTTTTTTTTTAGAATTAGCATGCACGTTAGCGGCATTATACAGTATTAATCACAGTGCACAGTGGGGAAAGGGGGGTTCTTCCTAAATCAGGGGCACAATGTGGGCAGTTTTACTCAGTAGGTACAGTAAAGGCACAATGATGTCACAGCAGTGTGCCAGAGCACAGAGACAGAGCAGGACTGAGGAGCAGATAGATAGTAATACCTAATACCAGGGGCATAACTACCAGGGTAGCAGCGGTAGCAGCTGCCACAGGGCCCGGGACATCACGGGGCCCCGCGGGCCCCCGATGCATTTTGTTTTGTTTTTTTATAGTCCGTTATCTGCTGGAGTAACCCCAGCAGGTAACGGGCCCTATATACTTACCGTTCCCCGAGGTCCCGCTCACGGCCGCCTGCGCTTCAGATTCTGTGGAGACGGTTGTGAGCAGGAGCGGGGATCGGTATGTGAGGCCGCGGCCCGAACACCACAATCTCTGCTATCATTATACTTCGGGGTCTTTTCAGACCCCGGAGTATAATAATCGGAGGCCCAGAGTTGGTGAGGGAACATAAAAAACAATGTACTTACCTGTCCTACGCTTCTCCAGGCTTCGGGCCTGTTTGGTGACGTCCCAGACGTCAGCCGACGTCATTTTGCGTCGCGACGCAGGCCCGCGTCACGTGACGCTGGCCTGGTCCAACATTGAAGAAGGCCGGAGTAGCGCACGGGCATGCACCGGAGCGAGGAACAGGTAAGCAACGTTGTTTTTTTATGTTTGTATCCTCTACTGGGTCTCCGATCATTATACTCTGGGGTCTGCCCCATAGTGGCCCCTGCACACAGTATCATAGTGGCTCCTTCATATAGTATTATGCGCACTTCCCGCTACTTCTTCAATGTTGGACCAGATGTCACGTGAGCCAGGCATGTATCGCAACGCATAAAGACGTCGGACTGGCCCACCGACATCTGGGACGCCACCAAGGAGGCCCGAAGTCTGCTGAAAAGACCCCAGAGTATAATGATAGCAGTGTTTGTGGGGTTCACGGCCCACAGGCCTTACTTACCAATCCCCGCTCCTGCTCACAGCCGCCTCTGCAGAAGGTGAAGTGCAGGCGGACGTGAGCAGGAGTGGTGATCGGTAAGTAAATAGGGCCCGTTACCTGCTGGTGTTAAAAAAAAAACATCAGAGGCCCGCCGGGTCCCCTAATGTCCCGGGCCCTGTGACAGCTGCTACCACTGCTAAACCGGTATTTACGCCACTGACTGGACTGCCATACTGGATTTCAGCATTCTTATAAATTGAAATGTTTTTTAAACTACTCATGTCCCCTGCAGCAAAACGCATGGCTGCTGCTCAAGCTAATGAAGACTCTCAGAAGACCCAAGCCTGTCTCCAATCTGATAAGGTATGTTACAGACAACAGCGATCTGCTGAAACTCCCCAGCAGACCCAAGCCCGTCTCCAATCTGACAAAGCATTGTCAGCCACATGCACACAGCTGCACTCCAGGTTTCAATAACAACCCAGCCATTTTTCTTCACTGCTGTAGGTCAGCTTTAAAGGGGCAGGGCGCTGTGGATGACACTGTTACACAAGGTCACATACACACAGCTTTACTCCAGGTTTTCCATAACAACCGATCGCAGGTTTTTCACTGATATCCAAACTGAGATGCACATGATCACATGACACTTATGGACCAATGGAAAATCGCAGGTTCAGTCTTGACATACACACAGCTTTACACCAGGTTTCCATAGCAACCAAGCTATTTATGTCCTGTATGAGTCAATAGCAGTTTGCAGGTCCTTAAATATTCAGTCATATGACGTGTATTAGCCAATGTAAGTTTACATTTCATTTACCAGGTTTCCATAGCAACACAGCCATAAATAGACTATACCTATACTGGACTGCCATACTGGATGTCAAGTGCAAAACTGGCCAATTCTTATGGGATCACTACACAAACAAAAAATGAAATATACCCGTGCGAAGCCGGGTCCTTCCTCTAGTAATATATAATTGTGACTTCTGCAATCATATAGGTGCAAGTTTATTGTTCATAAAATTATGAAATATATTCTGAGGAAACTTAGCTTTATTTAAAATCAACTATAACTTACAGACATGTCTAAGCACGTTTACAAATTATAATTATATTTAGGCTAATACATTATTGAATTCTGCAACGTAGGTCCTCATTCATTGGCTACTCGGCTCTTTTTCACACATCTCTTGTATTCAGGCATCGGATTGTCTCTGGTAACTGTCCAGCAGTAGTCTGCAAGCATTGATGGGTTCCATTTACCCTGATATCTTTTTTCCATAGTCACAATTTCCTGGTGAAATCGCTCACCATGTTCATCGCTCACTGCTCCACAGTTTGGTGCAAAGAAGTCTAATTGAGAGTGCAAAAAATGAATCTTTAAAGACATGTTACATCCCAGGTTTTTATATGCATTGAGGAGATTTTCCACCAACTCTTCATAGTTATCTGCCTTGGTGTTTCCCAGGAAATTTGTTACTAATAACCGGAATGCTTCCCATGCAACCTTCTTCCATGCCACACAGCAAACGGTGAAACTCATCATCTTGAAGACGCGCATGAATCTGAGGACCAATAAAGACTCCTTCCTTTATCTTTGCTTCACTCAACCTTAAGACTTACATAGGAGATACTTGAATGCCTCTTCATTTTTATCTATCGCCTTTATGAAGTTCTTCATAAGACCCAGCTTGATATGCAATGGAGGTAGCAGAATCTTTGTTGGTTCAACGAGTGCTGGATGCATAACATTTTTAGTCCCTGGCTGCAGTGATTGTCGGAGTGGCCAGTCTCTTTTCTTGTAGTGATCTGATCTTGCACGACTGTCCCATTCACATAGGAAGCAGCAGTACTTTGCACTAGTGCTTGGTCAACCACCTGCAAGTCACCACAGAGGCACCACAGATGTTTATCATAGTTTATGCATCTCAAAAGCTGTTTCATGTTGTTATATGTTTACTTCATGTGAACTGCATAACCAATTGGAACTGATGGTAGTGCATTGCCATTGTGTAGTAAGACAGCTTTAAGACTCAGCTTGGATGAATCGATAAATAGCCTCCACTCATCTGGGTTATAGCTGATGTTGAGAGCTTCTATTAAACTGCAGAGGTTATTGCATGCAGCAAGATCACCCTCCTTGAAGAAGAATTGGACAAGATGCTTATGACAGTCCTGGAACAAAGAAATTCGAACATCATCTGCTAGCAGATTCCACTGTTGAAGTCTGGAACCTAAGTTTAATTAGGATTGCATCACCTGGCCTTTATTGGCATCTTTCTATTAGTCAATGTGCGATGATGCAATTCTAGTAGATGATGTAATACTGATGATGCATACTTTTCCTAGTATTGTACTAAAGGCTGTGAGAAATATCAAAAGCACCTCTGTATCATGAAAATTAGAGCCAATTTCAAAATTTGAGCATCATTTTCGATCTCAGCACCCCAAAATTAGATAAGATCAACTGTTTTCATGTCTGAACCAATTTGGCTGTAGGTCAGTGCTATTTAAGGGGCACCGTGGGGGGTGTTGTTTTTGTAATCGGGGCAAAAAGTGTGTGGATTTGCCAAATCATCAGGTACAGCATGAGACAAACCTGAACATATATTGAGGAGATGTAGTGGGGACATTTTTTTTTTTTAGAATTAGCATGCACGTTAGCGGCATTATACAGTATTAATCACAGTGTACAGTGGGTAAGGGGGGGTTCTTCCTAAATCAGGGGCACAATGTGGGCAGTTTTACTCAGTAGGTACAGTAAAGGCACAATGATGTCACAGCAGTGTGCCAGAGCACAGAGACAGAGCAGGACTGAGGAGCAGATAGATAGTAATACCTAATACCAGGGGCATAACTACCAGGGTAGCAGCGGTAGCAGCTGCCACAGGGCCCGGGACATCACGGGGCCCCGCGGGCCCCCGATGCATTTTGTTTTGTTTTTTTATAGTCCGTTATCTGCTGGAGTAACCCCAGCAGGTAACGGGCCCTATATACTTACCGTTCCCCGAGGTCCCGCTCACGGCCGCCTGCGCTTCAGATTCTGTGGAGGCGGTTGTGAGCAGGAGCGGGGATCGGTATGTGAGGCCGCGGCCCGAACACCACAATCTCTGCTATCATTATACTTCGGGGTCTTTTCAGACCCCGGAGTATAATAATCGGAGGCCCAGAGTTGGTGAGGGAACATAAAAAACAATGTACTTACCTGTCCTACGCTTCTCCAGGCTTCGGGCCTGTTTGGTGACGTCCCAGACGTCAGCCGACGTCATTTTGCGTCGCGACGCAGGCCCGCGTCACGTGACGCTGGCCTGGTCCAACATTGAAGAAGGCCGGAGTAGCGCACGGGCATGCACCGGAGCGAGGAACAGGTAAGCAACGTTGTTTTTTTATGTTTGTATCCTCTACTGGGTCTCCGATCATTATACTCTGGGGTCTGAAAAGACCCCAGAGTATAATAATTGTTCATGGGTGGTCCACAATGGGACATAATAGTGTGTGCAGAGGTCACTATGGGGAATAATAGTGTGTGCAGGGGCCACTATGGGGAATAATAGTGTGTGCAAGGGCCACTATGGGGAATGATACTGTGTGCAGGGGCCACTATGGGGAATGATACTGTGTGCAGGGGCCACTATGGGGAATGATACTGTGTGCAGGGGCCACTATGGGGCAAAATACTGTGTGCAGGGGCCCCTATGGGACATGATACTGTGTGCAGGGGCCCCTATGGGACATGATACTGTGTGCAGGGGCCACTATGGGGCATGATACTGTGTGCAGGGGCCACTATGGGGCAAAATACTCAGTGTAGGGGTCACTATGGGACATTATACCGTGTGCAGGGGCCACTATGGCACATAATAGTGTGCGCAGGAATGCTTTTTTTTTTTTTTTGGGGGGGGGGGGGTTGGAGGGGGGCGGTCTGGGGGGAGGGGGCGGTCCGGGGGGAGGGGTCGGGGGGGCCCCATGTCAAATGTTCGCCTTGGGGCCCAGCCATTCCTAGTTACGCCACTGCCTAATACCACTGTTTGGGCCATACAGTTACCTCATTGTTAGTTGTTCCCACCCAATAGAGTGGCACTACTGCTGGTTCCCCACATACAAGTGCATCTCAATAAATTAGAATATCATCAAAAAGTTATTTATTTTTTAGTAATCCAATTGAAAAAGTGAAACACATATATTATATTGAGTCATTACAAACAGAGTGAACTTTTTCAAGTGTTTATTTATGTTAATGTTGATGATTATGGCTTACAGCCAAGGAAAACACAAGAGTCATTATCTCAGAAAATTAGAATATTATATAAGACCAACTGTAAAAAATTATTTAACACAGAAAAGTTGGCCAAGTGAAAAGTATGTACAGTAAATGCACTCAATACTTGGTCGGGGCTCCTTTTGCATGAATGACTGCATCAATGCGGCGTGGCATGGAGGCGATCAGCCTGTGGCACCGCAGAGGTGTTATGGAAGCCCAGGTTGCTTTGATAGCAGCCTTCAGCTCATCTGCATTGTTGGGTCTGGTGTCTCTCATCTTCCTCTTGACAATACCCCATAGATTCTTTATGGGGTTAAGGTCAGGTGAGTTTGCTGGCCAATCAAGCACAGTGATACTGTGGTTATTAAACCAGGTATTGGTACTTTTGGCAGTGTGGACAGGTGCCAAGTCCTGTTGGAAAATGAAAATTCCATCTCCAAAAAGCTTGTCTGCAGAGGGAAGCATGAAGTGTTCTAGAATTTCCTGGTAGATGGCTGCGTTGACTTTGGTCTTGATAAAACACAGTGGACCTACACCAGCAGATGACATGGCTCCCCAAACCATCACTGATTGTGGAAACTTCACACTAGAGCTCAAGCAGCTTGGATTATGGCCTCTCCACTCTTCCTCCAGACTCTGGGACCTTGATTTCCAAATGAAATGCAAAATATACTTTAATCTGAAAACAACACCTTTGACCACTGAGCAACAGTCCAGTTCTTTCTCTTCTTGGCCCAGGTAAGACGCTTCTGGCGTCTATTGGTCATGAGTGGCTTGACACATGGTATGCGACACTTGTAGCCCATGTACTGGATACGTCTGTGTGTTGTGGCTCTTGAAGCATGACTCCAGTAGCAGTCCACTCCTTGTGAATCTCCCCAAAATTTTTGAATGACCTTTTCTTAACAATCCTATCAAGGCTGCGGTTATCCCGGTTGCTTGTGCACCTTTTTCTACCACACTTTTTCCTTCCACTCAACTTTCCATTAATATGCTTTGATACAGCACTCTGTGAACAGCCAGCTTCTTTAGCAATGACCTTTTGTGGCTTACCCTCCTTGTGGAGTCTGTCAATGACTGCCTTCTGGACATCTGTCAAGTCAGCAGTCTTCCCCATGATTGTGTCGCCTACTGAACCAGACTAAGGGACCTTTTTAAACGCTTCGGAAGCCTTTGCAGTTGTTTTGGGCTAATTATTCTAATTTTCTGAGATAATGACTTTTGGGTTTTCCTTGTCTGTAAGCCATAATCATCAACATTAACATAAATAAACACTTGAAAAAGTTCATTCTGTTTGTAATGACTCAATTTTATATATGTGTTTCCTTTTTCAATTGAATTACTAAAAGAAAAATAAAAAATTTGATATTCTAATTTATTGAGATGCACTTGTACAGTGACCCCTTTGCCCCCTTTTCCTATATTTAACATGTAAAAATAAATGTAAAATATACATTAGGTGTCACCATGTCTGAAAATAGTTGTGTGATAGGTGTCAAGTGTTTGCCTTAACCTATTGCAAGTCTGACATGGGTTGGTGCAGTCTGCGAGATACAGACCAGACGTTGTCCATATTTTCCAGAAAGAACCCTTAGTTATGATGCTAGGATTTCCTGCCTTTCCGCAAGAGTATTGTTCCTTACTGTAATCATGCTTTCAGTAGATGACAGTGGAGCCATGGGAAGAAGGGACTCCTAGAATCATAGATGACTATGTTGCTGAGAGTCTGAGAAATATTTCATGGACCAAACCCACCAATGTGAAGCCAGCCTAGGCTGGCTGTGTTTTATTTGTGTTTTATTTAGAAAAGCACTGTGTAAACCTAGCCTAACCCCACATTCACACAGCCGAGTTTAACCCGTGTTTTACCAGCCTAAACAGTATGCTGGGAGAGGGACTCAGTATTATAGTTATCTATGATGCTAGGGATCCCTCTCCCGGCACATTTTTCAAGCTGGTAAATGTGGTGGACACACAGACTGAGTTTCAATGACATGGGGCAACAGCAGCAGTCATGTGTTTTAACCCAGCCTAATAACACCAGCCTGCGGCCACCCCAATGTCCAACCATCTCTTTAGATGGCTGATATTAAATGATACTCATCCCTGATGAGTTGGATACCAGGGTAATGGAAGGGGGAGGGGGGTTAGTGGTAGTCTTTTCACCTGCTAACACTAAGCCCCACCTTAATAATGAATGCTGTCAATCAGACAGCGGCCATTACTAACACATTAATAAAGTTAAGAAAACACAAAGCCATAATGAAAAAAGTTCTGATCATGAATGAATCTGAATCTGATGTAATACAAGCGATTGTGAACCTGAAAGACCAAAAAAAAGTTGCATTTAAGAATTTAATCTGTGAAATCAAGAGACATCAAAAATGTATGCAGATTTTTCAACTGCAGTTTTGGTGCAGTTTTAACTGCCCCACCTGAACTGTTTACACCTGAAATATTTCCCAAACTCTCAGCAACATAGTCATCTATGATGCTAGGAGTCCCTTCTTCCCTTGGCTCCACTGTCCTCTACAGAAAGCATGATTACAGTATGGGACTTTCTCTTGAGGGAAAACAGGTAATCCTAGATTACTATTATGCTAGGAGTTTGGGTCCTATCACATGACACCTATCATATGACTATTTTCATACATAGTGACACCTAATGTATTTTTTAGATTTATTATTTTATGTTAAATACAGGAAAGGGGGGAAGATGGTACCACTGTATGGGGGACCAGCATTGGGGCCATGGTATGGGGGGTGACCAGACATGAGGCCATTGTGGGGGAAGGAAGGAGAGGAGGACCAACAATGGGGCTACCGTAATGGCATAGTGGAGGTGGACCAGCAATTGGGCCACTGTAATGGGGAAGTGGAGGAGGACAAGAAATGGGGCCACTGTAATGGGATTGGACCTGCCATGGTGCCACTGTAATGAAGCAGGACCAGCCATGGGGCCACTGTATGGGCCAAACAGCGGTATTAGGTATTACTACCTGTCTGTCATGTGTGCCAAGAGCAGGAAGGAGTTGGAGCCGGGAGGGGTCGGCGAGCAGGTAAGTACCAAAACTTTACCTTTTATGCCATGCAGCTTGTAGCCTACGGCCTGCTACAAGCTCTACCAACAGCACAAATGGTTCTGCAATCCGGTTGTATTTCTAAAAACCAGATCGACAGAACCAGATGCATCCTACCTATGGGTAGAGACTCTAGAAAATGAGCAGTACCACGGTATGGTATATGTTTAGCCACATACCCCCTCTAATTCCTGAATTCTTATCTTTTTTTTCTGTCTGCATTTTCTTTATTATCTATCTTTATTTTCCTTATTTTATATCCTTATTATCTATCTTATTTCCTTCATTCGTTTACTTCATTATTTTTGATTAGTTTTTTGTTATTTCTTTATTTCATCCATTCCTTCTTTTTTATTTTTATACCACCTGTACACAATTCTTTACCTTTTTGCCATTTTTTCACTCTTCTTAGTTTTCCTCCCTATCTATGATCAGATTTACTCCTTTCACCCTTTCCCTTACTCATATACTTACCTTTTGACCCTCTTGAGCCACTATTCTAATTTCTTTGATCCACTTCCATCCTCTGCAATTCCCCACTTCTGGGACTCGTGGCCAGACTGCGCATGCGTGGGGATGCTCGCGGTTCCAGGAATACCAAAGATGGAAGGGTTAGTGTGGATGGCTTCTACCAGTGGTTCCATTACTGGTGCAAATGTTATGGGCGATAAGGGGCAGCCTTGGCGCGTGCCGTTAGTAATGTTTAATTTCTCAGAGAGATAGTCAGAGGCCAGCACCCCCACCAAGGGCACTGAATATAGGGTGAGAATAGCAGATTTAATACAGTTCTGAAGCCCAAACTTGTCTAGTATATTGGATAATTAACCCTAATGCACTATGTTGAATGCCTTCTCCGCATCCAAAGCCAAGAGCAAAGAAGGCATCTGAGAGATCTCTGCCCAATGTACCATATTAATGAACCGCCATAAAGTTTGATATCGCCATTTAGTAACGAGATCGGATGATAGTTGGAGGGGGTGGTGGTCGGTGCCTTTCCAGGCTTGGGCAATGTTACAATAGTTGCCTCCAACATTTCGGGAGGGAAGCAACTGTCCATTGCAGCTTTATTAAAGGAGGCAGCTAAATGGGGGGCTAGGATCGCAGAAAACTGTTTGCAGTAGTTATTGGTAAAACCGTCAGGGTTGGGGGCTTTGTGAGGTTTTAAGGATATAGCTGCAGTGATGACATGCTGTATGGTGAATGGGGCAAAGAGAGACTGTAGTTTAGATTGGGATATTTTGGGCAAGGATAGCTTTTGCAGGAATTTTTGGTACAAGCACCTAGAAGCGTTTACAATGCCGGTTTCTAAAGTTTAACCCTAAATTTCAATAAACTTTACCCTACAGTACTGTACAGTATACTAAAGTATACTGTACAGTACTATATATTAATACATTAATTCATTCATTCATTTTTCTTATACACTCACAGTAAAATGAAACCAATTACCGGGTACGTAACGAAAGGGACGCTACTACCCAATAGCGAAGGTTTTTTTAAAAATTTTTGCAGATCTGTGAAAAATCAGCAAAATCTATATATGTTAGGTTACAATAAAAATATCGCGAATCTGTGAATTCGCAAATTCGGAAATGCAAGTCTACGAGGTATTACTGTATACAGAGATTCGTAATATAACTTAAAGTGATCAGCTATTAAGAGCAGTGTGAAAGATCCTCAGTGCGCCAACACCGCTTTGGCCCACACCTGAGACTTCTTTCATAAAAAACCACACTCACCGCCATTGAGTGCTGGGTTCACAAGATAAATACAAGACAAGCTTTCTAAATGTTGTATATTTATTAACCCCTAGATGGGTCGGTATTAACATCTAACACATGCAGTTCAGAACAGATATGCATATGTATGCAAGCATTAACAGTTACTAGTTACAATATACAGTACAATAAAATAAAAGGAAATAAAATTGAAATAATTACTTTACCACACATATCCTGGATGTGGCTCTATAATCCAACCCTCACACATGGCATGTGGGGATAACCAATGGAGGAAGTAACATCAACACAACATTCCAGCCTGCATGCTCATCACAGTCTATTCCAGTAGTCTCTCAGTCTCTTGTAGTCTCATCATAGTATTCTCTCAGTGGTAGTCTCAGCCCAATCTCCTCCCACTGACCTCTTACCTCATCTTTTATACCCTTGATTACACCACCCAGAATGAGGTCACCGGCGACGGCAAGTCTGATTGATTAATGCACTCAAGTCCAGATTCTTTGTAAGGAGATGGGACCAAGTGAAATGATACAATGTTATCAACCATGTCTGATCAACTGCCCAGGCTGAACAATGCATGTTTATTTGATCACCCAGGGCTATGTAGGAATTCAATAGAGCTATTCTGGGATGGATACAAAGCCCTATTGTCACAATGTTGCCACTAATGACAACATACACCTAGGATTAGGGCTGCGCACATTATGAGTAAATGGAACTAAGGGGGAGATACGCTACCCAGAGATCAAAATACATCTTTGAGTTATTGCCATATTTAAGCAGAATCATCACAAGCAGGTCTATAATCTTATGACCATAGGGGTCAAGCAGATGTGCAATATGGAATTTTGCCTGAGCTTGTTTTACCCTCCTAGCTAAGAAGGAGTCTACCTTGTTATTGTGTAAGTAGGATTGTAGTTGGAACCTTTTTAAAGTCCTATCATATTGTTCTGCCAGGAGAGTTTGTATTTGGAGTCTAAGAGTCCTGAGTTCAGTAGAGAGTGAGGGGGATGCAAATAGTTTATTAATCTTTCCCACATTAGGGATGTTGGTGGTCAGGGTTTTCAACTCCTCCTCTCTATGCCTTTTCAGGTGAGAACCTTACATGAGAGGACACTGTGACTGCATGAATCCTGTGGTAATACTGCAGCATATATGATGTAGAATGATGATAATAAACTAGTAGTTATGTCTAATGTAAATGTGGTCACACCAGTGTGGTGTGAGGTGATAAACCCCAATATTATACTCCCTGATTCTACAGATATGTTTCCACCAGTCCTTGTGGTGAGAGGAGAAGAGGGATATGAGAGGAAATTACATCTATTCCTAAACTCCTCCCTCCCTACAGTAACACACTAAGCGCTATATACTCCTAATGCTGAACCTCTGCTTGCTGATTCTATTACAGTGCTGGCCAAAAGTATTGGCACCCCTGCAATTCTGTCAGATAATACTCAATTTCTTCCAGAAAATGATTGCAATCACAAATGCTTTGGTAATAATATCTTCATTTAATTTGTCGTCAATGGAAAACCACAAAAAGAATTGTCAAAAAGCCAAATTGGATATAATTCCACACCAAACATAAAAAAGGGGGTGGACAAAAGTATTGGCACCCTTTGAAAAATCAGGTGATGCTTCTCTAATTTGTGTAATTAACAGCACCTGTTACTTACCTGTGGCACATAACAGGTGGTGGCAATAACTAAATCACACTTGCAGCTAGTTGAAATGGATTAAAGTTGACTCAACCTCTGTCCTGTGTCCTTGTGTGTACCACACTGAGCATGGAGAAAAGAAAGAAGACCAAAGAACTGTCTGAGGACTTGAGAAGCAAAATTGTGAGGAAGCATGAGCAATCTCAAGGCTACAAGTCCATCTCCAAAGACCTGAATGTTCCTGTGTCTACCATGCACAGTGTCATCAAGAAGTTTAAAGCCCATGGCACTGTGGCTAACCTCCCTAGATGTGGACAGAAAAGAAAAATTGACGAGAGATTTCAACGAAAGATTGTGCGGATGGTGGCTAAAGAACCTCGACTAACATCCAAACAAGTTCTAGCTGCCCTGCAGTCCGAGGGTACAACAGTGTCAACCCGTACTATCCGTCAGAGTCTGAATGAAAAGGGACTCTATGGTAGGATACCCAGGAAGACCCCACTTCTGACCCAGAGACATAAAAAAGCTAGGCTGGAGTTTGCCAAAACTTACCTGAGAAAGCCAAAAACTTTTTGGAAGAATGTTCTCTGGTCAGATGAGACAAAAGTAGAGCTTTTTGGGAAAAGGCATCAACATAGAGTTTACAAGAAAAAAAAGAGGCCTTCAAAGAAAAGAACACGGTCCCTGCAGTCAAACATGGCGGAGGTTCCCTGATGTTTTGGGGTTGCTTTGCTGCCTCTGGCACTGGACTGCTTGACCATGTGCATGGCATTGTGAAGTCTGAAGACTACCAACAAATTTTGCAGCATAATGTAGGGCCCAGTGTGAGAAAGCTGGGTCTCCCTCAGAGGTCATGGGTCTTGCAGCAGGACAATGACCCAAAACACACTTCAAAAAGCACTAGAAAATGGTTTGAGAGAAAGCACTGGAGACTTCTAAAGTGGCCAGCAATGAGTCCAGACCTGAATCCCATAGAACACCTGTGGAGAGATCTCAAAATGGCAGTTTGGAGAAGGCACCCTTCAAATCTCAGGGACCTGGAGAAATTTGCCAAAGAAGAATGGTCTAAAATTCCAGCAGAGCATTGTAAGAAACTCATTGATGGTTACCGGAAGCGGTTGTTCGCAGTTATTTTGTCTAAAGGTTGTGCTACCAAGTATTAGGCTGAGGGTGCCAATACTTTTGTCCGGCCCATTTTTGGAGTTTTGTGTAAAATGATCAATGATTTGACTTTTTTTTTCATTCTCTTTTGTGTTTTTTCATTGCAAGCAAAATAAATGAAGATATTATTACCAAAGCATTTGTGATTGCAATCATTTTCTGGAAGAAATTGAGTATTATCTGACAGAATTGCAGGGGTGCCAATACTTTTGGCCAGCACTGTATCTGCTGGTATGTGTAATTCATCTGGACCCATATACTGAATGCATCTGCTACTCCATTGATAATATACCTCTGCTTGCTGATTCTATTATATCTAGCTGCTGGTATGTGTAATCCATCTGTTACACATATGGTTATCTGTTATTTGTATATGTTATGCTATCCACTAGTTATGCACTCTGATTTAACTATTTGAGCTTTGTAGCCACTGTCTCCACTCCCTGCAGGTTCCTCCCCCTTTTTCTCACCTGGGCCATCCTTAGAGTCTCTGATTCTATCTCACTATTCCCACCCCCTTTTTCACACCTGATCATAATGAAACAAATGTATTGCTAGCTAGTAGAAATGTAAGTGTATTGGTCATTTGCCCTTGGTCATTTTGCTGCTTCCAAGTGCTGCATTTAAGTGTATAGACCAGAATTAGGCCAGAATTGCACCAGAAGGGAACTGAAGGTAACAACAACCCACTAAATGAAAACCAAACAATTAGCCACATAATGCTTCTCACTATAATCACTGTTGTCCTTCCCATACTTGTTAAAACCACTCTACCACCGCAAACCAGCCATGTCACTAAGAATATCTTTATCTCTCCATCTATCCTACCCCACCATCTGACCTTCTCTGCACAGCTACTCACACACCTACAAGCTTTCTGCCCCAGAAACACACAACCTCCCCACACTCTCTCCTATTTACACCTGCTATCCCTCTCCCTACTACTCCTCACTTCTGGCGACATATCTCCTAATCTTGGACCGCACCAGCACTCCCCTACTCTAGGATCTTTCCGCACAACCGGCAACAGCGCACGAAACCCCCTAAATCTTACCCCTATCTCACCCGCTCCTGCCCCTTCCCATACCCTCCGCGGTGCGCTATGGAACACCCGCTATGTACACAACAAACTCGACTACATCCATGACCTCTTCATTTCTCATAAATTATCATTTTTCGGTATCACAGAAACGTGGCTGACACCCTAAGACACCACCTCCCCTGCTGCCCTCTCCTATGGAGGTCTGTAATTCTCGCACACTCCCCTCCCTAACAATAAACCTGGTGGAGGCATACGCGTACTCCTGTCTGACAATTGCTCCTTTGCCCCAATCCAACCGCTACCTGCTCTCACCCTCCCCTCCTTTGAAGTGCACTCTGTTCGCATTTACTCGCCCTCCAACCTCCAACTGGCCATCATATATCGACCGCCAGGACCTACTGCTGCCTTTATCGACCACTTCACCACCTGGCTAATGCACTTCCTATCCACAGACACCCCCACCATCATCATGGAGGATTTCAACATCCCCATTAACACAAACCACTCCCCCGCTTCCAGTCTCTTGTCCCTCACTACCTCCTTTGGTCTCTCTCAATGGTCCTCCTCTGACACCCACACAAAGGGGCACACGCTGGAACTCATATTCACCCGCCTCTGCTCTCTAGTCAACCTCTCTAATTCTCCGTCCACGCTCTCTGACCACAACCTGCTGACATTCTCGGCCCTCTCCTCTGTAATAGACCCTCCTACCCCTAAACCAACACGCCCCTGCAGAAATCTTAATCGCCTGGACATCCGCACGCTCTCAGACTCTCTCCTACCCCTCGCTGACATAACCTCACTCCAGGATATAGATACCGCCACTGAATTCTACAATACTACCATTACCTCAGCCCTTGACTCTGTAGCCCCCTTCACTAAAACCAGTGCCCGACAGATCAATAGGCAACCCTGGCACACTGACCTGACTAAAAAACTGAAATGTGCCTCACGGGTTGCAGAACGCCTCTGGAAGAAAAGCCACTCCCAGGAGGATTTCCTTAGATACAAAGAGGCAGTACTCACATTCAAGAACGCACTCAACTCTGCAAAGCAGGTCTACTTCAACACACTAATATCTGCCCTATCCCACAACCCCAAACAGCTATTCTCTACCTTCAACTCCCTTCTCCGTCCTCCTGTGCCCCCTCCGACATAACTTATCACCGCTGATGACTTTGCCTCTTATTTCAAAAGCAAAATCGACACCATCAGAGACAGTCTCACCCTACACCCCCGTCAACCACTCTACCCAACTGTCCTGTGCTCTTCATCTTTAACCTGTTTCTCCACCGTCACTGATGAAAAGCTCTCCACTCTAATATCTAAATCCCACCTCACCTCCTGCGCAATTGACCCCATCCAGTCACATCTCATCCCCAAACTCTCTGAAGTCATTACTCCAGCCCTAACCCATCTCTTCAACCTATCCCTAACCAATGGATCCTTCCCTTCTGCCTTCAAACATGCTACCGTCACCCCTATACTTAAGAAACCCTCCCTCGATCCGTCCTCTCCAGCCAACTATCGCCCCATCTCACTGCTCCCATACGCCTCTAAACTGCTGGAGCAACACGTCCACTCCAAACTGTCCTCCTATCTCTCGTCCAATGTGCTCTTTGATAGACTACAGACAGGTTTCAGACTCCATCACTCCACAGAAACTGCTCTAACCAAGGTCACTAATGACCTCCTAATTGCCAAAGCCAAACGTCACTATTCTGTCCTCCTCCTCCTCGACCTCTCCTCTGCCTTTGACACAGTCAACCATTCCCTCCTGTTAGAAACGCTTTCATCCCTTGGCATCTCTGACCTGGCCCTTTCCTGGATCTCCTCATACCTTACCAACCGCACATTCAGCGTCTCCCACTTGCACACCACCTCCTTGCCACGCCCTCTTTCTGTAGGTGTCCCCCAAGGCTCCACCCTAGGACCCCTCCTGTTCTCCATCTACACCCTCGGCCTTGGCCAACTCATAGAATCCCATGGTTTCCGTTACCATTGCTATGCTGATGATACCCAAGTATATCTCTCTGGACCAGACATCACCTCTCTGTTGTCCAGAGTCCCAGAATCTAACAGCCGTAGCCTCCTTTCTCTCCTCCTGCTTTCTCAAAGTCAACATGGAGAAAACGGAGTTCATAATCTTCACCCCTCCACGCACGACCCCCTTACCTGACCCATCTATCAAAATTAATGGAACCCGCTGCCTTGGGATAACCTTAGACTCTGACCTATCCTTCAAGCCGCACATTCAAACCCTCAACACCTCCTGCCGCCTCCAACTCAAGAACATCCACTGAATCCGCTCCTTCCTCACCCCCGAAACTACAAAGATGCTAGTTCACACCCTCATAATCTCCCGCCTAGACTACTACCCCCTCCAGTGCACCTCAAACTGTGCTGCTTGCTTAATACACCTCTCCCCCCATTCTTCATCGGCCGCTCCCCTCTGCCAATCCCTTCAATGGCTACCCATCGCCCAGCGAATAGAGTTCTCAGAGCAAAGTTTCCCCTTGGTTAAACTGCACCACTGCCTACTGAGTCGTTCCTGCGCTTACCATCAGGGCCCTTCCAAATACCACCACGCGGCTCAGTGTGAGAGAGGATCGCTCTCCAAGTAGAAGCGCCCCGGGGAAAAACTACCACCACCATCAGGTACCATGCAAGCCCCCATTGTCAGTGACTGGCCTGATAGGTGGGCTGGAGGAGTTTGGTTGATTGTAGTTGGTCTACCCTGTGACATCACCACCGTCACTACTACTCCCATCCTCTGGTTCCCTCCATTGGGTGGTGGCAAATAGGGAAGGAGAAACTGACTAGTCTCATTCCTTAGAATTTCATAAGTCGAGGGCTATACCTTCTGCTCATCTTCAGCCAAATCGGTTTGTCCCTCTTATAGCAATCGAGTTTCATATAATAGCAACAGTGAACACTGGTTGAAAATACAGTCGGGATTAAGTTATTTATATGCAGGTGCATTATATATATAACTAGCAGAAGGACCCGGCTTCGCACGGGTATATTTCATTTTTTGTTTGTGTACTGACTCCATAAGAATTGGCCAGTGTTGCACTTGACATCCAGTATGGCAGTCCAGTATAGGTACAGTCTATTTATGGCTGTGTTGCTATGGAAACCTGGTAAATGAAATGTGAACTTATATTGGCTGATACACGTTATATGACTGAATATTTAAAGACCTGCGAACTGCTATTGACTCATACAGGTCATAAATAGCTTGGTTGCTATGGAAACCTGGTGTAAAGCTGCGTGTATGTCAAGACTGAAGAACCTGCTATTTTCCATTGGTCCATAAGCGTCATGTGATCATGTGTATCTCAGTTTGGATATCAGTGAAAGACCTGCGATCGGTTGTTATGGAAAACCTGGAGTAAAGCTGTGTGTATGTGACCTTGTGTAACAGTGTCATCCACAGCTCCCTGTCCCTTTAAAGCTGACCTACAGCAGTGAAGAAAAATGGCGGGTTGTTATGGAAACATGGAGTGCAGCTGTGTGCATGTGGCTGACAATGCCTTGTCAGATTGGAGACGGGCTTGGGTCTGCTGGGTTGTTTCAGCAGCTCACTGTTGTCTGTGACATATCTTGTCAGATTAGAGACAGGCTTGGGTCTGCTGAGAGTTTTCATTAGCTCGAGCAGCAGCCATGCGTTTTGCTGCAGGGGGCATGAGTAGTTCAAAAACGTTTCAATTTATAAGAATGCTGAAATCCAGTATGGCAGTCCAGTCAGTGGCGTAAATACCGGGGTAGCAGTGGTAGAGGCTGCCACAGGGCCCGGGACATTAGGGGTCCCGGTGGGCCCCTGATGTTTTTTTTTTTTTTAATAGGCCGTTACCTTCTGGTGTAACACCAGCAGGTAACGGGCCCTATTTACTTACCGATCCCCGCTCCTGCTCATGGCTGCCTGCGCTTCACCTTCTGCAGAGGTGGCTGTGAACAGGATCGGGGATCAGTAAGTAAGGCCTGTGGGCCGTGAACCAGACAAAGACTGCTATCATTATACTCTGGGGTATTTGGTGACGTCCCAGACGTCGGTGGGCCATTCCGACGTCATTATGCGTTGCGATGTATGCCTGACTCACGTGACATCTGGCCCAACATTGAAGAGGTAGCAGGGAGTGCGCATAATACTATATGAAGGGGCCACTATGATACTGTGTGCAGGGGCCACTATGGGGCAGAATACTATGTGCAGGAATGCAGTTTGTGTTGGGTGGGGGCAGTTGCCGGGGGGGGGGGTCCCATGTCAAATGTTCGCCTTGGGACCCAGCCATTCCTAGTTACGCCACTGAGTCCAGTATAGGTACAGTCTATTTATGGCTGTGTTGTTATGGAAACCTGGTAAATTAAATGTGAAATTATATTGGCTGATACACGTGATATGACTGAATATTTAAGGACCTGCGAACTGCTATTGACTAATACAGGTCATAAATAGCTTGGTTGCTATGGAAACCTGTGTGCCTGAGGAGAGTAAGTGCCTGCGAGCTTCTATTGGCTGATAAGGGACATGTGACCGTGTGTATGGCAGTTGGAATATGAGTGAAAGACTTGCAGGTTTGTATTAGCTAATGTTGGTCATTTTTTGAGAATACTGTATCTCAGGAATGGTACGTCCAAGAGAGCTGAGACCCAGTCTAAAATATTCCCGGACACCTGATGTACATGTGTGCCAAATTTGGTGAGGATCGGTCCAGTTGTTTGGCCGCGCATAAAGAACAGACAGACAGACAGAAACTCATTTTTATATATATATATAAGAGATTATTGAAAATACTGTTTTTAAAAATAGCCTGCAACTTTATACTGCTAACAAAATGGCGAATATGGAGCTCCTTATGGGTTTACACACTAATAAACACCTTTAACCTTTTCACGACGGCCCACTGTATATAAACGTTGGATTTTGCTGGGCTTTGTGCAGTGCCGACGTTTATAAACTGACCCTACTAAATTGGGGATCGGGTCTCCCCAAGGGTCAGGAACTCCGTGAACACAGTGCTAATAGCTGCTGGTGTCCACGGAGACATGATCAGGATCTGATAGGTTCAGGTCCCGATCATGTAGCCGCCATATCAGGGAAAGTTTGTTGCAGTAACAAACTGTCCCTGATATTAGCTGCCGCCCGGTACGGGCGGTATCGGGCGCGATTGTTAGCTGTTTCTGACAGCTAACACCCTGCTCCATATCCTCCGGTCGGAGCTGGGCTCTGATCGGAAGTTTTAACCCCTTGGATGCCGCGGTCAAACATGACCACGGCATCCAAGGGGTTCCGTGATGCCAGATGTCCCTCCTCCCAGCACCCCCTGCGGCGAGATCGGGGGGGTGCCCATATGTATCTTCTGCAGCCCAGGGTCTGGCAAGCGACCCCAGGCTGCTAGGTGCCCCCAGTACCTGGCTGATCCTGCCGAGATGCAGGAAGTCATCCACATAGGCTGACTTCCTCTATAGACTGCAATACACGTGTATTGCAGTCTATAATGCTGAACCAGCGATCCCTGGTTCAGTTGTCCTTATAGGACAAATAAAAAATGTAAAAAAAAAAGTGCAAAAAAATGTTAATAAAGTGTGTGAAATAAATAAATGAATAAAGCCAGCCCCAAAATTCCCTTTTCCTATATCAAATGAGTTATATAAAACAAAAACCTAAAAATTAATAAAAAACAATACATATTTGGTATCGCTGCATCCGTAACAACCTGTACAATAAAAATGAAACATTATTTAACCTACACGGTGAACGTCGGAAAAAAAACAATATAAATTAGGTATTACCGTAACCGTACCGACCAGCAGAATAAAGGTCACAGGTTACTTATGTTGTATGCTGTGTGGAAAAAATTAAAAGGTAAAACACAATACCAGAATTGATGGGGATTTTTTTTAATCCACCAAGAAACAGTTAATAAAAGTTAGTCAATAAGTTATAGGCACCCAAAAATGTTATAACAAAATACATCTCATACCGCAAACAACAAGCCCTCATATGGTTACATCACCAGAAAAAAAAAAAAAATATATAGCTTGTACAATAATATGGGGGCTGAGAAAAGCAAAGTCCCAGGGGCCCAGATACCTGAAAATGGGTTCCCGGCTTATGGCCTCTTATAAAGCATGACTCCTCTCTCCACTCCAGCACTCTTGCTGACTCTCTGAGGTTGACAGCGAGATGTACCCTGTCTCAGGGCTGTCTTCAGTAGATAATGGGCTTCAGAAATCACCTCTCCTTCAGAGGTTGCTGAGAACACGCACAGAGGTTCAGTCTCAATGCCAGCACACACTAGACTGACTGTCCAACAGTCCTATGGAGACTTAAAGTCTTCACCACCAGCCCAGTGGCCTGTGATAGGCCAGGGCTGTACCTAGCCCTCTAAAACAGTAGGTGACACCATGGGGATAACACGAATTGGAAGCTGCAATCATACATAAACACATATAAAACAATATAAAAATAGTGGCACAAAAAACAATAAAATAAAATAAAGAAAATTTAAGCAGTGTCCACTGGGATGCTGCATACTCAGGAAGGAGGAAGTATATGCTGGAGTACCCTAGGCAGACTAGCCCCAGCTGCCAGAACAAGGCAATCCAAGTGTAATTTTCCAGTCAGGAGATGAGCCTTAGCCCTTTTCACTTTTATGGAACCTTGTGTGTGTGACAAAGACTGTGATGGCAATTTTAGTTGAACCTCATAGCTATGATCCAGCCTATAAGCAACAGGTCAACTTGAATACCCTTTCTGTAACTTGCACCCAGCAGCCTGTGCATTGCAAGTATTTTAATGGTGTTTTGTGAGAGTTCTGAAAAACTCTTTTTCAGGAGATGACTGATCCAGCAAGAGAGACACTGACTGACCACATTCAGCTTCATCTTCAGACATGTGGTTTTCCTAAGATCTGTGCCACCATTGTATGCAAGAGTTGCTATTTGTGTTACCTGCTATACTTCAAATAAACTGTGAGTTGTTACACTGTCTACTGTCTACAGGGTGGGCCATAAGTATAGATACACCTGGGATGGGCCATAAGTATGGACACACCCAGATACCATTGTTTTTTTTTACTGTGCAATTCTCCATGTGTTTGATGTGTCACATGACTCCCCTCCCATGTACTAACATGCCACAAATGGTAAGGTGATATCAGCAACCACTTCCATTTTATCTGGGTGTATCCAAACTTATGGCCCACCCCGGGTGTATCCATACTTATGGCCCACCCTGTATAATGCATTCACCATAAAGGCCACTCCAACTACCATCAGGCTCAGGGAGGCTTACTATAGGGAAGTATTCCAGGGGATAATACTATTATCATATTCCACACTGCAGGCCCCCTCTTCACTGCATCTGCCCTGAGGAGCTGTGGAGTGGTGGAGGGCTGGTCAAACGGACTACATCCATCGTAATCCTATCCATGACAGATTACTACTCCCAACCTTACTGCTTTCCTCTACTGGGTTGCTTCATATATATGCTCCAAAACTAGGGGCCAACTTTCAGATGACAGAAAGAGAGACAAAATCAACAAATTTACAAGTGATAAACCACGTCTCTAACCCTGCCCATGCCATTTTGACACTTCCTAATGTCATGTAGTCCATAGAATAATGCCCCTTTAGAGGCCCCCACATGGCATAATGCCTCTTTAGTGCCCCCATACAGTATTATGCCCACTTTTGGCCCCCATACAATACAGTCATATGAAAAAGTTTGGGCACCCCTATTAATCTTAATCATTTTTAGTTCTAAATATTTGGGTGTTTGCAACAGCCATTTCAATTTGATATATCTAATAACTGATGGACACAGCAATATTTCAGGATTGAAATGAGGTTTATTGTACTAACAGAAAATGTGCAATATGTATTAAACCAAAATTTGACCGGTGCAAAAGTATGGGCACCTCAACAGAAAAGTGACATTAATATTTAGTAGATCCTCCTTTTGCAAAAATAACAGCCTCTAGTCGCTTCCTGTAGCTTTTAATCAGTTCCTGGATCCTGATAAAGGTATTTTTGACCATTCCTCTTTACAAAACAATTCCAGTTCAGTTAAGTTTGATGGTCGCCGAGCATGGACAGCCCGCTTCAAATTATCCCACAGATGTTCAATGATATTCAGGTCTGGGGACTGGGATGGCCATTCCAGAACATTGTAATTGTTCCTCTGCATGAATGCCTGAGTAGATTTGGAGCTGTGTTTTGGATCATTGTCTTGCTGAAATATCCATCCCTGGCGTAACTTCAAATTCGTCACTGATTCTTGTACATTATTCTCAAGAATCTGCTGATACTGAGTTGAATCCATGCGACCCTCAACTTTAACAAGATTCCTGGTGCCGGCATTGGCCACACAGCCCCAAAGCATGATGGAACCTCCACCAAATTTTACAGTGGGTAGCAAGTGTTTTTCTTGGAATGCTGTGTTTTTTTGACGCCATGCATAACGCCTTTTTGTATGACCAAACAACTCAATCTTTGTTTCATCAGTCCACAGGACCTTCTTCCAAAATGAAGCTGGCTTGTCCAAATGTGCCTTTGCATACCTCAGGCGACTCTGTTTGTGGCGTGCTTTCAGAAACGGCTTCTTTCGCATCTCTCTCCCATACAGCTTATCCTTGTGCAAAGTGTGCTGTATTGTTGACCGATGCACAGTGACACCATCTGCAGCAAGATGATGCTGCAGCTCTTTGGAGGTGGTCTGTGGATTGTCATTGACTGTTCTCACCATTCTTCTTCTCTGCCTTTCTGATATTTTTCTTGGCCTGCCACTTCTGGGCTTAACAAGAACTGTCCCTGTGGTCTTCCATTTCCTTACTATGTTCCTCACAGTGGAAACTGACAGGTTGAATCTCTGAGACAACTTTTTGTATCCTTCCCCTGAACAACTATGTTGAACAATCTTTGTTTTCAGATCATTTGAGAGTTGTTTTGAGGAGCCCATGATGCCACTCTTCAGAGGAGATTCAAATAGGAGAACAACTTGCAATTGGCCACCTTAAATACCTTTTCTCATGATTGGATACACCTGGCTATGAAGTTCAAAGCTCAGTGAGGTTACAAAACCAATTTTGTGCTTCAGTAAGTCAGTAAAAAGTAGTTAGGAGTATTCAAATCAATAAAATGATAAGGGTACCCAAATTTTTGCACCGGTCAAATTTTGGTTTAATGCATATTGCACATTTTCTGTTAGTACAATAAACCTCATTTAAATCCTGAAATATTACTGTGTCCATCAGTTATTAGATATATCAAATTGAAATGGCTGTTGCAAACACCCAAATATTTAGAACTAAAAATGATTAAGATTAATAGGGGTGCCCAAACTTTTTCATATGACTGTATATTACCCCCTTGTGAACTAACCTAAAAATGGTATCATGCTCCTAGTAGTCCCTAGATAGTATAATTTACTCTTTGAGGCCCCCCACATCGTAAAACTCCCCCTTGTGGCCACTACACAGTATAATGTCCCCCTCATGCCTTACACAATATAATGTACCCTTGTGGCCTTCTCAGAGAATAATGTCTCCCCTATGGTCCCCACACATTACAATACCCCTTCCTTGTGGCTCCTACATATTATAATGCCTCTGCCTCATGGTACAACACTTTATAATGTTCTCCTTGTGGTCCCCACACCGTAAAATCCTCTCCAGTCCGGTGATGTAGTTACATCATGCCTGCCTATGTTCAAGACACTGGCAGCAGTGACAGGGCTGACGGCTATCTGCTTCTCTGCGATACTAAATTCTTACATTTTGAAGCCCAATGTTATTTTGGCTAATGCCTCTTGTACTGCTATCACTTCTCATATCCTCAGTTGCCCCAGGGTTTGGATTGAAGACTGCAGCACATGCTTCACCATCATCATACCTTTGTCACTTTACTCTCAAAAGGCTCCTCCTCTTTTAGGACCTTTCTTTGGGAACCCTTCCATGCTTGTACACTCTGTTCTCCTCAGCTCTAGGTACTTTCACCTCTCATGTGATCTCTGCTACAGTCCTTAGTTGTAGTCCTTAGTGCTACAGAGCCACCTTATGGCCACTATTTGCATTGATAAGAACCTTGAGTTGACTTTTTGGTTCTTGACTTGTGTGCTCACCAAAGGGATTTTGTTGCTTTTTTCCTTGCTTCCTTCAGGAAGCATTAGCACCTTCTCGATATTACCACCAAAATTTATCTAGTTTGTAATTCCTACTTCAAGAAGCTCTGGGACCAGGCAGAATCTTGCATATTCTTCTTGTTCACGCAGTATCTTATAGATGATATTATTCCTTATTCTTGCAGTTTCATGTTTTAAATTCTCTGTAAGATGTTGCATTATATTTATCAGACTCTTTATATGCTGCTATTTTCAAGCAGATTCCACCTTAACCTTAAAAGAGATACCCAGCCAGTACAGTACTTTTTAAATGACAGAAAATCCAAAGAAGTGATATCCATGTCACCATGTTCTATTCACTCCAATTCCGGCACTTCTCAGTCCCTCTCAACACACAGGAAATGACAGCTCGGCCATTCACTTTCCAGTGGGTCATCACTGCGGCCAGTGAATGGCTGGAAAGGCATGTAATGTCAGAGCCCAGTTGTGATTGACAGTCAGGTTTCCATTGTAACACAAGGATAAGGGAAACTTATCAGCTGTATTTTCTAAACTGTTATTTATGTAATACAGTGCAGTCCCTTGTAGAGATGTTAAAAAAGTCAAAAAAGGATTAATAATGTTTAACTGCTCAATAATAAATAACTAAATAAACATTTTATAAATCAAGTTTATGTTAATGCATGAATTTCTAAAAATGATCAAATAATAATAATACATTTTATTTATATAGAGCCAACATATTCTGCAGCACTGTACAATTTGGGTTCAAGTACAGACAAAAGAGATGCATTACAAAGAAATAGTCAATTCACATGATGGACTGAGGGCCTGTAAAATACTTTACGTTTGAGTGAATTCTTACTCACGTGTTGACCCAATAGGAGGATTCAGGTTCTTATAAAAACATGGAAATTTATTGAAGTCTACATGGAAAAACAGATACAGGGAAAACTTCCAGAATAACAGAAATATCAGTCAATGTCTTACATCATGAGAGAAGTTCAGAGTTAGGTTTATTCAAGCTGGTTCTCTCGTAGACATCTTGGTTCATGCTTATTCATCCATGTGTGTTGGTCTTCTCCAGGTGTCAGAGAAAGCAGACAGACAGCAAGACAGGCCGTCAGTCATTTATATTCATGAGAGGGGGTGTTCCCCAGCATCCTTACATCTTACATCTGTATTTGGACAACACTAAAATAGTGTACCGTAACCACACCCATGCACCATAAGATACAAGAGTGTTGTCAGCAGAATAGACTTAACCCTTACAGGTCATGAATATTGCAATCTAATAATATTTAACAGGGCCCTGCTCGCGAGAGCTTACAATCTATGATGTAGAGGGGGTCACACAAGAGGTAGCAGGGGCGGCACCAGAGGTAGCATTGCTTGTATAATGGTCAGACAATTTTTTAATAGAGGTTACTGTCATTACACATATATAAAGCTATATGAGCCGGCACCAGTTGTGTCCTTTAACATGCAGATGGTGCCTGGACATATAAAGTTAGTCTGATACAGCATCATATCCTGTGGGGTAATGTGGGAGAGCGTGAACAGAGGGTACGTTTTAGGGAATCAAACTACGGAAGGGTTAACATTAGGAGTTGTGATAGGCCTGTCTGAAAAGATATGTCTTTAGTTTGCGCTTGAAGCTGTAGAAATTGGGAGTTAATCTGATAGTCCGGGATAAAGCATTCCAGAGAAGTGGTGCAACTCGGGAGAAGTCTTGTATACGAGCGTGGGAGGTTCTGTGTGGGGGACACTGAAGCATCTTATACTGTATGGGGGACACTGAAGCATCTTATACTGTGTGGGGGACACTGTGAAGCATCTAATACTGTGTGGGGGACACTGAAGCATCTAATACTGTGTGGGGGACACTGAAGTATCTAATACTGTATGGGGGACACTGAAGCATCTAATACTGTATGGGGGACACTGAAGCATCTAATACTGTATGGGGGACACTGAAGCATCTGTGCCCGTTAGTGAGCGATCATGGAGATGGTGCGCGTGCCAACTGAGAGGGCTCTGCGTGCCCTCTCTGGCACGCGTGCCATAGGTTCGCCATCACGGCCCTAAGGGAAGGATCTTCAATCTTTCTGCTCCAGAACGTGAGGCTATGCGGGATTACACTCAGGATAGTCTTCTTAAAGGTCACATCCGTCCGTCTCAGTCTCCCATAGGAGATGGGTTATTTTTTGTTAAAAAGAAATATGGCGGACTGCGACCATGCATTGACTACCGAGAATTAAATAAAATTACGGTTAAAAATCAGTACCCTCTTCCCCTGATCCCTGATCTTTTCAATCAGATTGTGGGTGCCCGCTGGTTTTCTAAAATTGACCTCCGTGGGGCATACAATCTGATCCGGATTAGAGAAGGAGATGAATGGAAAACTGCGTTCAACACCCCGGAAGGTCACTTTGAATATTTGGTAATGCCTTTCGGGTTATGTAATGCACCCGCAGTATTTCAACACTTTGTTAACGATATCTTTAGAGACTTGCTCGGTCGTTATGTGGTTGTCTACCTGGATGATATTCTAGTGTTCTCTCCTGATTGGGCCACACATATTGAGCATGTTAGGAGTGTTTTGCTACTGTTGCGTCAAAACTCTCTCTTTGCCAAACTGTCCAAATGCCTGTTCGGAGTCCAAAGGGTCACCTTCCTCGGTTACGTTATTACTCCCGATTCTTTTTGTATGGATCCACTAAAAGTCACGGCTATTAAAAACTGGGAACGCCCCTCCAACCTTAAAGCTCTGCAACGTTTCTTGGGTTTCTCCAACTATTATCGAAAATTTATTAAGAATTTCTCTTCTATAGTGAAGCCATTGACGGATCTCACAAAGAAAGGTGCCAATGTGACCAAATGGACTCCGGAAGCGGAACAGGCTTTTGTACATCTCAAGAAATGTTTTGTTGAGGCTCCTTTATCAGTACCACCAGACTATGATCGCCCATTTATTATTGAGGTTGATGCCTCTGAAGTGGGGGTTGGTGCCGTGTTGTCTCAGGGCTCTGAAAATTTTACGTGTTTGCAACCTGTAGCCTTCTTCTCGAGGAAATTCTCTCCTACGCAGCGCAATTATGACGTTGGTAATTGAGAACTCCTAGCCATTAAATGGGCATTCGAGGAGTGGAGACATTTCCTCGAGGGGGCCAAACACCAGATCACAGTATTCACTGATCATAAGAACCTACTATATCTGGATAACGCTAAGCGACTGTCTCCTAGGCAGGTCCGCTGGGCGCTATTCTTCACACGTTTTAATTTTGTGGTGACTTATCGTCCAGGCTCTAAAAATGTACGGGCTGATGCCCTATCTCGCAGTTTTGGTCCCAGCGGTGCCCCTAAGGGTGTCCCAGATAAAATCTTGTCTCCCGGAGTGGTTCTCGCCATTATTACTCCTGATCTTACTACTTTAGTGGTTAATTCACAAGATCTTGCTCTCAGTAATATTCCCACTGGGAAACTATTTGTACCTCCAAATCTTCCTCTTCGTGTTTTGGAGGAAATTCATTGTTCTACCTTAACGGGACATCCTGGCTTCGCTGGGACTAAATACCTTCTCTCCCGCTCTTACTGGTGGCCGTCCTGGTCTCAAGACGTATGTGAATTTGTTGCTGCCTGTGAGACATGTGCTAAGATGAAGACTCCTAGGAGATTACCCGAGGGCCTTCTTCATCCCCTTCCTATACCTAAGAGACCATAGTCCCATTTGTCAATGGACTTTATTACTGATTTGCCTTGTTCCCAAGGGAAGACTGTGATTTGGGTTGTTGTGGATAGATTCTCCAAAATGTGTCATTTTGTACCCCTAAAGAAAATTCCTAGTGCTCCACGTCTAGCCTCGTTCTTTATTAACCACATACTCCGCTTGCATGGTGTACCGGAAAATATTTAATCTGATCAGGGTGTACAATTTGTCTCTAGATTCTGGAAGGAATTTTGTGGTCGTCTGGGGGTCTCTCTGTCTTTCTCTTCTGCGTTCCACCCTGAGACCAATGGCCAGACAGAGAGATTCAACCAAACTTTGGAACAGTACTTAAAGTGTTTTGTGTCTGATGCTCAAGAAAAATGGAGAATCTTTCTTCCTCTAGCAGAGTTTGCAATAAACAACAGGGTTAACGTCACCACTAAAATGTCTCCGTTTTATTGCAACTATGGTTTTAACCCCAGGTACTCCTCTCTCCGTAGCACCGAGTCTGTTAATCCCACCGCCGAACAGACTTATCAGCGACTGTGCACAGTCTGGGCCCAGGCTCGTCTGGGCCCAGGCTCGTCTGAGCCTGGTTAAAGCCCAAGAATATCAAAAACGGCAGGCAAATAAAAGACGCTTACCTGGCCCTGAATACAGAGTGGGAGATCGAGTCTGGCTGTCCACTAGGAATCTGCGTCTTAGAGTTCCTTTGGGGAAATTTGCACCATGTTACATTGGGCCCTATGTCATTTCTAAACTCATAAACCCAGTATCTTTTAAATTACAACTTCCAAGTTCTTTTCGTATCCACAACGTCTTCCACAAATCGCTTTTGAAGAAGTATATCTCCCCTGTCCTTACTTCTTCCAGTCCACCTGCGCTGGTGGTGGTCCAAGGGGGACTAGAATATGAAGTAGAAAAAATTCTGGATTCCCGTCGGGTGCAGAATGCTGTTCAGTACCTCGTGCACTGGAAGGGTTATGGCCTGGAAGAGCGAACGTGGGTTTCTGGTAGGGACCTACATGCGCCACGTTTGATTAATCTCTTTCATCGCCAGAACCCTTCGAAACCTGGTCCATCTGGTGAGGGTCCAGAGGCCCCTTGTAAAAGGGGGGGTACTGTAACACCCTTGCCTGTCCGGGCTTTGGCGCCGTCCTCCGGGCGCACGCTGCGGCGCAGGAGGCGTGCCCGGTTGTAATTCTTTCCTTTGGGTTTTTCTTGTATTGTCTGCACACTGTCCTATTCCCTCACCTCCTTAATTGATTTTCCACCACGCCCTTCTCCTTCACCTTGCTCTCCCCCTGCTCCACTAAGAGTTAACTTTAGTCCTGCCTTTGTGATTGACAGCCTGTCCTCCTATCAAGTCTGGGGTGGGTTATTTCTCCCTATTTATTGTTTTCTCACTTTCCCATTGGCACCTGCTATTGCATTTCGCTTACTGGCTATACTCCTTGTTCCTTGTTACCTGCTCTTCTGATTTTCTGACCACTGGCTTACCTTTGACTATTCTCTTGGATTTTGATTCTGTACTGCATTGCTCGATTGTTACCGACCCCTTGGCTAGCTGACCTCCCTTTGTTGTTTGTGCGTCCTGTCTGCGTTCTGTGTTATCACGTATTATAAGGAGGGACTGTCGACTTGTTGCTGGCTGTCACCTGACAGATCGGGCAAGTTAGCCAGGGACAGTGGGGGGATTCAGCTTAGGGTCCACTGTCTCGTTGTGCCCCTCCCCCTAAGTTCTCCAGCAGCTACTGGGGAATCTCTCCTCTAGTGATTCTCTTACAGAGGGGTTTGGGTTCTTGGAGAACTGGACCAACATTGCTATGGGCTACTGGTTCTATGGTAGGGATGAACTGCACCTCAATGGGATAGGTTGCAGCTGTGCTGGAGGAGAAGATGGCTAGACGGTTGGAGGAGTGTTTAAACTAGGGACTGGGGGGGAGGGTAACAGATGTAGAGGGCATGATGGTGTAGAAATGGAAAGAGGGCTAAATAATTGAACTGTGGGTAGGGGTTAGAAAAGTCAGCAGGCAATGGAAGAGTAGGGATAAAGATAAATCCATGAAATATATGTATACTAACGCCAGATGGAGTAATAAGATGGAGGAACTAGAAGTGATAATGTTGGAAGAAAAATATGACATAGTGGGGATAAGTGAGACATGGCTGGACTCTAGATATGACTAGGCTGTAAATATATAGGGGTACAGTATGTTTACAAAGGAGGGTACCGATAGGAAAGGAGGAAGGGTTTGCTTATATATAAAATCATGTCTTAAGCCAATCCTGCGTGAGGACATCTGGGAGGAAAATTAATATGTGGAGTCCTTATGAGTGGAAATTAAGGGGGGAACAAAGAATAATAAAATACTGATAGGGTTGTTATAAATCCCCAAATATAATGGAAGAAGCTGAAAATGTACTAATAAAACAAATAGATGAGGCCACAAAGCATAATAAAGTCATTATTATGGGGGATTTCAACTACCCAGATATCAACTGGGAGGATGAAACCTGCAGGTCCAACAAATAAAAGGGAATTATCTATCACAACTAGTGCAGGACCCAACAAGAGGCGAGACACTTTTAGACCTAATTTTAACAAATGAACCTGACACATTGTCAAAAGTGGAGGCTGGGGGACATCTAGGTAATAGTGACAACAACATAATAAGTTTTCTTGTACATATTAAAAAGAAGTTCAGTAGAGGGGGTACAAAAACACTAAACTTCAGGAAGGCCAATTTTAACCAGCTGAGAGAAGAGCTAAGCAGTATAAACTGGGACAATGTCCTCAAAGTGACAGGAACACAAACAAAATGAAACATTTTCAAAAGTCTTCTAAATAGGACCACTAAAAAACATATCCCTTATGGGAATAAGCGGGCCAGAAATCATAGAAAACCAATATGGCTAACTAAAACGGTAAGGAGTGCAATGAGGGATAAAAAGGAAGCCTTTAAAGTGCTAAAAAAAGAAAGTAGTGACACAACATTAAAAAACTACAAAGAGAAAAATAAATTGTGTAAAAGACAAATAAAGGAGGCAAAGATCGAGGCTGAGAGAAAAATTGCCAAAGAAAGTAAAAATAATCCAAAATTATTCTTCAATTACATAAATAACAAGAGAATAAAAACTGACAATGTGGGCCCTCTCAAAAATAATCTGGGTGTAATGGTGGAGGAGGATGAGGAAAAAGCACAACTATTAAATGCCTTCTTCTCTACGGTGTTTACACAAGAAAATACAATGGCCAGCAACATGATTAGGGGTAATGTTAAATCTTAATTCTCCATTAAATGTCACCTGTTTAACCCAGGAGGAAGTGTGGTGCCACTTTCAAAACACTAAAATAGAGATGTCACATTCTGAGGGAATTATGCACAGTGATAGAAAGACCCTTATATTATACATTTAAGAATTCAGTAATGACTGGGTCTGTTCCACAGGATTGGCACGTAGAAAATGTGGTACCAGTTTTCAAAAAGGGGTCTAAAAGTGAGCCTGGAAACTATAGGCCAGTAAGTTTGACCTCTGTGGTGGGTAAGATATTTGAGGGTTTTCTAAGAGATGCTATCCTGGAGTATCTCAATGTAAATAATCTTATAACACCAATCAGCATGGGTTTATGAGATTTATCAGACTAATCTGATCAGCTTCTATAAAGAGGTCAGTTCTAGACACGACATGGGTAATGTGGTAGATGTAGTATATCTGGACTTTTTTAAGGCTTTTGATACTATACCACATAAAAGGTTGGTATGCAAAATGAGAATGCTGGGACTGGTCGAAAATATATGCATTTGGGTTTGCTACTGGTTTATTGATAGGAAACAGCGGGTGCTTGTTAATGCTGAATTCTCAGACTGGATCACAGTCACCAGTGGAGTGCCACAGGGGTCAGTATTGGGTCCTCTCCTATTTAATATGTTTATTAATGACCTGTGCCAGGGAGCTGCTGCAAGGCAAATAAAATTATGGGATGCATCAAAAGAGGTATTGATTCTCATGACAAGGACATAGTTATGCCTCTATACAAATCACTGGGACGCCCACACAAACTATTGTGCACAATTTTGGGCCCTAGTTTACAAGAAGGACAAAACTGAACTAGAGAGTACAGAGAAGGGCGACCAAAATTATTAGGGGAGTTTTTGGACTGGAGAACGATAGATTGATAAACTTGGGGTTATTCAGTTTAGAAAAAACAGGGAGGCCTAATAACAATGTACAAATACATGAAGGGACAGCACAAACAGAAAAATATTACGGGTTATGAGTTCTAGATTTTGTTAAGGACAAGTTTATCCAGGGTTTTATACTGATTTCCAGATTGGAGTGAGGAAGGAATTTTTCCCCCCTGACATGGGGCAATTGGCATAAGCCTCATGGGTTTTTTTGCCTTCCTCTGGATCAACACTATAGGGTTATAGGTTGGACTTGATGGACCGGTGTCTTTATCCAACCTACTATGTAACTATGTAACATAGTGGCCCCTCCACACAGAATAATGTCATATAGTAGTCCCTGCACACAGTAAAATGTTCCATAGCAGCCCCTTCACAAAGTATTATGTTCCATTGCGACCCCTCTATACTGTATAAGGTCACATATTTGGGGTACACCACCAACAAACTACTATACTCTGGGGTCTGCCTTACTGGGGGCCCCGTGCATCCCATATCACGTTGTTGTCAGGAGAGAAGAAGGGGAAACAGAGGCGGCCATGAGCTGAAACGGGAATTCCTAAGTAAATAGGCCCCATTACCTGCTGGGGTTACTCCAGCAGGTAACAGCCTATTACAAAAAAAAATGCAGCAGGGGTCCACTGGGCCCTGTAGCAGTTGCTATGGTGGTAGTTACGCCACTGAGTCAATGGCTCACAACATCATGAATGTCTTTATTGATCCAGCCTTTTTACGTGACATGCTGTTTCCCTCTTTTGAAATATGAATGTTAAATGTAATTTTAACTGTTTTATATGTGTTATGGGATTTGAGATTTCTGGTTATTGAAGACAAAAATGATATTTTTACCCAAAATAATTTTATTGTCGCTGTTGCTTCTGATACAAAAACACAATTATGAAAAGTTTAACAAAATTATCATATGTGCCTAACAATGAACAGAACAAAAAATACAGCACACTGTTTGAAATGTAATATATCAATGCATCAGACCACATTGGACAGAAAGAAAAAAAAACATATTTTCCCTCTTCCAGAAATAACACTTTTGGCTCAACACAAGACTGGAAAAAAATGATTTTTACAATGAAATTATTTGTTGTAGCACCGTCTAGTAACATAGTAATTCACAACGTCTCGTATTTTCCAGAGCTAATGTCTTTTTCAAGTTTATGATTTTATTTAGGCAACAATACAGTATTCACACATATTAAAGAAAAGTGGCTGCCCTTGGGCGTTAGAAATAAGTAATAAAAAAACAAACAAAAACATGTATCAAAAAAAAAAAAAAAAAAAAAAAATATATATATATACTACAGGAATATGAACTTACAAAATGAGCAACAGTTAACAGTTGTGGTTATACATAAATATTTTTCTAAACAAAAAAAAAATTAAAAAAAGGATGTACAGTGCAGTAACCGAGCCATTCTTTGCATTGGATGGATGGATAAAGCACCATTTTGGGATGGATACAGCACAGTGTCAGGTAGTACTGTGTGTATTTCATACCATAATCTAAAGTAGCACCATCCTGTCTGTATTTTTCTCCCTCCTGTTTTTTTTTTCAAGCAGTCAAGTAGAAGGAAGAACCAAGATTGAGATACAAAGTTTCATCTTCTGCCATTTTGTAATGGTTGTCATATGCTTTTTAATGCATACTTGCTATAATTGGCACATTTCAAAGATTTTTGTCAGTTCTATTCAGGCATCTGTACTAACATAATACTATATTATGATCCTTAGGGTAAGTTTACATAGCATTTTTCAGGTACATTTTGGTGCATAAAACTCTTGTATTATGATATGAGATATGCATCAAATATGCCTGGAAAGCGCTTTCTATTGATTTTATTGAGAATAATGCATTGTTATTCATACAATCTATATTTTTACACAGATGAAAAAAAGAAAAGTTATGATACTTATTAAAAGCACACGGATTTCAGAAGATGATTTCTCTTAAATCAGCTTCATATTTTTTCAACCTATAAAATATGTTGTGTAAACATACCCTTATTTTGACCTCTGCAGCTTGAGGCTAGGAGACTACAGCAATATGAGCAATGGCGGTAATGCCTCTCTCAAAGGTTTGAACATGATTCTAAGATTTTCCCCCTATAAGAAAATGTGGTATCATGGAACACCTGGAAGTGTCAAGGTACCCTTCCCCTCAACTATTTTCAATATTTTTTTGTTTTATAAATAAAAATACAATGTTTCTAGCTCTTGATGTAATTTAATACCACAAATGATGGGATTTTAATAGCTTTTTTTAGATTCAAAAAATAAACATAGAAAACAAAGTGCAGCTTTCAGTCACCATCATATGAGCTAGTTTCAAACATTTAGCTGGTGATACATTAAATTATCTTAAATATTAATTTTAATATTTTCTTCTTACTTATGCAAAGTGAAATATAGTTTTGCTTGAAATATTATTTTCTAGCTTATGACTTTTGTTCACATTTTGCTTGGGTCCTAGTGGGACAATATCTGTACTCTAATATCCAGAATAACCTAAATTCTTTGAGGGGATACCTGAAAAAATCTGACATTATGGAGCAAAGTGAACTGTGGCAGAAAACCTAATTAAATTATACATATATCCTATAGGCCTCCATCATGTAATCATGTCAGATGGTTTACACACATGGTAAATAACAGTGACATTAAAATGGCAAAAGTACAAGTCAACAGTTCTTCTAAACAAAGAACAAATAACTGTAAAAAATATTAAGTTTGGATTTGCAGCAACCATATTTCTGTTATTATACCAACTACCTAGCCAATCATAAAATACCATAAGATTTATCTTCAAATACTATACATATGGTATTACAGTATGCTTATTCAAGATAAAATGGACCCTGCAACATTTCTGGTAAAACCACGACCATTGCTCTCATAAGGTACTAATTTTATTCTCCTGTCAACATTCTGGCCATAGAGTTGAAATAGGAGACAACTGAATTACACACGCTCCATCTTTGTGTACATCCTCTGGTTTCAATCTGGACATCCAATGCATCATATCCATTGTACTATTTTCTCACCCTGTCAACTTTAATTTTTAAATCTCACTCCCCGCCCAAATTTATACAACAAAAATACTATGAATAAAAAAATATTCCAAAATACATATACGGACGTTGTTCACTGCTGAAATCATATTCCACATTTCCCATCAATTTTTTGCCTTAGTGCTGAGGTTCTGACACAAAAGCTTGCTAATTAAAAACAAGACAGAAGAAGACTTTCTCTATAAATGTAAAGTTCGGATTTTGTGAAGGCCACATGAGGAGTGTTATGTTATTAATAAAGATGAATCTGAACTTTCATCTTGAGTTCTTGGCCTATTTCACCAATGAGGTAGTTGAAGTCCTTCTCATCCTCTAATTTCTGCAGTTCCTTCTTACGGTATAGGGGCATGCTGGCGATCTCCAAGTTATAGAAGCCTGGAACCACCTTCTTGCGTCCAAGGTAGAGAAAACTTAAGCCGTCCTTTTGGTGAATGCGGAAGAAGCCATCCTCATTGCCCTGAGAGATAATGTAGCGTACATGGTTCTCCAGTGGCACCAAGGCTGGCAGGAGTTCCATAATATGTTCTTTATTTATCAAGTCAGAAATGTTCAAGCTCATCTTAAGTGGAGCTTCTATGTCAACACTAGCCAGGCTGATATGATTCTGCAGCAAAACAAAAATGGATAGTTAAATTCTTCTAGAGATGCCTATATATAGACTTTGCGTTCTTGACTTCTTGCCTAGTCTACATCTTCTATATAAACTTGACAGGTTTAGTTATATTTAAAAGTGCTTTCCCACGAAACAAGTTATCCCCTAACCACAGAATAAGGGATAACTTCTGCAAGCTCATATGTTCACCGATCAGTAGAACAGGGAACTTTTGTCCTGTATTCTGAATGGAGCAGTGCTCAGACAGGAGCACTGGGGATAGCTTAGTGCTGTACTTGACAGATAAAACAAAGTTAAAGGGAATTTATCAGCAGGAAAACTAATGTCAATACCTTGCAGGGCTTCTTCTACACTTTCTAAAGATGCCTGCAGACAAATTATGACAAAGGGGAAGATGTCACTCAAGCAAAGGGGAGTGGGGCGTATCTAGGCAGCAATTGGGGGCAGTTCTTTACAGCAGAGAGTAAAGCCCAGCAGGAGACAAAATGTCCCTAAAGCCATTTTCAGCTAATTTGCATAAGAATAAAAATCCTGATTTTCATGACAATAAATCTGCAATGTAGAAATAAGAAAGGCATCTTTGGAAAGTGAGTGTAGAAGCCACCCTACAAGGTACTGCCATTAGTTTGATATTGACTTTGCAGAAAATAAGAATTTTGTTGTGCTGCTACCTGCAGTTGTAATATGCCCTATTAATTATGACATTCCTTATTTATGTATTTTATACATTTACTTTGTTTTTTTTCCAGCCAAAGTCAAGATGAGATGAGAGTGTCAGAACATGTAGGGGAAAGTCACATTGACAGGGGGCCTGCTAACATCTGAATGTCAGGTTAGCCATTCATTTTAATTAAAAATAACACAAGAATGGTACAATATAGAGTTTTAAGTAGAGATATTCCAGAATTAAAATTGAATGATGGTGAAATAGGTCAGGACTAGTCATTTTGTTTGTACAATTCTATATCATAGACTTTTTTTTTTTGAGAGTCAATATATTTTGTCCTTAAACTTCAAAAGATCTTCAACTTAATAGTATCTATTGTATTATAGTATACTACTTCCAACAATTTCTGGTGGAATTGATATTTTTTGCATTTAATTAAATAATCTTACACATAAACCAGATTTTATTTATTATTACCTCATGTCCAGACGTTTCATTAGCACTACGGCGCTGCCTTCCTCTTTTTGGATAACCATTGATCTTGCATTCATAACAGTTCTCTGGGGACAGGATGTTCTCCTCATCTTCTTCAATCGGAGCTGGGATATAACCACCTTTGCCAAATCCAAGGCCTGACACGCAATGTCTACAGTGGCAGAAAAATATAAATTAGATACAAATCCAGCTTATCTGGCTAAATGCTGTCAAAAGTAAAAACAATAAGTATATAAAGCAGCAACCTGTGACCTATTTCTCATTTCACTTTAGCCTCTAATAAAGATAAAAAACACACATAATCCTTTTTTGTTTGGTAGCAATTGCTCTGGGACTAAAGTAATATATGCACAGTGTAGTCATGCAATTTTCACTATTCTTAATATACACTACCACCTTCCTCCAAATGTAACCTCCCTTATTTCAGAAAAAAAACATGACATTTATAAGTCATGATAATAGCTTAACATTACTATGAGATATTTTATTAAACATATAAAGGTACCACTCAATTATTAAGCAATAATTTCTCACCCCTGGCCAGCTCGGAAATATCCTCCTGGACATCCACAAAGGTAACCACCGTCAGTATTGGAACAACCATAGCTACAAGGATTTCCACCAGAGCCTGAACATTCATCTACATCCTGACAGCCACCAAAAGAGGAGTCAAAATCAAAGCCTGAGGGGCAGATGCATTTGTAGCTTCCCAAAGTGTTATAACAAGAGGCAGAGCCACACGTTGACTGGCTGGAACACTCATTTTCATCTGACAGAAGAAAAGAACAGCATTAATAGAACAAAATATTTCCTAGTATCTCAAGTGTGTGGACCAGAAAAAGCGGTATAGACAATAGGGCCCCCGGCGGCAAAAACTGCTGCATTTTACATTACCTGCAAAGTGGATAGGATTCTGCCTAATTCCATCCACACAGTGCATAAAAAATCATGTTTTTATAAATCGCAGCATGTCAATTGTACCTATGGAAACACTGGCATTTTCCATATAGGTATAACAGAGGTAGAAAGTACGGAGGGGAAAACTCTGTGGACTTTCTTTGAAAAACACTGTGGAAAAAAGGAAGTGATGCGTTTCCACAGCGGTGATGCGTTTTTTGGCTGCGGCTCACTATATGGGGCCTTAGCCTAAAAGAGTTTCCTGATGAAGACAATACTTCTACTACAAATACAATGATGTTTGTGTACATGTAGCCCTTAGGAAATCCTTATAACAGCATGTGTTCTTGATGCTTTTTCAAAATCTTCCTCTAGCTACGGAAAATTCCTCCTTTAAATATATTAGTAGAATAACTTTGTTTTAGGAGGAAAAGTGATTAAAGTAATACATGGAGCAGGGGTAGGGAAATCAAAAAGAACTGGCAACTCTTCGCTGTGCCATCAAGAAAATACAGCCATTTAAAAGACCACTAAATCCAAACAAACAAAAAAAGAATAAATCATTTCGTACATGACACCTCACATATTTCTCCTGATTTTTGTTGATCTTCTTTTCTCTTATATCATAATTACAAAGAATGTAAAGAAATACTTAAATAAGAAAAGCAGTATATTCTTCTATATGGCAGCAGCCATTCCCCTTCCCTTTCCCGCTCTACTGCTAGAACATGTGAGCCAGGAATTTTAGGAGGAGAAGGTGGGGTTTAGGCTGCACAATTTTTGTCTGTACAGTGAGTGTGGCCATTTTGTTGAAAGGAATGCCCCTTGTAAATGACAGTATGAAATAGTTATGAACAGTAGTACCACTAGTATCAATAGTATCAGTGCCAACGGTAGTGTTTATACAGTGACACCAGCCGCCTGTACCTCAATAACTCATAGTGACAACAATACAGTATAACTCCAGAGGGAAAGTTTCCCAAACTGCTGAATGGCAAATATGTGTAGTTCTGCTTCGATAATTTGCTTTCCTATATCCCTGCAATATTATGCATGTTTAGCTTTCAGGAGCTTTGGAAAACTGAGTAACAATGGGTAGGTATTCTGAATACCAGACTTCATCATTGACCTGATACTATGTTTATGTACTAAATAATATGGCATACCATGCCAGATTTGCTTTTCAGAGTCCCAGAAAAGCTGGGCAGCATACTAGGTATTGCTGTAATAAGGACTGCAGAATAATAAATTAATTAATATTGTATAAAATAAATCTCCTTGATCCAGAGCTTCCCAGATTTGCCATTCAGACTTCCCGGAAATGGGGTAACATGTAAAGCTGGGTAGCATGCGGAGCTGTCATAAGGAATTTGAATAATATACAGTATATACCTAAATAAATCTACCTCCTTTTGCTACAATCCTACCATAGCTTGCCAGGATTTCCGTTTCAGGACTCAGAGAAACATGGGTAAAATATTATGTAATGCACTAATAAGGACTGCTAAATACTAAATATACCAAAATAAATGCCCTGCTTGCTCCCAAATTGTGCCAAAGCTTGTTAGATTTGCATTTCAGGGACTTGGGACAGCTGGGTAGCAAACCAGATAATGCCGTATTAGGAACTGCTAAGAACTAAATAAACCTAAGTAAGGCTAAGGCCCCATCTTGCGTTTTTTGTTGCGTTGTTTTTGAGCCAAAGTTAAGAGTGACTTGAAAAGGAATGGAAAATAAAAGGGAAGCGCTTAGGCATTTCCCTTCTATTAAATCCACTTCTGACTTTGGCTCAAAAAAACGCAGCAAAATCTACAATAAAAGACGCTGTGTTTCCACACCGTGGGGCCTGAGCCCAAATCATCCCCCTTGCTCAGTAATTATTCTGTAACTTGACAGATGTATCAAGTTTAGGGTCCCAATGCTGTAATACAGACTGTTGCTGAAGTCAAATCAACTTATATAAACCTCTTTCTAAGTTATGACACAGCTAGCTAGTTTTGCCTTTTAGAAATCTGGGAAAGCTGTGTGTAATTCATGCTCTGCAGCTACACTGTCTTCTTTACACTTAATGGCACTCCCATTACATCATTAGACTGAATGACCGCTATGCTCTGCCCCCTTTGTGTAAAGTCTCACCCCTCACAAACTTCCTGTGATGTCATGCTAGTGCTAAAGCTAATGCTAGTCTCCAGTCAGTAATAAGGGTATGTTCACATCTGCTCTCGGTGAGCGCTCAGGGATTGAAAACAGGACTTATCTCTCTGCATTTTTCGGGCAGAAACCACTTTTTAAGCGGATTAGGTTTCCGTTTCTCAGGTCCACTTGGGAAAGCCTGATGTAAAACCTAGCGTAAAAGGCAAGAAACACTGTCTGTTCCATTCATGTCTAGAAAATGTATGCTAAATAGCTCAGAGTTGCAGTTAAGCAGTTAATCCTGCAGGCATAGCTAGAGATGAACTATATCATACTATATCATTTGATAGTATCTACTTAATGGACTATATCATACTATATCATTTTATCTCTCTACTTAATGGACTTTACACTATGAAGAAATGAAGAAACAAAGACTTGGAATTGGACCTTTGTGATACTTTTTTTTTTTGTTTTTATCTGTCTTTTTGTCCTGCTGAAATGGAGACTCTTGTGTCTGCAGGCATTTCTTTTGTCTACACAAGAGAGAAATTACTGCAGCTTAGAGTCACAACAACAGGGCTGCATACCATTTGCCCACCCATCCCCCAAGAACTCTGGAGAAAGAAAAAGCGGGGGAGGGGCTGCAGAGCAGGAACTCTTCAGAGGATTAAAAAGAGGCGTTACCGACCAACTGTTCCCTCCATCATTATGGGCAATGTGAGATCTCTTGCAAACAAGATGGATGAACTAACAGCGCTCACCAGGCATCATCAGGAGTTTCGGGTGTGCAGCATGATGCTACTTACAGAGACTTGGCTCACTAAAGTTACTCCTGACTCTCTGGTCTCCTTGGATGGTTTTAAACTCCTTCGGGCAGACAGGATAAGGGAGAGCGGTAAGAGGAAAGGAGGGGGGCTAGCAATGTTTGTGAATAATAGATGGTGCAATCCTAGGCACATTGTGATTAAGGAGCAAACTTGCTGTAAGGACATTGAACTATTAGCTGTGAGCATGAGACCTTTCTATCTACCAAGGGAACTATCACATGTCATCGTGATAGCTGCATATGTCCCCCCCTCTGCGAAAGCTGACGCTGCCTGCGAGGTCCTACAAGCCACGCTGAGCCAGTTACAGTCTCAGCAGCCCCAGGCCCTCCTTCTTGTGTCTGGCGATTTCAACCACGCCTCTCCATCATCCACACTTCCCAGTTTCACACAGTATGTAACCTGCCACACAAGAGACAACAAAACACTGGACTTGTTCTTTGCCAACGTGAGGGAGGCATATAGCTCATCAGCCCTACCGCCCCTGGGAAGATCAGATCACAACCTAGTACATCTCCGACCTGTGTACAAGCCACTTGTACGTAGAGAACCAGCTGTCACCCGCACAGTGAGGATATGGTCCGAGGATAGTGATGAGGCTCTGAGGGATTGTTTTGACACAACCGCATGGGAAGTTTTGCAGGATTCGTATGGAGAAGATATAGAAGGACTCACACACTGCATAACGGACTACATTAATTTTTGTGTGGACAACACAGTACCCACAAAAGTGGTGAGGTGCTTCTCCAACAACAAACCATGGATTAACTCTGATATAAAAACACTACTTAAGGAGAAAAAGATGGCATTCAGGACAAGAGATAAGGAGGGGTTGAGGGAAGTACAAAAGGAGCTGAGGCATCTAATCAGGCAAGGAAAATCCAGTTATAAGGAAAAAATGGAAAAGCAAATGGAAAGAAAAGACATAAGGGGGGTCTGGGAGGGGCTTAAGTCAATTTTGGGTCATAAATAGTCGGTCTGCCAGATTGAGGCAGATGTTAACTGGCTTAATGAACTAAACCTATTCTTCAACAGATTTGATCACACACCAGCTCCTCCCACCCCAGCATGTCCTTCAGCTCCCCTCACCACAATGACTTCACCCCATTCACCCCATGTAGCTACTTCCCAACAGACCAGTAAATCCAGAAATCTGTCTTTATCTGACCACAGTCTGAGCTTCACACGGGCCCAGGTGAGGAAGGAGATGAAAAAGATCAAGGCGAGGAAAGCCGCAGGGCCAGATGACATCAGTGCAAGGCTAATTAAGACTTGTGGGGACCAGCTGTGTGATATAATTACATATATGTATAATATGAGCCTGAGGCAGGAAATAGTCCCTGAATTATGGAAATCTTCTTGTGTGGTACCAGTTCCAAAGAAACCTCACCCTATGGACCTCAACGACTACAGACCTGTAGCACTGACATCCCACTTGATGAAGATCTTAGAGAGATTGGTTCTCACACATCTTCGCCCTCTAGTGAGCCCCGCTATGGACCCTCTCCAGTTTGCTTATCGACCGGGCATTGGGGTAGATGATGCCATCATCCACCTTCTGCACAGGGCTCTGTCTCACCTGGAAAAACCAGGGAACACGGTGAGAATAATGTTCTTTGATTTCTCCAGTGCTTTTAACACCATACAGCCCAGGTTACTGAGAGACAAGCTGGGCCTTGCTGGAGTGGACCACCACCTCTCCAACTGGATCCTAGACTACCTCACAAATCGACCTCAATACGTGAGAGCCCAAGTCTGTGTGTCAGGTACCGTGATCTGTAATACGGGGGGCACCTCAGGGTACGGTTCTTGCCCCTTTCCTCTTCACACTGTACACTGCTGATTTTAGGTGCAACTCATCCAGCTGCTACCTACAGAAGTATTCTGACGACTCTGCAATAGTAGGTCTCATCACAGATGATGATGACAGGGAGTACAGAGAACTGAACCAGGATTTTGTGGACTGGTGCCACCAGAACCACCTGAAGATTAAAGCGGGGAAGACCAAGGAGATGGTGGTGGACTTCCGTAAAGGCAGATGCCCTCCAAAACCAGTGGACATCCTGGGGACGGGCATCGAGATTGTGAACACCTATAAGTACCTGGGTCTGCTCCTTAACAATAAGCTGGACTGGGCAGATCATATGGAGGCCCTGTACAGGAAGGGCCACAGCAGGCTCTACCTGCTTAGGAAGCTGAGAGCCTTTGGAATCCGGGGGGCACTTCTTAGGACTTTCTTCAACTCGGTAGTGGTATCAGCCATCTTCTTTGGAGTGGCCTGCTGGGGGAGCAGTATATCAACCAGGGACAGAAATAAACTTGACAAGATGATTAGAAGGGCCAGCTCTGTCCTGGGGAGCCCACTGGACCCAGTGCAGGTGGTGGGTGACAGAAGGATACTGTCCGTGGTGAGCTCCATGCAGAAGAAGAAGTCCCATCCCATGCATGAGACTGTGATCGCGCTGAGCAGTACCATCAGTGACCGACTGCTCCACCCTAGGTGTGAGAAGGAGCGCTATCGGAAGTCTTTCCTCCCCACCGCGGTTAGGCTGTACAACCAACACCGACCTAAGCGGAGATCATTACACACAGAGAACTGAAATATCTCTCTGCCTGTTAAATCCCCCCCCCCCACGTCCTAACTGTCTGTCTGCTATTAATGTAATGCCTCTCACCTTGGAACATTCCTGTACATGTTGTATTTGTATTTGTATCTGCTTATCTTATCTTATCTTTGCTGCTGTAACACACTGAATTTCCCCACTGTGGGACTATTAAAGGACTATTATTATTATTATTATTATAATTTTGTTTTCACTCTTGGTTTTCAAGGTTTATTGTCACTATAAAGCAGCGACAGGGACATTAGAAGGTCACCACAGTCTTGTCACCCAGCCTTATAAAACCTAACAAGCTCTGTAATCTGTTAACTGACTTGCCCACATCTTCCCTGCCTTGGTCTTTTTTCACTTAAGCAAGTAAAAGGAGGAATTATAGCAAAAGCTACAGATTATGGAGTTGCTATAAATGCAATTGTCTAACATATAAGTAAGAGATCCAGGTTTTAATTAATTGAAATATATAAAACTGATATCCATCCATCTAATTTTTTGATATTTCTTTCCACTACCTACCTACACACTGATTCCACTGGTAATGTTGCACATAGCCCTGTGGGCAGCCACAGCGATATCCACCGAGGACATTTTGACAGCCATGTTGACAGCGATGATTGCCATCACACTCATCAACATCTACAAAATAAAAATAAAGTGTGATCTTATTCTGCACTTGTTATAAAAGAGAACATTTTCCAATACTAATATTATATTTGTAATTTATTAAATAATCAACTATAAGCAGCATCAAAAATTAAGAGTATTACATTGTAATCATAAAAGAAGGTAAGAAACTTCTCTTTAACTAAACAGGTATTAGAACAGTGTCACTGAAAAAGCATATACAGGAATATTTGAATTACGAATGTATTGAATTATATTGTACTGTTTGTATTTCAGATCTATAAATACAAATATATATGATCAGCAGTTACTCTTTGTTCTGTGAAATATAAAACAGAGCCTAAGCGGTGGAATCCACTTTCCCCCACTATGATCCTATAAAGAATACTAACCTTCACAGTTGCTTCCTGTGTTATCCAATGAGAAGCCTTTCTGGCAATCACAAGTGAAGCTGCCAGGGTTGTTTTGGCAGACACCACGAGCTCCACACAAAGATGGCTGAGCACTGCACTCATTGTTATCTGTGGATAGAAAGCATGTTCTTAGTTATATCTTATACATTTGCTGCATAAATACATGTATAGAAAATTATTACAGTTTTAGTATAATTCCATTTTAAAGTAACATTATTTACTATATTATAACGGTGTTTAAGATTAACATCCCATACTACACTGTGTTCCAAATTATTATGCAAAAAGTGTTTAGGAGTGATAAGGTAAGAATTTTTTTTGTTTGTCAGTTAAACTCATTGATGGTGATGTGTGTCAGGGCTCTTTATATCACTGAAAGCAATTGCAGACACCTGTACTAATTAGTTTGGCAGGTGTGTCCAATTAAAGGCAAGACTACTTAAGAAGGCTGTCCCACATTATTAAGCAGCCTACATTTTCAGCCAAAATGGGAAAGAAAAAGGATGTGTCGGCTGCTGAGAAGCAACAAATTGTGGAGTGTTTAGGTCAAGGCATGACTACAATCAACATTGCCAAGACACTTCATCGTGATCATCGCACAATCAAGAAGTATGTAGCTGATTCACAGCACACACGTGTGCGTGCTGATAAGGGAAAATTGAGGACTCTTTCCAACAGACAATTACGTCAGGTTAAAAGAGCAGCTTCAAAAATGCCTTGTCATAGCAGCAGACAAGTTTTTGAAGCTGCTGGTGCCTCCAACTTCCCCCGAACAACAAGATGCAGGGTCCTTCAGAGGTTTGCAGCTGTGCATAAGCCATCCTGTCGACCTCCTCTATCCACTGCACACAAGCAGAAACGGCTCCAGTGGGCCAAACAATACATGAAGACTGACTTCAAAACTGTTTTGTTCACCGATGAGTGCCATGCAACGCTCGATGGTCCAGATGGATGGAGTGGAGGATGGCTTGTTGATGGACACCCCATGCAAACACAGGTACGGCGCCAACAAGGAGGAGGTGGAGTAATGTTTTGGGCTGGAATCATGGGGAGAGAGATTGTCGGCCCCTTTAGGATCCCTGAAGGGGTAAAGATGAACTCCATAATGTATGTGGAGTTTCTCAAACAGCACTTCCTGCCAAGGTTCAAGAAGAAGAACCATGCATTCCGCAGAAAGATCATTTTCATGCATGATAATGCACCGTCTCATGCTGCAAATAACACATCTGCATCTCTGGCTGCTATGGGCATAAAAGGGGACAAACTTATGGTGTGGCCCCCATGCTCCCCTGACCTCAACCCCACTGAGAACCTCTGGAGCATCATCAAAAGGAGTGTCTATGATGGCGGGAGGCAGTTCACATCTAAGCAACAGCTCTGGGAGGGTATTCTGTCCTCATGCAAAACAATTGAAGCAGAAACCATCCAAAAACTGACAAATTCAATGGACGAGAGAGTTCAGAAGCTTCTTTCGAACAAGGGGTCCTATGTACAAATGTAACATCACCTCGAATAAAGTTTTGGCTTGAAAACTGTTTGATTTCAGTTTGTAATAACCTGCTAATGCTTATAATTTCACAATGACCATTTTTTTGTTCTTAATAAAAATGAAAGGTTGCAAATTCTGCTGTGCATAATAATTTAAAACATGCATTTTGAGTGTTTATTTTTTTTTTTTAAATATACTGTTATCATAGGCAGTTTGTTCAAAAACCTTTCAATTATACTCGAATAGTTGATGACTGGAAAATTACAATGACTGCAATTCATATAGGTAATTTTGGAAAATATGAGAAAATATTATTTGCATAATAATTTGGAACACAGTGTATACATTATATTTTTATTCAGCCACTCCACCAGTAGTAACTATTTTCTATTATTTTTATGCAATTCTCTACAATACACAGCATAAAAATTAATCTTACCAATGCATGAAGACTGGTGCTGGGTAAATCCAGGAGGGCACTTGCAGTTAAAGCTTCCAATAGTGTTAACACATAGGAACTGGCAGTTGTGCTGTTTGGTTGAACATTCATCCAAGTCTGTAAAGTTATAACAACTTATTATATTTACTGTTTATCCATGTATCCTATTAAATCTCAAGCAGTGTTTGTTTTTTACTGTTTCCATAAAATATCTACTCTAAAAGTCATCTTTGATTAAACTATACCTACATTAACCTGTCCAAAGAAGCCAGGTTATACATTGTTCAGTCAGAGACTCCTTGCATTTCCTAGGCTACAATGAAAGTACATGATATGGCCCACTGCTGCAGTTGTGTCTTTCCATGACTGATGTGCTAGCCTTGACAACTGTGTTAACATGAGCTTAGAATATGCATTCTATAACAATTATTTTGCATCAACCATCATGTTGGAGTTGAAAAACCCTAGATAAATAGGAAGCAGTTTTACATTACCTTTACATGTCTTGCCATCTTCTTGTAGAATGTATCCTCTAGGACATGAACACTGGTAACTACCCTCCGTATTCTTACATATAAAGTTGCAGGGTTTGGGAGATTGGGAACATTCATCCAAATCTGCAAAGAAAGGCCAAAAAATTACATGAGACGTATGTATACTATACAGGCAGGGCCGGTGTCAGCACCCGGCATACCCGGGCAAGTGCCGGGGCCCCAAGCTCCTGAGGGGGCCCACTGAGCTGCTATTTTTTTTTTTTTTTATTTAAATAGGCCATTACCTGCTGGAGTGACCCCAGCAAGTAACGGGACCTATTTACTTAACGACCGTGGCGTAACGATCGGCGGGGTACGGAGCCCGTGGCCAGCTGGAGATGATAGCGGTCAGGGAAAACCTGGTTCCCTGACCGCTATACATACTGTAAATGAAAAGGGGCCCTGGCATGTCGCCGATCCCCTTTTAATAGATGCTAGCCCATGGGAAGTGACTTAAAATAATAAATAGTTTTACTCACCTTTTCTGGGCTCTGCATCCTTTATGGGGCCGTTCCGTCACGTCACTGAAGCCTGTGATTAGGCCCCAGCGGTCACATGGTACGCAGCGGCGTGATAACATCAGTGCACCCCCAAGTGACCGTGGAGGACCAATCACAGACTTCAGCAGGGATGTCTGAAGAGGCCGAAGATCCTGAAGACAGCCGGACCGAGCCAGGATGCCCAGGTAAGGTAAGGCAAGGTGAGTATGATTGTTTGCTATTTTTATTCAACTTCCCTGGGTCTCCGATTATTATACTCTTGGGTCTGAGAAGACCCCAGAGTATAATAATAGCACCGGAGCAGAGGGGAGCTGTTGGGAGCATATAATACTGTGTGGGTGCCACTGTGGAGCATATAGTACTGGGTGGGGGCCACTGTGGAGCATATAATTATGTGTGGGGGCCACTGTGGAGGATATAATACTGGGTGGGGGCCAGTGAGGAGCATATAATACTGGGTGAGGGCCACTGTTGCGCATATAATACTGTGTGGGGGCCACTGTGGAGTGCATAATACTGTGTGGAGGCCACTGTGGAGCTTATAATATAGTGTGGGGGCCACTGTGGAGCTTATAATACTGTGCGGGGGCCACTGTGGAGCGTATAATACTGTGTGGGGGCCCTTCACTATTCACATCACACGTCATCTGTTTTATAGCAGCCATACACTATTATTACAGGCTATAATAACATTGTTTGGTGATTATAAAACTGATGCTGTGCAATGTAAATAGGTAAGGAGTCACAGAGGACACCGATGAGTTGAAGCCAATGATGAAGTAGGGAGCCGTCCGTTCCCTGTTTCACCACCCGGCCACTGTCTTTGCTCCCGGTGTCCTGGGAGCAGGGGGCGCGATGTAGTGACGTCACTTATATCGCGCCTGTAACTCCTTAAAGACTTCAAAACCAGAGAGAGGAGTACAGTGCCTTGTGAAAGTATTCGGCCCCCTTGAACTTTTCAACCTTTTGCCACATTTCAGGCTTCAAACATAAGGATATAAAATTTTAATTTTTTGGTGAAGAATCAACAACAAGTGGGACACAATTGTGAAGTGGAACGAAATTTATTGGTTATTTTAAACTTTTGTAAAAAATAAAAAACTGAAAAGTGGGGCGTGCAATATTATTCAGCCCCTTTACATTCAGTGCAGCAAACTCACTCCAGAAGTTCAGTGACGATCTCTGAATGATCCAATGTTGTCCTAAATGACTGATGATGATAAATATAATCCACCTGTGTGTAATCAAGTCTCCGTATAAATGCACCTGCTCTGTGATAGTCTCAGGGTTCTGTTTAAAGCGCAGAGAGAATCATGAAGACCAAGGAACACACCAGGCAAGTCCGTGATACTGTTGTGGAGAAGTTTAAAGCTGGATTTGGATACAAAAAGATTTCCCAAACTTTAAACATCCCAAGGAGCACTGTGCAAGCGATCATATTGAAATGGAAGGAGTATCAGACCACTGCAAATCTACCAATACCCGGCCGTCCTTCTAAACTTTCATCTCAAACAAGGAGAAGACTGATCAGAGATGCAGCCAAGAGGCCCATGATCACTCTGGATGAACTGCAGAGATCTACAGCTGAGGTGGGAGAGTCTGTCCATAGAACAACAATCAGTCGTACACTGCACAAATCTGGCCTTTATGGAAAGAGTGGCAAGAAGAAAGCCATTTCTCAAAGATGCCCATAAAAAGTCTTGTTTAAAGTTTGCCACAAGCCACCTGGGAGACTCACCAAACATATGGAAGAAGGTGCTCTGGTCAGATGAAACCAAAAACGAACTTTTTGGCCACAATGCAAAACGATATGTTTGGCGTTAAAGTAGCACAGCTCATCACCCTGAACACACCATCCCCACTGTCAAACATGGTGGTGGCAGCATCATGGTTTGGGCCTGCTTTTCTTCAGCAGGGACAGGGAAGATGGTTAAAATTGATGGGAAGATGGATGGAGCCAAATACAGGACCATTCTGGAAGAAAACCTGTTGCAGTCTGCAAAAGACCCGAGACTGGGACGGAGATTTATCTTCCAACAAGACAATGATCCCAAACATAAAGCAAAATCTACAATGGAATGGTTCACAAATAAACGTATCCAGGTGTTAGAATGGCCAAGTCAAAGTCCAGACCTGAATCCAATCGAGAATCTGTGGAAAGAGCTGAAAACTGCTGGTCACAAATGCTCTCCATCCAACCTCACTGAGCTCGAGCTGTTTTCCAAGGAAGAATGGGCAAGAATTTCAGTCTCTCGATGTGCAAAACTGATAGAGACATACCCCAAGTGACTTGCAGCTGTAATCGCAGCAAAAGGTGGTGCTACAAAGTATTAATTTAAGGGGGCCAAATAATTTGGCATGCCCCACTTTTCAGTTTTTTATTTTTTACAAAAGTTTAAAATATCCAACAAATTTTATTCCACTTCACGATTGTGTCCCACTTGTTGTTGATTCTTCACCAAAAAATTAAAATTTTATATCCTTATGTTTGAAGCCTGAAATGTGGCAAAAGGTTGAAAAGTTCAAGGGGGCCGAATACTTTTGCAAGGCACTGTAAATGGGCGAATGAGGAAAGGTGAGTATTAAGTTTAGTTTTTTTCTTTGATATATACAGTTGGGTTTATGATACTGTGGGGGCAATCTGAGGGATGGGGGGACATGATACTGTGGGGGAACCTGAGGGATAGTGGGGACATGATACTGTGGGGGAAACCTGAGGGGTGGGGGGACATGATACTGTGGGAGCAACCGGGGGGGACATGACACTGTGGGAGCAACCTCAGGGGAACATGAAACTGTGGGGGACAACCTGAGGGGGACATGATAATGTGGGGGCAGCCTGGTGGATGGGTGGACATGATACTGTGGGGGCAACCTGAGGGGGACATAACATTGTGGGGGGAAACTTGGGGGGACTCATGACACTGTGGGGGCAACCAGGGGGTGGGGGACATGAATCTGGGGGGGGTAACCTGGAGGGGGACATGAAAATGTTGGGGCAACCTGGAAGGGGACATTATGAGGGGCATTATATCTGAAAAGATCCCCGAGTATAATAATAGTTTGCAAGGACCACCCTAGGGGCCACTATGGGACATTACACTGTGTGAAGGGGCCACTGTAGGACATTATACCTTGCAAAGGGGCCGCTATGGGACTTTATGCCATGTGGAGGGGCCGCTATGGGACATTATACCTTCTGAAGGGACCGCTATGGGACATTATGCCGTGTGAAGGGGCTTCTATTGGACATTATACCTTGTGAAGGGGCCGCTATGGAACATTATGCCGTGTGGAAGGGCCGCTATGGGACTTTATGCCGTGTGGAGGGGCCACTATGGGACTTTATGCTGTGTTAAGGGGCCACTGTGGGACATTATAGTGTGTTTAAATGGGGTGTTATACTGTGTGGAGGCCAGGAAAGTGGACCCAAGTCAAAAGTATGCTATGGGTTCAGTCTTTGATAGTTATGTCCCTGTATATATTTATTATACCCTGTCTGTGTATATGTTACCGTTAAAGTGTGAAATCAGTGAATGTGCACATTACACAGTGGAATCTGGCTCTGATTTTGCAGCGGATTTTGCCCCCAAATCAGCAGCAGATTATTCCCTCATTTTGCCTCTCATTGAAAACAATTAGTGAAGGACGCTGAAAAAAAAAAAAGTGTCCTGCTGGATCTTGCCGCGGATTCTGCAGCTGATTCAGAGGCCATGGCTTGAGACTCCTCACTGATTAGACCCATTTATTTGGGCCTAATCAGCGGTGAATAGCCGCAAGGGCATGATGATGCTCTGCATCCACCACCGTGAGCCGGGGCAGAAAATAAAGAGGAATTCAGGGCAGATGTCTGCCTAACATTCCTCTTTACTTTCTGAAGTCAGAACAGGTTCTATCTACTTGTATGGAATGGATTGTATAACACTCCACTGCCTCAGCAAAAAAAACACCCAATTTTGGTAGTTTTTTTGCTGCGGTGCGCATAGGTTGCTCCAAAAGGGGCCCACTGAGGCTCTGTCACCCAAGGGCCCACACAAACCTGTAGCCGGCCCTGTATACAGGTGTTCCTTACTTTGTTTCTACAAATGCAGTATAGTAATTTTTCTTACTACAATGGAAATATGTCTTACCAACACATGTGGTCCCTGTGAAGTCTGTTGTATAGCCCAAATTGCAGTGACAGCGGAAAGAGCCAATAGTGTTTATACACTGGCCATTTTTGCATAGGTTGGGTAGAACTTTGCATTCATCAATATCTAAGGGAAAAAAAGGAAAAATTAACATGAAATGTCATAATCAAACGGTCTATAATTGTCAATTAGTTTTCAAATGTCACAGTTTCTACCTCTTCCATCAGTGGTGAAACCTGGACCATGTGGGCACATCTTTTTGTAAGCTGTCGTTCCAGGAAGGGGACACAATTCACACTGGTTGCCCCAGCCTCGACCTCCATTACAGCAGCACTCAGATTTGGTAACCATGTTCCGATTAGTAGATGACAGCTGGCACATTGTCTGTAGAACTTCAGTGAAACAAGATCCTTGACGGGTGTCTGAAGATGAAAATGAACCATTATTTATCTGCAATAACATCATTGTGAGCTGGAAAATTAGAACGTATATACAAGTGCATAATTTTGCAAGCATGGATATGGCTATGAACGTTTTATTGATGACGATAAACAAAATCTGCTGCAAAATATGCAAAGTAATATGTGCTACTGAAAATCCATGATAAAGTTTAAAAACAGCCTAATATGTAATAATATAGCATTCTTAATATTAATAATGATTATTATTCTTACTCACCAATACATTCTGTTCCAGAGGCACTGACCTGGAACCCGTCATTACAGTCACATCTGTAACTTCCAATGGTATTCACACAGCGTCCATTGGAGCAAATACCAGGCTTCGTGCGACATTCATTTTCATCTAGTTTGATACATGTTTGCAGAAATATTATTTAATAAACATTTGTATGAAAGAAGAATAAACATATGACTTGGCATTACTTCATATGGATAACATGAATAAGGAAGTAAAAAACACCATAAAATAAATATTAAACTCATTATCAGGATGTCAACAAGTATATCAACAAAGTCTAGAAAGAATAAATACTGTAATCACAGTCATTTTTATGCACATATACATGTTAAGTGGTAGACACACCTCACAGCTCAATGTAAAATTGCTTAAAAGCTAGGACTCACCCATGCATCCTTCACCATCAGGGCGCCGCTGCATGCCAGGTGGGCAAATACACATAAATGTGCCAATGAGGTTCTTGCACATCATGCCTTTGGATTCACAATCATGTAGACCTTCTGCACATTCATCCAAATCTGCAAAGCACATGTATTTCTTTAGTCTAGACTAAACAAGAAGCTAACAGTGCCCACAAATGAATTTATTCTTGGAAACCATATTAACAAGTTTTCACCTGAATGTGCAGTTTATGATTTAGTATCTCTACTGTGCGTTTGTGTAGGACATTGTAAAAAAAAAAAGGGAAAAAAAAGCTTGATGATGATGAAATCTGTAAACTAAAGGTGCTGTCTACTTTGGAAATTCCTTTTCAGGGTCCTCTGACAAGCTGATCACTGGGTGTCTTGCTGCAGGGATCACCATCACTCATTTGTTTAGGGGAACATATCAGCAAGCGTACAATTTCTCTACAGCACCAAACAATGGAAATGAAGCATTACACTGTGCCCATTAAAATAAATAGCCTAAATATGTTAGGCCATCCACACTGAGATTCTCTACTGTAGCTTATGCATGGGGAGTTCTCTTCTGTTACCTAAGACGTGATTTAATAGCATATTTATTTTTCCCAGACATCTGTAATTACTACAAACTTCGTAACTGCAGATAACACAGAATGTCCCGGGCAAATGAACAAAAATAAAATGTGGTGCAAATGTTAGTCAAGACATTGTAATACCTTTGCACATTCGACGATCCTCTCTTAGAGTATAGCCAGAAGGACATGTGCATTCATATGATCCATATGTGTTTATACAACGGAAAGCACATAGCAAAGGGTTTGTGCACTCATTGATATCTGAAAAACAGTTAAAAAATAAATAAATAACTTATGTTGGTAGATAATATAATATATGTAAGTGTCATTTGTAAATCCCATTTATCTATTTCCAGTTCTCATGATTTCATGAACAGCGTAATCTCCAGAGAATTTTGCTAACACCATTAGCTGTAGTTTGTAAATCTGAATAGTTCCTTTCCTTTATTTAGTTCTGTCTCAAATGTTCTGTGCTAATAGTCTTAATACTGTAGTTTTGTTACTGTCACCTTCACAGGTCATCATAGGTCCAGGCTCAAAGCCTTCATCACAGGCACATTCAAATCCTCCAACCACATTAGTACATGTTCCATTGCCGCAAGGGTTTCCGATTGAGCACTCATCCGTGTCTGCAAAATAAGTTAAATAGACATTACTCTTTCATTTATATGTGCTGATTCTCACAAGGTTGGAGTCTGGAGACCTAACATCTCCAAAAGTGGTTTAGGAACAATGGCATCACCAGACTAATTCAATTTAGTCCAATTTTTTGTTTCAGTGAAAGCAAAATACATAAGATTCCCCTGTTTAGTTATTTCTCACCAAAACTGCTCTTTAAGGGGTTGTTTCATTAGGACAACTCCTGTTCATATACCCCATCAGGACAGAAAGAGGTTACAGTAAGGGTCTCCTGTTCGGTATTCCACAATATGAGCCACACCAGTTAGCTGCTCATTTAAATTTGAATGGCTGGCATCTTATGCACCTTAATATCACATTAATGGCAATGGGATAGAGAAGCCAGAACTGTAGGAATCGGCTATAGTACTTCCATTTTAAAGGTATTATCTATGTGAGACAACTCTTTTGAGAGAGGTAAATAAAGCAAGATATGGAAATCACTACATGCAATCTTTGTCTTAGGATCTGCACAAGTATATCAGGATGGTCATTTCAACAAATTGCGTGCCATCTAGGCCATTCGTAGTTAGCTATTAAGATGTTTTGGGAGCAGTGTTTACGTGAGGTCATGCACATACAGGAACAGGTTCCAGAAGGCCCAGCCACACCACTGGTTCAGAGAACTGTTTGATATACCAACAAGCATGAGCAGCTCCCACAGTTTCCTAGTCCGCCAGCCAGACACAGATGGCATCTTCATCACACAACCCTGTCTCTGCCCAGGCCATTTGCAGACACTTAGCGGAAGGAAATTTGATATCATGTTGCCCATTTTGTGTCCTTCCATTGACAGCTAGTCACCATCACCTTCATTTGCAGTAGTGTTGTGAATGCGACTAATCATGGTTCTGTTTGTTTGACAATGGTCAGGTCTGAGTATGAAGACCTTGTGTAGAGCGCTTCAATCCTGCCTTTGCTGTGGAGCGATACACTGGCTCAACTGCTGGTGTGATAATATGGGGAACCATTGCATATGACCATTGGTCACTCCTAGTAGTGATACGAGGGATACTAACAGCTCAGCAATATGTGCACGACATCCCCACATGTGTTGCTTGTCATGGCAGGGTTTCCGACTGCCATTTTTCTCCAGGACAATACTTGCCCACAAACTTCTTTGCCACATTTCTCACAAATTGAGCATTTATGGAACCAGCTCTTCAGTAACCTAGCAATGTGCAGGATCTACAGGCCCAGCTGCAACATCTGTGGGCAAAGGATACCATATGTCTCCATACCCAACTGTATCTCAATTCTATCCAGGCTAGAAGCAGCACAACAGGGTACATGAGTCTCCTTTCAATTTTACAGTTTTCCTTTTGTACTAATATTGTACTTTTTTTATCACTGACCTATTTATTAATTAATGCAATCTTATCAAATTTGGACCTCTGAACAATGACACTATTCATAGACCTGCTACAAGAATCAGACTTATCAGGCTTCTTTTGGCCTTGCTCATTCCTAAACTACTCATTCTGAATTCACTTGAGAAAAAAGGTGAACTGTTAGCTCTGTGAGGGATCAGATTACATGCTGTTTACTGAACACTATGGAGAGAGGAGGAGAAGGTGGGCCAGGATCTCCTCTTTTATGTCTGTAGCATATGGGAGACATCATAGCAACTAATTTCCACCCACTATTTTAGAGAAAGCTGACAATTAGCGAAGGAACCTGCAGTGGGGAAAACTGGTGAAAATGTCATAAACAAGTCATATCATGACATAAAATAGTGCTATTTCTTGAACACACACCAAAGCTTATTCTGAAAAAAATCACAGAAACATCAGGTACTATTTAAGTCCCTAAGTGCGCATATACACAGGAGCATTTAGATATGCCACCTCTGCCTAGTCAAGTTTCCACATTCACACAATTCAAATGGTTTTGGTAAAGCATAAAATAAAGGTCTGCATAGTGTGTGGAACTTTTGTGCAAGCTTTTGTAGCAGGGCTACTGTATGTTCATAAATTTATATGCTTATCAATGTACTTACCTACGCAGTTGACTCCTGTGAAATCAAGGTTATAACCAAATGGGCATTCACAGCGGAAGGAGCTATCGGTATTAATACAAATCCCATTGATACAAATTCCAGGACTTTCAGCACATTCATTGACATCTAAACAAAAAGACAGAAGAAAAGATTCATAATTGATATATTTTACAATACAATAAAATACAGAACAACAAACCCAAGACAGTGTACAATTACATATTTTATTTTCAATAGATTTTTCCCTATGTTTTTATGTTCCATCATCTTTACAAAAAAACCCAAAAAACTTTAGGCCAGGTCATCATATTGGTGCGGGGGTCTGACACTCGAAACCCTCACTGATTGATAGCTGATTGAAGATCAAGAATCCAGAGACTCTTCATTGCATACTAAGCACAGAGCCATACTCAACCCATTTACTTGAATGCAACAGAAAATCAAACTTGATGTCACTGACCTGCAAAAAGGAAGTGGGGCTTAACTAACCACTGCTGCTGCTTTGAACAGCTGATCGGCAGAGGTGCTTGGTGTCTTATTAATGATGACCTTTCCTAAGGAGAGGTCATAAATGCTTAGGTCTTGGAAGACCCCTCTAAGATGAAAGAAACTGATGATTCTACTGTCAGGAGCCCTTTATTAACCAAAGTGGACAGCCACTAATAAAAAAGCAAAGAGCAGCTCTCACTCTGGCTACTTGAGCCCAAAAATATATTATATCCAACATGTAAATCTCCTCATAATATACTAGACCACAATAAACCAGTTACATGACTCTTCAAAAATGGGGGGATGTGGTAAAAAAAAAATCAATAAAAATCTAATATTTATTCATAGAAAAGATGAATCATAAAATATAATAATTAAACATATATAGTCTAAAATGATACAGCAGGGCAGATGTTAAATTGCCGGATCAACAAAGCTGAAATCTGTGGAACATAAGTGTAGAGGGCTACAAGCAGCAATAATGTCCAGTAAATGAATATCTCAATAACGCAGGGCTAAATAATGCTAAAAATTACATATCTAGCAGCCAATTTTTTTTTGAGTGCCAAATCACCAAATATTACACTATATATTGGGCAGCAATCAATTAACAAATAGGTAGTTGTACAGACAATGCATTATATATAGAAGCGGCAGACCTAAATAATTTATATACATATGAACTTTAGGCCAGGTCATCATATTGGTGCGGGGGTCTGACACTCGAAACCCTCACTGATTGATAGCTGATTGAAGATCAAGAATCCAGAGACTCTTCATTGCATACTAAGCACAGAGCCATACTCAACCCATTTACTTGAATGCAACAGAAAATCAAACTTGATGTCACTGACCTGCAAAAAGGAAGTGGGGCTTAACTAACCACTGCTGCTGCTTTGAACAGCTGATCGGCAGAGGTGCTTGGTGTCTTATTAATGATGACCTTTCCTAAGGAGAGGTCATAAATGCTTAGGTCTTGGAAGACCCCTCTAAGATGAAAGAAACTGATGATTCTACTGTCAGGAGCCCTTTATTAACCAAAGTGGACAGCCACTAATAAAAAAGCAAAGAGCAGCTCTCACTCTGGCTACTTGAGCCCAAAAATATATTATATCCAACATGTAAATCTCCTCATAATATACTAGACCACAATAAACCAGTTACATGACTCTTCAAAAATGGGGGGATGTGGTAAAAAAAAAATCAATAAAAATCTAATATTTATTCATAGAAAAGATGAATCATAAAATATAATAATTAAACATATATAGTCTAAAATGATACAGCAGGGCAGATGTTAAATTGCCGGATCAACAAAGCTGAAATCTGTGGAACATAAGTGTAGAGGGCTACAAGCAGCAATAATGTCCAGTAAATGAATATCTCAATAACGCAGGGCTAAATAATGCTAAAAATTACATATCTAGCAGCCAATTTTTTTTTTGAGTGCCAAATCACCAAATATTACACTATATATTGGGCAGCAATCAATTAACAAATAGGTAGTTGTACAGACAATGCATTATATATAGAAGCGGCAGACCTAAATAATTTATATACATATGAACTTTAGGCCAGGTCATCATATTGGTGCGGGGGTCTGACACTCTAAACTCTCACTGATTGATAGCTGATTGAAGATCAAGAATCCAGAGACTCTTCATTGCATACTAAGCACAGAGCCATACTCAACCCATTTACTTGAATGCAACAGAAAATCAAACTTGATGTCACTGACCTGCAAAAAGGAAGTGGGGCTTAACTAACCACTGCTGCTGCTTTGAACAGCTGATCGGCAGAGGTGCTTGGTGTCTTATTAATGATGACCTTTCCTAAGGAGAGGTCATAAATGCTTAGGTCTTGGAAGACCCCTCTAAGATGAAAGAAACTGATGATTCTACTGTCAGGAGCCCTTTATTAACCAAAGTGGACAGCCACTAATAAAAAAGCAAAGAGCAGCTCTCACTCTGGCTGCTTGAGCCCAAAAATATATTATATCCAACATGTAAATCTCCTCATAATATACTAGACCACAATAAACCAGTTACATGACACTTCAAAAATGGGGGGATGTGGTAAAAAAAAAATAAAAAAAAATCAATAAAAATCTAATATTTATTCATAGAAAAGATGAATCATAAAATATAATAATTAAACATATATAGTCTAAAATGATACAGCAGGGCAGATGTTAAATTGCCGGATCAACAAAGCTGAAATCTGTGCAACATAAGTGTAGGGGGCTACAAGCAGCAATAATGTCCAGTAAATGAATATCTCAATAACGCAGGGCTAAATAATGCTAAAAATTACATATCTAGCAGCCAATTTTTTTTTGAGTGCCAAATCACCAAATATTACACTATATATTGGGCAGCAATCAATTAACAAATAGGTAGTTGTACAGACAATGCATTATATATAGAAGCGGCAGACCTAAATAATTTATATACATATGAACTTTAGGCCAGGTCATCATATTGGTGCGGGGGTCTGACACTCTAAACCCTCACTGATTGATAGCTGATTGAAGATCAAGAATCCAGAGACTCTTCATTGCATACTAAGCACAGAGCCATACTCAACCCATTTACTTGAATGCAACAGAAAATCAAACTTGATGTCACTGACCTGCAAAAAGGAAGTGGGGCTTAACTAACCACTGCTGCTGCTTTGAACAGCTGATCGGCAGAGGTGCTTGGTGTCTTATTAATGATGACCTTTCCTAAGGAGAGGTCATAAATGCTTAGGTCTTGGAAGACCCCTCTAAGATGAAAGAAACTGATGATTCTACTGTCAGGAGCCCTTTATTAACCAAAGTGGACAGCCACTAATAAAAAAGCAAAGAGCAGCTCTCACTCTGGCTGCTTGAGCCCAAAAATATATTATATCCAACATGTAAATCTCCTCATAATATACTAGACCACAATAAACCAGTTACATGACACTTCAAAAATGGGGGGATGTGGTAAAAAAAAATAAAAAAAATCAATAAAAATCTAATATTTATTCATAGAAAAGATGAATCATAAAATATAATAATTAAACATATATAGTCTAAAATGATACAGCAGGGCAGATGTTAAATTGCCGGATCAACAAAGCTGAAATCTGTGCAACATAAGTGTAGGGGGCTACAAGCAGCAATAATGTCCAGTAAATGAATATCTCAATAACGCAGGGCTAAATAATGCTAAAAATTACATATCTAGCAGCCAATTTTTTTTTGAGTGCCAAATCACCAAATATTACACTATATATTGGGCAGCAATCAATTAACAAATAGGTAGTTGTACAGACAATGCATTATATATAGAAGCGGCAGACCTAAATAATTTATATACATATGAACTTTAGGCGAGGTCATCATATTGGTGCGGGGGTCTGACACTCTAAACTCTCACTGATTGATAGCTGATTGAAGATCAAGAATCCAGAGACTCTTCATTGCATACTAAGCACAGAGCCATACTCAACCCATTTACTTGAATGCAACAGAAAATCAAACTTGATGTCACTGACCTGCAAAAAGGAAGTGGGGCTTAACTAACCACTGCTGCTGCTTTGAACAGCTGATCGGCAGAGGTGCTTGGTGTCTTATTAATGATGACCTTTCCTAAGGAGAGGTCATAAATGCTTAGGTCTTGGAAGACCCCTCTAAGATGAAAGAAACTGATGATTCTACTGTCAGGAGCCCTTTATTAACCAAAGTGGACAGCCACTAATAAAAAAGCAAAGAGCAGCTCTCACTCTGGCTGCTTGAGCCCAAAAATATATTATATCCAACATGTAAATCTCCTCATAATATACTAGACCACAATAAACCAGTTACATGACACTTCAAAAATGGGGGGATGTGGTAAAAAAAAATAAAAAAAATCAATAAAAATCTAATATTTATTCATAGAAAAGATGAATCATAAAATATAATAATTAAACATATATAGTCTAAAATGATACAGCAGGGCAGATGTTAAATTGCCGGATCAACAAAGCTGAAATCTGTGCAACATAAGTGTAGGGGGCTACAAGCAGCAATAATGTCCAGTAAATGAATATCTCAATAACGCAGGGCTAAATAATGCTAAAAATTACATATCTAGCAGCCAATTTTTTTTTGAGTGCCAAATCACCAAATATTACACTATATATTGGGCAGCAATCAATTAACAAATAGGTAGTTGTACAGACAATGCATTATATATAGAAGCGGCAGACCTAAATAATTTATATACATATGAACTTTAGGCCAGGTCATCATATTGGTGCGGGGGTCTGACACTCTAAACCCTCACTGATTGATAGCTGATTGAAGATCAAGAATCCAGAGACTCTTCATTGCATACTAAGCACAGAGCCATACTCAACCCATTTACTTGAATGCAACAGAAAATCAAACTTGATGTCACTGACCTGCAAAAAGGAAGTGGGGCTTAACTAACCACTGCTGCTGCTTTGAACAGCTGATCGGCAGAGGTGCTTGGTGTCTTATTAATGATGACCTTTCCTAAGGAGAGGTCATAAATGCTTAGGTCTTGGAAGACCCCTCTAAGATGAAAGAAACTGATGATTCTACTGTCAGGAGCCCTTTATTAACCAAAGTGGACAGCCACTAATAAAAAAGCAAAGAGCAACTCTCACTCTGGCTACTTGAGCCCAAAAATATATTATATCCAACATGTAAATCTCCTCATAATATACTAGACCACAATAAACCAGTTACATGACTCTTCAAAAATGGGGGGATGTGGTAAAAAAAAAATAAAAAAATCAATAAAAATCTAATATTTATTCATAGAAAAGATGAATCATAAAATATAATAATTAAACATATATAGTCTAAAATGATACAGCAGGGCAGATGTTAAATTGCCGGATCAACAAAGCTGAAATCTGTGGAACATAAGTGTAGGGGGCTACAAGCAGCAATAATGTCCAGTAAATGAATATCTCAATAACGCAGGGCTAACTAATGCTAAAAATTACATATCTAGCAGCCAATTTTTTTTTGAGTGCCAAATCATCAAATATTACACTATATATTGGGCAGCAATCAATTAACAAATAGGTAGTTGTACAGACAATGCATTATATATAGAAGCGGCAGACCTAAATAATTTATATACATATGAACTTTAGGCCAGGTCATCATATTGGTGCGGGGGTCTGACACTCTAAACCCTCACTGATTGATAGCTGATTGAAGATCAAGAATCCAGAGACTCTTCATTGCATACTAAGCACAGAGCCATACTCAACCCATTTACTTGAATGCAACAGAAAATCAAACTTGATGTCACTGACCTGCAAAAAGGAAGTGGGGCTTAACTAACCACTGCTGCTGCTTTGAACAGCTGATCGGCAGAGGTGCTTGGTGTCTTATTAATGATGACCTTTCCTAAGGAGAAGTCATAAATGCTTAGGTCTTGGAAGACCCCTCTAAGATGAAAGAAACTGATGATTCTACTGTCAGGAGCCCTTTATTAACCAAAGTGGACAGCCACTAATAAAAAAGCAAAGAGCAGCTCTCACTCTGGCTGCTTGAGCCCAAAAATATATTATATCCAACATGTAAATCTCCTCATAATATACTAGACCACAATAAACCAGTTACATGACACTTCAAAAATGGGGGGATGTGGTAAAAAAAAATAAAAAAAATCAATAAAAATCTAATATTTATTCATAGAAAAGATGAATCATAAAATATAATAATTAAACATATATAGTCTAAAATGATACAGCAGGGCAGATGTTAAATTGCCGGATCAACAAAGCTGAAATCTGTGCAACATAAGTGTAGGGGGCTACAAGCAGCAATAATGTCCAGTAAATGAATATCTCAATAACGCAGGGCTAAATAATGCTAAAAATTACATATCTAGCAGCCAATTTTTTTTTGAGTGCCAAATCACCAAATATTACACTATATATTGGGCAGCAATCAATTAACAAATAGGTAGTTGTACAGACAATGCATTATATATAGAAGCGGCAGACCTAAATAATTTATATACATATGAACTTGTCTACAAAAATATAACCCAGTGAGGCAAAGCTAATACGTCCACAAATATAATGGAAATCAAGCCAATACTGAAGCGTGTATAAACTGCGATATATATATATATGCTATACTGAGTTAGAACATGCTGCAAGAGTAGTGATACTACATGGATAAGTACTGTCTAATATGATCTATCAGTCGCAGCTTAGTACCAAAGAACATGGCTGTCATGTCTCCTACATTATATAAGACAATGCTTACCTTCTCTGGTGTCTGTTATGTCTTGAATAGAACCATGACCATAAGGACAAAGTTCTTGGAAAGCCACTGCAAGGTGAACAACAAGGAGAATGGTTATAAACATCAAGAAATACCACTAATATTACATATATTTACTACTGTTAAAATTAATGTATCACCTCTATATTTTTACAAAATTATAAATTGATACAATATTATTTTCTTCTAGCCAATTATTTTCTGCCATTCTACTCTGAGCTATGAACAACAGTTGAGAGATTTGCTATACAGCAGCCATTAGACATAAGATGCCTTAATCAGAAAATGACCTATTTAGGTCTATGGGAAAGTGTTTTTTTTTTTCAACGGTATTGTCCATCTCCAACTATATAATGAATGTGTTGCTTTTCACTGTGCCTATAATGAGCAAAATAAAAATAGCCAGGTGGGCATGATATGATATACACTTCTCAACATTGAAATTGCAATACCAAGAAGAAAAAGTCTTGGAATTATGGAAATCACAGGATCGACAGACATGTTAATGATATGTAAATGATAAAAAAATGTAAACAAAATATTAAAAACATCTCAATTTTTTCCATATTAAAAGTATGAGCGCCACACTCAGAAATCACGCTATCAATAACATCATCAAAATTGGCTGCTAACAACTCCCTCTGCAATTGCCAAACAATTATTTCCCAAATGTACTCGAAGGGAAACAAATCCGGAGACGGTGCAGGACATGGTAGCATGTTTAGGCCATGCAGACTAATCACAGTAGCATAAACATCATGCGGTGTGGCACTGTCCTTTTAAAAAATTGGCTTTGGAATACTTTGGAGAAATTTTCGTACCCCTGGTTCCATGACCAAATCAATGTAATGTGGAGCTGTTATTGTACCTGAAATGAAGACTATTGGGGTCCACCTACAGTACATTATGTCACCACACACCATAACCCTGGGAGTAAGACCGATGTGACATTCCCTATGTGAAGGCCTCTTCATTTTATTACTCATGTGGTCTCGTAACCATTCTACACCTATTATTGTATTCAAGTCAAACGCAAGACTGAAGAGGATAGACCTCCATTCCAGCCTATATTGTCATCTTGCTGTGCATTATGATAACCTTTGAGAGTAGTGGCGTGGGGTCAATGGAACACCTGTATCTGGAAGTCTAGCACATAGTTGTGTATACACCTTCTGATGTTTGTGTCAAAACTGTTTGCTACCCTAGGCTTGGGATGTAATGTCCAAACTGACTTACAATACAGAATGGATCACTATAAACCATTTTTCGCATCTAAGAATCCATCCATGCAGAAGTTTGCCTCTGTGCACCACTTGCTGTCATTTTAGTTTGTCATTGTTCTCCCAACCAATGAGATATGCAACGCTAAACGTGTTAATATCCCATTCTAGGCGTGTAGTAATCGTCCAGAGTCATTAACCAAGGTCTCTCTGTTCAAGGCTTCCATCCTTCCTCAAGTGGTGATAACTGGTATGTTAAGGAACAAGAGGTATCGCACAATTATCCCACACCACTTGATCTGATTTTTGAGGTTTCATATGGCTAAAAAAACTTTGCTTTCAATTTGGCTTTTATGCCCCTTCCACACGCCAGATTGGAGATAGTCCTTCTTGGTGTTGCATTTTCAATGTTGAGTGTAGTTGGAGTGCAAATCCATATACAGTGGGGAAAAAAAGTATTTAGTCAACCACCAATTGTGCAAATTCTCCCACTTAAAAAGATGAGAGAGGCCTGTAATTGACATCATAGGTAGACCTCAACTATGAGAGACAAAATGAGAAAACATATCTAGAAAATCTGATTTTTTTAAAAATTTATTTGCAAATTATGATTGAAAATAAGTATTTGGTCACCTACAAACAAGCAAGATTTCTGGCTCTCACAGACCTGTAACTTCTTATTTAAGAGGCTCCTCTGTCCTCCACTCATTACCTGTAGTAATGGCTCCTGTTTGACATTGTTATCAGTATAAAAGACACCTGTCCACAACCTCAAACAGTCACACTCCAAACTCCACTATGGTGAAGACCAAAGAGCTGTGGAAGGACACCAGAAACAAAATTGTAGACCTGCACCAGGCTGGGAAGACTGAATCTGCAATAGGCAAGCAGTTTGGTGTGAAGAAATCAACTGTGGGAGCAATAATTAGAGAATGGAAGACATACAAGACCACTGATAATCTCCCTCGATCAGGGGCTCCAAGCAAGATCTCACCCCATGGGGTCAAAATGATCACAAGAACGGTGAGCAAAAATCCCAGAACCACATGGGGGGACCTAGTGAATGACCTGCAGAAATCTGGGACTAACGTAACAAAGACTACCGTCACTAACACACTACGCCGCCAGGGACTCAGATCCTACAGTGCCAGAAATGTCCCCCTACTTAAGCCACTACATATCCGGGCCCGTCTGAAATTTGCTAGAGAGCATTTGGATGTTCCAGAAGAGTGTTGGGAGAATGTCATATGGTCAGATGAAACCAAAGTAAAACTGTTTGGTAGAAACACAACTCATCGTGTTTGGAGGAGAGTGAATGCTAAGTTGCATCCAAAGAACACCATACCTACTGTGAAGCATGGGGGTGGCAACATCATGCTTTGGGGCTGTTTCTCTGCAAAGGGACCAGGACGACTGATCCGTGTACATGAAAGAATGAATGGGGCCATGTATCGTGAGATTTTGAGTGCAAACCTCCTTCCATCAGCAAGGGCATTGAAGATGAAACGTGGTTGGGTATTTCAGCATCACAATGATACCAAGCACACCGCCAGGGCAATGAAGGAGTGGCTTCATAAGAAGCATTTCAAGGTCCTGGAGTGGCCTAACCAGTCTCCAGATCTCAACCCCATAGAAAACCTTTGGAGGGAGTTGAAAGTCCGTGTTGCCCAGGGACAGCCCCAAAACATCACTGCTCTGGAGGAGATCTGCATGGAGGAATAGGCCAACATACCAGCAACAGTGTGTGCCAACCTTGTGAAGACTTACAAAAAAAGTCTGACCTCTGTTATTGCCAACAAAGGATATATAACAAAGTATTGAGATGAACTTTTGTTATTGACCAAATACTTATTTTCCACCATAATTTGCAAATAAATTCTTTAAAAATCAGACAATGTGATTTTCTGGATTTGTTTTCTCATTTTGTCTCTCATAGTTGAGGTTTACCTATGATGTCAATTACAGGCCTCTCTCATCTTTTTAAGTGGGAGAACTTGCACAATTGGTGGCTGACTAAATACTTTTTCCCCCCACTGTATATGTTCAATCCTACACATGAACTAATACAAAAACACATCCAAAAGCTGTTTGAACATCCAAAAAATATACATCGCATACACATACACTTTATTGGAAGAGTGTACAGTCATGGCCAAAAGTTTTGAGAATGACACAAATATTATATTTTCACATGATCTGCTGCCCTCTGGTTTTTATGTGTGTTTGTCAGATGTTTTTATCACATACAGAAATATAATTGCATTCATATTATGAGTAACAGAAGCTTATATTGACAGTTAGAATGAGTTAATGCAGCAAGTCAATATTTGCAGTGTTGACCCTTCTTCTTCAGGACCTCTGCAATTCTCCCTGGCATGCTCTCAATCAACTTCTGGACCAAATCCTGACTGATAGCAGTCCATTCTTGCAGAATCAATGCTTTAATTTTGTCTGAATTTGTTGGTTTTTGTTTGTCCACCCGTCTCTTGATGATTGACCACAAATTCTAAATGGGATTAAGATCTGGGGAGTTTCCAGGCCATGGACCCAAAATCTCTATGTTTTGTTCCCTGAGCCATTTAGTTATCACCTTTGCTTTATGGCAAGGTGCTCCATCATGCTGGAAAAGGCATTGTTGAGCCCCAAACTGCTCTTGGACGGTTGGGAGAAGTTGCTCTTGGAGGATATTCTGGTACCATTCTTTATTCATGGCTGTGTTTTTAGGCAAGACTGTGAGAGAGCCTATTCCCTTGGCTGAGAAGCAACCCCACACATGAATGGTTTCAGGATGCTTTACAGTTGGCATGAGACAAGACTGGTGGTAGCGCTCACCTCTTCTTCTCCGAATAAGCTGTTTTCCAGATGTTCCAAACAATCGAAAAGGGGATTCAGCAGAGAAAATGACTTTACCCCAGTCCTCAGCAGTCCACTCCCTGTACCTTTTGCAGAATATCAGTCTGTCCCTGATGTTTTTTCTGGAGAGAAGTGGCTTCTTTGCTGCCCTCCTTGAGACCAGGCCTTGCTCCAAGAGTCTCCGCCTCACAGTGCGTGCAGATGCACTCACACCTGCCTGCTGCCATTCCTCAGCAAGCTCTGCACTGCTGGTAGCCCGATCCTGCAGCTGAAACACTTTTAAGAGACGGTCCTGCCGCTTGCTGGTCTTTCTTGGGCGCCCTGGAGCCTTTTTGGCACCAATGGAACCTCTCTCCTTGAAGTTCTTGATGATGCGATAGATTGTTGACTAAGGTGCAATCTTTCTAGCTGCAATACTCTTCCCAGTTAGGCCATTTTTGTGCAGTGCAATGATGACTGCACGTGTTTCTTTAGAGATAACCATGGTTAACAGAAGAGAAACAATGATGGCAAGCACCAGCCTCCTTTTAAAGTGTCCAGTGGTGTCATTCTTACTTAATCATGACAGATTGATCTCCAGCCCTGTCCTCATCAACACCCACACCTGTGTTAATGGAGCAATCACTGAAACGATGTTAGGTGGTCCTTTTAAGGCAGGGCTGCAATGATGTTGAAATGTGTTTTGGGGGATAAAGTTCATTTTCTAGGCAAATATTGACTTTGCAAGTAATTGCTGTTAAGCTGATCACTCTTTATAACATTCTGGAGTATATGCAAATTGCCATTAGAAAAACTGAAGCAGTAGACTTTGTAAAAATTAATATTTGTATCATTCTCAAAACTTTTGGCCATGACTGTACAGTATGTTTAGGTAGGTGACTGTTTGTATTTTTTGGCTCCATCAGCCATGTCTTCTTTATAACCTTGTGGATGAGGGAATTTAATAGAACAAACCACACATACTGGATTGCCCTTGATGAAGTCATGATAATCGCTGTATGGGTGGGGATTCCAAACCCACAGATATCTACTACTCACAGGGTATTATAAGTATTGTATTAAATTGTATCCTAATACTTATACATTTTTAGTATGTGGATGTTTACTGGTTGAATAATATGGTGGTCTTGATTTTTGGTTTTCAACTGGTTTTAATTCTGGACTACTTGTGTATATCTTTTTGTATATCTGCCATCTTTCATTTCTTTTAATAAAGATTTGTATCTTTTGCATGTGTGTTTGTGTTGATTCAGGTATGATGGTATAATGAGATGACTGTAGAAAAAAAGATCACAACACAACAGAAAATGTAAGGCCTTATGAACATGACTATGCAGGCTGAGTCTCTCTGATAGGGAATCCAATGCTTTGTTCCATTCCAATGGTTATAGAGCCGAGTAGATCCTGCCCCATAGCATCGGAATGGAGCAGAATGGAACCCCCCATGGGGGACGGATGGCATCTGAGTGCAGGATCTCAAGATTATTTTTCATATAAATATAATAAGACATGATATATTAAAAACAAACACCAAACATAAAACAATATGTCCTAACCTGATTCAAATAATATGTCATTTTCTAATAATACATTCCCTTTCAACTTTTAAACCTTTTGTAGAATTACGATTTATTACTTATTATTCTTCTACCTTGTTTAGTATTTATTCTATTCCTACATTATTTGTATTGTTTTAAAGGTACACAGGATAAAAGAATCTATTAGCATGAGGAATACATTCTGGTTGCAGAAATTTACACACTTTAAACCAGTATTAATTCTCTGGGTCTTACCACTTGATTCATGCGGGCACAGCTCACAAGGATCTCCCCAGCCCTCACCAGGCATTGTGCTACAGCAGCACCTGGCTTTTGTGGTGTTAAAGGCTTTAGGAACAGAGCATTTTCCATTATAAAACCGAGTAAAGCAGAAACTTTGACGGGTGTCTGGTGAGAAATACACATATAGATCAGACTGTTTTGTTATGGAAATCTATAGAAAGATGTAATGTGAATATTGTTTATATAAAAAGTACATAGATATGTTCAATATAGTACAAGAATTATTGTTACTTCAATTACTTTTTTGGAACTGCAAAGATAAATAAAATACAATGATCCAAAAAGTAATATAACTTTCTACAACTTTTATTAATAATGTTTACAACTTATTAATAATAATAATAATAATAATAATATAATTCATTTCTTAGTATATCTTTATAGTGGTTGTAGTTTTGTTTATTTGATACAGAGCTCCAAATCTGATAACCTGATCATAGGTAACCTGGGTATAAACCTGGGTATAAAATTATAAAACATTGTTGGTGGAATCTATCAAAGTATCTATGCCAGTTTCCTGGTGCAGAAAAGTTACTATTTTGCGCACATCATTTTTCAGGAAAGTGGGTGTGTCTGGGGCAGCACTTAGTGGAAAAGGGCTTGGCCTTCAGCAGCCTGGCAGATTTACTATAATTTACTCCAAAAAATTGTGAAAATTATAACTCAAACCTATGCCAGCTACTGGTTGGAATAGATTTGAGTTTCTGGCGTTTCTGGCACACAGGGTGCAGTACTTCTATATCAGGTGCAACTCCTCTCTGAGGCACAGGGAATCAAGACTGGTGTAGGTAACAAAAATTCCCTTGAACCACTACTAGAGTGAGCATAGGAGCTTACTGTCTGCTGGTTGAACTCAATAATCGATTATACAGTAAGTTTATCAGCTCCCTATAGTGGTTGTACAAACAGCAAGTATGCTATCTTTTAAACTATGTCTATGAAGGGAATTTGGTATGCTAAATCAAAGAAATTTAGCTGCTATAAAGATAGATTAATTAATCTGCACAGAAATTTAGACTTATCAGTGACATAAAGGTAGACATTTGTTTGGAATAAAAAAAGACTGTCCATATGTTATCATGCTGGATATCATATGGATAGAATGTTGACTGTAAAACAACAAAACAACACTCACCAAAGCAACGGCGTCCATTATCTGATAGGACAAACCCTGGCGGACATACACACTGGAAGCTTCCAGGGGTGTTAGTGCAAACTCCAAATAGACAGATATTTGGCTCATCATCACATTCGTTAATATCTGGAGATGAAGATTTCAAGAAAGAATTCTTATTAAATTATAACATATTCTCTAAGAACACACATGCCATGCTACAGTGACAAATGATTCTCATTTTTTCTGACATGCACTGTGAGCTGTGGGCAGGGCCGGCGTTAGGGGGGGGCAAGCTGGGCAATTTCCCAGGGCCCCGTCCCAAAAGGGGCCCCCGGGATCCAGAGCCTGATGACTCCGGATCCCGGAGTCAGGCCCGGCCATATCAATAACAGAAAGGGACCCAGCGTCATGTGCCGCAGGGTCCCTTTCAGAGGTGAGTAAAAATAACAAACATTTTTACTCACCTGTCCTTGACGTCCGACGTCATCTTCTGACATTGCGCACATCACCGCTGAGGCCAGGCCTCAGCCTTCGCGATCACGTGGGGCGTGCTTACAGCGTGCCTCACGTAATCGCTGAGGCCCAATCACAGGCTTCAGCGGTGACGTCCACAACGCGTGACGTCAGCCGCAGAGAAGAGGAAGCGGTCGGCGGCGGGGATAGCGGAGCTGCGCGAGGAGGCCCAGCAGAGGTAAGAACAAGGTGAGTATAACTGTTTGTTATTTTCCCTTACCTTCCCCGGGCCTTCGATAATTATACTCTGGGGTCTGAAGAGACACCAGAGTATAATATAATAATAGCACTGACGGAGTCTGTAGGGCCACTGTGGAGCATTATACTGGGGGGCCCCCTCTGGATAGCATATATATTGTTTTGGGCCACTGTGGAGCATTATACTGGGGAGGGTCCCCTCTGGAGAGTATGTTATATTCTGTGGGGTAACTTTTGAGCATTATGCTCTCCAGAGGACCCCCTCCCCAGTATAATGCTCCACAGTGGCTCCACACAGTATAATATGCTATCCAGAGGGGCCCCCCAGTATAATGCTCCACAGTGGCCCAAAACAGTATAATATGCTCTCCAGAGCCCCCCCCAGTATAATGCTCCACGGTGGCCCCACACAGTATAATATGCTCTCCAGAGGGGGGGCCTCCAGTATATTATACTGTGTGGGGCCACCGTGGAGCATTATAATGGGAGGGGGGCTCTGGAGAGCATATTATACTGTTTTGGGCCATCATGGAGCATTATACTGGGGGGGCTGTGGAGAGCATATTATACTGTTTTGGGCCACTGTGGAGCATTATACTGGGGCGCCTCTGGAGAGCATATTATACTGTTTTAGGCCACTGTGGAGCATTATACTGGGGTAACCTCTCTGGGCATTATATTATACTGTGTGGAGGCCATTCTGGAGTATGTTATACTGAGTGGGGTCACTGTGGAGTATTATTCTGGTGAAGGGCATCAGCAGAGCATATTATATTGCGTGGCGCCACTGTGGAACATTATACTGGGGGGGACACTCTGGGGAGCATAATATATTGTGTGGGGCCACTGTGGAGCAAAATACTGGGGGGGCACTGTGGAGCATTATACTAGCGGGGGCCCTCTGGGGAGCATATTATACTATGGGCCACTCTGGAGCTTTATATTGGGGGGAAGGGGCAGTGTGAGGAGCCTGTTATACTGTGTGGGGCCACTGTGGAGTGTATTATATTGTGTGGGACTTTTCGGGATTATATTATACTCTGTAGGGCCATTGTAGAGCATTATACTGGGGGGGACTATGGGCAGCATATTATACTGTGGGGGACCACTGTGGAGCATTATACTGGGGGAACCCCTCTGGGGAGTATATTATACTGTGTGAAGGCCATTGTGGAGCATGTTATACTGTGTTAGGCCACTATGAAGCATTATACTGGGGGGCACTGTGGGGTACATATACTGTATGGAGCATATTATATTGTGTGAGGCTTCTGGGGAACATATTGTACTATCTGGGGCCACTAAGGTGTAGTATACTGTGTGGCTGTGTGGGCCACTGTGGAGTATTATACTGTGTGGAGCCTTATATACCATGTGAGGCCACTATGGGGGGCTCAGGGGAGCATTTTATACTGTGTGGGGCCACTGTGGAGCATTATATACCATGTGGGGAAACTGGAGGGCTCAGGAGAGCATTTTATACTGTGGAGCATTATATACCATGTGGAGCATTATACTGTGGGGGAGGGGCTCAAAATTCCTGCTGGCAGCCCTGTGTGCTATGTCTGCATCACAGCTCCCTCACTATAATCTTGCACTTACGTGTAGTGCCCCATGGCCATGTCATTCCCCCTTCAGTCCGACACTGTATAACAGAGAACTATTATATATAAGGGTGGGTTACTATATACAGTCATGGCCAAAAGTTTTGAGAATGACACAAATATTCTATTTTCACATGATCTGCTGCCCTCTGGTTTTTATGTGTGTTTGTCAGATGTTTTTATCACATACAGAAATATAATTGCATATGGGTAACAGAAGCTTATATTGACAGTTAGAATGAGTTAATGCAGCAAGTCAATATTTGCAGTGTTGACCCTTCTTCTTCAGGACCTCTGCAATTCTCCCTGGCATGCTCTCAATCAACTTCTGGACCAAATCCTGACTGATAGCAGTCCATTCTTGCAGAATCAATGCTTTAATTTTGTCTGAATTTGTTGGTTTTTGTTTGTCCACCCGTCTCTTGATGATTGACCACAAGTTCTCAATGGGATTAAGATCTGGGGAGTTTCCAGGCCATGGACCCAAAATCTCTATGTTTTGTTCCCTGAGCCATTTAGTTATCACCTTTGCTTTATGGCAAGGTGCTCCATCATGCTGGAAAAGGCATTGTTGAGCGCCAAACTGCTCTTGGACGGTTGGGAGAAGTTGCTCTTGGAGGACATTCTGGTACCATTCTTTATTCATGGCTGTGTTTTTAGGCAAGACTGTGAGAGAGCCGATTCCCTTGGCTGAGAAGCAACCCCACACATGAATGGTTTCAGGATGCTTTACAGTTGGCATGAGACAAGACTGGTGGTAGCGCTCACCTCTTCTTCTCCGAATAAGCTGTTTTCCAGATGTTCCAAACAATCGAAAAGGGGATTCAGCAGAGAAAATGACTTTACCCCAGTCCTCAGCAGTCCACTCCCTGTACCTTTTGCAGAATATCAGTCTGTCCCTGATGTTTTTTCTGGAGAGAAGTGGCTTCTTTGCTGCCCTCCTTGAGACCAGGCCTTGCTCCAAGAGTCTCCGCCTCACAGTGCGTGCAGATGCACTCACACCTGCCTGCTGCCATTCCTCTGCAAGCTCTGCACTGCTGGTAGCCCGATCCCGCAGCTGAAACACTTTTAAGAGACGGTCCTGCCGCTTGCTGGTCTTTCTTGGGCGCCCTGGAGCCTTTTTGGCACCAATGGAACCTCTCTCCTTGAAGTTCTTGATGATGTGATAGATTGTTGACTGAGGTGCAATCTTTCTAGCTGCAATACTCTTCCCAGTTAGGCCATTTTTGTGCAGTGCAATGATGACTGCACGTGTTTCTTTAGAGATAACCATGGTTAACAGAAGAGAAACAATGATGGCAAGCACCAGCCTCCTTTTAAAGTGTCCAGTGGTGTCATTCTTACTTAATCATGACAGATTGATCTCCAGCCCTGTCCTCATCAACACCCACACCTGTGTTAATGGAGCAATCACTGAAACGATGTTAGGTGGTCCTTTTAAGGCAGGGCTGCAATGATGTTGAAATGTGTTTTGGGGGATAAAGTTCATTTTCTAGGCAAATATTGACTTTGCAAGTAATTGCTGTTAAGCTGATCACTCTTTATAACATTCTGGAGTATATGCAAATTGCCATTAGAAAAACTGAAGCAGTAGACTTTGTAAAAATTAATATTTGTTTTATCATTCTCAAAACTTTTGGCCATGACTGTATATTTGGGAAACTTAAATATGAGGGGGCTATTTTAAAAAGGGGAACTATTATTTATAAGACGGGCTATTATTTATAAGGGGGGAACTATTATATATAAGGCATCCATTACAAGGGGGGAGCTATTATTTATAAGAGGGGAACTGTTTATAAGGGGGGTATAATTGTTAAGTGGGCTTATTTATAAAGGGGGCTATTAGTGATAATGGGGACTATTATTTATAAGGGGGCTATTATTAATAAGGGAGCAGTATTATTTTTACGGGGTGACTGTTACTGATAAGGGGGAATATTACTGATGCAGGGCACTATTTATCATTTATAAGGGGGCTATTACTGATATGGGTGTAATATTATTTATAAGCAGGGACTATTGTTTATAAGGAGTCGCTATAATAACGGATGACTGGGTGCAAAAATCTATTACGCGGTACAAAGGTGCTCACTTGAATTGTGTGTGGTAAAATGGGGCTCGTTATTACTTTTTTGTTGGCAGAAAGGAGGCGTTATTATAGGGGTTGACACTGGAAGACGATAGTGATGTTTGCATATCAGCATTTGGGGCCCCGCTTTTAATTTTGCCCAGGGCCCCACTTTGTCTAAAACCGACCCTGGCTGTGGGGTCTTATATAGACAGGTGTGTGCCTTTCCTAATCAAGTCCAATCAGTTTAATTAAACACAGCTGGACTCCAATGAAGGAGTAAGAACCATCTCAAGGAGGATCAGAAGGAAATGGACAGCATGTGAGTTAAATATGAGTGTCACAGTAAAGGGTCTGAATACTTATGACCATGTGATATTTCAGTTTTTCTTTTTTAATAAATTTACTAAAATATCTACATTTCTGTTTTTTTTTCTGTCAAGATGGGGTGCTGAGTGTACATTAATGAGAAATAAAATGAACTTTTTTGCTTTTAGCAAATGGCTGCAGTGAAACAAAGAGTGAAAAATGTAAAGGGGTCTGAATACTTTCCGTACCCACTGTATGTGTTTACATTGTGTATCTAGCACTATACTTACCAATACAGTTGTCATTTTGCACAGCATATCCTGGAGGGCAGATGCAACGGAAGGATCCTTCCAAATTTTGGCAAGTACCAGGAGAACAAGTTCCAGGCAGACTAATGCACTCATTAATATCTGTAAAATAATTCAGAAACACGCACAGTTTTCACCAGCATCCTTCAGCAATGTCTTTATAGTGCTAAGTATTATTATTTTTAATTTTGCTATTATTATTTATTTTTAAAGAACCTTTTATTTCATGGGACATGGAACATAAAACATATAACAAGTACAATAAATATGAACTAAATGAGTGACAGATTGCTACAAGGAGACCCACCCACGAGGGCTTACTATCTGCAAGATAAGGGCAACGAAAACAACAGGTCAGAGTAAAAACTATTCATGTGGCATTTTAGTGTTGGTAAGGTTGAATTTTATAAAAATATGGTAAAACTTTACAAATTCATGAATTTTTAGCTTGGACATTACAAATTATTGCTATATTTTTATGCTGTCAAAATGTGCACATATTTGGACATATTTAAAATCAAGAGACCTGTGGAAGGCATTCTTCTTCAGATTATGGTCTAAAATCTAGTGTAAGGTACCAAAGGTGATATGTTGATATCTGTTAGGGTGCACCACGTTGGCATTAATGAGACACAATTGAGGTCTCTATATATGGCTGTGTCTACAATAAGGAGGCATTGTGGATGAAACTGTTATCGACAAAATATGTCCTGTGGTACATATAACCAGTTTTCTCATGTTTAAAATTAGGTTAGAGGATATAAAGCAATGTCTTATCACAACCAACTTAGCCTATAACCATTAAATAGCATATTGTATGACATGTGGAAGATGTAAAGGAAACGGAAGTAAAAGCCTCTAGTATCCTAATAGGTTTGGATACTAGTACGGATTGCCCATACTTACCCACACAGTTCTTTCCATCAGGAGTGATTTCATAGCCTTCCTGGCACAGACATTGGAAGGAACCTATGTTGTTGATGCACTGGCCATTTCTGCAAACTTGTCCCACAAGGGAGGAGCACTCATCTATATCTGCAAGGACAAAAGGCATCGCATTGGTGGGTCAGTATTACACAAGCTATAGTCTCTGCTGCCATCTGCTGGAGAATTTACACATCGGTTTACTGTGTATGCTAGATCCAATATTCACATTCAAAGTATCTTTCTGTTTCTTAACATTTAGCAATATATATTAATAGTTCTCACATGGTCAGTTTAAGCTTTTAAAGGTGCTTTTATTATTATTAGTATAGGCTTGTTCTTCGTTGACTCATTTTTCCCATCAACATTAAAAAGATATATGTTTTAAGGGATGCAATTTATTTCTCTTAATTCTTATTGTAACTTTTCAATATGTTGAAAATGTACATATAATACAAGCATTGCCTTACCCATGCAGTCATTGTTGTGAGTAAGTTCGAATCCAGGGAAGCAAAGACAGTTATAAGATCCAACAGTGTTCTTGCAGGTACCGTTGCCACAAGGCTGACGATCACACTCATCAATATCTAAAATTTAGAAATAATACATCATGATCATGATCGACCTTGGTGCAACACATCATTTCACTTGCAAGTGTTTGAAAAGAGAGAGACCACTCACCCATACACATGGTTTGGTCTGCACTTGCTTTGAAGCCATTGTGACAGATACAGGTGTAGCTTCCAGTTGTGTCCACACATGTTCCATGGCTACAGACATTGGGAATTTCATTACATTCATTGCGACCTACAGAAAAAAGCAAATTTTTAGCTGTATGCTGAACATATCCAAAGAACAACATATGAACTTCTTCCTGTAATGTAAAATAATGAAAGTAAATTAACACTGTAAGTATTTATGAATATGTATTACTAACCAACACAGGCACCACTGGGGGACAGCTTGTATCCACTGGAACATTCGCAGCGATATGAGCCTGGGATGTTAATACAATCTGCATTTATCTGGCACAGGTTCTCTCCACTGCTACACTCATCAATATCTGTCAACAAATCAAAGACAATGAATACGTTTACATTCATAATAGACATCAATAAACATTTTTAGGATACTATTTGCATTGAAGATTGTTTGTATTTTTTTGAATAAAGCAAGAGATAGAGAGGTTAGAAAGAGTTTCAGTCCACCTTCACAGATGAGAAGAATGTTGTTGTAGCTGAATCCCATTGGACATTCACAGCGGAAACTTCCAATCTGGTTGATGCATACTCCATTGGTGCAAATGGCTGGGATTTCACTGCACTCATCAATATCTGTGTAATTAACACATATGTATGTAAATTTCCTATCATTTTACCAACAAAAGGTATAATATTGTTTTCAGTCTTCTGGAAATGCTGAACTCATACCCATAGGTTTGCCAGTGCGGATGTCGATTATAAATCCAGGTGCTTGGTTTCCACAGAGGACTTGATATTCAGCTGGATAGACAAAAAATATTCAGTTTATGAAATATGAAGCCACAGACTACAAACATGAAGTCATATTAAATTATGGTCTTGTTATTAAAGTCTATGTAAACTCCCCAGATGAAAAAAAAATATTTCTAATATACCAAAATTATCAGGCTGAAATATAACATAAGTGAGAAAAGATTCAGATACTTTACTAGATGTATTTAACTTCACTAGATATATTGTCACTTATAATGTTACAAATAGAGATGGGCGAACCACTCAAGATTCTCAAGGCTTAGTTTTGGCTCAGGTTCCAGATTCGTTGGTATGGACCACACCTTAAAATATAGTGTACAGCACTGCCAGGGTTCATAGGAACCTATCTATCCAATTTCTAGCTCTTTAAGGCAAACACATGTATGTCTATGGAAAAACAGACGGTAAGAAGGATATAGACTCCAAGTAACCATATACTGCGCAGCCATTCCCTTTTATGCATTTTAACATTTAAACCACACCAAAAATTACCCTTTTTTGGGGAAAACGTGCTAGCCTGTGGTTTTTTAGACATACATGGTATTTAAATTGCAAAAAGCAATGGCTTTATAGAAGAATTAGCTCCTTTTGACTTGGCAGTAGCAAGTGGCACTGCCAACTATAGAATTTTTAAGAAAAATTTGTGCCACACTATCAGCATGCCTGCCACTTGAAAAGTGAAGTGATGAAGAATTGGCTTCATAGAAAAGCCACTAAAAATTGTTTCTTTATGGCAGCAGATGTAGCACTAATGTAAAAAAAAATTGGGGCACCATATCAGCACGCCTGACTTGGCTGCTGAAAATGCTGGAATATCTTCTGAAGCTGATCATCATGATTGAGGTAAAAACTCTTCTTCTCACTGACAGATATCCACTCCATTGTGTCTGTGGTTTGCTGCATGCAATAATCATTTATCATATACTGCTGCTCAAACTGATGCTCCAGCATGTGCAACAGTGCCACTCAATATACGCTACACCTTAGAACCATGAAATGAAGGAAGGAGGTGTAAGCAATGGTTTGCCCTGGTGAAGTTGGAAGTGGGAGATGGTCCAGTGTGGGAGGAACTGGGGGAGGTCACATTAACATCATTTAGGAAGAGTGAATATTTACAGAATTTCTATAGAAATTTTGAGGCACACTATTAGCGTTCCTGGCCTGGCTGCCATCTGAAAAAGTTAGAATATCTTCTGGCATGGAAAGGATTTTATGAGTGGAAAAGCAATACTTCCAGGATTATCCTGCCAATTATCCCTGTATGGGAGTACATGCCACATCAACATTCTGGTAGTGGAGTGGCAATTAACAGAATTTCAAGCAAAGTTTGAGGCATACCATGAATGTGCCTGTCATTTTAAAAAGTAATAAATAATTCAATGTAAAAAAAAAGTTACCAAAAAAGACCCCTTTATGGGTGCATGTGTGGCACCAAGTAATGTAGTGACAATATACATAATTGCAAGAAAAATTTGAAGCACACTACCATTGTACCTACTGCCTAGTCTACTAGCTTGCCAGCTGAAAAAACTGGACTATCATATAGAGCTGATCATGAGATAGAGGTTTTTGCTGTTCTTCCTCTCACATTTATCTACTCCATTGTTTGCTGCATGCAGTACTCACATACTGCTGCTTAAACTGATGCTCCATCACATGCAATAGTGCAACTCAATGTGCACATCACCTTACAGCCACAAAACAAGGGAGAAGGAGTATAAGAAATGGCTTGCCTTGGTGAAGTTGGGGGTGGGACATGGTCCAGTGTAGAGGAACTGGAGCATGCAGAAGAATCCTGTCTGGTGTTGCACCCATGAAATGATGTCAGGTAGTAGAAAGGACCAGGCCTTGCTGCATTTTTAAACTGTGCCCTCTGACACTCAAAACATTGACCCAGTAGGTCATGACAACTATTTATTGTACCTGCCCATAATTGCTGCTCCATGTATTGATGGTGACATGCACCTTTCTTTACATGGACATTTTCAAGAAAAGGCCCATATGGACAACAGTAATGGCGGCTAGGTATTCTCCATCAATAATGTGCACTGGCATCAGTTGGCAAAACGCAGTGGATAGATCTAAGTGGCATGGCAGTGGCTGCACCACCAGTAACTTAGCCAGGAGGAAGCTAAAGTTGCAGACCAGCTGGATGACTGGGGACAGATTGCTGTTTACTGGACAAACATACCTTTATGGATGGTGACTGATGTTGAAATGGAGGAGAAGCAGATGGGAATTTTTATTGAGCGCACATAACTGTTGCTGCCAAAACCAGCAGCTGTGGAAAGGTGTCTGCCAGTTCTACCACCACCCAAGCCTGTCTTAGATATACCCCAGGTTAGTCTTCTGGATGTTGAACCTGTACGATGGGTGGGATTCTTACTAATGCAGCTGTCACCACCCTCATCCTGTGATGTAACCCGGTTAACAAGTCTAATCTGTAATATAATTATCATTAGCTTAAGTAATATCATCTTCCCACTTTTTTGTGACTGATAATGCCCTTAGAATTCCTATCAGATTTCCCCCTAGTGCCCCAACCAACACTACCACCAGTAGCACACCCCCTGCCACAACTACCTCCACCCACACTCATGTCTTCCACCTCTATCTCTTCTACATCCAAACAACACTGGCAGTTGATCATCCAACTCATTAAAAAGAGGAAGTTTTGGGCTATAAGGAATATCTCTCTCAGCAGAGGTCACATTGCTACTAGAGAAAGGGATCTGTGGCAGTGAAGAAGACATGATTGACAGTACAGAAAGATAACATAGTAAGTTACATGTTGAGGAGGAACACACAGAACCCTGACTTAACATTTGTGGTTCACTGCTTTCAAAAGATTTTTCACTATCAGAAGCTGCAGGGCTAACAGTCACTAAACAGTATGTTTAAACACTCTATATACAGCAGCACAGATATGTTCCCTCACTCCTATCTATGAATTCTATCACTAATCTGCCTGTAATTACTTAAATGTAACTAAATTCTCCTATTCCTAACCATTGCTTGAAATTGTACATTTATCAGAACTGAGTGCTCTATATGATGCAGTGAAATGAAACACAGACCCTTCTCAATCTCTCCACATTACTATAATGTAGTGATGTGTCCTTCCAAGCCAACTCTATGTGCCAGCATTTTTAAGTGAACGACAGGAATCGTCTCCTGGCTGAGAGCTGAATGCTGATTCTTTTCACAGCTTTTCTTGCTCTGCAGACATTTAACCACACCCCTAAACTGTTAGCCCCACCCCTTTAATAATAAGGTTGCTGTCTGCAGAGCACAGAAGAGTGTATTAAATAGGAAGCTGTTTGGGAACCAAAAGAGTCGGCTCTTTTCAGTGAATGATCCAGCTCACTGAAAAGAGACAAAATTCCCATCACTACTGTAATGCCTAGTGTTCAAGCCAACGACACCTTATATAGTGTATATTGGCTGAGAGGCAGGATGCCAGATTGTGGTAGAACTTCACAGTCTGAGTCACAGAAACATGTCTCTTCTGTATTTCCTATGGCAGTGGCCATTTTTGATCATCCGAGATGAATCGCCATTTCTTCAGTTTCGTTAAAAGCCGAACAATTTGGAATATTCAAGTCAAACCACGGTTCGTTATGAATCGTTTCGCCCATCTCTAGTTACAAACTTGTAAAACTCCTAGTATCAACATTGGCACAAGATTCTATCTAGCTTGAGATACTTACGACTAGCAGGGACAGGACATGGTTCACATGGCTTGTTCCAGGCTTTGCCAATATTATAAGAGCAGCAGCACATTTTCTTTGTCATATTGGTTGAGAGCTCATTTTCACACGTGTCATTGTAGTTGCGGTAACACACACTTTTTCTCATGTCTGAATTCAAGAATAAAATATGCAATACATAAGCAATAATCTGTCAGCACTTTAGATACCTACCATTTTTGTTAATGCACTTTGAGTAAAGCTTGAAGCACAGGGGATATGCTGGTTTTAAATTATACATACCCATACAGTTGTTTCCTCCGTTGACTTGCATGTACTCTGGTGGGCAAACACAGGTATAGTTCCCTAAAGTATTATAGCAGGTACCAGGGCCACAGATACCAATGTGGGCAGAACACTCATCAATATCTTTAAACAGAGAAAACAGATTTCAGCTGCATTATATCTCACAGTGTAATAGCAGATGTTCTGATATATTATATCATTATATGATGACAGTAGAGATGAGCGAATTTCTCAAAAGTTTGATTCGGTAGTTCGATTCGAAGTTCCAAAAAAATTTGCTTCGATCCGAATTACTTTGTGGCGAATAAACAGCTATTTCCGGGCTGCAGAGAGCCGGGTGGGCAGCAAAATGGCGGAAGCCCTTGCATGCTACAGTCATGTCTCTCTCTCTCTCTCTCTCTCTCTCTCTCCCAGCATGGACAAGTTTTATTCATGTGGAAGAATCTGCTAACAAGCAAAGACATGCCTACCCAATCACATCACTAGAGAACATCATGTCTGATGTCACAAAGGTCCTTACTAAATATTCGTTACCGCAAAGCATCAGCAAATCCGGAATCGTGGCGAATCGAAGATTTCCTGAAATTCAGATCGAATTCCACTTCTGCAGAATCTATTCGCTCATCTCTAGATAACAGTGTAACTCCATACCATGCTTATCATTATTTTTCCAAAATACATTCCAAGGTGTGAATGATTTTATAAATTGTTAAAATAAAATGTTTTTTTGATGTGAACGATATTATGTCATATGGGAAAAACACTACGTTTTCTATCTACCTTCACAAATACGGGTCTCTTCATTCAGATAATAGCCGAGTGGGCACTCGCATTGGAAGCTTCCAAAGGTGTTCACACAGTTTCCACCCTGACATAAACCTGGTAGTTCTTGACATTCATCAATATCTGTATTACAGATAAAATATGTGGTATAATAAAACACATTCAAGTTAGCACACTAAACTATCACAATGTGAGGTTAAACGCAGCCTTTCTTGTTGCAGATTTTGCTGCAGTTTTTTGAGCCAAAGCCAGGTGTGGATTGAGCAGAAGACTGAAGTATAACAGTTCTCTTTGTATTTCCCATTCCTTTTGTAGCCTCTCCTGGGTTTGGCTCAAGAAACCGCAGCAAAATCTGCAACAAAAAAAGTAGCTTTTCCGCAACGTGGGGCCTTAGCCTGAAACATACAGTTTGTTACAGCTTCAATGGGCTATGTCAGGAGTAACATCTAGTAGCACTCATCTTTCTTACCTTCCAAAATAACTGTAATTGGGTTTGGTCTAAATCCCTCTCCTCCTGGACACAGAGTCTTGTATTCAGCTGAAATGTAAACATATATTTTTGTCCCTTTATAATCTACTTCTGATCTTCCTCAAAGCTATACTATAGCAGTGTACTTCTAAAGAAAATTTCTTCTCTTACTGGAGTTGGCCAGAGGGCAGCTTTCACATGGGTTGCCCCAAGCACGTCCCAAGGAGCAGCAGCAAGATGCTCTTGTAACCCCAACTCCAATCTCTGCACTACAGGCAAGGCCTGCATCACCTCTTGTCAGGGTTTCCAAGTAGCAGTTTCCAACTCGAGTATCTGTATAAAAGAGAATTATACAGTCCAGTGTGACATTTTTACATTGTGCTGAAACAGAAATCTTGATTTGGTCATTGGATACATTTACTTACCAACACAGCCTACACCAGTGGGGTTCAATTCAAAGTCCTGTGGACAGTTGCACAAGTAACTTCCTGGTGTGTTCACACACAATCCATTGATACAGTTCACTGGATCAGCACACTCATTCACATCTACAGAAAAATGAAGATAAGATGCACAGCATGTATATACTGGTTATTTGGTGCTCTATCACATAATTCCAGCATATTACTGTGTTTCATGTAATAGTTTTGCAATGATGGAAATACTTTGGTAGTGTCCAATATACATACAGTACTGCATCAGTAAACACAGTATTAAGGTTCTGTTCACTCTGCCATCATGTATTTAATTTGTAAACAATACATGACATATATATATATATATATATATATATATATATACACAACTCTTTTTCATCTTTTTGTACTATATCACATTATAGTATAACGGGTCTATCAGATTTCCTGCCTGGCATAATAGCACAGTAAACCCATATTCTACCCATCAGGGGCACTGGAAGCCTAAAGAACCATAACCATAATACGTGGCACCAAAATATGTGGCACCAAACAATGCTGACATTTACCTTTTGTCCCTCTTCACTAAACAACCAAATTGAGAATGACTGGAACTTATCTTTCTAAAATGATCATCTTACCAGTACAATTTCCTCCACTTCTGTCCAGTTCATAACCGTCATCGCAGACACAGCGGAACATTCCAGGCAGATTCTGGCAAGTTCCAAAGACACAAATATTCTGGAATGTACACTCATCAATATCTGAAAAGTAATATTCACATCAAAAATTGTGTCAAGAATAACATAATGTTAAATAACTGGCTATTTTATAGATAAGGAAAATGAACATTTCTAGAGGTATGATGTTGATGTAAGTAGTGAAGAGCCATTTAAGTCTATATATGACACAATTATTGTCATCAGTACCACTTACCTTGACAAGCCTTACTGTCCTCTGTTGGTGTAAAACCCATCTCACATTCACAGCGGTAACCTCCAGGGGCATTTAAGCAGTGACCATTTTCACATAGGTTCACATTGTCAGCACACTCATCAACATCTATAGAAAATAAACATAGATATCTTATTAGTAGAATGGAATTAACGTGCTTATATTACATATGTCAGATCTACACTTAGGTTGCAGTATTAAGGTGTCACTTACTAGTAGGTCCCCCTGCTTACTACAATAGTTTATTCATATGTATCAGACTTGACATGCATTTTGGCATGGTTTCCACACTGAAATTCGTATCAAGTATAAGTCCCATGAATTTAAAAGGGTTTTTTGCAACCCTATTCACAAGCTACAGAAAATTTCAATACATGTTTTTGTCTGAAAAACACCTGCAGAAGAATTAAGTAGCATACTGTTTATTTCTGTGGATTCTGCATGGAATAACTGAAGACTACCCTTAATAAATCAAAATGGGACTAAACATCTTCTGAAGCTGCAAAAACTGCTGCTGTTTTGTGACATTAAGAAGGTAAGGGAATAGCTTCTGTTTTTAAAAATCATAGACTGTACCTGAGCAAGAGAAACCATCACCATTGAATCCCTCATTGCATGTGCAGCGGTATGATCCAGGAGTGTTAACACAATTGGCATTTACATTGCAGTTATGGTCTTCTGTGGAGCATTCATCAAGATCTAAAAAGAAGGTAACCAGTTAAAGAAAAGTGAGACCTAATACAATTGGCAATAATGAATTTTATTTTGATGTGCTACACACTCTAGCTCACATTTAAGAAACAACCAGCTTAGCTAAGGGGACCAGCAATAACCTTAAAGAATTATTCTGGTTATTTTTGGTTACTCTCCATCCACTGCATAGGGAATAATTGCTGATTGATGGGGTCCATTCACTGGGACCCCACTGATCACAAAAATGGGGTCTCTTGTACCCCCCAAATGAATGGAGCGAACGGTCACGCATAAGCAGCTGCTTTATTCACTTGTATCTGACTGCCTGAGATAGCAGTAACACCGTACTTGACTATCTCCAGCAGTTCCATGGAGAGTGAATGTAGTGGCATCATGTGTGCTGGACCTACTGTTCCATTCAGATGTGGCAATGGGACCCCATTCTTGCCAGGCAAGTTACAGCTAACCCATGGAATACCCCTTTAATGTAACTTATAGTAAATTATATTTACAAGTTAGAAGCCAATGAAATAGCTTATTCTTAATTTGTTAGGTGACAGCGCTGGGGGTGTTATTACTGATCCATTAAATATGTCTTATGTTTTATTGTCCCACAAATTATGCACTTTATGTGCTGCCTTATCATGGAAGAGGATGGCACAATTTCATATGCTTTTATATACTGTAGACATAGTAGAATGTGCCTGACCGCCCTGCCAGGAGCATTTGTGCAAGCAGTGAAAGGCAGACAATATGGCACTCCCTCCTGCTTTTCATACAGAATGTATAAAACAACTCTCTCCTCATGAAGATGAAATAAATGTGACAAACTTAAATGGATGCCTTTTATCCAATTCTTATCATATCCTTCAGCTCCCTGCCTAAAGCTCAGTCTTTAAAAGTATTTGATATAAGCTATAGTCTTACTTACCAACACATTTAAGTCCATCTCCAACCCAACCTGTTTGGCATTTGCATTTAAAGCTGCCAGGTACGTTGATGCAAGAGGCATGGACATCGCAGTTATGTGCGCCTATTTCACATTCATCAATATCTACAAAAACAAGCAGTTTATTAGTATCTGTAATACATTATATTTCGGTCAAAGGGGTATGCCTGTATAAAGATATACCTGTACATCCAGTGGTTCCCTTCTTCACAAAGTAACCCAACTGACAGTGACAGATGAAGGAGCCTTTAGTGTTTTCACACTCTCCATGTAGGCAGATGTTAGGGTTAAGGTCACATTCATTGACATCTATTGAAAAAAAAAAAAACAGAAGGTCATGCCAATAACACAATATATAAGATACCTGGAGAAATAAGAAGTTGGTCATGGAGCCATAGTAAGCTACTTTACCTATACATGTCTTCATATCCAGAGAAGCCATGAAACCATCAAAGCACAAGCAACGATATTCTCCTGGAATGTTTGTACATTGCCCACCATCACAAATATCTGGGTTGTCCTCACATTCATCAATATCTAAGGTTTAAGAAATATATTGATAAAGGATCATAATATATAGCATTTATTACCAAAAGCATCATTGACTGATTTCAAGCCAGTTATCAGATTCAAGTTAAAGAGTGTTACATCTGTATTCTCCATGCCATTCTACATTAGAAACACTAGTTCATGCCATTTCTTACCAGCACAGGATCTCTTGTCAGGCATAAGTGCATATCCCTCACTACAGCTGCATTCATAGCTGCCTTCTGAGTTAGTACATTGGGTGTCACATCCGCCATTCATGATTGTGCATTCATCAATATCTGCAACAGAATATTGTATGTACAAGTTAACCTTGGTATGATAAAATGAAAACATAACAGACATCTTGCTCCACCACCAATGCTGAAAATAGAGGATTGTTGATATAATAAACTTAACTTATATTGCAAGCTTCTTTGTGATGTCTCAAAAATTGTGATATTACAATTACATAAATATATCCTGGTTAATGGACCTTTCAGGTGCAGAGTTTCCAGTAGACAGCTGTTTATCCCGGTATGTTCATTTCACATTCATTTGTGTAAGAAAAAATGATTTGATGCAAAGATTAGATAGAATAATTTGTTGTCAAGGCTCACTATAGAGCCGAAACATCCCAGGGGCAATAAACCCACTTTTTAATTCACTTTACTATGGAGTGCCGCCTGTTTTTTACAATTTATATTTATATTTAGTTATATACCTCTCTTACTCATATATTTCTGTCTATTTATTCATTCATTCATTCATTTATTTATCCACTTATTATTGACGCATTTAACTTATTCATTATGGGCATTCTTTTATGTACTCATTATAGGCACCTTTTTATGACAAATATACTTATTTTTTATATCTGCTCTTTATTTTTATTATATGTGATATTATTATCATCATGTCATTATTATATTATATATCACCATGTTTTTATTGTGCTATACTATTTTCATTATTATGTCATTATTATATTTATATATCTCCATGTCCCCAGATTTCTGTTTTTGGCCTATCACCTCTTATTCATCATTATTTTTAAATATTTTTATACCTGTATTTATGATTACGTTATATATTCTTATTATCATTGTCTATATATTTTTTATGTTTATATGTATACTATCTGATTATATTTATATATCTGTTTAATTGGCCTGAGGAAGACGCTAGTTATGTATCGAAACGAGTTGCCTTTTATCTGTATGTTCAAGTGAAATTAATAAATTATCATCTACTTGATCCAGCCATGTATGCCTACCACTCTGTTGAGCAGCGTTCAGAATTAATCCCAGTATTTTTTATTGGTTTCCCTTCTATTTTATTATACTCTGTGGTCTTTTCAGAGCATAAAGTGCTAAATTTGTTCTGAGCACTGGGGCATCAATGAATGACCCTTGGTCCTGAAAGGGTTAAAGTGTATGTTCAGAAATGCTAGAAGCATATCAAGCAAACTGGGGGAGTTTGAGGCCCGGGTCCAGGAAGAAAACATTGATGTAGTTGGTGTGGTTAGATTGGGCTGTTAACACTCAGGATTTTACACTCTTTAGCAAAGACAGGGCTAAAAGAAAGGGGAAGTATATCAGAAGTGCCATGAAAATTAGTAAAGAAGGCAAATGTGGGTGAAGATTGTGAAGATGTGGTATCCTTGTGGGTGGAATTGCATAAGGATGCAACCACTGATAATAATACTTTTTGGCATAATCTAAAGACCCCCCAACATAACTGAGGAGTTAGAGGATTAGTTGTATAAACAAACTGAGTGGGCGGCACAGACCACTCTTGATGGGAGATTTTAACTACCAGGATTTTGACTGAGGTCATGGTTCTGCATAGTCTGCATAGGGGAGGAAATTTTTCAACCTATTGCAGGACAATTTTATGGTCCAGTATGTAAAAGATCCAACTAGAGGCAATTCTTTACTTTCTCTGATCATTTTTTATAATGTGGAAGTTTTTGGAAATGCCACTGTTGGCGAAAAGCTTCATAATAGCGACCATAACCTAATCAGGTTCTACCTAAATTGTAGGTTGTTAGGGCAAATTCCTTCAAATTTAAGAAGGTCTATTGTCCAAGGTTAAGGGCCACACTTCAATATATAGACTGGGAGCAGCAATTGTCAGTAAATAGCAAAATGTATGCCCATAGGGAACAAGTATACATGTCTTAAATTACCCCCCCTCCCCATGGCTTACAGCAAATAGGGTTAAAAGGACAATAAACAATAAAAACGGGAATTTAAAAAAAAAATGAATCTGAAGTGTCAGTTGTAGCCTTTGAGAATTACAAAGAACTTAATGAAATGTGTAAACGAGAAATAAAATCAGCTAAAATACATGATGAAAGGCAGACGGCTAAGGACTGAAAAACTAACTTAAAAAATTCTTTAAATATATAAATGCAAAAAATCAAGGTCTGAACAGGTAGGTAGTAATGGTAATAGGAAGTGGGACCAAGAAAAACAACTACTAAATGTTTTTTTTAGCTCTGTATATACAGCAGAATGGAGTAGTTGATGTAGATGCCATCAATGTTGGTAATACTTGAAGTAATATACTAAACTGGATGAACATAGAAATGATCCATTTTAAACAAATTAAATGTGAGCAAGACTCTGGGTCTAGATGGATTACAGCCACAAGTATTTAAAGAACTCAGTCCAGTATTACAACAGACTCAAAGACATATTTCCAGTCCCCCCTCTCCTTCCCTTTCGACAACCACCAAACCTGAGGCGTATTATTGTCCGGAGTGCCCTGAAGGCCCCAACTGAAAATGGCACCTCACCTTGCCTGCAAAACAGGTGCATGACCTGCAAGCACATCCACACCACTGACAATGTACCTATCCCACAGTCACAACAGGTGCACAGAATTAGGGGGACATTTTCCTGCAGGTCTTCCAATGTGGTGTATCTCATAATGTGTGTGTAATGTCCCACTACAGGCCTCTATGTGGGGGAAACTGGGCAGAGACTTAGTCAGCACATGAACTCACACAGATTCAACCATTAATAACAGCAGAAGAGATCTCCCAGTGAGTGCACATTTCTCCAGATTTGTAACCAGATTTGCGGGTTGTGATTTTAATGGGACATTTTAAGATGCAGAGGGAGAGAAAGGAATGGGAATATAAGTTAATGCAAAAATTTCAAACTCTGCAATTTGGACTTAATATTCATGCCAGTTTCATGTCACACTATGTATGAACTGTGAGGGTCACAAATCACCACCTGATAGCAAACAAATAACTTAAGAATTACTGATCCCTCTGTCACGGCCCACAAGTTTCCAGATTGTTTATTTCTTGACCTGTTGTAAATAACTTCTCTACTTATATTGCATTTTTATTTTCTTTAAAGATTCTAAGATCCTTTGAAGATCCAGGTCTTGTGTGTATAAAGAGTGTGTGAATTTTCAGTTTCTTGTATGTCTGAAGAAGAGAGCTAGACTATCGAAAGCTTACTATCAAATATACTCAGTTAGCCTCTAAAAGGTATCGCCTGATTTCTTCACTCTTCCACCATTGTCCCTTATGGACATTTAGTAGGCAAAAATCAGATCCATTGGCTTGGAAAATTTTAGTTTGTAATTGGATTGAAAACTGGTTAAAGGATTGTATCCAGAGAGTTGTGGTCAATAACTGCAGCTCAGACTGGTCCTCCATGATAAGTGGTGTACCCCAGGATTCAGTGTCGGGTCAGCTGTTATTTAACTTATTTATTAACCACTTCCCGTAGGAGGCATTTTCCGATTTTAGTTTTTGACTCCCCGCCTTCCGAACCCCATAACTTTTTAATTTTTCCTTTCACAGAGCCATATGAGGGATTAATGTTTGTGGGACAAATTGTTCTTCATAATTGTACCATTTATTATTCTGTAAAATGTACTGGGAAGCTGGAAAAAAATTCAGAATGGGGTGGAATTGGAATAAAAGTGTATTTGTATAACTTTCTTATGGGTTTTTTTTTTTACGGCGTTTATTGTACATCAAAATTACATGCCACATGTATTCTATGTTAAAGCATAATTCTGGGGATACCAAATTTATATAGTTTTATTTACATTTTAACCCCTTAACAAAAATCCAAAAATATTTTTTTATAAATGGCTACTTTTATATGTGTTCTAGGGAAAGGGGATGATTTGAATTTTTTATTCAAGCTAGGTAAAGCTAGAAGAGTCACTGGTGGAAAAGCACCTAGGAGTATTTGTAGATCATAGGTTAAATTACAGCACACAATGTCAATCAGCAGCTTCTAAGGCCCGTAGGGTACTGTCATGTATTAAAAGGGATATGGATTCATGGGGCAGGAATGTAATATTGCCACCTTATAAATCATTGGTGCAACCTCATCTGGAATATGCAGTTCACTATTAGGGAGTGGTTCATAGAAAAGATATCCTAGACTTGGAAAAGGTTCAACGGAGGGCCAAAAAAAGGGACATGGAGGACCTGAGTTATGAGGAGAAATTAAAGGAATTAAAGGAGAAATTTGTTTAGTTTTTAGAAGAAGGATTTAAGGGGAGGCGTGATAAACCTGTATAAATATATAAATGGCCCATACAAGAGATATGCAGAAATGCTGTTCCATGTAAAATCCCCTCAAGAGACGAGGGGGCACTCCTTCCGTCTGGAGAAGAAAAAAAAATTTAATCTCCAGAGGCGGCAAAGCTTCTTCACTGTAAGAACTGTGAATCTGTGGAATAGCCTACCCCAGGAGCTGTTCAAAAACTTAGATGTCTTTTCACAGCATAATAGTATTGATGCTTATGGAAATATATAGAATGCTTTTTTCCTTTATGTGTTCCTCCAGTCATGCCCTTTCCCATCCCCTGGTTTAACTAGATGGGCATATTTCTTTTTTCAACTGTACTATGTAACTACTAACTATGTAATCACTACAGCTATAACATAGCTGAGTGGTACTTTTTTTCTTAATAAACAAAGGGTTAATTAAATGTTTACATACATCAATATTGACCGCCAACCCTCTTTTCAGGGAATTACTTAGGACTTGTTGCAAGGTACTGTACTTACTTCATAAGAATGGAATTCTGCTAACTTTCCACAATCTTTGAGAAACGCAACAGATTAGAATAACAATATTGTTTGAGATTTCTCTCGAGACATGTAGATTCCATGAACATAGATTGGCTGGAGTAAATTACTCACCCATACAACCCTGACGATCAGGAGTTGACTGGAAGCCAGAATCACAAGAGCACTGGTAAGTTCCAATCATGTTTACGCAACGGCCATTTCTGCAGAGGTTATCACTCAATGAACACTCATTTATGTCTGGGAAAAAAACAAAAAATACATGAATGTTTTGAAACATATGTAGCTTCCCTATGGACTTCGGCTTCTATAAATTCACTATGTAAAAAGTATACAGAATATTTTCATACCAACACAGATGTTGCCTTCAGGAGTTAGCTCATGGCCAGGGGGGCAAATACATTCAAAACTGCCATCAGTGTTGATGCAGGTGCCTCCTCTACACAGCAGTGGGTCTCTTTCACATTCATCAATATCTTAGAGCAAAGAACAGAACAGCTATCAGTTACAATTTGATACAAAATACATACATGTGGATATGAAAAACACTCATGCTTGAAAAATTAAAGAAATTCCATCAACTCTCTAAAATTGTTTTACTTTAAGTTGAAAGCTAGAATAGAGTCCTGCTCAGGGAATGAGCCCCTTTATTGCCATAAACATTCTCTATGGTACATATGCCTATTCTATCCAATAGAGTTTGCAATAATCCCCCACCCTGATAGTTTTAAGGTAGCCCTGGTTACTCAGACAGCCCTTCCACCTTTGAGTTCTGTCCTTACAATATATACAATATTCACATTAAGACATAAAAGATTACATTGCTAGATGTCCAACCTAATAAATTTGTTATATGCATAACTTCACTTTTATAGTTACCCATGCAATTCTTCATCATCATGAATCCACTCTCGTAACCATCAAAGCATTCACACTCAAAGCTTCCAGGAGTATTGACACATGTTCCATGGCCACAGAGGTCAGGAGAAATCCGGCATTCATCTATATCTGTATTAATGATAGTAAATGAAACAATGTAAATAATTCCATTGGCAGTGAGGGGTTTTATCTGGTTCTGCCATATAATAATGAGACATCTCAAACATTTCTTACCTGTACAGTTCCTTTCTTCAGCATCCAGAGCAAAGCCGCTCTCACAAACACACCTGAAGCTTCCGATACTGTTGCGACATGTACCGTGGTTGCACAGACTGTTGAATACTTTACATTCATTCACATCTGTTAAGAGTGAAAAAAAAATACCATAATATATATATATATATATATATATATATGACATATGTAAGGAATAAAAGATTATTGGAAAGAATGCGCTCTGTGGGGAACCGCTAATTATAATAAAAAGGTTAAACCTCAGTCATTCCTCAATACTTGAGGATATTTAATCAAACCAATTAAGATCAGAATAAAGAGTTTACAATAGGAGATGTCATAGACCAGGATCGCATTTAACTGGGATTGCCGGCCATCCGAAGGACTGGAGCTGCTGGTAATAGGTAAGTAAAACTGGAACAATCTGTTCCTACAAGATCCCAGGATTTGCGCTCCTCAAAACTAAACCACAGAATGGTCAATATATATATATATATATATATGACACATTCTGAGTGAAGTCGAGATACAGTAGGAGTATTACAGAGGAAATCATTTCTGAATTGACAGCACATTGAAATAATTAAAATCAACTGACTAAACTCTATGGAGAGGGCAAAATAAAAATAAATATTGCATAGGTAGGACAGTCCTGAATGACAAGCTGGATTGCAATGTACAGGGGGACATTTTGTGTTAGTGTAAACTATTATTATGAGAATCAATGCTAAGGTAAACATAAAGTAATGGTGATTTGAAGAACAGATACGGTGCTCTTAAATACTGTCATTTATAAGCTTAGGCACAATTATACATGGCACGGTTTTGAGCAATGGAATATGATTTGCTACTTCTGTGTATATGTAAAATGTAAAATTATCTAGTTATTATTTGTTTAACCAAAGATAGAAATAGCAAATTCAAATACATTCATATTTTGCCAAATCACAATAGGCAACAAAAAGGTGAAGAGCTGAAATAGTTATAATATAATATATATATAAGATATACTACCTTTGTAGAAAGGGCGACCAGAAAGAATGTCGCCTCTGTTAGCAAAGCCAGGTCCTCTTGGACAGATGGTTTTGTGTTCATCACTTCCAGGTTTTGGGCACTCTTCACAGTCAATACCCCAAGCAGCACCCACAGTGCAGCAGCACATATCAATTCTGTATTTTCCAGGCAAGGGAGAAGTGCACTCATCCTCATCCCACTTCATATAGCACTGTTCCACACGTATATCTGAGAGGAAAATTGATAACACAGAGGTATGAGCACACTACCCAGAAAGATTATCAGGGTTTTATCTAGTCCTCCCCAAGTTTGTATTACTCTTCAAAATGTATATTTTACAGTGCCTGTATGTCTTTGAGATTCCTCAGAATTCTTAGCTGGGCCGTGCCTCAAGTTTGCTTTTCCAAACTGATCCTCTCTTTTTTCATTTTACTGTGATAATCCTACCATACTTGATGTTCTTAACAGTGATGCAAACTGTAGGTCACAGGGGATCTCCCTTGGACTTACTGGGATTTCTTCAAACCTTGATTTTCATCTGTCTTTACAACACTACTGATATCACACTTCTCACCATCTGCTACTTAAACCAATTGTAAAATATGTCACCAACGCACACTAACGCTAGGTTCACACCTGTGCTCAGGTTTCTGTTCTTCGGGTCTGCTTGGGAACCCAAAATACGGAAACAAAATCTGCTTAAAAAGTGATTACCTGCGGACCCCATAGACTATTTTTCATTTTTCAAGCGGAATGTGGGACGGAATCCCCGAATGGGATGCAAGTGCAGATGTGAATCCAGCGTTACTGTTAATGTACTGTCTGTGGTACAAAGCATTATGTAAAATCCATATTTGTATTTGCTTGTACATTGTACAAGACAAATTCTTGTTCATCATTTCCCTCATCGTTCAGAGTTACTTGTCATAATACAGCCGGTAAGTCTCATCAGCAAGGTATAGCTCTCGATTTTAATAATGATATATTACATTAATATCTCCTTACCCTTAGACATATGATTTCAATGAACTTCAATGACTAAATTAAAAAGATATTTAGGCATTAATATCAGGTTTCTTCTTACCAACACAGTTTCTGCCTGAACCATCCAGGATTAGGCCTTCAGGACACTCGCACTTGAATGAACCAGCAGAATTCACACAACGCCCATTAGGACATACACCCGGGAATACTTCACACTCATTTACATCTATAAATAAGTAAATGACAATTTAAAATAAATATAAACATATAGAAAATTTAGCTGATACTAGCAGGGTAGACTGACCCATTAGGGTACGAGGGAAGATCCTCCAATAGACCCAAACTCTGTGGCGATAATGGACGCTGAAGGACAACCCCAATCGCACATGACTTTTACCAATCACTTGATGCTAGGGTCGTTTTTTTCTGGGTTTATTAACCAATGTTTTTTTGTAAGCAATGGAATGAGTGAACCAAGATTATCATGGAAATAAAAGTGGGCATGCACATGTGGATCCAGCCAATTGTTGAACCATAAAGGAAGGTATTGATTTCTATAAATTGATGGCTTTACTTACTACACCTATTATAAATATAAATCAAATGAGTGTTTTGCAGACAAGCCATGGTGATAAAGTTACATTTAGAACAATTTAATGAAATTATACAACACACAGATTTTACCTTCACATGCCACCCCCTTCTTCCTGGAGTAACCTCTAGGACATGCAGGGTCTAAATGACAATGTAGAGTGCCATTAGCAATATAGATAATAAAGTTTCCAGATATTTACAGAAGCACATAGATTTTATAATATGATACCTACCAATTTCACATCGCTCACAAGGGCTTCCCCAGGCAGCTCCTAATGTTGCACAACATTCAGATTTTAAAGTGGCTCCATTGATATTGACTTCACATCGACCATCTTGGAGGTTCAACCAACAAGTTCCTTTCATGCTATCTGGAATGTGGAAAAAAGAAAGAGACAAATGTAAGACAAACTACTGCCAATTCTGCAGTCACTGCATGACATAATCTGCAGATTGAATGATACATGGTTTCCATGTACCATGCAACAGGACAGAAAACTTTATCATATTCATTTTTGTAATATGAAATCTAAGAGTGTTTTTAGGTAATGCAATATATATGCTTGAGTAAAAAAAGTAAAAGGAAGACAGAAAAGTCTGAATATTATATCACGCAATCCAATGTGCCATTTTTTTCTTAAAGAGTGACCTCCCTGAAACCATTGGAATGTTAATAACACTCACCCACACAAATAGTTCCGGTGGAATCCAGTTTGCTTCCGAATGAGCACTCACACACAAAAGAGCCAGCATTGTTCCTGCAGACACCATTAACACAGGGGTTGGATGCACATTCATTAATATCTGAAAATAAAAAAAGTGATATCAAGTGATGGTTGGACGAGTTGCCAAAGATTGACACCATCAGCCTCAAGATGGCCAATAATGAAATTGATTGGTTTAAAGAAGAACCCTGGAACACTGTAATTGATCTTTATTTATTAAGAAAGTTGCATTGTAACGTACATAGGTCAAACACTGTAGTAAGTGAAATATCATTAAAATATATTCCTACCTTCACAAGTCTCAGACTCAGGCTTAAAGACATAACCCTTGGGGCATGTACAGGTGTAACTTCCAGGAGTGTTTCTGCACAAGCCGTTGTCACAGAGCAGGCGGTTCACGGCACATTCATCAACATCTGAAATTGGGAGCATAAACTCAATGCCTACTCTTGAAGTACATCAAACAATACTACAGTATATGTGCTGTATTAGAAAAAGTGAATCTTGGAATAGAGTACAGGAAACATACCCACGCAGTTCTTCCCACTTGCATCTGATTCGTAGCCAACATTACAGATGCAACGATAGCTGCCACGCAGGTTTTCACAGATGCCGTTGGGGCAAATTTCAGAGTTTAAGGCACATTCATTAATATCTGAATTAATAAGAAGAGGAAAGTAAATTAATAGCGTGAATATATAGTCATTAAACAAATAGATATATCAGACATAATCTCACACTATATTCTTACCTCTGCCATCTGCAGTTATACCAATACCACTGCTGCAAAGAGCCTGAAATTCAGCTGCAAGATATGATTGACAGAATCAGAGGAAACATTCTTTAGAAATCTATATCTTCATTGTTTATTGAATTACTGACATTGCCAACATCATTAACATGTTGGATTTTCATCGTTTCCAGAATAGTATAACTAAGCCTGTCTTGCCTGATCTCCTTCTGATCTCATATCTAGTGACCATGTCTAGAACTGACTCCAACTAACAATTTTTGATAGCAAGTACCATCTGAAATACTATACTCACCAGAGTTCTTGGCAGGGCACGGCTGACAGGGTTCTCCAAATCCATGGTCGGGATTTGCACAGCAACACTCAGATTTGGTAACAGCACCAGGGAAGGGGCGGGCACAAGTTCCCTTTTTAATACCTCCATAACAAGTGCTGCGCATGTGTGTGTCTACACAAACTCGTCCATCAATGCCAATGGTCAGTCCACCCAGGCACTCACAACGGAAGGAACCCTCTGTGTTAATGCAACGGCCATTCATGCAGATTCCTGGTGTCTGACATTCATCCACATCTAAAAACATACAGGATTTTTGTCATATATTGGAGTGAAATGTTCACAAGCTTAGGTGCTGAACTTACAAAATAGATGTCACATAATATGATATCAAAAAGAGGGACAGTTAAAAGGTTTAAGCCACAAAGAATATTTATCCTCTAGCCATAGGATAGAGGATAAATAGCTGATCGGTGAGGATCTGACTGATGAGATGCACACCTGATCCTGAGAACGGCAGTCTTTCAGCCCTGTTGCAAATTTAGCCAGCCTGCAGCTGCCGGTTGAATATAGGCATGCCTATTCTTGATAGGACACATCTGCCGCAGCAAAAAAGCTCTGTGGGAGAAACCGCGGCGGCAACGCATGTTAGATCTTTGAGTTAGAAATTATTATGCAATTGATATTTTTCTCTGATTTTCCTAAATGGTCGATGCAAAGGACAGTTAGTTCAATGTGCACATCTTCAACTCTCCATTAGTTGTTTTCACTAAATCCATCACAGATCTGTTATTTTGGTGGAGAAAATAACGCTGGGTGCAGGACTTTTAGCTCCTGTCCGTTATTTTTTTAACATTAACGTTTATGGCTAACGGACATATGACGGATGGTAACAGATGGTCGTCAGTTATACTGTCTGTTACTCTTGCCATTTTTTTCTGTGCATGCTCAGAAAGCAGAACCAAAAATAAACTAAAAAAAAAAAAAGTCACTCGACAGCATTAATGTTAATGTCATTGAATGGGGGCTATTCACATGGCCTTTATTTTGGTGGACTGTTGTCACAGACCGTCAAAATATAGGTCATGTCCTATTTTTAACTGTTTTCACAGATCCCTCTATACACTTGGGTGCAAGATGGCCATGAAAGATGGATATTTTCACATTTTGCACCTTTTTTATTTGAATCTAGCCTTAGCCTTACTCTAGGAACAAGCACATTTGGAAATCCTCCAAAAAAAACAGTGCCCTTGAATGTGGTTTTTAGGATCTTCTTGTGCGGAAGTGCTGAAGATCTAACATATGAGAAAGCTGTCCATCCTTTAGTGGAAGTTTATGTAATAGTAGTTTTGCTGCAGTTCGTAATATTGCAGTTCAGTTTGCTGTCAAGCAGCTTTCAAATAGACTGGTTAAACTGTGCAGATTAATATAATAGATTTTTCTGTAGTTACATAGTAAATATATCACCACTTCTTACCAACACAGTAGCGTCCATTTGGTGCCAATACAAAGCCTGGCTTACAGATGCACTTAAAACTGCCATCCTCGTTGATACACATCCCGTTTAAGCACATATTTGTGGTTGCGCACTCATCGTGATCTGTGGGAAACATTGTGTTAGCTGATGGACCACACAAAAGCTTAATTATTTTCCGTTTTATTTGTCTTAGTGTTGTATATTTATTTTATCAGGCCAGCATCAGCCAAATAAGCTGACATATGACCCAGGGATTTCATTAGAAACACAGTGTAATGGAAAATGACCCTGAACCCAGTTCACTGTAAAGATGTCAATTTATGCTTGTTTTATTGGCAACCTCAGAGGCCCTAACATACTGTATGTGTAACATAAACTTACAACAACAAAACAACGATCTGTGTAATGGGAAGAAATATCTCATGGTTTTAAGCATAAGGATTGTGTAAGGTGCAACATCGGAGCACTCATATTCAATGACATTTTAAAAGTCAAAGATGAGTCAAACACATATGATTTCACAAAATAGGCCGGCCACCCATAGAGGCAAATGGTCAAGGCCAGTGAACTCCCAGTTATGTCCTTCAACTGCCATTGTATAGCCTATTGCATATGTACTTGACACCTGAGGAAAGCTCTTATACTTGTCAAGCACAATCACTGCCCCACTTCTTAATAAAGGAAATAATATGATACCCAGCCTTTCAGGTGCATTTTATTTCTTTAGGGATTCCATGGAGGAGAAGAAACTGAATACTAATTGATGCATATACACTTGTGGAATAAATTGAACTATGATAGAAACGATATTTGTATATCAATGCTTATTAATCAGGGTCTTTTTACTTTGCGTAATGTGCCTGTGATGCTGCCTGCTATTCATTTGAGTTGCCAGGCAGTCCCTGTGTTCATTTGCAGTTCAGCTGCCCAACAATTCATATAAATAGCCAGTAGCTCCTGCCTCCCACCACTATTCAGCCCTACCACAATGAAGTGTTTAATAACACTGATCCAGCGGGAAAGCAGTTGATGAGTTGTATGCTGTCAGTACCTCAGAAAGCTGGGTAGTACACATGTTCTACACAGCTTTTTAAGGTACTAAGACAGCATACACCTTGTCTGCTGTCTCCATGCTGGATCAATATTATTATACTTATATCTTATTTACAGTAGGTCACTTCAGTGACTTACTGTCAATGTGATCAGGAGTAACCCCAGTCAGTTGGCTAGTGTGGTTGTATCTTAGGAGTCCCTTCACTAGCTCTTCCTGGTGCATGGACCTTTGAGATGCAACATAATTCGGTTCCCATTCATGGAACTCTGAATTCACATTGCACCTGTGTCGCCCACATCTGTAGTAATGTATATATGAAGAATGGACAGCTCATGGATGGTGTCTGTGTGCTGTACATTGTTTTTCACAGCTGCATTGACATGAATGGCTGAGATGAATAGAGAAATGAGAAAAAATTGTGCATGTCACTATTATCTTTCTCAATGTTTCTACATCTGTGAAAAACAATGAATGTGTGAAAGGCCCCATTGACTATAATGAGTCTGTGTGATGTCCAATTTTTTCACAGATAGCATAAGAACAGGAAAGGAGTTGTGAAAGAGTCCTTACTCTGATGGTGACCCTGGGTGGAGTTTATATATTGTCTAAATGTTTCTATATATTATTCAAAAACTTCATTTCATAGGCTAAGATAAATCTGCCACTGCAGGTTTTACATATGTAACATATTCAATAGGTTTAGTAAGATGATTAAAATTTAGGTTATATTACATACTACATACTACACAGCCAATATTGAGAGACAAATGTTATGCTTGCTGTCATTCATTCTGCTTACCTCTAGTGGATAAAATTCTGACCATGGTCATGTGATTTACGGTCCATGGTCATGTGATGAACACACAGGTGCAAAGCTCGTTATAGTCACAGCACAGTAATCAGACATCTGCCTGGTAACGAGCTGTGCACCTGTGTCCATCACATGACCATGGACTGTAAATCACATGACCATGGTCAGAATTTTATCCACTTGAAGTAACAGAATGAATGACAGGAAGCAGAGATCTATAATACAGAATTGATACAGAAAGTATATTGGAAATTGTACAACTTTTTATTATACAAACAATAATATTTGTCTCTCAATATTGGTCTGAAAGTGGACAACCCCTTTAACACTGGCCAACTTACCCACACAATTCTTTCCATCTGGAGTAGTCTCAAACCCAGCATTACAGATACACTGGAAACTGCCCTCCGTGTTCACACAACGGCCATTTCGGCACATTACGCCATTCATGATGCATTCATCAATATCTGAAAAGATGTCAGGTTTAGATGTCGGGTATAAATTCATCCATATAAATATCAGTACAATAAAATTCATATTTAGTAATGCTATGACTGCATGTAGAGTAAGTAAAGAAGTAATGAGATAGCTCGACATACCTGTACTTGGTATTCAGAAAGTTGTTCAATTTGCATAAGAGGCTTTACCTAACAGCCCAAAGGGTTTATTAAAATACTGAACTCTATGAAACTTCACCTACCAATGCACGCTTGTTTGGTGGGGTTGCTCTGGAATCCATCATGACACCTACAATGGTATGATCCTTGTGTATTCACACAATCTCCATGAATGCATGGACTGCTGGCGCACTCATCTACATCTGCACGCAGGGAATATTGGGTAAATATAAGGAGTATTTTAGAGTTCAAAATTATATGAAAAATATGTTTAACAATAGTTGTGTAGGCTGTACTAAAATATTTTCTACTTTAACTTACCAATACATTCCAGTCGGCTGTCCTGTTTGTATCCCATATTGCATTCACATCGATAACTAGATGGTGTGGGGATACAACGCCCATTCTGGCACAAGTTGGTAAAGTGTTTGCAAATATCTCCAGTTTGGTTTAGTGTTGCTGTTCCTAATTTAGTCAATGAGAATACACAAAAACAAGTATATTAGTGTTTACTGACTAATTTAGGCATGAATATCCTCCCAAGGTCTATTGTCAATAGTGCAGGAAGCAACTGAATATACCTTAAATATGAAATGAAGTATTAAATATGGAATAGTATAAACCTGTTTCTCAGAAGTTGACATTGTTCCTAGTGAATTGCCTGCTGTCTGAGCTTTATGATCAGCCAACATGTTTTCTATTGGACAACTAACATTTTCTCCTAAACAGTTATCTTACCAATTTCCGTGCCCACACTAGGCAATCCTGATATTGTTCCTTGTCCATTAGGTCCAACCCCAATTGGTCCAAATCCACCGGGTCCAATTCCTCCTGGTCCAGTTCCACCAGGTCCAATACCTCCTGGCCCAATTCCACCTGGTCCAACACCACCAGGACCAATAGGATAAATTCCTGGATATGCAGGGCCTAGAGGTAGGCTTTCAATGCAAAGTCTTCGATATTCATCTGTACAAAAAATGCATAGTGTTTCCTAGTGTTTAGGCAAGTACATCTAATCTAAAAACATTCTTTGTTTAAATACTTCTATTTTTATAGACGTGATGCATAAATGTTTTAACTGCTCTTTTACAGTCAATGAATTCTCATCCTTTGAACTTACACAAAGGAAGAATGTGGGCTAGAATTGTGAAATTGACATTTTGTAGTTTACCCCTAGCCCATAACAGGACAGGTTTCATCTTTCCCATAGTCCAGACTTTCTCTAAACATCTCAGTGTTTTAGAATCACATAGCGGTACACCCATCTGACAATTCAAAATTTATGAAAACTACTGGACTCACCACTCCCTCTGACTGGACACATCTCAGGGATTTGACCTAAGGCCCAGCATCTTCCAGTATCACAGCAACATTGTCCTTTTGTATATTGGCCGGGAAGTTCTCCAGCACATCGCCCACCAATTAATGCAGAGAAACAGCTCCCAGTCCTCTGATCTGTTAAAGAAGATATGGAGATTTACAACTTTCAATGCAAAACAAATAAAAGAAATTGGAATGCTACAGGAATTGGCAGAATCTTCTAGTAATTCCCACACTCCACAGATATTATTGTTTAGTATGGTGAATGTTATTTCAAATTATGACCACCATTGTAAATCGAAAATAATGTGACCTGAGGCCATTGTGATGTGTTTTGAAAGGCCACTGTTTATTCTTTCTTGCTAAATGGCTTCTTTGTCACTGGATAGAGCAAGACCAAGCAAATGAACTGTAGCTGTTCTCATCGGTGCTGTCAGCAGAGACTACAGCAACTATATTCTCTAAATGGTAAAGCTACTGTGCTGACATATTTCACTTGTCCATGGAAAGAATTTTAACACATTTCTATTGCCACACTTTATAATAATGCTTGTACTCTTGCAAGATTCATGAGAATGTCAAACTTTTACTACCCTGATTGTTCTGCTATTTACTCATGAAAGTGGCCAAAGGTCCTTATGAAATTCATAAACATGGACCTGATGAAGGAATCTTACTTTTACTCTCTAACGTCTAAACATTCCTTATTAAATGTGCTATCTATCTATCTATCTATCTATCTATCTATCTATCTATCTATCTATCTCAGTTTTTCAGTAATTGAAGGTATTTTCAGCTCAGCTCAGTTCTCATATCTGGGTTCACACCAGCTTAAAGTAGTTCAGTGCTTTGCAGCTAAAAAATAGCAGTGAGTTTAAAAAAGCAAATAAAGCACAAATTCATTATAACTTTTATTTGGGTCACTGTCGCATTGAAACACTCATTTCAAGAGCATTTCTTCTACATCATAGGGCATCATGATCTCTTCAAGTATTTTGATATATTCAAGCTGATCCTTGATCCCTCATATGCGATATTTAGGCCCAATACCCTGATATGAGACACCTCCTCATATCATGATTTTTGCACCACCATGCTTTACTGTTTTCATAATGCACTTGGCTTGAATTCAGTGCTTGGGAGCCATCTGACTTTTAATTGTCTACAAATCTAAATATGGTTATGTTTGTGGCAGTACCCCATTAAGGATGGAAATATTTGTAATGTCTAAAATGTTCCTATAGACAGATGAATCCACTTCAGTGGTCCCTGGACTGTTCCCGAAAGACCAATGCTTCCAGGGTATATTCCAGTGTAAAAGCATTAAATTCACTGATATAGGAAAATATGATATAATAACATATAATGATGCACATTCAGTTCTATTTTCTCAAGGGAAAATATTTGAATGTGAGAAATTTAATGGGTTTTAATAAGGTTTAATGGGTTTTCTAGAGACTGAAACGTTTTAATAGGGATCAGCTGTAACAGAACGTGTAAGATCCCTTACGGCTCGCTTGACCATTGGTCTCTCCCTCCAGGTCCTTTGCCAACTGGTGGCGGCCAAAGCTTACCTAAAAGATTTAACGAATCGTGCGGCGCAATGCTTCCCTCATTTGTCCATAAGGACCAGGTTGGCTTCATTCCCTGTCATCAGGGTGGAAATAACAGCCGAACTGTGGACCTGATTGAGGTGGTTAGTCATCATTCGACCCCTGCCCTTGTCCTCAGTCTTGACACGGAGAAAGCTTTTGATCGTATAGTCTTTTTTGATGGCTCCCTTAGAAGCCTTTGGCTTTCGGGGAGAATTCCTACAAGTAATTTGGACATTATACTCTTTCCCCATGGCGTTGGTGAAACCCTCCCCACTCCTCCTCAGCCTTCTTGCCCATTAAAAACAGCACCATCAGGGTTTTCCCCCTCCCCTCTTATTTGTGTGCTTTGTATTGAGCCGCTGGCAGACAGTTTACGCTCAGACCCAGACATCATGGGAATTTAGGTCAGAGACAGGGACTCTTTGCTGATGATGTCCTTCTTACCCTTATTAACCCCCACAGCTCCCTACCCAATCTTTTGCGTGTCCTTCACGACTATGGTCATCTGTCCGGCTATAAGGTTAACTTTGCTAAGACAGAAGCCCTCCCCCTGAATATTCCTATGGTGTCCGCCTAACTGTTACGCAACAACTTTCAATGGCGGAAACAGTCCCTTAAATATATGGGTATTCAGATCTCCCCTTCTTACACTATGCTCTACTCTGTGAATTACCCCAGACTGTTCTGTGACCTTAAGCCACTGTTGGACAAGAGGCGACCCTTGCATGTCTCCCTGCTAGGCAGGATCACTGCAGTTAAAATGACCCTCCTCCCTAAGCTTTTATATTTCTTTGAGACTCTCCCAGTAGCTGTTCCCTGCTGTGACCTCCATGATCTGCAGAGGGTCAGATTTCAATTCATCTGGAAAGCCAAGCAATACCAGATGCCTAGATCTGTGATACTAGCAGGGAGAGGGCTTATCAGTTACACATCTTCTTCACTAGTATTGTGTCGCCCACTTGTGGTGAATCCCTTTTTGCGCCATGTCACAAGCTTATGTAAAATGGGTGGAGAGTGAGAAGCTATGGCTCGCTCCTATGCACCCCAATGCTCTTTTGTGAACCCTGTCTTCCCCTTCTCCTCTAGCCCCCACAAATTGGGCCAATTCGCTTCACCAGAGCAATCTGGACCACTTGTTTCTCCTCAAATTGCAGAATTCCTCCATGATCTCCTTGTTGTATAACCCGCTCCTCCCAGAGGGACTGTTCTTTTCCATGATCTGTCCCTGGTCTAGGACTGGCCTGTTTAGACTGTCACTGGCCGACATAGTCGACCCCCTGACTCTGAAGCTCAGGCATTTTGACTAATTTACCACCCCATTGGACATCCCTCAAACTGAGTGGTTCCATTACAGACAAATTGCCCATTTTACGTTTACTTTGTTTGGATCTCTGAGGGTCACTACCCCAACTGCTTTTGAGAAATTAACCCAAGCGGGTACCGCTATGAAGGGCCTGATCACTACAATTGATCAACTCCTATCCTCTCCGAGGAACGGCCCCCTCCTTTTCACAGGTACATGACCAAATGGGAGGAAGCCTTTGTTCGACCAATCTCCCCTGCTCAATGGCAAATTCTTTGGTCATGTGCATCTAAATCCTCGATGTGTGTGACATTTAAGGAGACGCAATACAAACTTTTAATGTATTGGTATCACACTCCTGCCCTTCTACATCCCTGAATCCCATGGTTCCCTCTTTTTGTTGGAGATGTAACTCTGCAGTGGGCACGCTCTACCATATATCTTGGGACTGTCCACCCGTGTTAAGGATGTCCATAACCTGGAATACCCAGCGGCTTGCTTGAATAACACAGTTCCAGCTTCTGACTTGATTTGGTCCCCATGGGAGATTTACTGCACATTGCAGGGTGTCTGACCTCCCTTCCCTCCCTTCTATGTTCCCCTCTTTCCCTCCGTTTGTTCTCCCTTGTCTTATTGTGTAATTTGTTAGGCACGTCTTCTTATTGTTTTATCATTGCACTAATTTCATTTGTGTATTGTTTTGTTTTCTTTTTTTGTTTGTTACATTGAAAATTATAATTATAACGATACAAATTTGCATTTACGGTATATATCTCTAGACTGGATGTATGCTGAGGACTGTAGAGTATGGGCCTCCGTGGGATATACTATGTATTAGTGGAGGTAATAAAAATATTCACTGTTCTTCTGACTTCATTCCTGGCTTCCTGCTTCAAAAGGGAGACGATGGGCAGAGACTAGTGAGTGACATCACCAGTTGTGTCCCCCACTCACTTTATTCAAGTGCCAATTTATAATCACGTTCATCAGAGTAGTGTAGGAAGCATTATAGACTTCTGTTTTCCCATATTGCCACTGTGGAAGAGGGGCAGTCTGAAGTAGCAGTGAAATCACTATCACTATCACCAGGATTTGGTTACTGGCTTAAAAAAGGTTATTGCAGTAATGCTAAGAAAAGGTTGCAGAGGCAATGTTTGCTAAATATCATTAAGATTTACTCAATTGTAATTACAGCATAACACTGCCAAAATATCCTGTATAATTGCCATAATTACCTACTATTAGAGATGAGCGAATTTCTCAAAAGTTCGATTCGCCAGTTCAATTCGAAGTTCCAAAAAAATTTGCTTCGATCTGAATTACTTTGCGGTGAATATCACTAAAAAAGACCTATTTCCTAGCTTCAGCGAGCCTGTATAGTGGTGTAGAACACTGTGCCTTGCAGTAATACGCATAGGGAGCCTACTGTGGTAGTCAAACAATACTGTGAGTCCGAATGACACGCACATGACAGATGTCGCTCTTAGAATCGATGCACACTTACTTCACTTATTTGGACAGTTATGGAGCCAAAACTGACCAACTAACTCAAGTGTGAATCCAGCCTTACAGGTCCATATTAGTGCTAGGTAGAACCGTGCAGAGACCCAACATCCTACTGTAGAGTGAAAGAGCTCATTCCTTTTCACTGTCGTCTGTCGATTCCATATATATATGTCTACAGAGTGGCAAGGCGACATAATGTGGAGTTGGTAGCAGCATCAGAAAATCACAGAGTGGCAAGGCGACATAAAGTGGAGGTGGCAGCAGCATGAGGAGGCCATACAGTGACCCAGTGGAAGTGGCATGAGGAGACAATACAGTGACCCAGTGGAAAAGGCATGAGGAGGCCATAAAGTGATGAAGTGGCAGCAACATGAGGAGGCCATTCAGTGACCCAGTGGCAGCATACTGAGGAGGCCATACAGTGACCCGGTAGCAGTGGCATGAGGAGGGCATACAGTGACCCAGTGGCAGCAACATGAGGAGGCCATACAGTGACCAAGTGGCAGCAACATGAGGAGGCCATTCAGTGACCCAGTGGCAGCGGCATGAGGAGGCCATACAGTGACCCAGTGGCAGCGGTATGAGGAGGCCATACAGTAACCCAGTGGCAGCGGTATGAGGAGGCCATACAGTGACCAAGTGGCAGCAACATGAGGAGGCCATACAGTGACCCAGTGGCAGCGGTATGAGGAGGCCATACAGTGACCCAGTGGCAGCAACATGAGGAGGCCATACAGTGACCCGGTGGCAGCGTCATGAGGAGGGCATACAGTGACCCAGTGGCAGAGTGCAGAGGTGGCAGCAATGTGAGTAGGCCACAGAGTGGCAAGGTGATATAATGAGTAGGTAGCAACAGTCTTAGCATTCCATACAGTCACCCAGTGGCAGAGTGAGGAGGTGGCAGGAGCGTGAGGAGGCCATACAGTCATCCAGTGGCAGAGTGCAGAGGTGTCAGCAGCGTGAGTAGGCCACAGAGTGGCAAGGGGATATAATGTGTAGGTAGCAACAGCCTTAGGAGGCCATGCAGCCACCCAGTGGCAGAGTGTGGTGAGGCAGCATGGATCATTTAATCTGCTGAATCAGGCATTGGTGGATGGAAATCCTGGCTGATCCACGCCTGATTCATCTTCACAAAGGTCAGTCTCTCCAAATTTTGGGTGGACAGGTGAGTTCTCCTTGGGGTTACTCTGGCCCCCACCGCACTACACACCTGCTCTGATGCCACACTACTGGTTGGACAGTTTTACCAGGGCAAACTCGGCCAGTTGCGGCCACAAATCCAGTTTGGCTGCCCAGCAGTCCAGTGGATCTTCGATGACAGGTGGCAGGGTGCACTCTAAGTATGCCACCACCTGCTGGTTCAACTTCTGCTCTGTGTCTAGCTGCTGATGAGCAGCTTCTTCACTATCCGGCTGAAGAAAGCTGCTCATCAGCGACTCTAGGCTCAGGCTGCTGCTGATGGAGCCGATACTGCTACTGCCACCCCCACCCCCCTCCCACAACTGCCATGCCAGTGCAAGTTGAGCGCTCAGGGCCCCTCCATGCGAGAGGATGGACGATGGAGCAAATAGGCAGCGGCCAACTTGCTATATAGCATGTCTCTATAGTAGTTCAGTTTGTCCTCCCTCTCAGTGGGTGTAAAAAAGGCCCCCATTTTTCCCCGGTAGCAAGGGTCTAACATGGTGGAGAGCCAGTAGTCATCCTTCTGCCAAATGGTTGCAATTCGACTGTCACTGCTCAAGGAAATCAGCATGCATCGGGCCATGTGCGCAAGTGACTCCGAGGGACTCCCTGCATCCATCTCCACTGCATACTGCCACGGTGTGTTTGGGTCATCTGCCTCATCCTCCTCATCTCCCTCTAGCTGTTCTGGTTGCTCCTGCTCCTCTTCTCCACCCATTTGTCTACAAATTGTTTGTGCTCCAATGTCCTCCTAATCCTCCTCCAGTTCAGCCCCCACAGGGCTCATGTGGCCTTGAGATGTAGACGCCACATCTCCAGTCCCCTGACCAGCCAGATTGATAAGCATCTTTTCCAGGATGTGAATCAGTGGAATGACGTTCATCTCGTAGTCCTGGCGACTGACTAACAAAGTGGCCTCCTCAAAGGGAGCTAACAAACGGCAGCTGACACTGGCTAACGTTAAAGTTACACAGTGAAGTACCTCTATCCGCTTGGATCATCAAGAAATCGTTTATGGCTTTTCTCTGTTCATATAGTCGATCCAACATATAGAGGGTTGAATTCCAACGGGTGGAAACATTGCATATCAGCCTATGTTGTGGGAGGCTGTTCTGCCGCTGCAGCACAAGGAGGGTGTGCTTGGCGGTGTACAAGTGGCTGAAGTGCATGCAAAGTTTCCTTTTTAGGATGTCTTGCAGATGGGTGGAACACTTAAGGAAACGCTTGACAACCAGATTAAACACGTGCGCCATGCAGGGCGCATGGCTCAGCCCTCCTTGACGCAGCACCAACACCATGTTCTTCACATTGTCGGTCCCCATTGTTCCGATTTTAAGTTCTCTTGGAGAAAGCCAGGATTTGATTTCTTGATTGAGAACATGGAGCGGTTCCTCCCCTGTGTGACTTCGTTCGCCCAGGCAAACGAGGTGTAGAACAGCGTGACACTGTTGTGCCCTGCACATGTGGTATGCTGGAGGAGCAGTGGAGGCTGAGGAGACAGTGGAGGATGAGGCGAACATTGTTGCAGGACCAACGGCGTGAGAACGTGGAGGCAGAACTTGCGTCACCTGTCCAAGTTGCTGGTGTGTCTGGGCAGGCACCACATTAACCCAGTGGGCTGTAAATGACATATATTGTCCTTGACCGTAGTTACAGCTCCACACGTCGGCGCTGCCGTGCACTTTGGCAGACACCGACAGGCTCAAGGACTGGCCCACCTTCTCTTCTACATATTTGTGCAGGGCTGGTACTACCTTCTTGGCAAAGAAATGACGGCTTGGGACTCTCCATCTTGACTCTGCGCAAGCCATCAGTTCTCTGAAAGGTGCAGAGTCCACCAAGTGGAAAGGGAGTGACTGCAGCACCATCAACTTGGACAGGAGCACGTTCAGCTTCTGCACTGTTGGATGATTGCACGCATACGGTTGTCTCTTAGATATAGATTCTGCGATTGATAGCTGGCGCAATAACAGACTAGGAGGAGGAGGAGCAGGAGCATCACGACCAGCAAATGATGGGAAGGACACACAGCTTCTTTCAGCTGAGGTGGTGGAGCCTTGACTGCCTGAAATTGGGTACGTGCCACTGGGTGCTGCAGCGGGTACTGCGGCAGGCTGGACCACCACATTAGAGCCATGGCTCTCCCAGGCCACTTTGTGGTGATGCTGCATATGTTGGCGCAGGGCTGTGGTGCCAACATTGGCACCCTGGCCACGCTTCACCTTCTGCCCACAGATTGAACATATGGCTATGTTCACCTCCCCCGGCAGCTTTACAAAAAACTGCCACACCGCCAAGTAGGTGATTTTACCCCCAGCACTCCACAATAACTGACTGCTATCGCCACTGCCTCCGTGAACCTCTGCACCACTGCTTTCCGGGCAGGTAGGCTGCTGCGAAGCGGTTGGTCTACCCCGGGCATGTTTAGCTCCCGACCTCACACTGCTGCCACCCTGCTGACTCCCCCCGCTACCTCATGTGCAAGCTACAACCCTCTTCTTCTGATGATTATGAGGCCCCTTCGTCACCTGGCTCTCAATTACGATCAGCTACATTGTCATCCACTACTGTCTGCAGGTCACTGATGTCCTCCTCAACACCAGCTCCCATGCCACTCTTCTCATCACTACTTGCCCGCCTACCGCAGGAAGCGGCGGCTGTCTCCTCCACATCTTGGCTGAGCAGTAGCTGCTGACTGTCCTCTAGTACCTCCTCCTCACTGTAGAGTGGATCTGAGCCCACAGCATAGAGAACAGAAAAGGACAGAGACAGGTTGAGGACAGATGAGGGCACAGGGCCTGCTGCCGGGCCATGCCAACTAAGGGTTGTGTCTGACGAACCCACAGACTCTTGGCTGGGGGTGTCTGATGTGACTTGGGATGAATTGGATGACCGAGTCAACCAGTCTACAACCGTTGGGTTGCTGGTCAAGACACGACCGCTAATTGACACTGGGAGCTCAGGCCTCTGTAACTGACCCCTGCTGCTACCCCCCTCACTCTGCTGCGACCTGTGCTTGCGCCAGAAACATTTAGGCCTGTGGCCCTCCCCTGTGCATGGACTCTCGCTTCTCTGTCTGACATACTGTTCGATGAAAAAACTTAATTGTAAAGGGCAAAAAGGCCTGTTATTTTCTACTTTGAAGAGAACGGCAAATATGTCCCTTATTTCTTCACCCACTAATGAACACCAATAAAAAAAGTGTGATAAAGGCAGAGATTTGTAGCTCAGAATTATTTAATTATTGACAATACTATTTGTAAATGGCCAGCAACTTTATACTGGAAACAAAATGCTGAATATGATCCTTTTTATGTGTTTTGACACTAATAAACACCTTTCAATAAGTGATAACCGGTAAGAATTATTGAATTATTATTGACAATACTGTATTGTAAAATGGCCCGCAACTTTATACTGGTAACAAAATGTCGAATCTGGTCCTTTTTATGTGTTTTGACGCTAATAAACACCTTTCAATAAGTGATAACCGCTAAGAAATATTGAATTATTGAATTAATATTGACGATACTGTATTGAAAAATGGCCTGTAACTTTATACTGGCCTTTATTAAGGATAAGTGCAGATATTATTGGATGATAATTCAGTTTTCTTTGGCACAATAGTACTGAATAATGTTATGCCTTGTAAGAACAGTGAATAAGCCCCTTATAATAAACGCCTTTAAAAAGGCTTTTATTACAGATACGTGCAGATATGGCTTTGGCACAATAGTACTGAATTATGTTATGCCTTATAAGAACAGTGAATAAGCCCCTTATAATAAACGCCTTTAAAAAGGCTTTTTTTACAGATACGTGCAGATATGGCTTTGGTACAATAGTACTGAATATTGTTATTGCCTTGGAAGAACAGTGATTAAGCCCCTTATAATAAAAGCCTTTAAAAACCTTTTTTTTTTTTTTATAGATACGTGCAGATATTAGTATATGATAATTCACTGTTTTTTGCTGTACTGCACTGCAAAAGGCTTGTTCTGTTCCACCTTGAAGACACAGATATGAGTAATGAGCAGCAGTATAACAGCAGTGAGTGCTGTAATGTGAATTATGCTGTAAATTCTTGCTGTAAATGAGCCTGCAACCACTGCAAATTCTTCTGTCAATTCCTCCCTATGCTTTCCCTACAGTTCTAAGGCTCAGCCTCTTTCCCTGAACTTTTATATGTTTTCTAATTCTTTTCCTAGCTCCTGCCGACGTCTGTCCCTACAGTAAGAGCGATGTGGAATGACTGTACCTAAAATAGCCGAGGTTTTTTTTTTTTAGGGCTGTGACATCACAGGTCCTGCTGGCTGCTGATTAGTTGCACGCTTGGCATTGTGGGTGATCCCGAGCTCCCAGGGTCCCTTCCCCCTTGTCCTAACATGTGCGGTGGCCATTTTATAAAAAAATGCGATTCGATGCATTGAAGCGTGAGGAAATCCGGAATCATGGCGAATTGAAGATTTCCTGAAATTCGGATAGATTTCCACTTCTGCAGAATCGATTCGCTCATCTCTACCTACTTTGAGTTTTTAATATGGTTAGAGTAATTAACAAGTAAACCATATATTCACATTTAGATATTATTTTACAGTTTCGGAATAGAATTAAAGTAAATCTCCAAAAACTGGCAGACTGGGACAGATTTTCTAATTCTATCTAATATTTGGACAGTGTAAACTTAGACCATGCAGGCAAAAGATGTGCCAAGTTTATCAAGTTTGAATGATACATTTGATTGCACCTTTACACACTTTTCTGTAGCTTCACACCACCTATTGGTTGAAGTTGTCTGTGCCAAAAGTATGCATCAAAATTGTTCACCTTAAAGGCGTACATTAAAGGGTTATTATAATAACTGCATCTAAGCCCCAAATCCTAGGGTGGAACTAAGGAACAGGTGAGTAGTGCTGCTCCATGCTGTTCCTGTAACTCCCATAGAGTTGAAGAAGAACTGAAGAAGAAACAGCATAGCACAGCTGAGCTTCACTGTTTCAGTAGTTACAGAAAAAGTTTATCTAAATGTGCTATGCTGTTTCTGTTGTTTCAATTCACCTCTAGAGGGGTTAGGAACAGCATACAGCAGCTCTCAGCTGTTCTCATAAGTCCTGACCTAGGGCTTGGGACTTACAAGCAGTTATCCATATCTCGTCAGCAATTTGCCATATTCCTTTCCCTGTAAGCCATACTCCCTTATTAAATGAGGCACAGTAAGTGTCTAACATAAATAATAACTGTGGTTCACAGCACGTACACCATTTTTTGGGGCAAATGATGTCTGAATTCTGTCGCATTAATCTTAGTAAATGTCCTTCACTGAGTTATGCCAGGAAATAAATTTTTAACACCTAGAAATTACTTATATAGATACTTAATAACTTTTAGTTGATGGCTATGGCTATGTATATCTGAATGCTAATATATACACATGTACTATACTTATATTTTTATTTATTTATTTATATCCAGTTACAAAAATGAAAATCTATTTTTTACACATAATCAGCTCTGAGGTCACATCCAGCTGGCCTTGTCCTTGTATTAACCTGGAGACATCATGGAGTTTTGTGCTCACATTTGCAGAACGTAATTCACAGTAAGCATTGCTCTCCTTCTTGTAATTTAACAATAAATTATTATGGCTAAAGGTCAGGACTAATCCTGCTCCCAACTGCTCAGAGCATTGTGAACTGCCAGAGAAGTGACATGTTTTAAGTGTAATTGGAAATAATTGCAATGGGAATTTTCAATTGCCCCATACTCAAGCAAAATATACTAATTATTACTAATTGTTTATTGTACAGGTTTATTTTCTATATTTGTTTGTATAAATAAATTTGTTAATGTCATTTTTAAAGCATTATATATATCATCTAGTAGTTAAGTCTTATGGAATTCTATAGAAAACCATAAATAAAACCTTACTATCACAAAGCATTGTATCAAGCGAAAGCTTCATCTGCTTTGCAGCTCTTCTAAATCTGCAATCAAAATAAATACTTCATGCAGTTTTTACCTGCACATCTGCATGGTTGCAATAAATGTTAGTCACTGAAACATTTACAGCACAGCCATATAACAGGAATAGTTAATAAACTTGCTAACCATAAATCTGCATTGGACAAGTCACTATTGTAATTTTCTGACAATTATAAGCAGACAGTCAAACGTATGCATTGTTTTGATATCTAAGGTGACTGGCTCCTGCTTTACTTCCCATGGGTCCCTTTCTTTAGATATGTGTGTTTTTCATTGCACATTCTAAGCAAGATCCCATACTCTGGGGCCATATTACACATTATTCTGTTCTCCTCCTCTTTGACCTTTCCTCTGCCTTCGACACAGTCAATCACCCCCTCCTGTTACAAACTCTCTCATCCCTTGGCATCACCGACTTGGCCCTCTCCTGGATCTCCTCACCAACTGCACATTCAGTGTCTCCCACTCACTCGCCACCTCCTCATCATGCTCTCTTTCTGTAGCTGTACCTCAAGGCTCTGTCCTGGGACACCTCCTTTTTTCCCTCTACACCTTGCCCTTGGCCAACTCCTAGAATCCCATGGTTTTCAATACCACTGTTACACTGACGACACTCAAATATATCACTCTGGCCCAAACATTTGGTACACCTCTCTGTTGTCCAGAGTTCCAGAGTGTCTAGGAGCCACAGCCTCACTCCTCTCCTCCCCCTTTCTTAAACTCAACATGTAGAAAACAGAGCTCATCTGCCCCCTTACCTTGTATGGTCCCCCTATCAGTCCCATCTATCAAAGTTAGGGGTGCCACACTTACACCAGTCCCACAAGTCTGTTGCCTGGGGGTAACCTTTGATTCTACCCTATCCTTCAAGCCTCACATCCAAGCCCTCAACACCTCCTGCCGCCTCCAACTCAAAAACATTCATCAAATCCACTCCTTCCTCACCCCTGAAACTATAAAAATGCTAGTCTACACCATCATAATCTCCCACTTAGACTACTGTAATACCCTTCTCCATAGCCTCCCAGCAAATCCTCTCACCCCCCCCTTCAGTCCACCCTAAAGTCTGCCGCTTGGTCTTCTCTTATTCGCTCTTCACACAACAATCTCCAAGACTTCTGTGAATCCCCCAGACTCTGGAATTCACTACCATGACACATAACACTGTCCCTCACAATCACAAGCTTCAAGAACACCTTGAATATGCATCTCTTCAGGAAGGCCTACAACCTTCAATAATACTACTGCCATCACACCACCACCAGCTAAACAGCTTGTACCCTCACCTACTGTCTCTATCCCCCTTTCCTCATAGATTGTGGTGTAGGGTCCACTGTACCAATTGGTCACTGTTAGTATTGTACTTTTTGTTCTTGTACTTGTACTATTGTTCTGTGTATTTTGTGTATTATATGTAAACCGTCAAATGTACAGCACCATGGAATTAATGGTGCTCTAAAAATGAATAACAATAATAATAATGATAATTGCTTTGGTGGGGTACAAGCACCGTATTTTGGCATGTTAAGTGACATAGGGGCTCCAGGTAACTTCAGGGCTCTTTCATGCCATATCATTAATTTAAACAACTATGTAAATTTGTTAGTTATCTTACTTCTCCTTAGTTACAGCCTATATTATAGTCCAGAGCTGAATTCCCAGCTTTTACTCAATGTCATTGTAAACAATTAACAAACTTGTTAACTAGCAGATCTCTAATAGCTCATTTCAGTATATATAATGCAATAGTTTTGCTGCCTGCAAATAAATAATAGACGCAAGGAATGGCATATTACAACAGGCTCCAACACGAGGTTACATAAATTTTGTTTGCAGTCTCTGACCATATAGACCATTAGGTCTGCGTAAGAGCTGTAGACACAAGATGATATGAGTTTTTTAATCAAGGCTAAGGCAAACTTTTCTCATTTTTCATTTTATTGTATTGAAACAACAAAAGGAAATATATTGAATATGTGTACATACGCTTTAACTCAAGGTAAAAATAAAATATTTATTTTGAAAACTACAACACTATGTGGTATGTGATGCATTGTGAGTGGAAATTCCATAAAAAATTTCTATTCAGTCACGTACCCAAAATAGATTTATCACTAAGCTAGTCTTTTACTAGGTTTTTAATCAACATAATAAAAGAGCCCATCCAAGCAAAACATGTCCGTTCACGAGTAGAAAAACCTCTGTCAACATCTGCTTTCATATTCCACACATCAGATCTCTAGCCTCTAGTGTTTTCAGAAACAATAGCATGTTGACACATTTCACTTTGGCTACTTAAGTCTTATACAAAAGAACACAAGGTTGTGTGCATTGGTGTGCCGTGAAAGGTAAAATATGAAAACATATTTTTGCTAATGCTATCCATACAGAATAAAATATTTTACTGATACCAATGGCTAATAAGACTGTTCTGAAACCTCTTCATCTAGAGAAGGTCATACTACACCACATGTTGCCTCAAATTTAATTATGTTACATATTTTATATTATTGGCATTCTAATCTATGAAAGTCGATTGAACTCAGCTACTTTGATGGGTTTAGTTAACCATCTAACGAGTGTTAGGGACTCACAACTCTTCTACAAAGTCAGATGTCAGGATAAAGAAGAAGTGGGCATGGTGGATTTCAGCATGTCCAATCATTTTCTTCCATGGTAAAAAGCCATGGAGGACCCTTGTAAAGGAGAATTTGTATTAAGAGCCAGGGCATTTTCCATTTAGCTTACCAATGCATCGTGACCCATCCAGGCTTGCAGTAAATCCTCTAGGACATATGCAGACATAACTGCCAGCGGTGTTAGTACACTCTCCTCCATCACACACATTAGGGATTGTGCTGCATTCATCAATATCTGTAAAGAGAATATACTGTTTAAGATTTAACGGACGTGTACAGAAAATGTATGGCTCAAATGCCAGTCTCAAAGATCCCTGCAGTCTATAGGTGTGAAGCCAGCTCGAGGATATCTGTATAAGTCACAGTATATTAGCGGCATATTCAGTAAGTCCCTATTGGCAGCAAAAGAGTTAGTAGTGAGATCAGACATTCAGACAAATCTTTGTGTGTGAGGCAGACGTATTTTATGGTCGTCTAGCATGGATACCATTTTCTGTTTCCTAGATCAACCAAGCTCTGAATAGCAGCCAAGTCATTAAGTTGTTCATAGCTTCTTCCCATCGAATGGGAAAAGCTTTTTTTTTTTTTTTTTTTTAGTAACCAGGACCTGTAGTTATATCTATCAGTAGTAGGAAACAAAACTTATGTCAGATTATTTTAGAGGGTGTGTGCATTCACTATAAATGACTAGATGATTTATAAAGCATCTTAAAAACAAGCAATTTTTCAACATAAGTAATTGTATTTATAAATACTGAAATATAGTGATAGGCAAAGTTCCCATCACGTGTCAGCATCAGCTTTTTATTCAATAAATACAGTGGTCCTGCACACTTCAGGGGTGTAGATCTCTGTGCGAAAGATTCTCCAATCCAGTCTACATGTAATAGAAAATCATGGCAAACAGTTGACTATGATACAAATATGTCTAAGTGAAAACATGTAATAATCCTCTAATCTAATTATGGACAAAGTAACATCATACGGTATTCCTGATAGCACAGACTTGGATTTGGCTTGAGAAATGTCTATGGATTGACAGAAACATTGCCACAGAATGATGTGGATTTTTTATATTCTGCATTGACTCTTGCAGATGGATACACATTGATTTCATATATGCATGATTTTCCTTCCAGCAGCTGTATACTGCATCAATAAGAACTCTTTATTTCATTTTCATCATATTAAAGTGTGTGCTGTGGCTTTCTACTGTGAGCATTAGCTTTCTAAACTGAAGGAAAGGGAAAATCTTTATACAATGCATACATGAAATTGTACAAATAATACCCTCAAATGGTGTGGCACTAGTGTAAGAATGATTTATAATCCAAGCAGTAAAATCATTCCCAAAGGGATACTGTTCAGTTTAATACATGAGGGCACCATGGTGTGAGCATGTGTGTATGTGTTTGGATGACTTCATCCCTTTGACTTTACTCGTCTAAGTAACCTGTTTCACATGTATTTATTTATGTTTGTGTTTATAACCATGGAGAACTGGCGCACTTGTCATACATGCAGAGTGTTGTTATTGCAAAATAATCACATTTCTTTGCTACGTGTGAGTGCAAAACAACTTTAACTGAAAATGTGTTACCTTCACACTTCTGTGAGGTCTCACTCTGTTTGTGTCCAGCTGGGCATTTACACTCATAGGATCCCACTGTGTTGATACAGTTACCACCTTGGCACAGACCAGGTATGGCTTGACATTCATCCACATCTGCAAAAAAGGAAATAGATCCAACAATTCCCCTATTATGCTAGCATGTCTTGGTTTTAATTAAAATGACAATATGGCATCACATTATTAAAAGAAATTACATGAATTGAAAACAATAGTTTGCATAAGAATCCATAAACGACTAAGGGATCCATATTATAAGGGTTGTCTCTTTTGGACAATATTGTTGTTATTAGAAGGATTTATTGAAACCTGCCGCTGGAATCAGCTGCGATCTGTGAGGGAAACCAGTAATAAGTGTTTAATTATGCCACAGCCACCAAAGAAAAAATGGCCACGTGGCGCAAACACCGCGGAAAAAAACGCAGCCTCTGTAAAGGTTCCCTCTGCAGACTTTCTGTGAAAAGCGCTGCAGGAAAAACCGCGATGCGTAGCCATCTTGGTTTTTCCTGCATCACTTTTTTTTTAGCTGCAGCCCGCTACATGGGGCGTTAGCCTTACATGGTTTCCAATAAAATCAATGGAATGTGTAATGTGTTCAAAGTGCTGGGTTCTCCAGATCAAAAATATCCTCTTGTAGTTCTTTGCAGATGAGAGACCTGAGAATTCACTACTATTTTCCTAGGACATTTGAAAATCATATTCCTAGACACATCCTGTATGATTGTATTATACAATGATATATAATATGAGTATTCTAACTCAAAAATACACATAGCATTTGGAGACTATTAAATACTTTTTTAGGTTTAGTACGTGGATAGCGTGTCCGGATTTTGTAGTTGTAGTTTGTAGATGTAAATATGCTTTAGAATTTATTACACTAGAGTCACAACTAGATATAATCTAGTCTCTGCAGCCAAAATCTGTTTGTTGGAGGGAACATAAAGAATAAAGTAAAAGCAAATAGAAAAATCAGACTTTTTCGTCCAAAGATGCAATTGTTAAACTTGGTTCTATACAGGATCTGAGGAGCAGTGCACTTGGAACCGTTGAATATAACCAGATGTGGAGAACACCAGCAGGATTAAGTTTTGGATTACAGCCTCAGCCAAGTCTTGGCTGCTTTTTACACAAAGGTTTCTCTGTTTATAACCTTCCGCTAGAAAATTAAGGCAGTGTGTACTCATTAACTACGAAATTAACATGGCTTTGTGAGGTTCAAGACTTTCTGTACTATGTGGGATCCTCATTATTCCAGGGTTCCTTTCAAAGTATCTCTTACATTATTACTAAAATGAAAAAAAATGCTTTTTAAACTATTGGCAGTATTTATTTTAAAAATAACAGTAGCGTGTGGATAATATTAGGCATAAAAAATAATTTCCTATTAGTGTTTAATAAAAGTCAAACATATCACGATTCCTCAAGAGTAAAATGTGCAACGGCTGCTAAAATTACAAAGAAAATGCAGTAGCTAGGTGACAAGATTGCTGTAGCTATCTTGTCACTTAGCTAAGAACTGTGCAAAACCTTACTAAAGTACCTGAAGACTTTATTGGAGCCCTACTGACCTCAAACTACTGGATAAATTTGCTGTGCTAGTGCATTGAATTCACTATGAGCACTTCCGCCCTTGCTTTTTCAGATACAAAACTTTCTGCCTTTGCCAAACTTAATAGCCACCAAGTGTGTTAGTGAACCAAATCACTTTGTAATTCTCAGCATTTCCAGATCAAAGTACACTGAATTGAAAAAAATACAGTGCAGTGAAAAAAAAATAGTCCCATAAATGCCAGAAAACATAATTGCTAACAACTGGTTGTTTCCATTCTGATTAAGAGGGTGTCTAACCCTCTCTGACTGCTATGCACATTTGTGAATTGAAAATATGTAAACTTGTAAAAGAATTTTGGCAGCAATTCTTCCCATAACATAAACATAAAGGGGCCTATAAGCCACAATTTTCTGTGACAATGTTTCGGAATGAAAAGTCAAGACCAAAATGCTCTTTACTTGAATTGCATGACTCAATAGAACACAGATGGCGCAAAAAGAAATTCCATGAAAATAATTCTAACTAAAAAATAATTAAAAAAAAAATATATTGCTTAAGAAAATATGCTTTAGGTGTAACAGAAATTGCAAACATGTTTTAATTTTAGAAAAGCAGAAGGACTACCAAAAGGATCAGCGACCTCCGGCCCTGTGCTGAGGTCGGCACTTCAGGCATATTTACTTGGCACAGTCTCTATTGTCTAAAACTCTGCTGCTCCAGGTAATCCCACACTCTCATGGACCATGTAAACACAGTCGGAAGGGAAGGAGGCATTAAGGGGGAAAGCATGAGGCATGGTGTTCCAGTGTCCAGGCTGTGAGCTAGCCTAGGCAGAGGGAAGCAATTGCCTGTGCAGTTCATTTTTGTACTTTGAAGCAAGTGCAAACATAAAGAATGATATGGCACCTGAATATGCTAAAGTAGGTATTTGTTCATTTCAACAAGGCTGGACAAAAGCACCCCAGAAAGAAAATAACTCCCAAGTGTCCGACCCCAATGGCATTTTATCCACCTCCATTAGGTCTTTATACAATCTTGTTTGTTAAAAGGATAATTACCATGTCTTATAAAACTATCATAAGAGTCCTTAATGATCCAAGTCAAGTTCTCCATATGCCTACCATCGTTGATTCTAGAAATCCACCACAAAAGTGGAGAAGGGATGGGATTTTCTAGTAAAGAGGAATACATTGCCTAGCCACCAATACCAGAAAGCTTAGCAATTAATTTTATATGGGAACATTGCACTGGTGAGGAAAAAACATAGCAGGAGATCTATCTATAGAATTATCCAGCAGATTCTTTGCAATTTCCCTAATCCCAGTCCAAAATTAAATAAACAGAGAGCAGGACCAGAAAACATGAGCAATATCTCTAACACGTAGACTTGACTAAAGGGAACATAGCATGTAAGTGGTGCAGTACCATATACCAACAGGACAATAATTTGAAATTAGTTTCTTGATAATGTATTTGATAATGATTTTGATAATGTATTTTTGTATTTTGATAATGTATTTGATAATGTATTTCATTGGAGGTGGCATGTAGGGAGTCAAAGCGATCCATATATCAACAGGACAATAATTTGAAATTAGTTTCTTGATAATGGAAATGTATAGATGATTGATGTGCTGATGTGCCAAAAGAAATATACAGATATATTGAGCTTCATTCAGGGAAAACTCTAAATCAGATTCCCATTTAAGGATATAACTGGTGTGGAGAAGTCTGACAGACTCTGCAGGGCTCCATACAGTCATGATACAGTGTGTTTGATTGGCCTGTGCTTAAGTAGAGCTTTTGACTCCCTATATGCCACCTCCAGTGGAATACATGAGGAGGTCTGTTCAATCTGCACTGATAGTTTAGTCTCATATTGTCTACACTAATCCACAATTTGAGAAAGGTGAGAGGCAACATTATACCATAATATAATTTGATCTCATGGAGGGCAAGGCCTCCCTGGTCCTTAGGATGGCATAGCAATGTCCGTTTCTTTTTTTTTTTTCCTTCCAGCCCAAACCAATGTTATCTGTAGCAAATTGATTTTTTATTTTTTTTTAAAGAATTTGGGGTTAGAAATTCTCAATGTTTGAAACAAATAGAGTACCTGGGGAAAGTATTCAGACCCCTTTAAATTTTTCACTCTTTTTTTCATTGCAGCCATTTGCTAAAAGCAAAAAAGTTAATTTTATTTCTCATCAATGTACACTCAGCACCCCATCTTGACAGAAAAAAACAGAAATGTAGATATTTTTGCAAATTTATTAAAAAAGAAAAACTGAAATATCACATGGTCATAAGTATTCAGACCCTTTGCTCAGTATTGAGTAGAAGCGTCCTTTTGAGCTAGTACAGCTATGAGTCTTCTTGGGAATGATGCAACAAGTTTTTCACATCTGGATTTGGGGATCCTCTGCCATTCTTCCTTGCAGATCCTCTCCAGTTCCGTCAGGTTGGATGGTGAACAGCCATTTTCAGGTCTCTCCAGAGATGCTCAATTGGGTTGAGGTCAGGGCTCTGGCTGGGCCAGTCAAGAATGGTCACAGAGTTGTTCCGAAGCCACTCCTTTGTTATTTTAGCTGTGTGCTTATGGTCATTGTTTTGTTGGAAGGTGAACCTTCGGCCCAGTCTGAGGTCCAGAGCACTCTGGAAGAGGTTTTCTTCCAGGATATCTCTGTACTTGGCTGCATTCATCTTTCCTTCAATTGCAACCAGTCGTCCCGTCCCTGCAGCTGAAAAACACCCCCATAACATGATGCTGCCACCACCATGTTTCACTGTTGGGATTGTGTTGGGTGGTTTTCTCCACACATACCGCTGAGAATTAACGCCAAAAAGTTCAATATTCATCTCATCAGACCAGAGAATCTTATTTTTCATAGTCTGGGAGTCCTTCATGTGTTTTTTGGCAAACTCTATGTGGGCTTTCATATGTCTTGCACTGAGGAGAGGCTTCCTTCGGGCCACTCTGCCATAAAGCCCTGACTGGTGGAGGGCTGCAGTGATAGTTGACTTTGTGGAACTTTCTCCCATCTCCCTACTGCATCTGTGGAGTTCAGCCACAGTGATCTTTGGGTTCTTCTTTACCTCTCTCACCAAGGCTCTTCTCCCATGATTGCTCAGTTTGGCTGGACGGCCAGGTCTAGGAAGAGTTATGGTCGTCCCAAACTTCTTCCTTTTAAGGATTATGGAGGCCACTGTGCTCTTAGGAACCTTGAGTGCTGCAGAAATTCTTTTGTAACCTTGGTGAGATCTGTGCCTTGCCACAATTCTGTCTCTGAGCTCCATGGGCAGTTCCTTTGACTTCATGATTCTCATTTGCTCTGACATGCACTGTGAGCTGTGAGGTCTTATATAGACAGGTGTGTGCCTTTCCTAATCAAGTCCAATCAGTTTAATTAAACACAGCTGGACTCCAATGAAGGAGCAGAACCATCTCAAGGAGGATCAGAAGGAAATGGACAGCATGTGAGTTAAATATGAGTGTCACAGCAAAGGGTCTGAATACTTATGACCATGTGATATTTCAGTTTTTCTTTTTTAATAAATTTGCAAAAATATCTACATTTCTGTTTTTTTCTGTCAAGATGGGGTTCTGAGTGTACATTAATGAGAAATAAAATGAACTTTTTTGTTTTTAGCAAATGGCTGCAATGAAACAAAGAGTGAAAATTTTAAAGGGGTCTAAATGGGTCTACTGTATGTTAATTTTAATCATCATGCATCTGCTCATCCATGTAAAAATGCCTTGCTTCCATCTATCACAATCAGTTTGAATAGACTTCAAAAATGGTAAAAAAATTAATCCAGTATATATCCCCTATTAACCCAAGATATTTAAGGGAAGTACATATCCATTTAAAGCTATATGCTGTCTCCAAGAGATGCATTTCTGTGGAATAAATTAGGAAAGGTTCATTTTTAAAATATTTGAAATTCTTGCATCAAATCAGGAAGGGCTTTACTGGGGAATCTGACAAAAAAAAGCTGATTATCTATGTAGGCAGCCACTTTATCTTTTCTATCTCACTTTTTTTTATCGCTATTTTATAGGAAGGGGTTTGCTGAGCATTTTTGTAATATACTTTGCTAACTTATCCTACAGGTGCATCTCAATAAATTAGAATATTTTTGAAACGTTCATTCATTTCAGTAATTCAGACTGAGGTATCATTTAAAGGCTTAGGAAACCTTGGCAGGTGACACACTGAATTTACAATACTGAACTTTTTTACAATATTCTAATTTTCTTAGATTTTGGTTTTCATTACCTGTAATCCATAATCAACATTTACAGAAATAAAACAGTTCAAATAGAACACTCTGTGTGTAAAGAATCTAGCAAATATCGGAGGTCACTTTTTTAATTTAATTACTGAAATAAATAAATGTTTCAAAGATATTCTAATTTATTGAGATGCACCTGTATTTCCTTTTAGCAGAAAAGTTCTCCTTAGCAATAGTTTAACTAAGCATTCAATATTCACCCTCTATTGCCAATATATATCTATATCTCTATCTATCCATGTCCATATATAAACGCTAAAGGAGGGTGTCACTTCAATTAGCTGTATCCCTAGTTTTATAGAACCTAGAAAAGTGCTTCTGGTGTGGTTTGAAAGCTGAGAGTCTCATATTTCATGTTCTAATATTGTATCTCTAGTTTTAACAGAAATGGATAAATCACTAGGTTAATGCAATCACTGGGCATGCAATTTTTATATGCTGCTGTGTATAAAAATCACCTTCCTGGCTTGTTCTTAACTATTGGTTTCTGTTCTAGCTAGAGCTTCAATACTGGTAACATCTAAAAGCTAAGACTCTCAGGTTTTAAAAGATACCAAAAACACTGGTAGCATTGCCAGGAAAAATATTAGATCTTTGTTTTCTGCTACAAAGAAAGTATAATAGTATAAAGTATATTACAAAACTGTTGAGCAAACCCATCACTGCACAATAGTAAAAAAAAATGAAATGACAGTTACAGTTTAAGGACATAAATAATGGTGCCATCTAACAGAGAATTGACATAGTAGTGCTAGATTGTGCAGCATCCCACTGGACACTGCTTAAACTGTTCTATTTTATTTCACTTTATTGTGTTTGTACCACTGTGGTTGTGTATATTATTTTAAGTGTTTTATCCTTACATTTTATAGTGTGTTTTGCAGCTTCCCTTATGTTTCATATGGGTATTTCCATGGTTTATTCCACTGTGTTTGGCTACCCCTCTGTATTACAGGACTTGGAGCAGCCCTGGCCAATCACTGGCCACTTGGTTGGGGGTTGAGACTGCAAGTCTCCAAGGGACTGTTAGTTCTGGTTTAGTGGTATGCCATCAGCTGCTTTCAGTCCTCTGCAGCCCCTGAGGGAAGGAAGTTATCTACAGCCCTATACAGATATACAGACCTGAGACAGGGGAGACTTACTGTCTGCCTCATAGGAGGAGAAGTGTGTCAACAGTTTGGAGGAAGTCGTGGTTCACAGAATCCACCAGCCAGGACCCATTCACATCCAGGTATCTGGGCCCCTGGGACTTCATAGAACTCAGTCCCCATAGCCACAATGAGAGAAGCAGAGACTTTATATGATATTTGGAGTGGAGAAAGGCACCATACCACCATCTTATTCTGGGCATCCCTCATCCCAAGTCCGGTAATAGCCATTACAGTGGAAACTACAACTCCCATCGGGAAGCTGCATGAGTTATATGGTTAGAAGTTTCATCGTGGTTCATCTGGACAACCTCCTGAGTTGTTCCTGCGTTTATCATCAGGGCCCTTTGGAACACTACCACACAGCTCAGGGTAAGAGAGGACCCCTCTCCAACTGGATGCACCCTGGGGGAGCAACTACCACGACCATCAGGTATAATATAGGCCCCCCTCATCAGTGTCCGGCCTGGGAGGTGGCCTGGAGGAGTTGTTCGAGTATCCTTGGCCTACCTGTGACATCACCACCACTACTACTACTCCCATCCTTCAGTTCCCTCAATCTGGTTGTGGCAATGTCAGAAAATCACCAACATGTACAAAAAGATACTGTATAATGTTTTTGCACCTAAGTGAGCCACTACAACCTCTGTGGCACATAATTGCCACTACTGCTAATACTACACCAATGTGTTTACTAATGTTACATAAAAACTCTCATAGCCTTATTCATTCCCCTGGAAGAGGATGAGTACTGTGCTTTTCAATCCACAAGACCAGAAAATAGCAGGACTACATACCCTTAGATCCATAATGCTATTGTCAGTGATGGAGTTCTGTAGCAGACTCCAGCAGTACAGTTGTTATGCCATTTAGTCACTATAGTCTAATAAAACTTATTCTGTACAGAACAATACTTTCCAGCAAATTTCTTTAAAATATGTCAGTCTGATAAAAGGTCCTATTAAAGTTGCCTTTAGAAACAGGAAGAAAGCTTGGGATTATAAAGAAAATGGCATTAGCTGAACTAGCCTTGTTTTCTATATAGGCAAATATTCAGATACTTAATTTTAATATCTATATATACATAAAATAAAGCATGGCCTGGCAATTTTCTTGTCTGTGAGTTAATTGGTAAAACCAAATGCTTCTAGGTGCAGTCTCACAGAGTCAAACATCTATTCCAGGCATGTGATTATTGGCCTGTTCCTGCTGCTCAGTAGGTGGGGGAAGGAGAAGGCTAAACAACAGTCAATTTACTTTGATTAGCAGAGCAATTAATTGCATATTTTTCTAAGACAACCCAAAACTTTGTGGTTTCACATGGAATTGCTTAACATTGCAGCAAATCGGAAACTTTCCTTCTCTGTTTGGGAAATAACATCATTACATACATATGTATTACTTATTTGAAGGTGGTATTCCCATGAATATAACCATGTTTAAATTTGTATACAATTAAAAGTTAAACATTTTGCAAATATAAGTACTTCAGAATTTTGCAGTTCTAACTATTTTTCCTAACCATCTTAATGGTGACAGTCTATTGTCTTGATCAGTTGCCAATGGATATGACCATGAATGCAAGAACTTTCTGTGATCTGGGACTTGTCAAAAACCCTACATGATTTCCATATTGTGGACAGAAATGGCCACTACATGCATGAGAATATAACTCAACCAGAATGAGGAAATCGTAGCTGGGTTTCTAACAAGTGCCAGAACAACCGATCACAACAACAGACTATAGCCACCAACATGGTTACAGAAAATCTTTAAATCTCAGCAAAAATTTTAATTATTTATATTTGCAAAAATGTATAACTTTTAATTGTCTACAAATTTAAATATGGTTATGTTCATGAGAAAACTTCTTTAACTTTCCTTGACTTGTCTGTTATAAATAAAGGCTATTGTGTACTGTTCTTTTGGGCTTCCTTTGCTTTGTGATGACAAGAATAGTAGTATTCTTGTTACAAGTCAATGTGAAAAATTTGCTGGGATCCATTTAAAAATAGCTCAAAGCTGTCATGTTAAAGGGGATGTCCAAGACTATGATATTGATTGCTGTGGTCTCGTCATAGTGACTGTGCTTGGTATTGCAGCTCAATCCCATTCATTAGGAATGGAGTTAGACGCAGCATGGCCATGTGACGAATGCATGTGATATTGCTGAGCTGAGAAGAGGAAGTATGGTTTATTGTATCCAGAGGCGTAGCTAGCAGGGGGGCAGAGGGGGCGGCTACCCCCGGGCCCATTGAATTTTTGGGGGCCCACCCCGGGGCTGCCATTAATACATCCTTTATTTCTAACTAGATCGGTGTCTGCAGACACCGATCTAGTTAAAACGTAACCTGCAACTTAACGGTATTGTAAACCGCAAGACAATACAGGCTTGCGGTTTACAAGACGCTGATATCACAGACAATATCTGTTTCTCAGAACGGGCGGCTCGATGGCGTCACAACAACGCGCCGCCCGCGCTCAGACACAGACGTCTTGTGCGTGGACAGGGAGGAAGCGCCGGCGGCTCCATTCATCAGCATCGCAGGTGAGTATGACTTTTGTTTTTGTTTTTTTAGCTTAGTTGCGGGTATATTAATAGTATAAGGGGTGGATAGGAGAGGGAAATATAACTATAAAGAGAGGATTCATTAGGGGGCATTATGACGATGGGGGGGTCATTTATATAAGGGTTATTAAGAGGTATTATTAATACAAGGGGGAGGTTATTTATATAAGGGGCCATTAGGGGGCATTTATATTAGGAGACATTATGAACATATGGGGGTTTAATATAAGGAGCCATTAGAGGTGCAGTATTTATGTCGGGGGAATCAGGAGCATAATATGAGGGTCAATTAATTTAATTAAGGTGGCGCTTGGGTTTTAATAAGACTAAGGCCCCACATAGTGGGCTGCAAAAAAAAAAAGCGCTGCAGGAAAAACCGCAGCGGTAACATTGTGGTTTTTCCCGCAGCGCTTTTCACAGAAGGTCCGCAGAGGATTCCCCTGTGGACTTTCTGATTTCAATACACCAATATGGAAACCGCCAGTGTTTCTGTAGGTATAATTGAAATGCTTCAATTTCTAAAACTGCAGTGCATCTGCTGCACGTATTTTTCTGCAATGTATGGATGGGATTTGCTAGATGTAAAATGCCGGGTTTTTTTTCTGTGGGTTTTCACCACATGGGATCCCATCCCCACTTTGCAGTAAAATATGCGCACCGGATACGCTGCGATTTCCAAAACAGACGCAGTTTTGGAAATCGCAGCATGTCAATTATACCAACGAAAATGCTGGTGGTTTTCCTGTAGATATATTTGAAGCAGAAAGTCTGCAGAGGAAACCTCTGCAAACTTTCTGTGCAAAGTGCTGCAGGAAAAACTCTTTTTTGCTGCAGGACACCACGTGGGGCCTTAGCCTTAAAGAGGACCTTTCACGTTCTCATGTATATGCTGTTTTACATACCGCTAGAAAGCCGACAGCACGCTGAATTCAGTGCACTGCTGGCTTTCCCGGTATATGCCCCAGGGCTGGAGATATCGGGGGTCTTAGTTTCACGGTTTATTGTCAGAAGGGCGTTCCTGACAGTCTAGCTACGCTGTGAGGAACGCCCTCTCTGACAGTTCTCGTTCATAGACTTGTACTGGGAGGGCGTTCCTCACAGCTCAGCATCATCGCTGGGCTATAAGGAACGCCCCCTCTCTGTACTCGCCCATAGCGCTGTACAGTCAGAGGGGGCGTTCCTTAATGCCCGGCGATGACGCTGAGCTGTGAGGAACGCCCCCCCCCAGTACAAGTCTATGAACGAGAACTGTCAGAGAGGGCGTTCCTCACAGCGTAGCTAGACTGTCAGGAACGCCCTTCTGACAATAAACCGTGAAATTAAGACCTCTGATATCTCCAGCCCCGGGGTACATACCGGGAAAGCCGGCAGTGCGCTGAATTCAGCATGCTGTCGGCTTTCTAGCGGTATGTAAAACAGCATATACATGAGGACGTGAAAGGTCCTCTTTAAGGAGTTTTCCAGCTCATTTTTATTGATGATCTATCCTCAGAATAAAACATCAATAAGAGATAAGTGATTCCCCACTGATCAGCTGTATGAAGGGGCTATGGTGCCTGTTTATATCACATGCTGTCTGTTTATAGTGTCCGTGTGATGTCATTACAGCCTTGTCACATAGACATGTACAGGACGAGGCTGTAGTTACGTTACATGGCCGCTATGAAAAGAATGACACTATGTAAACAGAGAAGGGGTCACGGCGCTTACACAGGTACCATGGTTCATTCAAACAGCTGATCCTGGGGGTCCGGGGTATTGGAACCCCAATAATTTTTTTCCCTTTTTTTTTTCCAGAAACATCTGGGGCATTATTAATAAGGGGCACTATTTAAAGGGGTGCACAGGGAAGTTATTAACTTAAAGATACACTTGGGGGTATTATTCATTATAGGAGATTATATTATATATTTTATAATTGGGGTAGCAGTAGGATGGGTGTGCAGGTGAGGACAATGTGGGTCAGGTGCCTGGAAAAGTGAGGAGCCAAAGATGTCTGTGTTGCAAACTTTACAGAGACTGGAAGAAGTGGTCATGACCGTCCAGATGAAAGAGATGGTAAATGTGAACGATTAGTCAGAGACGTCACCTGTAAGTCACTAAATGCTACTGCCCTGTATTCACCTAAATCGTCTGCAAAGCCCTGTGTAGAGCTACTATATACCACTATACGATCACTGTATACTGATAGTATCGGTATACGAACAAGTCCAAGTTGGGGGCCCACTTGGACATGTTCGCCCCCTTGTGCTGAACCTCTAGTTATGCCTCTGATTGTATCACATCTATTGGTGTTGATAATGCATTTTTGGAGAGAAGTGAGACCATTAAAAGCAGACGAAAAATGGGTGACACTCGGTCATTAAAAACTTAATGGATGGAAAACAGCTATCAAAAACAGTTTCTATTGGCCATTAGATCAGTCTAAAATATCACTGTCATATTAATAAGGCCTTAAAACCATCCACATTGACAATGCCTTAAAGATCCTGTAGTCTCTGAAGGCTAAGATCAAAGAACAAATTGTATGGATTTATTTGGATATTGCTGCATTTTTTTATTGGAATACTTTTTATATAGATATGAAAAAAAGATATTTTGGAACAGTGTTGGTTTTTTATTGTGATGAATATTGATATAGGATGCCCTGGATTTCTGTATGTATTCTGTATGTATGAATCCACAGTAGATAGACTCACCTATTTCAGTTACCTTGTAATGAGGATGTTAACTATATGTATTATAAATGTGATTGAATAATTAGAAGATAAACAGATAGCAATTCATATATAGAACAGTGAGAAAGAAAAAAAAATGGCTCCAAAATGGAGAAAAAGGATTGTGTGGATTTGTAAATTTGCTTGTATGATTTTTAGAGAATTGTACCTTGGCAGGCTCCAGTTCGGATATTTGGAATGAATCCCCTACGACATGGGTGTGGTTGAGCAGGACACATCTCACAGGGGTGACCCCAGGCACGGCCAATAGTAGCGCAGCACAATGTCTTTGTGCACACAATACCGCTAATCTGTCCTTGACACATTTGATTGTTGATTTGTGTAAAACATGGTCCAGTCCGGTAATCTGGAAAACAAAAGACAACAACATTGATATTTGGTCCAACACTGATTTGGTGGTGGTGGCAGATAGTCATACTCAAAAGTCTACATTCACACCAATGAACTTCAGAAACTGAGCCACACACTGTGGGTAATGATTTTTGAAGAAAGTCACCTAAAGTCTAAATCATGAAAATATATATATAAAAAAAAAGTGAAAAGATGTATAGAAGCCTCAATGTGAAAAATAAAATTAGCTTTGCAATATGTGTTTGTCAGTGGAGAATGTGAGGTACAACCAGCAAGATGAGCCAGCATCCATATGAGTACCAGGAATATATTCCTAGTACAAGTAAACTTTACAGAAAATATAAGGATTATTATAGAAAGTTTAAAGGAGAAAAATTATATTTTGTTGAAAGTTTTGGAAAATGGTAAAAACATAATCTTCATTCGTATTGAACAAACAATACATGAAATTGACTCCTTAAATAAAAAAAAACAACTTTCCTTACAGTGTATGGTATATACATTTTATCTCCTAACTGATACCATGTTACTGCATCTTTAATACCAGCACTTTCTAAAGCTCATGGACTCCATCCAACAAAAACATTGGTATTTTAATGAATAGGAAAATATATAAGGCGAGTAACTGCTGTGTCTCATATATATTTTATTTTCCTTAATCAAGAGAAAGGAATTTTAAGTGGTTGTTTCACATTGCATTTGTCATATGTCTAGTAATGCAGTTCCTCTTGTCTTAGAAGAACTTCACGGAAAGGAGTTAGTCTAAGCATGAAAAGCCTTTGAGAAAACTGTGGGGTGGGGGTCTGGTTGTTGCACTTTCCTGCTATCAGTTCACCATGGTAGCAATTCCCAGGGCTGTATTAATTGGGTAGTAAAATATCCCAGATGTAGAAGTAGAGTGATTCCCTCACAGTTTCCCTCCCCCCTTCAATCAGTGTCTAACGCTGAGCTAATGCCATTCAGAAATTAAGGTATAGGAATCTGTAACTGTGTCTAGGCTCCTATGGCACACGCTGAACTAGCACATCTGGGATCCTTCAAGCAGTATAACACTAAAACATCATCAGGAACGCATGAAGAAGTGGATTTTGGGGCCTCCAGAAGATTGATAGCTCGTTCTGCCACAAAGTCTATTGTCTCACAATATTCCCAGATTAATGTTTAGGAATGGTTCACTGGAAAACACTGCATTCTAGAGTAGAATTTCTGAAATCTTTTTTATTGGGGCCCCTCAAGCCAGAGTATAATGATGCCTGGGTCTCATTAGTAGTTAAGGTTCATGCCAGACTTGAAAAATATTTGTTAAAGGGGTTTGCTGAAGTGTTATCCCCTATCTACAGGGTAAGGATTAACATGCTGGTTTGTGGTGGTCTGACTGTTGGGACCCCCACCATCTAGATGGAGCTGCAGGCCTATCACACACTCTGCCACTCTATTCCATGTCTATGGAACTGCCAAGTACTGTGCTCGGCTATGTCCATCAATGCTATAGAGAATGAATAGAGTGGCAGAGTGCATACACAATCTACTGCTTCATTTGGACAGGGGAACTGGATTCCTCTTCTTGTGATCATTGGGGGTCCCAGTGCTCAGACTCCCACCAATCAGCATATTACCATAATGGAAGTCTGTGAGCAGTAAATTGGTTATAAACCTCACCACAGTACCTTGTAGAGGTGCTTCTACAGTTTCCAAATATGTCTCTGTTATTCAGCTTTGGAGCCTCATTGTCATTTAAATCACTATTTTAGAACTGAGACCAACATCCAAGTAAGCAAAGGCATGTCCCCAAACCACTTTTCATCTCATTTGCATATCAATAAAACATTGATTTGGGGCTCCAATGCTGAATAACAGAGACATATGGAAATTGTAATATCACCTCTGCAAGGTACTGTGATTAGGATTATTACCCATTCACTGCTGACAGACTTCTATTAACACTTGGACCAATATATCATTTTTTTAAATCTGATTTTATGTTCTGATTGTAGATTTTTTATTCTATATTTTGTACATGATTATTGGGACTGCAATCTTCTCTGCTCTGTTAAAGGGAGTCTGTTACTAGAACCCAACATATAAACCCAGCCAAGAGATAAATATATTAGGCTCAGCTGATTCAAACAGTGTTTTCCCCTTGTGAACTGGTGCCTCAGTTGCCGAGATATTGCCTTTTTTGTCAATATGCAGATCAGCAGTTGCTCTATAGAGGTAAGCAGAAATGCCCTTATTGCTCATTTGTATATCAATAAAAATGTCAATATCTCAGCAATTGAGGCACCGATTCACAAGGGGAAACGCAATTTGATTTGTGTGCCCATAATCTATCAACAAGGCTGAGTTGATATGCTGGGTTCTCATGACAGACTTCCTTTAACAGCATTTAGTGATATGCTTTACAGCAGCCTTATGACCATAGGCAGTAATAGAAACAAATGACTGAGGTCTATGGAAGTCTTACTCTGTGCAGGGAGGGGAAGTACATAGGTAAATAAGATGAAGCATCGTTTATTCTCAGTAGTGGATGCAATGATGGGTCGGAGGTGCTACGTTTGTGAATGTATTAATGTGCCATTCCTGTTTTTGGTATTTTTGTAATTATTATGGATTACATATAACCTGTGGATCTCTTGCTACAGTTAAAAAATACAGAGTATGATGAAGTAAAGAGTAAAGATCTGATTACATTTTCCGTTGGGGTGTTGCTCTGTATGATTGTGGATAGATTAAGACACTCATTGGAATAAGCCTCCATTCAAAGGACAGGGATATGGATTGGAACTGAAAGACACAATATACTGTACTTTATGTTCCTGTCTCTACTTTCTGTATGTATAATAATGGTGTCTCCATATGTCCAAACACACTCTTGGACAACTTGAAAGGACACTATGAAGTAAGTGTGCCTGTTAGTGATGGGAATCAGAGCTGGAGTTATATGAGCGCTTTATGACATAAGAGCAATTATCCAAGTCTTTGTTCTAGAGTGTAAAATAAATACACTAAGGGCTATTTACATTATGCAGGGGCAGATCAATCAGCATATATGAGGCCTCAGCAACAGCAGAGGAATAAAATCATCTGTTACTGATCTTTCAAACATTTTTCAATGTGCACAAACAATTCAGTAAGTATTTGGACAAAATAAACTTACTGGTTTATAAATGTGTCTGATCCTTTAGCAGTCAGCAGGATGTCCCGTGTGATACAGCAGAAGTAGCAGAATCAATAATAATAATAATAATGCACAAGCATAATAGGTTTGTATTTTTGTTTAGCATCTTCTAAACTGATGGCTTGAGCAGTACTCTCAATAGTGTTGCTTTTAAAGAGGACATATAATGTCCTCTGACATTGGCCATATTACTTACCACTAGAAAGCTGACAGAGCACTGAATTCAGCGAACTGTCAGCTTTCTAGAGGTATATAATACGATGTCAGAGAACATGAAAGGTCCTCTTTAAGGCTTGCTAGGTACCACTACCCTGGTGGATACCCTCTATACCACTACAGATTAAATGCTTTACATAAAACCATATTATCTAAATCATGTAACCATTTCGTCTAGCTCTGTCTTTTTAGTCAGTCATTTAATGTACTGAGCAGGTGGGTGACAACTATCAACTCTCAAAAGGCTGTTTTTATCAGTTGGATTGGTATATGGATTCAGAAAAACCTATATTAAGGGAAGAGAGGTGTTTCTATATTATTGCTGTTACTATGATTCTGTATAAAGTGCTATTTAATCTGGTATTTATGTATTTATATAATGATGTATAAGATGTATGTATGGTTTTTTTTGTTTTATGATTTATGATTGTTATAATTAATGTTACACAGGGATATTATTTCTGACATGGAAAACTTTGAGGTTAATGTTAAAGATTTCACCTGCAGTTTGTAGTGCTGAAATTTTCCCTTTCTTTTGTCTGTTTCTGTATAATGATTATGTGGTTAGGTAGAAGATGGAAACATGTTCAAAATGATGAATGTCTAACTTTAGATGCATAAGCATTGTGTAATTATATGTTATCAAGGCCCAAATCCTAGAAGATACCCAAAATGCTAAACTGCTTCCAGAATATACACTAATTGACAAAAAAAACACACTCAGATAGAAATGTCAGAGGTAGTGTACCTCTTGGTGAGAGATTGTTGACTGCGTGGCATACCTCTACAACACACTTGAAGACATTTTGCCCAGTTGACAGACTTCAAGAGTGGGTGTTTCACTGGACTGAGAGAAGCAGTATGGTTGTTTTGACAATTTGCCCAAAATTTAACATAACTGTTAGGAGGTGTTGGGAGCAGTGGTTATGTGAAGTCTGGTTGGCCCACACAGACCACCATTAAAGAGGATAGTTTGATCTATTGACAAGTTCAAGCAGCTCCCATTGGGGTATTTCTTATTTTTCCTGGCCTTTGCTCTGTGCTGTAGATTACCTCTCCATAACTGTTGCCCATCTCAACCCACCATCCTTTGATTGACAGCTCTTCCCTGGGTAAAGCTGGGCAGCAGTTAGGGAAGGTAATCTACAACACAGTGTGAATCCCAGGGAAAATAAGAAACAACCAAAAAGCTCCTTTTACCTAATTTGCATATGCATAAAGAAGCAATTTTTTTGTTAATAAAGCTGCTATGCTGAATACCGGAGACATATTTTAAAAGTGTGCAAATAGCACTACAAGGTACTTTTATTACTTTTATTTCCTGTAGTAGTCAATTTTGAATGCTCTGACAGAGCCCCATTTTTGGAATCTGATATCAGTGTAACTTTATATTGTATAACTCTGGAATAACTTGCTCTAACTTATCCAAGCTGAGTTTTTTTTTCTGTGAAACATTGTATTTCATGTCAATGGTAAAATTTCGTCGATATTTTTTGGGTTTATTAAAAATAAATACAATAGAATCAGTAGAAAATTTAGAAAAATTCACAATTTCCAAAATATGAAATGCTCTGCTTTTCAGACTGATTTATTTTGGACGTTAGAGGGCTTTCAAGTCTAATATCAATTTTACAAAGTTACAAGAAAATTTCCCAAACCATTTTTTAAGGTCCACTTCAATTCTGAACAGGATTTAAAAGGTCTATATATTAAAAGCCCCCATAAATAATAATTCAAAACAGAATTGTAGAAGTTAATGTTAACCCATTACACATTTCACATGAATTAAAAACAAAATGGAGGTGAAATTTATACTTTTCACATTTTTTCAATAATGCTTTAATTTAGCCCTAAACTTTATATACTCACAAGGAGTTAAAGGAGAAAGTGCATTCCACAATTTGTTATGCAATTTCTCCCAAGTATGAAAATAACATATGTGTAGTCAAACTACTCTATGAATCTATAGCGTGGCTCGGAATGGAAAGAGTGCTATTTGGCTTTTGGAGGGTGGATTTTAATGGCTGCCATGTCACATTTGCAGAGCCCCTAAAGTGCCAGTGCAATGAAAAACCGCAAAGGCAGAATCTTTTTCAGGTAGCATGATGCATTTGCATCACCCCTAAAGTGCAGTGGAGAGTACCAAGAAGTGACCCAATTTTGGAAACTACACCCCTCAAGGAATTTATCAAAGGCTGTAGTGAGCATTTTGGTCTCACGTGTGTGTCATAGAATTTATTAACATTGATGAAGATAATTAAAACAATTTTTTTAAATAAAATGTTGCTTTAGCCACAAATTGTTAATCTTCACAAGGGGTTAAAGGAGAAAATGCAGGTTGCAATTTGTTGCAATTTCTCCTGAGTAAAGAAATACCTCACATGTTTATGAAAACTACAGTTTGGACACACAGTACATCTGGACTGTGCTGGGAGGAGAGCTGTTCCTTTTGACTTTGGGGCTGTACATTGAGGGACTGGATTTTGGATGCCATGCTCCCAGGAATGCCAGCCCCAGAGGTGCCAGGAAAGAGAGGCGACCCATATTGTATATCTACAAATCATAGTACACTTTGTCAAAGTATGGGAACTTATGCACAATAATATATTTGTCAACGTTATTAATGGATTCTTTATAAAAAGCTATTTGTATTTTCTTTTAATAGCACTTTAATATGATGTGAAACAGAAGTTGAATGAACTCCAGACACAAACTAGTGTGAGCCTATAGTGATAAACAAGTCAATTGTTGAATTCTGTTAGTGCTATGATTGTATATGGTAGATGTCGAAGTGATACAATATGTATGGAGTATTTTCATGGTCACTGTCTTGTATTTCATTGTACTGTGTATGTCTATCACAGTAATAAAGGATTAGCATGCAGTAATGTGAACAGGATATTAGCCAATATAATCATTTACATGCAATCTATCATTTACTGTATACACATACATTTCTACTATGGAGCAGTCTAAACAGTTTTGAATCTATCATTGAAGGATATTCACACACAATCCTTCTTGCTACAATTTAAGCTATGTTTAAATATCTATTCATATAATTCTAATTCATTATCATTAAAAGCAATCTTTTACTGCACAAACCTCCATAGTGTGTATTCAGTACAAATAGTCATAGTCATGATATAAATGTAAGCTGAAGCAAACTGATATATCCAGCGGCTGCCTAGAAATTCAGTGGAGGAGGTTTATAATTCTTTTACATCACTTTTGGGGTGTAAAAATCTGTAGATCTCACATTTGTGACTTTTTATACTGTACTTGTGACACAAATTGGAGTGGGGTAAGTCTCTATTGTCAGACAACCGCTTTAAAGGTTGCAAAAGGATCAGTAAAGACAAATGATTGAAGTGGTTTACTTGGTGCTTTTAGAAATTCTAAAATAAAAGTAGCCATAGACTCATTATCTTAATTGTTTAATAGCATTTGCTGTATGTGCTTTTCAGAATTGGGGGAGTAAGGGGATGCAGTGTAGTACTGTCCATACACATACAGCTTTATTTACTATCCTGCCCATCTTGATAGACAGGAATTTTTTTTTTCTGCTGCTTTCAGTTTTGAATTGGCGGGCACCTGACAGACCCCATTATAGTCAATGGGATCTGCTGGTGTCTGTGTGTAACCAGCTCTCTGTCTTTTGGGTCCCTTGACGGACCCGAACAACAAAGAGCCCGTTGCTAGTTTGAACCTAGAGTAAGTGATGCCACCTCATGTCCAATTCTCTATTTTGACTTGTTTTGCTTGGCCCAGCATTCCTTGTATATACACAGCTGGGGAGCTTGTTTTGTCTCCTTAAGCAAGACCAGGCTGTAAGACATTCTTCAGGGTTTAAGAAATTGACAAAAAAAAAAAAAAAAAGAAGGAAGCGCTCAATACTAGCAACCACTGACATCACATTCAACAATAAATATATACCATATGTGTAATGGTGCAAATAAACAGGGCAATGCGCATATGTAAAATAAATGTTGCCACCTATGTTTACCACAATGTTGTGCACATTAATGAGTTGCGTGTCCTGTTTAATCTATCAGATTCTCAGGACTCAAGCTAGATGACACAAAGCCTGTTCTACTACTCCTCTTGGCTAAAAGTGTGCCTTGATATGTATGTGTGTGCAACAGTGTTCCCCCTTTCTGTGCCCCAAGATATGATGTAAGCATAACGGAATGTGTATCACCAAAGCGTAGAACTGGCTGCAATCAGAGCTAACCCAGAAAATGTTTCCTCCTGTAACCATTGTTTATTACTCTATATGTGTTTAAGAGTAATCTTTTGACTTTTTAAAAAATAAAATTCATGGTGCAAATGAAATGCCTCCCTTCAAGCTTTGGTTTCTGCAGGTCAATATGCTTTGGCTAATGTAACAAACAGCAGCAGGGGTTTACCACAAGCCTGGGGAGAAAATTTCTTAGTGAAATGAGAAAGACACACTTCAGACCACTGACTAATCAATTTCCTGCGAGCCGGAATTACAGTTAGAAGGTCAGCTGTGGTGTCCACATGCCTTCCTATGGGGGCTTCTTATAAACAGGCTTCTTTCTCACCCGGCTTGATGACAAAACCACATTACAGCTTCTACTCTGCGTAGGGGTTGTGGTTGTGGAAGGAGGGGACAGAAATTTTTAACAGCCGTGTTTGTGAAAACAGTACAAAAACACATATTGTTTAATCTACAGACATATGTACACTAGCTGTCCTTGGCTCTTTCAAACAGCCCTTTTGTTTTAATGAATTGCTATATCTTGACATCTGCCTGTATCTCTCTCTCCCTACCCTGCTGAGTTCCCCTTTTCAAAAGTGAATAATTTGGACTGCAAACCCTTTCACTGCCAAACAAAGACATCAGTAAACTAAAAGGGGATTATCGGGATTGTAATATTGATGGCCCATCCTTAGGATAGGTTATCAATAACAGATCAGTAGGAGTCTGACACCTGGGACTCCCATAGTTCAGCTGTTTGAAACAGGGGGAGCGCTGTAGCCTTTTCGTTGAATACCAAGTACCGTACATTGCTTGGATTTTCAGTTTAGCACTTTTTCACTCTGCTGCCAACAGGCCATATGAGAAAAGAATGTGACATCAGTGGCCTGTGAAGCAGAAGTGACGCTCACTGGACTATTATAGCGTGTAAAACAATATGAATGTGCAAATAATGTCCCACCCCTGAGAATTGCACCTATGTTGGGAATGGAGTTCTCTTGACTGCCATCTTGCGGGCTCTATGACCAGAGTGGTGGCCATACATCTGCAGTTCTCTCTATTCACACATTTGGAAGTTAATGGTCTGTACATGTCAGTGAGGTCATAGTTCTCAATAGGAATTGACTTTCTGTATGATTACAGTATTTCTGCTAACTAAAAATGCATATTCTCATGTTTTCATACCTGCAATTATAGTGTAATTGTTATTTTACTCTATTTTTATTATTGTGTAGGGGTGTGTTTGGTAAACATTTATGTAATATACTTTATTAGCCTATGTTACTTTCCTTTAGTAGAAATCAGGTCCTAAAAATCTCCCTAGCAACCCTTAACTAAGTGTTGGCAGGGAGATCCATCGTATATTCACTGTATATTGCCAGTATATACAGATATAGTACTTTCCAAATGGGAAGGGAAGGTATACTACCTAGGAATGTATTTCTGATGTCATGTGAAATCTAAGTGTCTCCTGTAGTGCTGAGTATACTGCTGCATATAAAGCTCACAATCCCTACTGTATTTTCAACTACCGATTTCTCCATTTCTAGAGACTGTCAGCTTTCATATAACACCAGAAGCACTTATCTATCTAAAGTGACATCTCTTTGGCAACTGCTACATCTGTACACATTGGCAATATGCAATGAATACAGGACAGATTTCCCTGGCGATGCTTAGTTAAAGCGTTGCTAGGGAAAATTTTAGAATCTGTTATCCACTAGAATAACATTATAGAAATGTTCAAAATTGAAAAAACTGTTACACTTTAATAGATTTCCGTTGACATAATAACATTCTATTTAAGCCGTCAAAGGTATGGTCATTTTAATTAATTTATAAAGTATTTTTTTTTCTTATTGACATTTATGGAGAAAACTTTGCTTCTTTCTCTTCTTTGTGTTCCTAAAGCAAACAGTCTGGTAGAATTTTTGCAGTGAACGCAGGAATAGACAGATGATAATTTACTTCTCTTCTCCTGCATTTTTGGGTCAGAGGGCAGAGAAGGAGGAATCGGGGAGGTATTCTGTTGCAGCCAGTTGCCTTACAGCCAGACACATGATTGTGAGAAGGATGGGGGCAGAGCAAAAGCTGACCTCTAGTTAGATATATAGAAGCATTATTTATATATTACTCTATTTTAATTGGAATACGATACAGAATATAATCAAAAAAGAGGATGATATCAAGGAATGAATTGCTGAGGATTTTTGGTGTTTGGTGTATTTTCTATATTTAGTGTTATATTTAGATTTAAATGTGGAATTAAAAAGACTGGAAAAAACAGAACTCATACCAAGACTCATAACAAGCAGGTATGTATTCTAAGAGAATTTTTGTGCAATAGTTTTTTGTGTGCATGTGGCCCAAATAAATCTTGTGGGTCGAAATGCTATCTGAGCTGAATATATATAATTTCTGCAAAGTGTCTAAATTGAACGGGAAGTGTTTCTTGAAGATCTCAGTAGGTTAAATATTTGTGGACACAGCAGTTAATACAAGAGAGCAATGAGCAACATGATCAAATTAAAACAGGGTCAAACAGAGGACACAAAGTTATAAAAAAAGCATAAAGGAGCAAATATCAGTGAAGAGTTTTGCCAATCAGCTTGCAATATTTGAGGAATTACAAGGGCATACTGACTGCACTATCTAGAATGGGGAGTGCGTTATTAAAGGCAAAGTTAAATTATGCTTTTAAGTGCTAAATAAATTCTGTGACCCGCATAAAACTACATTAAGGTACTAATAAATGTCGATTATGTTTTTGGTGAACCTCATACTTTTTTCCCTATTTTTAAGCTTTTAGACAACAATTAGGATCCTTCACGAACAAACCATTTTTAGAACAAAGGTCCGGTTTCTTTAATCCCCAAAAGACCAGCTATTTTTACATTGGGAAATGATTTCCCGCTGACTTATAGTAAGGGATGGTCCAGAAGTATACTCTAGGATCTGCATATACCCTAAGAGCATACTTTTAGGACCTACTGGTGACAGTTGCCTATATAGGTTTTTGTTGAGATGGACAATATTTGTTGCCCAGTGTGGCTGTGACATTTTGCAGCGGTCACATTGCAGTGAACTGTAAGCTGGTTTTAATATCATAAAATCCTTTCCTTGTGCAAACATCACTTGCAAGGCTAGTAAAGATGTTGGGTTCACACAAATTATTTTTAGGCAGGTGTACAAAAATAGGAGAGGTAATAGTTAACCTTTCTCAACTAACAACATTAAGTGAATAAACAAAAATGAAATCTATAATTAATATTGGTGTGACCACCCTTTGTTGGAGTCCTAGATGTGATAAGATATGGTCCCTACAGAACTCTAATTTCAACATCGTGTCAAGTTCCTTCAAAAACTGTGTGTAAGTGTACCTAGAAGAATCCATGCTGTTTCAAAGACAAAGGGTGCTCACACCAAACATTGATTTGATTTACATTTAGCTTTTTTCATTCACTTTACATTTCGTTAAATGACAAAAATAAACTATTAACACTTCTATTTTTGAAAATTTTGAAAATTTGAAAATTTTTTCACATATGCATAAACTTTTGCACAGTACTGTATATGTGACATATATGATATAACTTTATGTGGAAAATGACATATATACCTCTTTCACACTGAGGTCCAGTAAATCCATAAACACAAGCACATCTGTTGGGCCCGATACAACGTCCTCCATTCTGACAACCGTTTTCACATACAGCTTTAAGAGAAAATATGTAAAACAATGTATGATTAATTTTGCACAATGACATTTGCAATAAACAAAGCATTCAACAGATGCTGTTAAGAGAAGTAAAATTCTGCAAAGAATCCTGTCTAAGGTTAAGGACCCAACTAGCGAGCCGCATCCGAAAAACTCTGCGGAAAAGACCGCAGTGGAAAATTTTAAGTCTGAGCATCCACAAAATTTAGAACTTAATAATAATAAGAAAGAAATTTAACATGGACCTATGGACATTCCAAGTATTCTAGATATAGTTGTTACATCACTTTACTGCTATCAGGGGGACATCTAGCCTCTCTACCATCAGTCTAAAAAAATGAAATATTGGTGTTGATTGTGGCTGCAGTCCTCCCATATGGGCAGCACGGTGGCTCAGTGGTTAATTTTTACACAGAGATAAATATATATTTAGCAATTTTCCATCACTTCTAAATACAGATGTTACCCTTTTGACCCTGGCCAGTCTGAGAATCAGTGCCACAGGTTAAATACATTAGATGAATACAGTGGCTAGTGATTCAGTGAAACAAAAGTTTCACATACATAAATCCAGAAATCCGTCTTTATCTGGCCACAGTCTGACCTTCACACGGGCCCAGGTGAGGAAGGAGATGAAAAAGATCAAGGCGAGGAAAGCCGCAGGGCCAGATGACATCAGTGCAAGGCTAATTAAGACTTGCGGGGACCAGCTGTGTGGTATAATTACATATATGTATAATATGAGCCTGAGGCAGGAAATAGTCCCTGAATTATGGAAATCTTCTTGTGTGGTACCAGTTCCAAAGAAACCCCACCCTATGGACCTCAATGACTACAGACCTGTAGCACTGACATCCCACCTGATGAAGATCTTGGAGAGATTGGTTCTCACACATCTCCGCCCTCTAGTGAGCCCCGCTATGGACCCCATCCAGTTTGCTTATCGGCCGGGCATTGGGGTAGATGATGCCACCATCCATCTTCTGCACAGGGCTCTGTCTCACCTGGAGAAACCAGGGAACACAGTGAGAATAATGTTCTTTGATTTCTCCAGTGCTTTTAACACCATACATATTGAGGGACAAGCTGGGCCTTGCTGGAGTGGACCACCACCTCTCCAACTGGATCCTAGACTACCTCACAAATCGACCTCAATATGTGAGAGCCCAAGACTGTGTGTCAGGTACCGTGATCTGTAATACGGGGGGCACCTCAGGGTACGGTTCTCGCCCCTTTCCTCTTCACACTGTACACTGCAGATTTTAGGTGCAACTCATCCAGCTGCTACCTACAGAAGTATTCTGATGACTCTGCAATAGTGGGTCTCATCACAGATGATGATGATAGGGAGTACAGAGAACTGAACCAGGATTTTGTGGACTGGTGCCACCGGAACCACCTGAAGATTAATGCGGGGAAGACCAAGGAGATGGTGGTGGACTTCCGTAAAGGCAGAAGCCCTCCTAAACCAGTGGACATCCTGGGGTCGGGCATCGAGATTGTGAACACCTATAAGTACCTGGGTTTGCTCCTTAATAATAAGCTGGACTGGGCAGATCATATGGAGGCCCTGTACAGGAAGGGCCACAGCAGGCTCTACCTGCTTAGGAAGCTGAGAGCCTTTGGAATCCGGGGGGCACTTCTTAGAACTTTCTTCAACTCGGTAGTGGCATCAGCCATCTTCTTTGGAGTGGCCTGCTGGGGGAGCAGTATATCAACCAGGGACAGAAATAAACTTGACAAGCTGATTAGAAAGGCCACCTCTGTCCTGGGGAGCCCACTGGACCCAGTGCAGGTGGTGGGTGACAGAAGGATACTGTCCGTGGTGAGCTCCATGCAGAAGAAGAAGTCCCATCCCATGCATGAGACCGTGATCGTGCTGAGCAGTACTGTCAGTGACCGACTGCTCCACCCTAGGTGTGAGAAGGAGCGCTATCGGAAGTCTTTCCTCCCCACCGCGGTTAGGCTGTACAACCAACACCGACCTAAGCAGAGATCATTACACACAGAGAACTGAAATATCTCTCTGCCTGTTAAATCCCCCCTCCCCCCCGCTACTTCCTATATGTCTGTCGGCTATCAAAGTAATGCCTCTTACCTTGGAACATTCCTGTACATGTTGTATTTGTATTTGTATCTGCTTATCTTTGCTGCTGTAACACACTGAATTTCCCCATTGTGGGACTATTAAAGGACTATTATTATTATTATACTAGACTGTAATATAGTATGCAGTCACATAGACCATAGGCAGCATGAGTTATTGATGTCTATGGGAGAGTTCTCAAACTCTGTGACCTTTACAGAGGTCATTGTGAAGGTTAGGGGGGACTTGGATCCCATAATAGAGGAGTTGTAACGTCTCGGCCTGTTCGGGTCTCTGTGCCACCCTCCGTTCGCACGCTGCAACACTGGAGGTGTGTTCAGTTTGATTCCTTGTGTAGGGTTCTTGTTGCTCTGTCTGAAGACTGCCCTAGTACCTCTTCTCTGTAATTGAATTTCAGCCACACCTGTCTCCTGCACCTTTGTTTCCCTCTGCTCCTCAAACAGTTAATCTTAGCTTTCCCTGTGTGATTGACAGCCTGTCTACCAATCAAGTCTGGGACAGATTCTGGACTTCCTATAAACAGGTCATCTGCTCACACATGGGTGCTAGCTATTGTGACTCTGTCCTTGCTAAGCTCTTCTTCTGCTATCATTGTATTTCTGACTTCTGATCTTTGGCTGCCCTTGTGACTACGCTTTTGGATTACGATTTGGTACTGTTTTGTCTCTCTGGCTTTGACCCTTGGCTTGCTGACTCCGCTTCTGTTTTGTTTTGTCTTGTTCTGTTTTAAACTTATTCAGAGTAGGGATCGCCGCCCAGTTGCCATCTGTCGCTGGGGCTGGGTCGAATTTAGGGCTCACTGTCTCTGTCTTACCCTTCTTCCCTTGTTTCAGCAGCAGCACTAGGGAATTGCACAACTAGCAATTCCCTTACAGGAGTAATCTTTTATTGTAATCCTGCCTGTGACAATAATGAATTAACCACTTAGGGCTGGGGCCCCACATGGCATAAATGCTGTGGTTTGGCTGCATTGGAAACAGCAAAAACCATGACATTTTACAGTCCCTGGCCAATGTAAAAACTTCAGGAATTTCAAATATAGACAAAGACATGGAAAACTGTTGATTCAAACTATAGGCCAATTATTTTTCTAATGACACGATCCCTAACTGAAATTGCCCTCCACATAAAGGCGAAGTCCTGTTTCTAACAATTTACATCCACTATTATTGTGCAGCTGTTACTGCAGTAAATTTCTGTCTATTTATTGTACAAAGAAATCTTGGAAAATTTCTCTAAAAATATTTGAAACATGTGAAGCACAAAAAGCTCTGCAGAAAATTGTTACATGATAGGACATGTAAAATATTTAAAGGTATATTAAAACGCTTGATATTTTTATAAAGTTATACAGAATAATACAAGATTAATCAAATCCACAAAGCAGCTAAAATGTCATTATTATACCCATAAAATAGAGTTTTCACTGACTGTTTATAAATAAGTGCTCTGTATAAGTATTGCAACTGTACATGTGAAAGACTTATCACATAGTATCACATAGCCACTATGTCAAACAACACTAGGAATTGTACTGATCTCCCTAAATGTGGGAAATTCAACATTTTGATAGTTTCTGGCCATGGGAAATTGGTATGGAAATGTTCCCAGCCCTTCCCGTCTCTGGTCATGAGAATTTGCAGTCTTTCCTATTATTTTGTGGTACTTTTTAACAAATGGTTTCCTTTCTATAAGGATTCCAGGCTTGACAACACCCCAGATAAATGCCAAGATGAACCTAGCAAAGTGCTGTGAAAGAGACAGACTTGGATAGCATGGTCGCATGAGGATGTAGACTAATTGGATGTCTGAAACTGGCTGTGATCCAGAGCCACTAGGACCAGGTTCAGTCCCCCACAGACTCATATGTCTAGCCAAGGACAGGCTGTAAAAATTATTTAGGCATGAAAGCTCATTTAATTATGCTACACAAAAAATGTCATTTATTTACGCTCTTGTGCTATGGAAATGCGAACTATACATAATAAGTTGTGTGGAATGTGCAGTGATACAAGTGTCTAGGGACAGGTGCATAGTGCACATGAGTTAGACAAACATTGCTCACTAGATATAGGTTTCATTGCCAGGTGCTTACATTCTTTACTATACTTCATTAATAATGAATACATTTAGATATTTGCCTTTCAGGAAAACATCCCTGAACTGTGTGTGAACTGAACTACATTACTGTGCAATGGACCATTGTGGTTTCAGTGAGGTTAACTGAGGAAAGTTGTTATGCAATCAACATATTTTGTTGTGTTCTCTCACTTATTTCTTATCCACATGAACCCCCCAGCAATGAGGACAATGAGGGCCCACTGTCCTTTGCCCTTGGCAGTTAACTACGTGTTTGCATTACATGTGTTATTTTGGAAGCTGGCCTATGGGATGCACAGGCGTCCCCATCCCAGCCTTCCCAGTTCCCTGCCGTGCTTCACCCACATTTAAACAATGTGGTGAGTGAGGTGCAGAACGGGGATTGTGGCATATGTTTGGAGTAAAAAGGGCCTTACAACTAAATCAGCATTATACTAAATCAGCATTATATTGGGCTACCTTAAAACATAACTTTTAATATCTCTCAATAAAACATTCCAAGACCATAGTAGGCCAAACTATAAAACCAATCACCAAACAGGTGCCTAGTCTTTTGAGGGGCTCTTAAGCGACTATATACAGGAGTATGTGACAGTACATAATATTATAAATGACAGACAGCATGGTTTTACTAAGGAAGAAGTTGTCAGACTGACCTGATTTGCTTTTATGAAGAGGTTAGTAGAAATCTGGACAGAGAGGAGGCTGTGGATATAGTGTTCCTGGACTTTGCAAAGGCGTTTGACATCATCCCTTACGGACATTTAGTAGGCAAAAATAAGATCCATTGGCTTGGAAAATTTTAGTTTGTAATTGGATTGAAAACTGGTTTAAGGATCGTATTCAGAGAGTTGTGGTCAATGACTACAGCTCAGACTGGTCTTCGGTTATAATTGGTGTACCCCAGGGTTCAGTGCTGGGTCCACTGTTGTTGAAGTTATTTATAAATGATATAGAAGATGGGATTAATAGCACTGTCTCTATTTTTGCAGATGACACCAAGCTATGTAGTACAGTGTAGTTTATGGAGGATGTACATAGGTTACAAGCAGACATAGACAGACTCAATATTTTGGCATCCACATGGCAAATGAGGATCAATGTGGATAAATGTAAAAATGAGGTTTAATGTGGATAAATGTCAAGTTATGCATGTGGGTAGAAATAATCTGAATGCAACATATTTCCTAGGGGGGGAGTAAAGCTGGGAGAGTCACTGGTGGAGAAGGACCTGGGTGTACTTGTAGATCATAGATTAAATTACATCATGCAATGTCCATCAGCTGCTTCTAAGGTCAGCAGGATACTGTCATGTATTAACGGGGGGTATGGACTCACGGGACAGGGATGTAATATTACCACTTTATAAATCATTGGTGTGGTCTGGAATGTCTGGAATATGCAGTTCAGTTCTGGGCACCAGTTCATAGAAATGGTTAGAAATGTCATAGAGTTGGAAAAGGTCTAATGTAAGGCATACAGGACCTCAGAGAGATTAAAGGAGTTAAATTTAATTAGTCTTGAGTCGTTTCAGGGGAGACGTGATAAACCTTTAATAATAAATATATAAATTGTTTATACAAGAAATATGGGGAAATTAAAATCCCCTCATAAGACAAGAGGGCACTCCCTCCGTCTGCAGAAAAAAAGGTTTAATCAGAGATGACAAGAAATCTTTACTGTAAGGACTGTGAATCTGTGGATTAGCCTACCCCAGGAGCAGGTCACAGAGCAACAACTGACAGTTTCAAAAAAAACATCCCTTGGTTGAACTTGAAGGACATATGTCTTTTTTCAACCATATCACTTATGTAACTATGTAATCTACTGTGTAGCATAATAGTGTGTAAAATAGATTCAATACTACATTTTGACATTAAATACAATCAGATGTCTGAAACCACAAACCTTTGGGAGGATGTACAAACTATATGAAGTTGATGAGATCTTGGCTCCAGTAATAATAAAATAATAATCTACATATATAGATATGTAATATTTAACATTTTAAACATTACTTTAGAATTCATAGGAATTATGAACAGAAAAAAATCAGACATTACAGAATAATAAACTACACACATAAACATTAGGAGTGAGGGCCCTGTCCACAAGAAGTTATGGTCTACACACGTGGACAAAATTGTTGGTACCCCTCGTTTAATGAAAGAAAAACCCACAATGGTCACAGAAATAACTTGAATCTGACAAAAGTAATAATATATAAAAATTCTATGAAAATGAACAAATGAAAGTCAGACATTGCTTTTCAACCATGCTTCAACAGAATTTTTTAAAAAAGAAAACTCATGAAACAGGCCTGGACAGAAATGATGGTACCCTTAACTTACATATTTTGTTGCACAACCTTTTGAGGCAATCACTGCAATCAAACGATTCCTGTAACTGTCAAGGAGACTTCTGCACCTCTCAACAGGTATGTTGGCCCACTCCTCATGAGCAAACTGCTCCAGTTGTCTCGGGTTTTAAGGGTGCCTTTTCCAGACGGCATGTTTCAGCTCCTTCCAAAGATGCTCAATAGGATTTAGGTCAGGGCTCATAGAAGGCCACTTCAGAATAGTCCAATGTTTTCCTCTTAGCCATTCTTGGGTGTTTTTAGCTGTGTTTTTTGGGTCATTATCCTGTTGCAAGACCCATGTACTGCGACTGAGACCAAGCTTTCTGACACTGGGCAGTACATTTCTCTCTAGAATCCCTTGATAATCTTGAGATTTCATTGTACCCTGCACAGATTCAAGACACCCTGTGCCAGATGCAGCAAAGCAGCCCCCGAACATAACAGAGCCTCCTCCATGTTTCACAGTAGGGACAGTGTTCTTTTCAAGATATGCTTCATTTTTACGTCTGTGAACATAGAGCTGATGTGCCTTGCCAAAAATTTAGATTTTTGTCTCATCTGTCCATAGGACATTCTCCCAGAAGCTTTGTGGCTTGTCAACATGTAGTTTGGCAAATTCCAGTTTTGTCAGATTCAAGCTATTTCTGTGGGTTTTTCTTTCATTAAATGAGGGGTACCAACAATTTTGTCCACGTGTGTATGTGGCTATATGCGATGTATCATAGCAGCCCCACTAACTAATAAGTTATCATTCTATTAAGCCATGATTGTGATGAATGAATATGCAAAGAAATTAGCACTAGAAACTTTGCACTTGAATCTATGTTATAAAGTATAATAGTAGAGAATAAGGAAAACTATGTAATCTATGAATATACAGCTTTTGAAAAGAAGACTGAAGCCATTGTAAATAATACATACGTTGTCCACAGTGGGTCCCAGTGTATCCTTTCTGACAGGAGCATGAGTCCTCATTGCAGGTTCCTCCATTCATGCAGCGCACATTGCAGTTCATAACTAGGTAAAACAAGAATAGTATTATATAGTGGCATTAGTCAATAGGTTAGGAGTGAACAGGCAATAAGTGTCAGTGTATTTTACATTTACATGTAACATGAAGACACAACTGCAAACATTATGCTGGTAGTATCTCTTCCTATTCTATCAAAATTATAGTTGGCAAGTAAAAAAGATTTATGAGATTGTCTGGTTTAGAAAACTATCAGACCATTCTGAGTTAAAATCCTCCTTCAGGAACTTCATATAAAAGGCTTTGCTCACATCTGGGCAACATCGTTTATGTCTCAGATTTGTAATAACCATGGACACCTCTGCAGAGAGGGTGCTATACCTGGGATTTGAAGAGATCCGAACGCTATGGCCTCTTCACTACTTTCCAAGCATAGAGCTATATATTTGTATATCAATATATATGTATACACATATCCAAACTCATATACACACTCATATACATTATACTGTATATGTATAATGAGTGTGCTCGATATCGCAGCTCAGCCCATTCACTTGAATGGGAAATAAGTGTGAACCGGCCATGTGACCGATGAATGTGACATCACATGGCCTGTACAGTGATCCAATTGAGGTCAGATCTTAGTGTACATTGGGTCCTGATCTTTCCATCTCCTCCTGATTGACTAAGAGAATTAAAAGTTAATTCGAACTGACCAGCGAGGTAGAGCACTGTATGATTAAATAACCAGGCAACACAAATAGATATGAGGTGCCATAGGGCACCATCCCTGCCTGATGTCAGTTATTCATTCATCAGTTATTTATTCAATATTAAACCTGCACACTATAGTATACATGTCTCAGAACAGTGAGACATGTATACAGTATACAGTGTAAGGCTAAGGCCCCATGTAGCGAAGTGCAGCATTAAAACACTGCGGAATAAAAGGCGTCAGAAATACATAGCGTTTTTTTCTGCAGTGTTTTTCATTGCAATTTTGCAGTTTTCCTTTGTGGACTTTTTGCCCCTATTATACCTATATGGAAAACGCCAGCTTTTCCGTAGGTATAATTGACATGCTGTGATTTTTGGAAACGCAGCATTTCCACTGCAGATTTTTTTTTTTGCAATGTGTGGATTGGATTAACCAGAATCCCATCCACTTTGCGGGTACTGTAAAATGCAGCGTTTTTTGCAGTGGCGTTTCTGCCACGGAAAAAATGCTGTGTTTTCACAACCTGGGGCCCAAATGTTTCATTAGACCATATGTTACAGAAGCACTAGAAGGTTTCCCTTTCTCTGGAGAGCCCAACACATCTGTGTATTACACAGCTAGCTCATGAATTTTAGGGATGACTTTGTAATGCTGTTTCCATTGTGTAGCATGTTATAAATTATTCATTATTGTATTTTTTATTGCTATTCATGTCACAATGTACTATCTTACATAAAGCATATGTCAGTCCACTGGATGTAAGCTCCTGCTTTCAGATGGACATGTTAGTTTTCTGAGGTCCAGAGAGGCAGCACACAGGGGTATAGACATCTGATTTTCATTATCGTGTCAGTTACCTAAGAAGCTATACAATTAATCTCCGATCCCAGAAATTCTCTGAGAGCTGTAAAGATTATTTGTGGCCCCCAGCAGAGTATGTAGTTAAAAGATATGGTCTTGGGTGCACATAATGCTTCTATTCACAGGCTGTGTGTTTGCCATTCTTGAAGCTTTATCCCAAAGAGTTCAGGGAATTCAAGATGCCATGCCATTAAGAGGAGCAGTCAAAGGACACATGTGTCTCACAGCAGTGTTTGCCATATGAGTACCTGGGTGCACAGATGCTTCACATGTGCATGTCCCTTCACAGATAATAAATTGTAAATTTCAGGGTTTCTTGTTCTGTCAGGCCTATGGCTCCATTATTGTATTATTTTTCTTATCACTGGTTTCTTTCTTCTCTACTCTGTATTGTCCTTTTCTAAAACCTTACTATACTGGACCTCTTGTAAGAACACCAAGGGACAAAAGAACTGGAAGATGAATAAAGCTGGGTCTATACAGCATATGGTTATTAACTGCAGTAATGCCTAGCACAGTCACCTGTATAGTAACAGCCAGTACACCAATGTAATGGTTTACAATTTAATGATAATTCATACAAATGAAATGTATAATAACATGTGCAATTGATAACTGTAACATTGCAATTAATAAGTGCTTGCAGTTCTTCAGCAAAAAGTGCAGAGTAAACCCAACCTAAATGGGTCAATTCATAGATAGAGGGATATTCGGACAATTTAATGTTTATTGGAAGCTCTCAGTTATCCCACTACAGTAACTGTCTTATAAAATGAGGATGATATCACACTTATTGGTTATATATTGCTTATTGGTGATATTGATTTCTGCCAAGTGATAATTCTAAATTCAATGACTTACTGCCCAATATTTTTCACAGTTGTGAATGCCTACTGTATTTTATACCAAATAATGCTCTATTCAGATCACCTTTCTTACATCCATTAAATGCAAAAACTGGACGCAAATGAATGCAAACTGATGGCCATCCGTTTACATAGACATCAATGTTAAAAAAAATGGAACCCTTTCTGTTCCTTTTTTTGGACAGACACAAAAGTATGGTATACTACGTTTTTGTGTCAGTTTCTTTTTTAACATTGATGTTTATGTAAAGTGATGATCCATTTGCATCCATTTTTTGCATCTGCTTTTTGCAACCATTAACTCGATGTGCTAAATGGATGTAAAAAAAAAAACCTGATCTGCATGGAGCCTTACAATTATTTTTTGAGACAGAGAAGAGGAAACCTGGTGAAAAGAAATCTATAACATATAACACAGACAGAAGCTTATATTGGAGGTAGACTCCCAGCTCCATAATTCCCAAAACATCTTGTTTGGACCCTTGGTTTATGATGGATGAGGACAAAACGTGAAGAAGTGGAGTACTTCACAACTAGGAACTTCCCGGGTCAATTGTCAGTGGAAAAAGCACAGAAGGTCTGTAAGGATAAAAAAAAAAGATCCCTAGGGATTCAGAACAGGTTGTTGGTTCAGCTGCAGCTCAATACTTTCTCTAGGACTAAAATAATCTCTTTCTTTTTATATGTTCCAAAAAATACATATATATTAAAAAAAGTTGGATGGTGTAGGTGGAAATATTCTGAGCCAAACATTTCTTGAATCATTGTGAATAAATCCAGGCAATGCGCTGCTTTAACCCATCTCATGCCAACCTCAGATAAAATACAATAGTAGCAAATGCTGAACGTTACTATAAGTAAATTGAATGGATTTAGATTTTTCTCCTATAAGTCTTTAAACTCTTTTGTTCACTTAAACCAATGGTATTATTTATCGACTACTAAAGAGGGAATAAATATACCCACATTTATCAATTGATTTGCACATTTTTTTCTGGTGGATTTTGTGACAAAATAGTGGGTGGAATTTATCAAGCTCTGAGTTCCAGTTTGCTGTCATCAAAAAGGCACACATTTGTGTACAAGTTGTATTTTGAATAAAAATGTGTAAATTGTTCCAATTTACACTACTTACACCACTTTTACAAAAAAAATAAAGTGGCTGGTGCTTAGGTGGTGGGGATAGGGCCAACCACATTCTGACAGATTTACTATAATTTATGCCAGAAAATGTCATAAATTACCGTGCAAATTTGAGACAATCACAGCTATTGTAGATTTAATTTTCTGGTGCATAAAGTGCTAGAGGATGTTCCAAATTTAGAATGAGGTGTACACTTGTGAATCTCACTCCAACGATCTTTGACTTTGACTGGTCCTTAAAACGACAGTCTAAGTAAATCTGCCCCAGTGTGTTATCTGCTGTGGGACAAATTTATTAAAGGGAAATAAAGTTTACCATTCCCTGCCCCAGATAAGCTTTCTCACTCATATATACAGAGGTCTCCCGATGATTAGATTTGCAGAGCTCAGCGACCGACTAGAAGTCTCATTCTTTTGCCTTCCTTCACACATGACCAACTCCACTCCTACCCTATGTACATTCACCAAGAGTAGAGTGAAGTTGGTGATGTCAAAGAGAGCCAAAGCAGCAGCAAGGAAGGTTGGGCACAGGATCCCCCCACTGTACTATGCAAACTAAGAATGGGGGCGATAGGGGACTACATATTAGTAAGTATGCGTATCCAGTGCAGGCAATGCATTGTTAAGCTGTATTCTTCCCTGAATAACCATTTTAACTATTTGTGGAAGAAATGTGCTCTATGCATGTCAGTAAAAGTGGAATAAAAAAGCAGTGTCGCTTGATATTTGGCTAGGTTTTGGATCGATCTATGACAAAAATACACACATCATTAAAAAGTTACATCAGTACAACATTGGTATAAAAAGTAGTGACATTATTTTAGTCCTTGTAAGGCTAAGGCCCCACGTAGTGGCCTTTCTGCTAACATTATACCTATAGGGAAACTGCTGACATTTCTGTAGACGGTTTTGGAAATCGCAGCATTTCCGTTGTGTGTGTATTTTTCTGCAATGTGTGGATTGGTTCACTAGAATCCCATCCACTTTGCAGGGACTGTAAAACGCAACGGTTTATGTCCAGGCCTTAAAGTGTGATGAATGTTCTGGCGGATTTGTCAAAGAAGGCAACTGGTCATAAATGTGTTACAACATACAGTATATCAATAAAGTAGTCTACCTTTAATTCGGCAAAAACTGACTAAAAAGTGGCAACACTTTTCATAAATATGGGTTATGCACTACATTTAATCTCTATTTTATAACACTGAAATATATTAGATCAATTTCTCAAGGTTAATTTATATATTTAAGTTATAATTGAAGTGGAATTGGAGTGAATAACTTGGTTAAATGATTGGCTTCTGAATATAGACTAGATTAGTCACATTATAAAGGTCATTTTTGGTATGTTGGCACACATCTGAAGAACAAATTGATAATGGAGACTTTCTTTCATAAAGGTTTAGCACAAAATACTTTTTATTGTACATTTTATTGTACAATTGTTTACAGTATATAGAGCTGGATAGTAATACATTTTGGTACATTATATTATTGGTATGACCATTTCATTTGACATTTTTACTGCAATAATGTGTGCAATTATTATATATAAAATGTTCCCTCTCCAGACCGCAGATCTTTGCCCAAACACTGGAGCTAGATGATGCTTTTAGATTGAAGCGTTGCAGAAAACTAATAGAATTTGACATATATTCCTTTGTGGCTAATTTATTTCATATGCAGAAACAAGGTTATTGCTATAACTCTACCTCTGAGTCCTTTTCATTCTCTAAACAATGTTAGTAACCCAATACCAGGTTGCTATGTACTTGCATAAATACTGTGTTACTATGTCTGTACGTGGAAAAACTCTCTGGAACACCTATTGAAACTATGGAATGCTAGGGTACAGATTGTTACTGCCCACTGTTTTTTACTCAAGGCTATTATTTTTCTTATACCGTTTAACAAAAGACTGCTTAACATTAGGTTATATTAGTGAACACCATATATTAAAGCTTGCAAATTGTAGAGAACAAGTCTTCAAAAGACGTGGCCAATCCAGGGTTTTCCCACTAGAATCACTAGAAGATGGGATAAATGTCTTATTTCTAGAGGTCTGACTGCTGGGACCTCCAATAATCACAAAAATGATGGTCTATGAGACTCCTGGGAGAATGAAGTAGTAGTGTTCATGTGTGGTACCATTCCATTGGCTTCTCACCTTGATCCATCAGCCATGTGTTCTGTAGTTTCTCCTTGCACATCACATCATTTCACCTGTTCTATTCCTCCATTTATGTTAATTAGGAGAAAAAAATATTCTGTTGCAAAACTGCAAACATTTTGTAACATTTTATATTTTTCTTAGAGGGCCTTTCATGTCCTCTAAGACAGTGCATGTTTTATACCATTACATTGCTGAATTCAGCACACTATTAGTTTTGTTGGTATTTTCCCCACATGCAGCGATAATAGTGTTGTTATTTTCAGCTACTGATAAGACCGCGACCATGTGTTACAATGTAACAAGAAATACCAGTATAACTTTTACAGCTAATTTCAGAACACCATGGGTTTCTAGGGAAGTCTGGTCAATACCTCACTAGTTTTATACAAGTATCCTCCTAAATAGATGTCTAAAGATTGAAAAATGCAATTTCAAGATAAAGGACTAACTATTTAGCCTTTGTGTAGAGTAAGTTCTTCCAGACTAAGAAGTTAGTGATTTCTACCGATATCCAAGAAATACAAATTAGCTAAATCCCTCCTGCTTTGCTTTCTAACATTCCTGATAGTACATGGGGGAGCATTTTCTCTGGATTCTGCCTAAAGGCACGCTTTCTGTTTCCTGGAGGCTTCTATTGCCATATGCCAAAAGAAACATTCATTTAATTAGTGCAGCCTGGAGATTGGACTGAGACTCTGAGACTAAAGTCAGGTTTCAATAAACAAGATTCAATTTACAGCCTTGAGATACTGTTAAAAAAGCAGTTTGTTCTCAAGGGAAGAAAATATCTGAAAATGAAGTTATTGCAGAGGACAGCAATGGTATTTATGAAAATGACTGAATTATTTGACTATTTAAGTGAAATCTGTCATCTGTTTATAATAATCTTTTTTTATACAGGGTGTAAAGTAGTGCAGTTTCCTGTTTCACATTGGATACACACTGATGATCCATTTTTGCCTGCAGTTGGAAGTTAGAATCTTTTAAAGGGAAACCCCAATACACATGTCATTTTACATAAAACCAGGTTACTCAATTAAATTATTCAATAGTGATCCCCTCAGTCTCCTTAATGGATGAATTATGAAAGCTCTAAAGCCTTATTCACATGTGCTGGGTCCTTTGAAGCCTGTTGAAGGGATTTATTCACATCACAGTGACTAATGGCCATGTAAGGGCAGCCCTCACATGGCTGTTTTAGGCTAAGGCCTCACAAAGCGGGCTGCAGCAAAAAAGCGTTGCAGGAAAAACCATGACAGCAATGCATCACGGTTTTTCCTGCAGCACTTTTTTTTCCTCTGCAGACTTTCTGCTTCCAATATACCTATAAGGAAACTGCCAGCATTTCTGAAGGTATAATTGACATGCTGTGATTTCCAAAACCGCAACGATTTTTTGCCCCGGGCTTAAAATCGATGTGTGAATAGACTGATAGACAATCACCATTTTAAAAACGACCGTGTAACTGCTGTTCCAAAAAGGGCTGTCACGCAGATGTTTTTTACTGTAGGGTCAATAAGGCCTGAGGCTACATGCACACGACAGTGAAGAAGAATGGACATTAAAAATGGCCAAGACTGGCACTTTTTTTTTTTTTTTTTAAAACCTAACACACTCCATCCATTTTTAACATCAGTGAGAGAAACTGATACATCACCCAAAAAGAGACACTAAGGCTAAGGCCCCATGTAGTGGAAACTCTGCAGGTTTCCTCTGCAGACTTTCTGCTTCATTTATACCTATAGGGAAACCGTTTCCGTAGGTATAATTGACATGCTGTGAATTCCAAAACCGCAACGGTTTTGCTGGATTCCCATCCAATTTGCAGTGACTGTAAAATTTCATGGTTTTTGCCACTGCGTTTCCGACACGGCCAAACTGCAGCGTTTACGCCACGTGGGGCCCCAGCCCTAAGTGGTTAACTCATTATTGTCACAGGTAGATTTACAGCGCTGGTTTTGGAAATCACAGCATTTCCGTTGTATGTATTTCTATGAAATGTGTGGATGGGATTCACAGCGGTTTTTGCTGTGGCGAAACTGCGGCATTTACACCATGTGGGGCCCCAGCCTAAAAGCTCACCCCATAGACTTGTATTAGGTCTGACATGTATATGTACCCATTGACTACCATTGTTCTAAAAACAGACATATAATGGATGTTACAAAAAAACATTGCGTGCATGGGGTTTAAGATTATATTCACAAGACTGAGATGCAAAACAGCCGTGAAAAATGTCCATCTTGCAATCGAGGGGTGCATAAATAGACGGCCAAAAATAGAACATGACCTATATTTTGACGATCGGTTACAATGCACTGTCAAAATAACCCCCATAGCCCCCATTCACTTGAATTTAATTTAATGCTGCCTGGTCCTGCCTGTTCTGGACATTAGAATAGATATGATACAAAAGCATGAGTCTCTTAGCTTGTTAGATATACATTCATATTCTTAGTTGTACTGTACTGTATTTTGGGAGGATTATGTAAAAGTTATTGTAAAGTGGGGTTTACTAATGTGTGTAGTTTGTTTAACTTCTAAGAAGTTCTAAGTGCTAAAGAAGATTCTGGCATTAGACTTCATATAATATAACAATTAAGTCATTCAGTGTCAATTCATGTAATTGCTTATAATCAGTGAGTTCTTGGGTTATTACATCATTAATTGAAACCATTTGAGAATAGAGGAGAACAAAAGTAACACGTGTCAAGGAAACCTCTTATTTTCTTCATTGAAATGCTGTTATTGTAAATACTTAGATCATCCATATCCTTTTAGAAGAAAAAAAAACATATGTAGCAATATATGATGATAATTTTCTACAATAAACGTACGCAGTAATTGTTAAATATTAGTTACATTTCTTTATTTCCCAATGAATAGGTTTTTCCCTTGTCCAGCCCTCTAGAATTTATTAAGCTAAATTGTCCTATGTATGCAGATGAATTTCATAATGGAGTCATATTTATTGCTGAATAACAGTGACAGTGATGGTTTCAGACCCCCTATGTACAAGCCTACAAACCCCACCCTATAAACTGGTTCTGAAACACGCTATCTCCTTTCACTCATCTAAAACTGCACTTTCAATGGGAATGGATGGAAATCGCTCTTTTGCTGCTTAATTAGCATTAATATGGCTGACACATTTAGGGTAATAGATTATGCATGCAAGCTTTGCATATATGTTTACACATGTTTGTACTGGAATGAAGTAAAAAATAAAATTTAAAATAAAAGAAAATGACATTACATAAAAATTGTGTATGTCTATATATAAACAATTTTACAACAGTATATTCTTATTTCACTCACTTGCACCAGCTCCGCATGTTGGAGAAAGTTGTCCATTAGAGCATGTACACATGTTTGGCCGTGAGCAAAATCCATCTCCACATGAGTTCCGGCAAATTGCTGAACGGAAACAAAGGACAATGAATCTTTCCAATCCTGTATTTCTTAGTCGCTTTTGTTATAAATTAAGAAAGAGTGTAGATGAAAGTGGGAGGGTACCATAGAAAACTCAGAGTGGGCCCTAACTTTTCTTTTAGGAAGAACATAAAAATCTTGTGGTCACCTGAACAGTTGATGCCCCTGTACATCGTCTAGCTCTCTAGACCACCAGCACTGTAGAGGAATATCGTTGACTATGTCACTGCAAATAACTCAGTATCACTACCCTTCATGTCAGACACACAGGAATTCAAGAAGCTGAGACATGACGCTTTGTTTTCAAGATCCTCAAGATTTGCTGCTTATGCTGTTCTTGTGAAGGGGTCAACAATGGGTTTCCTTCCTTCACACGTAATGGTTTCTGCTGAAAAATTGCAACTTTTGTTCACTTTGTTACCTTGATGAAAGCAAATGTATTAACCAAAGTCAGGAAATAGTTGTAAGTTATAGCTGAAACCTACGCTAGTCCCCAACTGGCATAGGTTTCACTTCGGGAAAACGGGACTTTCCAATATGGGCCTGAATTAAAAGGCCATAGCCTCTTTATAAATTCTGGGATATTATAATAATGGGATCCTGAGTATAGTAAACTAATATATACTACAAAAATATGTAAAGAAGAAGTCTTAATTTTAAAAGGGTTTTCCATATAATTAAACACAGCTAAACAATGCTGTGGAGAAAACGCAACGAAAAGCTGTTTTTGCTGCATTTTTCCCCCCTATTAAATCTATTAAGAAAACGTTTGTATTTCTGCATCTGAAATTGACATGCTGTCTGACCTGTACATTTTGGAAGAATGGAGGTCCTCTGACCTCTACTCTGTAAAGCTGGCCATACGCATTAGAATTTAGCCTGCAGAAGTGGCAGATATTGGACAGTCTGCTGTGGGTTGGTCATACATACACCTCCGATAGTTCATCCCATACAGCCAAGCATCAACTAAAGTTGATCAGAACCAAAATCTGTTGTGTTGGATTTTTCTTCCATCTTTCTGCCATGATCTGTTGTGTATGGGACTGTGTAGACTAACAGACTTGTGGGCGATTTTTGTATTGTGGGCATGTGTTTGTACAACTCACACACCCACATAGTATCCAAAGTTTTCAGCACTTACTTAGCATTTAACGACTTTTATCTGCTAATTTAGTTAGAAGGTTTGTGGTTGTTCATGTGTTTGGGACACTTGGCCATATGACCAACCAACCACAGTTCATTTCAGTCGAGCAATGGCAGTCTAAAATCTAATGTGTATGGCCAGCTTTAGCCAATGAAGCCAGCAGCAGTTACATACAGGGGGGAACTAAATGTGGTCATGTATGTGCATTGTCTCCATTAAGGCCTGGCCTCTGCTGTGCTGTATTGAGCTACAGCAGCTGCCAATATGAATGTATTGAGTTGTAAGCAATCTTGTGACCACGGCTATCAATAAATAGCTTAAATCAATCAGTAGTGCTAGAAAAAGTCTCCATATAGCACAGTCTTAAGGCTAAAAAGATTTCTGGAAATAGGAAAAAAGGGTAGTAGAAAAACTCTTTCAAGAGTTTACAGGGCTCTCATAAAATCTTTTGTAAACTGCCTTAATTTAGCAATTCATCTTTTTATCAATTTTCTATATATATTTGTTCACTCTTTAAAATGCCTTCTCCACAGAAACATCAGCATTGTACTAACTAAAAAGGATCTTCATGTAAGAATTTTACTGGGGTAGCCTTTTAAATTACATTTAACCATTTTATATTCTAAGACATTTTTATTTTATGCGCTTCTAAACTTTATGGAGCTCTTTGGAGGATGCAGTTTAGATTGGCAACTGTATGTTAAAACAACAGACAAAACCTACTATTCCATTTATATGCTAATCATATAGTCACTATGTCAGGCACTTAGTCTATGGTGACCTGTAAAGTGGCCACTTACTGCATGGAGGCCATTAAAGTGGCAATATACTATATGGGTCAGTAAAGGGAGCTTGGGGGGGCCAGTAAAGGAGGCATTATACCATGTGAGGGTCAGTAAAGGTCACGTTATACTGTGTTGGCTTTATACCATGTGGGAGGCCAGTAAAGATGGAGCTATACTGTGTGGGGGCCAGGGAGAAACCAGTCAAAAGTTTTCTATGGGGCCTGGTTTGTGCTAGTTATGCCCCTGCTAAAAAAGTGGTTCCAAATCAGAGATTCAGTATTGTCATTATTGCACTATTAACAAGAAATTATTTCATTTCATTAAAAATTGAAAAGGCTTGGTCCCTTACTGCTTAGAACAAAAGACATTTCATTACCTTAACCAACTCCAACTTTTTGCATCCTTTTATAAGCTCATCTCCACTGATTTTGGTGAAGTTAGAATTTTTTTCTCTAGCCCCCACCATTCCCGAGCAATAGGTGTTGTTAGTTTTGGTGCCTGCTACACTATTTAGACTCTGTTGGGTGGTGTCAGGCAGGAGCAGGCAAAGGGTATGATTCTGTGCTCTCTCATACACTGAAAAGCAAAAGGGTAACAAAACAATGTTTTGAACTTATGACTTTCATGCTCCATATCTCACCATCCACTACAGCTTCAAACGTGAGACTACCACCATTTTGTAGACAATCATCTTGGCTATCTCATAAATAAATTTATATTAAAGACATTTATATTCATAAATTTGACTTAGCTATAACTATTTAGCATATGATTAGTTATGCAGATTCTTGTCATGTAACTGCATTGTTACTGTTTTGCTCCAGGTGGTGGAAACATCTTTTTCTTCTTATATACTACAAATTACAACCCGTTATCACATTCCCTAATAGCTCAGTGTGTTATTAGGTTGATTGCCAAGCCAAAAGGTCATTGGTTCAGATCGAGGATCAGCTATAAAGAGGATTTCCCATTAAAATAGAAACAGCATCATCCAGCTCATTGATAGCGGTCTCTCGGCAAAGAAAATTGCCAAATGTCAGTGCCATAACAGTTGCAAAAATATGAATTGAAGTCCATCCATCCTTTCAAAAGTCAAGAGGTGGACATCCAAGCATATCAGAGTCAACTCATCACAAGGTCAATCACTTCTGGCGCGACAAACACAGGCAGTGGAGGTGGCTCGTATGTTTTGTAATAGTGAAGCACCGTGCAACACGTGTTACACAAGTCTGGAATGGTGGCCCGAAAAGCGTCGGCTCGAGTTTACAAAAAAGTATGAAAAGTGGACAGTAGAATATTGGAAATGGGTGATTTGGAGCGATGAGACGAAAGTCAATAGATTGGACACTGATGGGTGCAAATGGGTCTGGAGAAACAAGTGAAAAGGGAGTTAACGGATCCAGAAATTAAAGTAACTGTCAAGTTTGGTGGAAGAAGCCTGATGATAGGGGGTTGTTTTACAGCCAAAGGCATTGGATACTTGACCAGGATCAATAGTGGTCTCAATGTTGAGCTATATGTGAGTATCCTAAAAGATGAGTTACTTCATACAATCGAGTACTATGGGTATAAAAAGAACGACATAGTATTCCAGCAGGACGACGACTTGAAGCATACGTTGAGATTAGCAAAGAAATGGTTCAATAACAATGAAGTTGAGGTGCTGGATTGGCCCCCAGAATCCCCAGACCTCAACTCAATTCAACACTTTTGGGTGGAGTTGAAGAAAAAGTTGTATTTGTATTTCAACCAGCATGCATCAACATTGGGAATGTGTAGAAGAGATTTGGGATCAGATTTCGGTCAAGACATGCTTGAATCTGATGGAGAACATGCCTGGAAGGATTCAGGCAGTGTTGAATGCCAAAGGTGGATTTACAAAATACTAAAAAAATAACAAATATTAAAATTTAGATTTTTAGGAGCAAAACAGTAACAATGCAGTTATATGACAAGAATCTGCATAACTAATCATATGCTAAATACTTGCAAGTCAAATTTATGTTTGAGATAGCCAAGATGATTGTCCTGCCTGACAGCACCCATCTGACATTACAGGAAATCAGGAACCAAAATTAACAGCAATGATTGCTTGAGAATCCTGGGGGCTAGAGAAAAAAAATCCAAGTGCACTGGAATCAGTGGGGCCATTAAGAGCTTCTAAGAACTGTAGTTGGTGGATGTGGTGATAGGTCCTCCTTAAGGCATGGAACTTCAAAAAAAAAAAAAACAACTAAAATAACTGGTTGGGTACAAGAGTTTGCATTTCACACTTCTATACCTGATGAGAAAGGCCCCTGCAGGAAACCCTAAATGACCATTTTCAATAATGTATGAAGTGCTATTGTGAACATGTGCCTACTTTGTATGCGGTTTGTAGCTATACAAAAATATTTAAAAACAGGTTATACATTAATATACATGTAGTGCACAGAGAATATCAGCTATAATGTTACAGGGTCCTCTATTCCACAGATTTTTTATATGATTTATATTTCATTTTTGGCTATTTATTTATGATTGATATGTATGTCCTTTAGTAGAGAACTTGTCAGCAGTCACTTCCATTGTATTTTAGAAAAGATTTGTCTTATAGTTTGTATTAAATTTATGATTGTAATGCCACCTGGTATTTTATCTAATTAATATCATATAGTAAGTATATAGTAAGTAAAGCACACATCACATCTGAACTAGAGACCATGTTTGATATAGAGATATAGTTTCTCTTGAAGTTCATGCATTAACATAGTTTCAGTCTTTGACCCTAGCAATTTTTGTATTCAAAGATTGTGTCATGCAGCTTTAAAATGGGTCTATCAGGTCCAAAACTCCTTCTACGCAGATTTGCCAGCAAACAGCCGCAAGTGCTCTGGTTCTTTTCATGAATTGTCATCCAATACTGCCTCTTTAGCCTTGGCCTGTTTCATGTCCCATTTTTGTTCAGGTCACTGCTGAGGCTCATGATTGGCTACAGCAATGACTGGAGCGGAATCGGGAAGTCACAAGCAGATGTCAAGCAAAGGCAGCATTGTTGATCGGAATGGAGGAGCTGTAAAAAGTAAGTTATAATGGCTTTTAAAATTATTTATTTAAACTAATTCAACCTATTTAAATATACTGTATATACTGTATGTACAGGCAGGGCAGTTAACAAGTCTAGCATGTAGTGTTATGTTGTGCTATTGCTCTGATATGGTTCTGACCCTGCTGACAAGTTTTAGTAAGCTTACAACATCTCTGGTATCACTGATGCACATTTGTATCTAGAGCATAGCTGCTAAAGAGCCACACAAGCAGAACCCAGGAGCTACACGTGAACTGCCACTGGATGGATAACCCTTATGTAAGGTGTAGGTTCAGTACTGTTATATGACAGTATTTGTAACTGCTTGTGAATTTTTATTTTCTTCTGCTGTATTAGCCTATCCAATTCTACCTTCATAAAAAGCTTTTAAGAAATGTGTGGAAAATGTTGTCATTATTTTGCTGTACTCATTAATGTTCTATTACAGTTGTAATTGAGTGACTTATTTGTGTTTGCTACACTTTACTTTTATATATGTCATACTTGTGATGTTTTTTTAAATATAGACTGCTTTATGTAAAGTTTTTATTGGCTGTACAGTCTTTCCTTTTCATCTTTACAAAATAAGTTTTTACCTATTTTATACACACTCATTATAAATAAGTTTTGGATTCTAAGTTAGGTTTAAAAATGTTTTGCTAGCATATTGTCATACTTTGCATATCACTGAAGTTTGTTTTTAAAAAATATGGCCATTTTAGAACTTTAAGAAGGCATTTCTTGGATGTACATTAAGGAACAGACAGATCAGACAGGGGGTGACCTTGGTGAGTCTGCAATCTAATCATTCTGCTTGAAGTGGATGTATCTCAAAAGTGGATACATATGTTGATATAACCTCCTGTGAAAGTATCTTACCACCTGCAAAAGCAAAGAACAGGAAATCATCTTCAAGACCCAGAGCTGAAAAATTCCCATATAAGGCCTTTGTCTAGATAAATACGTACATATGGCATATTTGTAACACCTCTGGGGGAAAACATAGGGAAGTCTTCAGTGTTGCTGACCTCAGAAACCACAGCATTACATGAATCAACAGTGCAACCTTTGTCTTTTACAGCACAAACAGCAAATTAGTGACATTTCTACTATACTAATAAAAATCTTTGAAGGACCACCATGCTTTTCAAAGTAGTTACTACACTACCCTAGGATTAGGAACCATAGCCTGATCTATGTCATTATACTAAAATCAGCTGGCCCAATTTATTACAATTAAGAACACCAGTAAAGTAAGCACTGCCTTCCTATATAAATAAGAGTGACCCTGTGAAATCTGGACAGAACATCAAGTTTGTGAAGAAGATGCGTGTGGGTGTGAAGTCTGGATTGCTCTAGTAGGTAAATTTTAAATATTAAGCTGGGTTGGTGGTATGAAAACTAGACTTGACTGTAGCACTGACTAAAATTACATGTAGTCCTAATATTTATTGACTAAAAACAAAATGTAGTCCAGCATCCAAAGAAAAGAACTTTAAAATGGAACTTTTGTTTCATATTAGGCAAAACATAAAATGAGTATCCATAAAAAGATGTTGCTTATGCCTTTCTTTGGATGTTGGACTATATTTTTGTTTTTGGTCAGTATTATTTGGTCTCCTGTTCAAGATCCACTGCACTGGAATGTTGGCTACCGATTCCTAATGGACTGATAATCACATGAGTATTTCCCAATACTTATTACTAGATTTAGGACCCTGTAATCATTGCAACAGGTTCCATAATAATGAGAAGGTAGGAAATTCATACTTACGAACAATACACTGGTTTCCACCTGGTAGTGTTTTCCAGCCTGGGCAACAATATGAGTGAAACCGAGATCCACAAACATTTGGTCTATAAAAAGAAAAAAATAAATCAGTAGAGTTTAACAAAAAGTGCATTTAACTCTTTGTATACTCCAAAAGAAGTGCTAATACAACTTAGCAAAAAAAAAAAAAAATAGTTGGTACTGGTATTCTGCCACATAACTTTCCATGCCTGGAATAAAATAAAGTTCTTGGTTGTTAAATTGTTTCAATGTTGCACAGTGCTTAAAGGGTGAAGCAAAGGTCCTGCCAGTGTAATGACTTCATAAGATTAAAGTCAACATATGATACTTTTTCATGGTCCATTTAGGCCAGACTAACTGGCAGAAAGTGGAATTTTGTACCCAAAATGCACATTCTTCACTAGATAAGGTTATCAATACAAAAACACATTTGTCTCATAATATGAACAAAAAAGCAGCGGCTATGTAATGTTTTATCTCCCAGGTTATCATCATTCTGCTGCCAGCCTCCAGGTGTCTCTATCATTTCTCATTGTTTATTTAAGACTGAATTCATACATGTCAGATTTGTTGCAGAAATGTATTTTAATAGTTCCAAGTATGTCCACTCAATTACTGTCTATAACTAGAAGTCTACCAGTGTTTATGGCAAAAAAAGTTGCTGAGCATGGGTTTCACTTTATTTATTAAATATTTGTTTAATATTACATTAAAAAAGTATAACAGAACTTTGCACTCTGTAAGACTAGGTTCACACGGGCCATTGCTATACTGTAAACTCTGCTCTTTTTTGTATCTACCCCTTATTTAAGATAGCAAAAATGCATCAAACACTGTCTTGTGTGGTTCAGTAATAAGAAAAAATGCAGTGCTAGAGTCATAGGTTTGAATATGACCAAGAACAACATCTGCAAGGAATTTGTATGTTCTCCCCATGTTGGCTTGGGTTTCCTCCCACACTCCAAAGACACACTGATAGGGAATGTAGATTGTGAGTCCTTTATGGGACAGTGCCTGAGAATGTTTGTAAAAGTACTGTGGAATATGTTGGTGCTAAAGGATTAATCTTTATGAATAATTTTGTTTTTCCAATTTGTCTATAAATGATTTTAGTCTTCCATGACAAATTATTATTGCGCTATTTATTCTTTTTTAAATCATTCAAGTCATTCTTTTTTATCTTAAAGGAGAATTCTAGCCAAAAATTATCTGGCCAACATGTCTGTGTTAGATGTCTGAACTTATGATTCCACAATTTTAATCTTCTAACTAAATATTCTAAATAAAATAACTTTTGGATGAAGCATCTCTTTAAATAAGCTGGAAGTATTCAGATAGGACATATGTGTACCCATTAAACACTTTAAGGCCGGGGACCCATGTGGTGAATCCCATCCACACATTGCAAAAAAATACCCGCAGTGGAAATGCTGTGATTTCCAAAACGTTGCGTTTTTGGAAATCACAGCATGTCAATTAGGGCCAGGGCCCCACGTGGCGTAAATGCTGTGGTTTAGCTACTTTGGATAACACAGCATCAAAAACCATGACATTTTACAGTCCTTGCAAAGTGGATGGGAATCTAGTAAAACAGTTTCCAGTCAGATTGTGTATGAGTTGCATCATGTACAATCTCCATCTGACATAATATCTCTGTAATATGGGCCATTAGGGCCATACAGGGGCTACAAAAGTCTTAACCTGTTACAGTGCTATGGCAGAGGGCACAGAATATCTATGTAGACTTCTGACGCTGCAAATGTCACTGTTTTCATAATTACCCTTGACCTGTAGGGCTGCCTGTATATTTCTAAAGTAAAGTCTGTTAAAAGGAACCGGTCAGGTAATTTTTTCACCCAAAACTGACCCCAGCATCAAGTAATGACCTCTCCTCTGGTGCACCTTGAGATTTCTGTTGCTTAAAAGTCGTGTTATAGACTTTTAAAACCTTAGGTTGGCATATGCAAATTTACCTTAAAGGGAGTCTACCACCTCCCTGAAGCATATACAGTGGGGAAAAAAAGTATTTAGTCAGCCACCAATTGTGCAAGTTCTCCCACTTAAAAAGATGAGAGAGGCCTGTAATTGACATCATAGGTAGACCTCAACTATGAGAGACAAAATGAGAAAACAAATCCAGAAAATCACATTGTCTGATTTTTTAAGCATTTATTTGCAAATTGTGGTGGAAAATAAGTATTTGGTCAACTACAAACAAGCAAGATTTCTGGCTCTCACAGACCTGTAACTTCTTATTTAAGCGGCTCCTCTGTCCTCCACTCATTACTAGTAGTAATGGCTCCTGTTTGACATTGTTATCAGTATAAAAGACACCTGTCCACAACCTCAAACAGTCACACTCCAAACTCCACTATGGTGAAGACCAAAGAGCTGTGGAAGAACACCAGAAACAAAATTGTAGACCTGCACCAGGCTGGGAAGATTAAATCTGCAATAGGCAAGCAGCTTGATGTGAAGAAATCAACTGTGGGAGCAATAATTAGAAAATGGAAAACATACAAGACCACTGATAAACTCCCTCGATCAGGGGCTCCACGCAAGATCTCACCCCATGGGGTCAAAATGATCACAAGAATGGTGAGAAAAAATCCCAGAACCACATGGGGGGGCCTAGTGAATGACCTGCAGAAAGCTGAGACTAACGTAACAAAGGCTACTGTCAGTAACACACTACGCCGCCAGGGACTCAGATCCTGCAGTGCCAGACGTGTCCCCCTGCTTAAGCCACTACATATCCGGGCCCGTCTGAAGTTTGCTAGAGAGCATTTGGATGTTCCAGAAGAGTATTGGGAGAATGTCATATGGTCAGATGAAACCAAATTAGAACTGTTTGGTAGAAACACAACTCGTCGTGTTTGGAGGAGAGTAAATGCTGAGTTCCATCCAAAGAACACCATACCTACTGTGAAGCATGGGGGTGGCAACATCATGCTTTGGGGCTGTTTCTCTGCAAAGGGACCAGGACGACTGATCCGTGTACATGAAAGAATGAATGGGGCCATGTATCGTGAGATTTTGAGTGCAAACCTCCAACATCAGCAAGGGCATTGAAGATGAAACGTGGCTGGGTCTTTCAGCATGACAATGATCCCAAGCATTTCAAGGTCCTGGAGTGGCCTAGCCAGTCCCCAGATCTCAACCCCATAGAAAACCTTTGGAGGGAGTTGAAAGTCTGTGTTGCCCAGCGACAGCCCCAAAACATCACTGCTCTAGAGGAGATCTGCATGGAGGAATGGGCCAACATACCAGCAACAGTGTGTGCCAACCTTGTGAAGACTTACAGAAAACGTTTGACCTCTGTCATTGCCAACAAAGGATATATAACAAAGTATTGAGATGAACTTTTGTTATTGACCAAATACTTATTTTCCACCATAATTTGCAAATAAATTCTTTAAAAATCAGACAATGTGATTTTCTGGATTTGTTTTCTCATTTTGTCTCTCATAGTTGAGGTCTACCTATGATGTCAATTACAGGCCTCTCTCATCTTTTTAAGGTGGAGAACTTGCACAATTGGTGGCTGACTAAATACTTTTTTCCCCACTGTACATATATGTCACTGTTGTAGATTTGGAGAAAAACAACTTCGAAGTCTTAAGAAAATTATGCAGTTGGTGAACTGGAGCCTTTAGCTCCCTTGAGCACTGCTGTTTCCACTCAGACCCCTATTATCTCCTGTCTGTGTCACCACAGCAAGAATTGGTCCTTTGCTATGACATCACCCATTCAACTTGATCATCAAGAGCAGTGCTCCCCGGGACAGAAAGTCTGCCCCTGGGCACCAACTACCTAATTTGCATAAGACTTCAAAGTTGTTTTTTTCCACTCCAAATCTACAAAAGTGAGAGCAGCTTCATCTAGTCATGCAGTCATCACACTGACTGGATTATCCCTCAGTATCTGACATCAGTCTGATACCCTACCTAACTGCTGTTCTCTCAGGGTGTGATGACTGCATGATTAGATGAAGCTACTCACTGCCCCCCCCCCCCCACGACTAGTTTAGGTTGATTTACATATACTGAACTAAAGTTTTAAAAGTTTATAACTTGACTTTTCAGTAATAGAAAGCTAAGTGAGGGACAACATATGAAAGGTCATTACTTGATGCTGGCTCCAGTTTAGGATGGAAAAAACAGGTCCCCTTTAAGCCTAGATTCACACGACGAAAATGCCAAACGACTGTGAAAAATGTCCATTTTTACGGCCGTCTTTAACCTAAGGGGTATCTGTTTTCATGGATCCCTCATGTATTGCATTGTATGTAAGGATCTTTGAAAACAGACAAAATTAAAGCATGACCTATATTTTGAAAATATCTAAATTTATGTCATGCGAATAGCCCCCATTTAGGCAGGATTCACACTACTGTTGGAGTCCGTTATGAAGGTGTCTGTTAAAAAAAAACAAAAAACGGACACCTATCATGACGGACACTAACTGATGTTAATATGTCCGTTTTTTTAACTGATCCAATTAATGGTTCAGTTAAAAAAATGGACACATTAGCATCAGTTAGTGTCCGTTAGCATCAGTTATTGTCCGTTTTTTTAACACTGTCCGTTTTTTTTTTTTTTGTTTGTTTTTCCTTTCTGAGCATGTGCAGGAAAAAAAACGGACATGGCTATCAGTTACTGTCCGTTATAAGTCCATTATCCATAGACTTCAATGTTAAAAAAATAACAGACACTTGCTGTCCGTCAAGAATCCGTTTTTTTTCAAATGGATAAAAAGTCCTGCATGTAGGATTTTTTGTCCGCGAAAAAAAAACGGACTTCTGACGGATTTGGTGTAAACGGACACAAACGGACACAATATAAAAACCTATTGAAATGAATGGAAATTTTAACGGATTTCTGACGGTTCAGCTAGTGTCCGATGCTAAAATCTTGTAACGGACAATAGCAACGGACACTACTGATGGTCACCAACGGTAATGTGAACACCCCCCTTAGAGAAAAGGAAATTAATGCAGATGTGTGACAGCTGTTTAAAAAAAAAAAAAAAAACAGCCACCACAGCCAATTTTCACTGTTGTGTGAATATAGGGTTTGATAAAGGGGAAATTATATTTTATATATGTTTTCCCAGAAATTGGGAATCTCCTGATCAGCGTTTGTGATGGGGAATGGCTAGTCTGGTTTTCCCTGGAAACCACTGAAGGAAAACTATACACAGGCACCAATTGTGATTGATGAACATCAGTGCTTTCCCAGGGAAGGGGCCTCTCTATAAAGTAAACATGCTTCAAAAATGTATTTCAAAAGGAGCTGTAAAAATGGTGCCACTTTGAAAACTGAATATGAATGTATTTGTGCATTCTAGTCATCCAGCTACCACATTGAAACTTGCCAGTTTTTCCTGCTGCCAACACATCAAGCTTTAAGAACTGACAGCTAAAATATCCCACCCTTGGACGAGTACCTTTTTCACAAGATAATCAAGTCTTGTACACTTATCAGTGGTTTTAATTTTCTGGCTAACTGCTGCATATGTTTATATATGATTGTTTATTTCACAGCATCCTAAAGTTTTTCTACCGGCGCCTCAGCAGCCATAACTTTTCTACCCAAGGCTTCACCATTGGTAGTAGCCTATGCCAAATTTCTTAAACATGTCCTCAAATTATCTATAACATTAAGGCTAAGGCCCCACGTAGCAGGCCGCAGCAAAAAAGCACTGCAGGAAAAACCGTGGCGGAAACGCTTTTCACAGAAAGTCCGCAGAGTTTTCCTCTGCATTTTTTCAGCTTCAATTACACCTATAGGGAAACCGGCTGCGTTTCTGTAGGTTTAATTGACATGCTGCAATTTCCAAATCCTCAACGGTTTTAGAAATTGCAGAATTTCTGCTGCGCGTATTTTTCTGCAATGTGTGGATGGGTTTTTCTAGGGATTGCAGGGACTGTAAAATTCCGCGTTTTTTGCCACGCATTTCGGCCGTGGCCAAACTGTGGCGTTCACCCCATGTGGGGCCCTGGCCTAAAGGGGTTGTCCAAGACCTGAAGATAATTGTTACTGATGACCTATCCACAGCTGATGTGATCGCTGGAAGCAGTGTCGGACTGGGATGTCTAGGGCCCACCAGTGGAATTGTTTCTAGGGGCCCACCATCAGGACCCCTGCAGATCAGCGGTACCGAGACAGGGCGGCTAAAGGTAATAACATGTCGGGAGCCATGCTGCTCACCCACTATACCATGTGTACCACTGCACTACCTAAACCTACTGCTACACCTTGTATGGCAAGTGAGCAGCGTGGCTCCTAGAATTGTTACCTTTACCTGTAGCCTCATTGTCCTGGAAAAGCTGATCTGCAGAGGTCCTGGCTGTTGTATCATCGCAGATGTAATATTGATGGCCTATCCTAAGGACAGGCCATCAATATTAGGAAGATGGATAAATCCTTTAAAGAGGTTGTCCAGGAATTGGAGCAACCCATGTAGCTGGCGGGAGGTGTAAAGTAAAAAATAAGTAAATTAAAAAGCATACTCGCCTGTCCCCGGCGCTCCGTTGTCCGCTGCCAGTGTCCATTCAGTCTCATGCCAGCGCCTCCTTGCTGGGAGTCCTGCACCTCATGTGATCGCTAAGACCAATTAGGTACAGGATTTCCAGAAATGAGGCGCCGCCATGAGACCGAACAGACACAGGCAGGGGACAACGGGGTGCTGGGGACAGGTGAGTATGCTTTTTTTTTAAATTTTCTTATTTTTACACCTCCCTGGTGGCCGACACAGTGGTCACTCCAGTTTATGGACAACCTCTTTTAAGGGGTTGTCTGGGCCAAATTTTTCTATGGTCACTTCACTGGTCCCCCCACATAGTGGCCTCTTCACTGGTCCCCCATACTGTATGGGGAACAGTGATGGGGTCATTATATTGTGTGGGAGCAGTGATGGGGTCTGACATCCTGTGAGGGGGACATTAAACTGTGTGGGGCATATTAAAGGGGTTGTCCAGGGTTAATCTTTTTCATGGCCTATGCTCTGGATAGGCCATAAATACCTGATCGGTAGGGGGCTGACACACGGCCCCATCAGCTGTTCGGAGCCACTTCCGGCACCTGTTCTGTACACAACACAGGGCCGGAAGCAGAAAGCTCCATCCGCTGTATAGCAGCCAGGCGCCTTCACTGCAGCTCAGCTCCCACTGACTTCAATAAGTGCTGAGATACAGTGAAGGTGCCCGGCCCCTATACAGTGGACAGAGCTTTCTGCTTCTGGCCCTGTATTGTGTACAGTACGGGCATCAGAAGTGGCTCCGTACAGCTGATTGGTCCAGGGTCAGCCCCGTACAGATCAGGTATCTGCGGCCTATCCTGAGGATAAACCATAACAAATTATGCCTGGACAACCCCTTTAATATACACCCCTAATGCACCACACTTTAAAGAGATTGTCCAGTATAATTTTTTTCTTTTTTATAATTAGTCCGGGGGGAGGTGACTCCCTCCTACCCCCCCCCCAAAAAAAAAACATACTAAACATACTCACCTGTCTCCGGTGCTCCGGTGTCCTCCAAGCACAGTCCGGTCCTGCAGCACCGCTGTCTTCTTTTTGCCGGAAGTCCTCACTGGCTGTGACGTCCCAGGTCCCTTCCCTTAGGCCTCTGATTGGCCTCAGGGGTCACGTGAAGTCACAGGTAGTCACGTGCAGGGGGAACTTCAGCTGGAAGAAAACAACAGAACTGCAGGACCGAACCGCGCTGGGAGACACTGGGGACAGGAAAGAAAGTTTGTGGGTTTTTTTTTTTGTTTTGTTTTTCTCACCTGCCCCATGTCATTAAAAAAAAAAATGAAGGAGCCACTGTATGGAGTATAAGCTCTACAGTGGCCCCCACACAGTACTATAAGCTCCACAGTGGCCCCCACCCAGTATTATAAGCTCCACAGTGGACCCCACCCAGTATTATATGCTCCACAGTGGCCCCCACCCAGTATTATAAGCTCCACAGTGGCCCCCACCCAGTATTATAAGCAGCACAGTGGCCCCCACACAGTATTATAAGCAGCACAGTGGCCCCCACCCAGTATTATAAGCTCCACAGTGGCCCCCACCCAGTATTATATGCTCCACAGTGGCCCCCACCCAGTATTATAAGCTCCACAGTGGCCCCCACCCAGTATTATAAGCAGAACAGTGGCCCCCACCCAGTATTATAAGCAGCACAGTGGCCCCCACCCAGTATTATAAGCAGCACAGTGGCCCCCACCCAGTATTATAAGCTCCACAGTGACCCCCACCCAGTATTATAAGCTCCACAGTGGCCCCCACCCAGTATTATAAGCAGCACAGTGGCCCCCACCCAGTATTATAAGCTCCACAGTGGCCCCCACACAGTATTATATGCGCCCAATAGCCCCCCCTCCGCATCAGTGCTATTATTATACTCTGGGGTCTCCTCAGACCCCAGAGTATAATAATCGGAGGCCCAGGGGAAGTGATTAAAAATAACAAACACTCATACTCACCTTGTCTTACCTTTCCTTGGCATCCTCGCTCCATCCTGCCGTCTTCAGCGTCTTCAGGCCCTCTTCCGACGTCGCTGCCGAGGCCTGTGATTGGGCCTCAGCGATCACGTGGGGGCGCACTGACGTCATTACGCGGTCGCACCCCATGTGACCACCGGGGCCTAATCACAGGCCTCAGTCACATGACGGAGGAGCGCCGGAGAGGATGCAGTACCCAGCTGGTCGCAGGCCCCCGTACCCATCGCGGTCGCGCCCCCTGCGACTGCGATCGTAATGCCACTGGTCAGGGGCCCGATCGGGATGGTCAGGATCCCGATCGGGCCCCCATGACATGAGTACTAATAGTCGGGGCTCGGGGCCCACCGGTGGATTCACCGGTTACCTGGTGGGCCAGTCCGACCCTGGCTGGAAGCTGTATACCAGTTATACGGCCGGAAGCAGCCCTGGTCCTATTTAAGCAAATGGGAGTGAAGATGCTTTTTCCTGGCACCACTACTACAGTGTATGGAGCCCTGTAGACTATATACAGCTTCCGGTCTGTACACTGTAGTGGTGGTGCCTAGAGTTGCAGCCCTGCTTCTATTCACTTGAATAGGAAGCAGACCTGCTTCTAGCCGTATACAGTACCTAGTATATGGCTTCTGGCTTCCAAAACAGCTGTTTGGGATGGGGTCAATTATCTTCAGGTCCTGGACAACCCCTTTAAATAACACCAATAAGTCTCTTGTTTGAGAAACCAAAGATGATTGCAACCATAGACATGCCTGTGTAGCCTATAGTCAATTCTTTTAAAAATTGCTCTCCATTTGCACATCACAAAGATCTGAGGGAAAAAGGTGACGTTTCAATGAGGCCTTCCTTACAGTTCAAGAAAAACCTGTTTACTCCATATCTTGTTAGAATCTATACTGTATGTATGGTAAAGACAAATGGTAACATACATTTATGAAAGAGAAAAAACATCTAGAACAGTGCTATTTTAATAGATTAAGGGCCCCATTCAAACTTTTTGAAAGTGGGCACCCCACACACCCAGAATTTAATTTCCCCTTAACTAGCCCCTGCATAAGGCCCCCTGTTCCCTCAGTCACCAATATTACATGAAAAAAAAAAAAAAATGAAATAAAAAATACTCACATAACCCTTTTCCCACAGATCTGCAGGCTCCAGCTGTTATGATGTTTGTGGCTGGGTGCTCATCCCTGATAGCTCTGTGCCCCACTACTGTATTCAACTTTGTGTTCTAAGGACACAGAGTTGAAAACGCCACCTGCTGCCCAAAACAGTGGGAAAGCAGCTGGAATGTAGTACTGTCCCACTTGATCTGGGCTGGCCCCCCAATACCATAGCGCCCGATGCGAATGCACTGTTTGCTCTATGGTTAAAGCGGCCCTGATCTAGAAGCTCATTGTAAACCCTGGACAGAAAGACTGTGTAATTATATGCTATATGCTGTGTATTATAGGTGCAGTCTTCACACTAATCCTATTGTACAACCCCACAATGTAAATTATTTAGTCCATGGCTCAACCAGTCAGCAAAAGGAAGAAAACAGAAGGGAAATTAAAACAAGTTGCACTAAAAAGAGTGAAGGGATGCATACACCGCTGGTGTAGTAAAATGCACTCATTATCCTCGAAATGTTTTACAAGTCTAGTAAAAGTGTTAGCATTTTTTTTTTACCTCAATTTTATTTATAAACCTCACTTTTTCTGCTCATTTACACATTTCCAATGGTGTTTGTATTACCATATAGACTTTAGACATTACTAATTGAACCTCAGCCAGATCCACCCAAAAATCCAACCATCTATTTGCCAGACTGAATTGACAGATTAGATACATTAAAATCAGGGGGCGAATGTGAAAAGTGGCAAATGATCAACTGTAGTTGCTGTAATATTCACACTGTACCTCCACATCTAAATCTGCAAGTACTCCTCAACTAATCTGCTGTTTAAGCACATACAATGTTGGAGCACAGAGCTATCAGCTCCATGTTCCATCACTGAGGCCACTGTATTGGGCTTTGTGCAGGCCACTACTGGACCTGAATGGAGCCACTTAGGGGACATAATATTGTGTGGTGGAAACTAAGGAAGCAACATCACTGTATGTGTATATTGAAGGGCAATATTACTGTGTTAGGGCACAAAGGGCATGATAGGAATGGGCAAGGTCAAAGGGGATATGGGTAGGATTTGTGGTATGGCTTAACACAAAAAAAATGGATGCTGTGCTTGCCATCTTTGTGTTCTCTGAAAAGCTGGGAGATATGTTAAAGTGGTGGTGATAATGTGGGGCCCACTTATGAAGCCTTTGAACTAGGTCCACCCATGTGTTAAAACAGCTCTGTGTAAATGTCTTCTCAGTCATCATCTAAGTCACCATTTGTAGATAAGGGCTTACCAAGTAGTATTGTTTCTGCTCTATTTTAGAAATGTGCTTAAGGAGACCAGTTGGTGTGGGGACAACAAAGTGTATACAAATAGCTCTCTCACAGGCAGAGAGAGCTATATTGCTAGGTTCCCCTATTGAAGGCATCTCACTCAGCCAGTCAAATCCTACTCTGCACTGATGAGGCACAATGGATCTGTGATTTGCTTCTGTTCCTAGCCATTTTCCAAGGCTTGGAGAGTCAGACATTGACCTAAAGCGTACTACTTCCAATAGATGGCATTAGAGCTATTTTTAAACTGTGCTTTTAAGAAGTGACATGCAATGAGATTGTAAGTTGTTAAAGAGTGTGTCACCTAGTTTTTTTTTTTTAAACTTTGGAGTAACTATTATATGCTTCCCCTGTTCTGCCCTCCTTAAATATGATACATGATGGCACATTACCAATCTACACTGAATCTGACTGGTCAGAGCTTTCACTGCAGTACTAGTCTTTAGACTCATTGAGACACAAACCAATGCTTTAGACTCATTCACTTCAAAGCGAATATTACTGATGATGGCACAGATGTTAAATAATAAATTATACTGTTTATACTTCAAAAACAGTGACAAATATATTATGAACTTTAAAGTAGAAGCTTTAAAGGCTATCTGTTGACTCGGTGTGTGGCCTTTACAATGACGTTACATTAATTTTATACAGATCTAATTTTTTTTTCTATTTTCTTAACAATGGATGTATTTACTGACTATTTAGAAGCCATTGTATGAAAAATATTTGCTGCGTCTTTCCACTTTGAAGTAATTATAGCTAAACATTCTAGAAGCAGGGAAGAGGACATAACACTGGGCTTCAAAGACTCACAGGGTGCTGATCTCTCACCCACATCTCTTTTGTAACACTGATAATATCACAGACAAAGCTGCACATCTGTGTACCAACATCCATACAACCCACACTGAAGATAAACCACCCTCTGACTCTTGTAAAGTTTACGTATTTTCATTGCAAACATCCTGCTGCTCAAATTAGCTATTTGTTTCATTGATGGTATCCATAGGTTTCTGTCCCACATCTGATGATCAAATAATTTACTTTACATATAGTGGCTGACTAAAGAAAGAATAGGCTAAAAAATGAATAATCTGGAAGGGATTAGTAGCCCTAATGTATACACTTAAATGGCCAAAGTTTTTATATTATTCCCTATCTGCAGGATAGGGGATCATATGCTGATCAGTGGGGGTCTGAACACTAGGACTCCCTATCAATAATGAGAGTGGGGATCTCATTCTCACTCTAAATGGAGTGACAGGATGAGCATGTGCACATTAGCTCTATTTATTCTCTATGCCCTGACAGAGATAGTGGAGTACTGTACTTGGCTCTCTCTGGCACTTGCATAGACAGTGAATGGAGTGACAATGTACTTGTTTCTCCATTCAGATGGAAAAATTGGACCCTGTTGTCAGTGTGTTTGTCAGTGGTTGAATATACACTGATCAGCATGAGTATAGAGGATAATGTTAAAACTTGGGCCATCCCCTTTAACGGTGTCCGCAGTAGAATGTACACACAGTTTGTCTTTACCAATGGTTTCAAATAAAGTTTGACTTAAGGCAAAGTCATGCACAGGAAGCGGTATGGCGTCGTATGGGGCCCCTACTTACTGTGTAGCCCTGTTTTTTGAAGATATTAACCCCTAGACCATGGCATGTTTTATCCATAAGAAACCCAACAAAAAACCCTTGTCTGAAGTGTATTAGGGCCTCATAAAAGTCTATGGGTTCACAATTTACACTCTTAATTGTATTAGACTATGATACAGCCATGTATGGTCTCTCTGTAGATGGCAACAGTTTCAGAATGGGCAGAAATGGGTGGGATTTCAGCAAATATACCCAAAGGTGAGTAAACTGAGTGTATTTGGATGCAAAAAGAGGGTTATCTGGGGTATGGGAGGTGAGGCTAAAACGTCCTGGGATTTTGCTGGCAATTACAAGTGTGGCTAAAGCCCTACGTGGCATCCCGCAGTAAAAAAGATGTGTGGGAAAAACTGTGGTGGCAACGCATCGCGGTTCTTCCTGAAGCACTTTGCACAAAAAGTTCGCAGAGGTTTCCTCTGCAGACTTTCTGCTTCAATTATACCTATAGGGAAACCTCTGGCGTTTCCGTAGGTATAATTGACTTGCTGCGATTTCCAAAACCGCGCATATTTTACTGTAATGAGGGGATGGGATTTGCTAGAATCCCATCCACTTTAATGTCACTGTAAAACACCACGTTTATGCCATGTGGGGCCCCGGCCTTAGAGTACGTCCACATGTAATATACATTGCAAAGTGTGAAAAAGCACAGTGAAAATCTGCAACATAAATTGACATTCTGTGGATCCATGAAAACGCCCAACCCCTGGGTGCAAATGGCTATGAAAGATGGATGTTTTTCACAGCCGTTTGGCATTTCTATTCTATAGACTTACACTTACCACGGAAAATATGAGTGCACATATATAGTTTTACATATTTACTAGCATTCACACAACCTAGTTGAAACCAGTGACAACTGTATAAAATAATAGTACAGAATATTCAAGATAATTAAGATGTAATTGAAAATATTCCATAGTTTTCTGAATTTTCAAATAGTTAGAAGGTAAAATAACAGGGTAAACCCAGCATAGAGGTACAAAATTGACATCCAATCTCTCAGAAATGTTTTGTTAATCATGTCCTGAAAGGTTCCATGTGCTTTGAAGTAAGTGAGCAAGCCTGGACGAGCTTGACATCCATGCCCACAAGCTATGGGAGAAGAAAGCCAGACACAGCTGTTTTAGACAGACCTGTAATTTCCATTTTCAGACTGTGCGTGTGCTGATGTTCATATATGCTCGGAAAGTCCTTAGTCACAAAAGAGTTGCCAATTGCTAGAAATGATATGTGCACAATCTTTATAGTAAAAGGAAGAAGGGACTGCTTCTCAATAACCACAACTGTTTGTGGGATTGTGGAATGCTAAAGGGATCTAAGCTACAAATGGCTGTGTTCCTATGTATGCACAACATATGCAGTAAAATGGAGCCTCAGAACAGAGTGAACAGAGCAAATAATGGGCAGACAGGAAAAGTCTTAGACGTTGACTGGCTACATCTCTCACTTCAGTTGTTCAACTTTGTCTTCCATTATGTACAGTGCCTTGCAAAAGTATTCGACCCCTTGAACTTTTCAACCTTTTGCCACATTTCAGGCTTCAAACATAAGGATTTTTGGTGAAGAATCAACAACAAGTGGGACACAATTGTGAAGTGGAACGAAATTTATTGGTTATTTTAAACTTTTGTAAAAAATAAAAAACTGAAAAGTGGGGTGTGCAATATTATTCAGCCCTTTTACTTTCAGTGCAGCAAACTCACTCCAGAAGTTCAGTGAGGATCTCTGAATGATCCAATGTTGTCCTAAATGACTGATGATGATAAATATAATCCACCTGTGTGTAATCAAGTCTCCGTATAAATGAACCTGCTCTGTGATAGTCTCAGGGTTCTTTTTAAAGCTCAGAGAGCATCATGAAGACCAAGGAACACACAAGGCAGGTCCGTGATACTGTTGTGGAGAAGTTTAAAGCCGGATTTGGATACAAAAAGATTTCCCAAACTTTAAACATCCCAAGGAGCACTGTGCAAGCAATCATATTGAAATGGAAGACCACTGCAAATCTACCAAGACCCGGCCGTCCCTCTAAACTTTCATCTCAAGACTGATCAGAGATGCAGCCAATAGGCCCATGGTTACTCTGGATGAACTGCAGAGATCTACAGCTGAGGTGGGAGAGTCTGTCCATAGGACAACAATCAGTCGTACACTGCACAAATCTGGCCTTTATGGAAGAGTGGCAAGAAGAAAGCCATTTCTCAAAGATATCCATAAAAAGTCTCGTTTAAAGTTTGCCACAAGCCACCTGGGAGACACACTAAACATGTGGAAGAAAGTGCTCTGGTCAGATGAAACCAAAATCGAACTTTTTGGCCACAATGCAAAACGATATGTTTGGCATAAAAGCAACACAGCTCATCACCCTGAACACACCACCCCCACTGTCAAACATGGTGGTGGCAGCATCATGGTTTGGGCCTGCTTTTCTTCAGCAGGGACAGGGAAGATGGTTAAAATTGATGGGAAGATGGATGGAGCCAAATACAGGACCATTCTGGAAGAAAACCTGTTGGAGTCTGCAAAAGACCTGAGACTGGAACGGAGATTTATCATTCCAACAAGACAATGATCCCAAACATAAAGCAAAATCTACAATGGAATGGTTCACAAATAAACGTATCCAGGTGTTAGAATGGGCAAGTCAAAGTCCAGACCTGAATCCAATCGAGAATCTGTGGAAAGAGCTGAAAACTGCTGTTCACAAACGCTCTCCATCCAAACTCACTGAGCTCGAGCTGTTTTCCAAGGAAGAATGGGCAAGAATTTCAGTTTCTCGATGTGCAAAACTGCTAGAGACATACCCCAAGTGACTTGCAGCTGTGATCGCAGCAAAAAGTGGCGCTACAAAGTATTAACTTAGAGGGGCCGAATAATTTGGCACGCCCCACTTTTCAGTTTTTTATTTTTTACAAAAGTTTAAAATATCCAATAAATTTCGTTCCACTTCACGATTGTGTCCCACTTGTTGTTGATTCTTCACCAAAAAATTTTAATTTTATATCCTTATGTTTGAAGCCTGAAATGTGGCAAAAGGTTGAAAAATTCAAGGGGGCCGAATACTTTCGCAAGGCACTGTTTATCCAGCTGGATAAAGGTTTTTTTTGCAAGTTATATCAATTTGAGGGCAAGTGCAAGGAATGGTAAAAATAGTAATAGAAGGTACACTTACACTTCTTCCTGCAGTAAGAATAGCTTCTTCTTATTTTTAATCATTCCTTTAGGCGACATGCACACAACTGTGTACATGTAGACGTGCCATGATTAAATAGCACAGACGGCACATGGATGACATCCATGTCCACCCATGCCTCCACGGCCCCATTTACTGAGGTCAGTGAGCATGCACCGCAAAATGAGCAGAAATAGGATCTGTCCTGAGTTTTACCCATGGCTCATGGCCCCATACACAGAACAGTGAAAATGCACATGTGCATGAGGCCTCACACTCAGATTTATATAACTTTGAAAACCCCTTTAAGTAGTGCGGTTTACAGCAGCATAATTTTGATAAAAGGGTGTGCACACCAAATATTATTTTGAGGGTGCCAGCAATTTTGTCTGGCCCATTTTTAGAATTTTGTGTGAAATTATATCATTTTTGGATTTTTTTCAGTTTTTTTGGGTTGTTCCAATATACACAAAGGAAATAAACATGTGTATAACAAAACATGTGTAATTGCAATCATTTTCTGGGAGAAATACTTCATTTTCAGCGGTGCCAACACTTACAGCCATGACTGTATATCAAATTTGCAAACATTATCTAAAGTGCTGATATTTCCACCACATACAGTAACCATGGGGTGTATGTTTTCATTATTAATGGGGTTTTCCCTGTAGATTTAATAGGGGAATAAATACGCAGCAAAAACTCAATGAAAAACACTGCAGAAAAAAACAATTTGTGTTTTTTTTAATTGTTTTTTAGCTGCATTTTGCTACATGGCGCCTTAGACTAATGCAGTTTTTTCATAGAAAAAATGATTGGCTGTCTTTTAGGAAGTAATGTAAATCTGTGTATTTTTGTATGAGATTTGTATGATCTATTGCTTTTAGAAACTCATACTTTAAAACTTCAAGGCATTATTACAAATGTATCTGGACTAATACCATAAGGATTGGTCAGACTAAAATGCCAGGAACACTAAAATGCACCAGAAGGATCAACCACATCAGAAAGACAATTCAGACAGAAAGGGTTTCATGTAGTAGGTTGGAACTTAAAATAAATACATAAATTCAAGAAAACTACTCCAGCTCTTTGCACTATTCCTTGGAAGCTTTTGATCTCTACACCCAAGTAAAACAAGGTATTTCTGATAATTTACTGAATGTGCAGATTCTAGTAAGAACAGGGCTGGGAGCAGTACAATGTAAACACTGTCCAATGGCACATTTAATAAAATAAAACCTGACAAGGAAGTCTTGGAAACAGTTTGAGGTTGTGAATGTGAGAACTAGACGCTAGTCTACATTGTCCTCACTTTTCATACATTGCTAAAATGCTTTATCTTGGCTACTCTTAATATTATGAATATAGAACTGAGAGTCTATTGCATGAGTCAGCATCCTATTGCAGATTGTAGTCTAATTTTCCTATGTGAGTAACCAGCTAAACTATACCAATTTGTTTTTTTATGGAGTAAAATATTTTAATACTTAATGGTCACTGAATTGTAGACTTCAGACCTTCATTGTAGACAAAATTATCTGTAGTATGGTAATTATGCAATATTTTACAACCTGCTTTGATCAGACAGATCCAATATGTACATCAGTCAATCAATTAAAACTTTAATTTGAAATAGTAATTACTGTATGTGACATTAATATAAAATAATTTTAGTATACAGTAATCAATATTGGGCAGGAGTTCCTCAGGTCTGCAGAAAAGATGATTCTTGAAGATCACCCTCCATCAACACCTAGAACATATATCTGGGACAGTCCAACACTGACTGTAATAACAGTACCAAGTAAAGCTAAGTTTACATATCAATTGTGAATTCAATTTTTCTGTTCCATCATGGGAACAAAAAAATGGAATTAAAGTTGTGAATGATTTTTCACACAATTGAAACCAACAGCATATAATATATACTCCATTGACCTCTATCTGCATATGGGGGTACAGTTGGGCCACATAAAGATAAATGGCCTCCATACTATGGCTGTGTGATGCTGTAAACCACTTATGTGCAGAAAGGATGAGTTTTGGAAATTTTCAGAAGCTTTGTGGAATAATACACAGATTGTCAGCTGAATTTAAAAGTGCTGAGAAATGTGATTTCATTTTTAGGGAAAAATATACATTATATCTTATAAAACTTTTTAGAAATTATGGTTGAAGTCAGAATTGATATTGTCCGATAAAAACACAACAATACAATATATGGAATTGTAGGTGAAATTATCTCTTCAATTATGATCTCACTACTAATATACACTACATGTTGTACAAAGCTGATCAGTAGTGCTGTAAGATTCCCAGATATCTGCTTTTGCTTTTGTCTTGAGTCTTACGTGAAAGGGTCACATTCCATTGAGTTACTTGGTCACTGCTTGGGAGAACATTATTGTATCATGAAAATACCTAATTTGTTACACTTGTGTCAGGGTCGAATATCACAATCTTTGTGGAAATCTATAATCATAAAGCACTCACAGTTACTTTCTATACTTTTATAGCTATTGCTAAAAGGAATCATGGCCCAATGAAAGGGGTAGTCCATGGTCAGATCAATATTGAGGTATAAATGTCTGTTTGTATAATGAAAAGTTGTACAATTTTCCAATATACTTTATGTACCAATTCCTCTTGGTTTTCTAGATCTCTGCTTGGTGTCATTCATTCTTCTTACTCCCAGTGGATAAAGATCAGTCCATGGTCATGTGATGTACACAGGTGCACCATTATTCTGTTGCTACCAAGGGAAGAAGCTATAAGGAGAGCAGTGGTAGCAGTTGCTACTGGGCACTGGACTCTGAGGGGTCCCAAATGGTCCCTCTGCCACATAAAATATAGCAGTATTCTAAATGGCACAATGTACTGTAGGTAGGGGCCCCATTACAGATTTTGCATTAGGGCCCACAATCTTCAAGTTACACCTCTGGTAGCAATACTCCATGGAATAGTGGGAATGCACAGATACAAACAATTTTTCTCATCTTAAGAAAATATTATTTCATTGTATATGACTGGTTGAACACATTACTAAAGTTCACTATCACGTTCATGAGTAGATTCTAGCCCCCGTGCATTTGTAGCTGCACAGCGACAGGGTTAACATTGCTACTTACAATAGTAGTGTCTTTTAGACTACACTACATGTAAGGGGCTTACTAATGTCTCACTTTTACTTACTTTGGTACTAGCATACTGGTGATGGGTTTTCTGAAGGGTCATAAATGAGATGTTCTAAGGCTAACACCATGAATGTACTATAAGGACCCCATATACTGTTCTTACATGAGGATTCTCTTTTATTAATGTCTGAGCATGAATGGTCTATACTAGAAAACGGCCTTCACAAATAAGAATGCCTAGATGGCAATCAAAGAATAAATGCCAAAGCAAGTTGAGCAAGCATATGTGAGGCTTGAAAAAGCGCCACTAGGCGCGAAACGGTCATTGCCTTTTTGCCTTATATGCATAACCTCTCTCCTGCATCACCCACTGATGTTTTTATTTGGACTTTGGAATAAAGCCTACTTTTTAGGATATGCCTTGGTGAGTGGCCGCTGCTTTTTTGCCTTTCTTTGTAGAAGCCTACCTTTTACCACTCTTACCTACTCTTTACCTACCTTTTTTTGCTTTTCTTTGTAGAAGTGTTACTTCTTACCACTCTTTACTTACCCTTTTCAATCAAATTCATTTTTGCTAATTTTTCCCCCAAAATATTGGTAATTATTATTAAGGTGCCTTGTATTGAACTATCATAATTACATGGTTGGAATGTAAATAATCTTTTCATATCTACGTAGGAACACATCAGATCAGTCTGAACGCATTTAATTTAGTCTAAACTAAACACTCTAAGAAGAAAGACAGTATTTACGATACACAATTATACTTTCCCGTGTATATGGGTAGGAATTTGAAAGCCCTCAGGTATTTCACAAGATCAGAGATAGGATCATCTGGTCATGCCTGACAGCACCAGTAGAAACCTCAAGTAGAAAAATATTAGCAGTCTGAAGGTCCTTCATTTGGGCCACACTTTTTTACATTTATGAGCATGGATTAAGTGATGTATGCTTCATCTCACAAGGGCCCCTCATTTTTTTCCAAGTAAATTCCAAATTGATCAAAAAGGTACATTATACATACTTTCTGGTGTTTAGCTCTAACTGTTATAGATATCTTCCATATCTCAAACACGATAACTGTTTAGTGTAAAGACAATAGTGCACTTTCAAGGATGCAAGCACAAGCGCCAATCCTGCACACTAACTGCAGAAATGCTGTTTTGAATGTATCAGGATTGATACAGGATATGTAAAACCAAGTACTATGTACTGTGTATACACCTAATTTAGATTTTACACAGAATGTATCTAGAGATACCTTTTCATTTTGTGTCCAAAGGTTAGTTGGAAAGCAAGAGTGAAAATTACTATGTGTAAATAATGTAACTTTAGTTCTGTGATCTATGACAAGGCCTACTAGATGACCTCACTATAGAAGCAGACAAAACATAGTGGTAGACAACAAAGACCTACTGTAACGTATCTGCCTGTTCAGGTCTCTGTGCCACCCTCCGCTCGCACGCTGCGACGAAGGAGGCGTGTTCAGTTTGATTCCTTGCGTAGGGTTCTTGTTGCTCAGTCTGAAAACTGTCCTAGTACCTCTTGTCTATAATTGAATTTCTACCACACCTGTCTCCTGCACCTTTGTTTCTCTCTGCTCCTCAAATAGTTAACCTCAGCCTTACCTGTGTGATTGACAGCCTATCGTCCTATCAAGTCTGGGGCGGGTTCTTCCTTCCTATTTATTCCTTTTTCACGTTCACATTGGTGCTTGCTATTGCTTCTAGCATACTGGCCTTTACTCCTTGCTGTTTTGTTACCTGTATTCCTATTCCTGACCTCTGGCTTTGACTTATACTATTCTCTTAGATTTTGATTCTGTACTGCATTGCTTGTCTGTTACTGACCCCTTTCTCTAGCTGACCTCCCTTTTTGTTGTTCGTCCTATCGCCTAGGACAGATCAGGCAAATTAGCCAGGGACAGTGGGGGGGTTCAGCTTAGGGCTCACTGTCTTGTTGTGCCTCTCCCCCCCAGGGTTCTGCAGCAGCACTGGGGAATTGTTCAACTGGCAATTCCCTTACACCTACTCAGTGCTTTTTTGAGATTTGCATATCAAACAGATGTATGCAGTCAGGGCTGTGGCTAAATAGACTTGGGTCTTGTTCAAAATGTTTACATTTTTTTTATAAAGTCTGTATCTGTCTATAAAAATATGATCAAATGTAGTTTTTGTGCCGGTTGTTAAATATTTGTATTGATAATTTGTGGTATTTTTTTCCACATAGTCCACTAATGTAAACATTAATACTAGCTTATGACAGGTACCAGAGTGATGCCATGTTCAACGGATGCCTCTGGAAAGAAAGTGGTCAGGCCAATGCTTAGCTCCAGTACAATAAAAGCATTGATATTATACTTATGGGACTGACATTGTACAGTGGGGAAAAAAATTATTTAGTCAGCCACCAATTGTGCAAGTTCTCCCACCTAAAAAGATGAGAGAGGCCTATAATTGGCATCATAGGTAGACCTCAAATATGAGAGACAAAATGAGAAAACATCCAGAAAATCACATTGTCTGATTTTTAAAGAATTTATTTGCAAATTATGGTGGAAAATAAGTATTTGGTCACCTACAAACAAGCAAGATTTCTGGCTCTCACAGACCTGTAACTTCTTCTTTAAGAGGCGCCTCTGTCCTCCACTCATTATTATTATTATGCTTGCTTTTATAGCGCCATCATATTCCGCAGCGCTTTACAGTCATTGACAATCACTGTCCCATATGGTGCTCACAATCTACATTCCCTATCAGTAAGTCTTTGGAGTGTGGGAGGAAACTGGAGTACCCTGAGGAAACCCACGCAAACACGGGGAGAACATACAAACTCCTTGCAGATGTTGTCCCTGGCAGGATTCGAACCCAGGACTCCAGTGCTGCAAGGCTTCAGTGCTAACCACTGAGCACTGTAGTAATGGCACCTGTTTGAAATTGTTATCAGTATAAAAGACACCTGTCCACAACCTCAAACAGTCACACTCCAAACTCCACTATGGTGAAGACCAAAGAGCTGTGGAAGGACACCAGAAACAAAATTGTAGAGCTGCACCAGGCTGGGAAGACTGAATCTGCAATAGGCAAGCAGCTTGGTGTGAAGAAATCAACTGTGGGAGCAATAATTAGAAAATGGAAGACATACAAGACCACTGATAATCTCCCTCGATCAGGGGCTCCACGCAAGATCTCATTCCGTGGGGTCAAAATGATCACAAGAATGGTGAGCAAAAATCCCAGAACCACATGGCGGGACCTAGTGAATGATCCCAAGCACACCACCAGGGCAACGAAGGAGTGGCTTTGTAAGAAGCATTTCAAGGTCCTGGAGTGGCCTAGCCAGTCTCCAGATCTCAACCCCATAGAAAACCTTTGGAGGGAGTTGAAAGTCCGTGTTGCCCAGCGACAGCCTCAAAACATCACTGCTCTAGAGGAGATCTGCATGGAGGAATAGGCCAACATACTAGCAACAGTGTGTGCCAACCTTGTGAAGACTTACAGAAAACGTTTGACCTCTGTCATTGCCAACAAAGGATATACAGTTATACCTCGTACACTCGCGTTTCCGAATTTGCAAATTCACAGATTCGCGATATTTTATTGGCAACTAACATATATAGATTTTGCTCTTTTTTTTTCAGATCTGTGAAATTTAATTAAAAAAAACACCTTCGCTATTGGGTAGTAGCGTCCTGTTCGTTACGTACCCGGTAATTAGTTTCATTTTACTGTGAGTGTATAAGAAAAATGAATGAATGTATTAATATACAGTACTGTACAGTATACTTTAGTATACTGTACAGTACTGTAGGGTAAATTTTATTGATATTTAGGGGTTAAACATTAGAAATCGGCATTGTAAGCGCTTCTAAGCGCTTGTACCAAACATTCGCGATTCCTCGCGATCCGCGACCCGCTCTGTCACCTAACCTTGCGAATGTATGAGGTATTACTGTATAACAAATTATTGAGATTAACTTTTGTTATTGACCAAATACTTATTTTCCACCATAATTTGCAAATAAATTCTTTAAAAATCAGACAATGTGATTTTCTGGATTTGTTTTCTCATTTTGTCTCTCATAGTTGAGGTCTACCTATGATGACAATTACAGGCCTCTCTCATCTTTTTAAGTGGGAGAACTTGCACAATTGGTGGCTGACTAAATACTTTTTTTTTCCCACTGTATATTCAACAATACCTTCTTTGTAGTTGCAATGCACAGTCATTCTGCAGAGTGAGACTGATGGAGACAACATTTTCACTAAGTACAAATTAATGTTAGAAACCGCAAAACAATCCAAAAAACTGCTTTATGCTAAAAAGAACTGATTTTGGATGGATGATTTTATCCCACTGCTCCACCCTTGCCTGATGTTTAGCAGATACATTTTATACACATGTAAATGTTTCCAGGTGTAATGACTACATACACCAGTTCTGTTTTAACAGCCTCGCTGGGGATCGCCATGCTTATGAAGTAGAAATCTTTTGGCACCATTGCTGGAAAAGTTTGATGCATTTTTAAAAGATTTTAGGTTAGCAGTCTGCACGGAACAGACATGGCTTCAGAAAGGAGTAACCCGACTGCTTTTTGGTCTCTGATGTCATAGGGCACGAGTCCTTGTGTGATTTACTGAGATTTCATGCTTTTGAAGGATAATTTGAGATTGTAACATATATTCTATTAACAATCCTTCATGCAATCTTTCGGACACAATGCTCAGTAAGCTTGTAAACAAATGCAAATTCTCTAAAAATGTGAATTATAGACAAAATGGGGAATGTGAGTCAATGTCTAAAACAATTGTCCAGGGCCTGGTTAATTCATATGGGGTCCATGAGAGTGACGTAGAGAACGGCTTCTTAGGCTGCAACCAGCCTGCCATGAATTAAAAGCACAGGCTGCACACGGGGGACACGAGGATATCCCCATGTGCCACCCATGCGTGGGCCGTGCTTCTGTTGCTACTTTCATTAAATGAATAGGAGCCAGGGAAGCACGGGCCGCAAAATAGGACAGGAATAGGACCTGTCCTATCTGATGCAGCCCGGACTGTATCTAGAGATGAGCGAATCGAAGCTGCAGAAGTGGAATTCGATCCAAATTTCAGGAAATCTTCGATTCGCAGGGAATCCGGATTTCCTGATGCTTCGCGGTAACAAATATTTAGTAAGGACCTTTGTGACATCAGACGGTCACAAGATATTCTCTAGTGATGTGATTGGGTAGGCGTGTCTTTGCTTGGTAGGAGATCCTTCCACATGAATAAAAGTTGTCCGTGCTGGAAAGAGCGAGAGAGAGAGAGAGACATGACCGCAACATCCAAGGGTTTCCGCCATTTTGCCATCCACCCGCCCACCTATGGGTCTCTGCAGACAGAGAATTAATTCGGATCGAAGAGAATCGTATCGGAAAATTCGGCGAAGTTGCCGAATCAAATTTTTGAAAACTTTGCTCATCTCTATTTGTATCCATTAGTCTATCACATAGCCTCTAGCAAATGCTTTTTTTATTGTATTACCTGTAGGTGTAAAATTAATGAATATTTAACAACTTTTTAACCTAACTTGAAGATGTTCACTAAATTCTAAAAGTTTAATGGTCTGTAAAATGGGCATGAGCGCCATTCCCTCCCTGAGGTGTAGTGTGGACCTGGTCCCCTCTATAATTCTATAATGGCACTGGGTATGTATGTATTTTGGCTATATCTAGCTCTGCATTAGACCGTAGACTATCTACATTACTATACATTAGAGTTTATTTTAGCACTAGCTGCTTTAAATCACTTGCTTTATCCATATATGCAAGCAATTTGCCGACTATATCAGCATATATGCATTAGACCCATTTTAGGACTTTATAATAATTCTTTTTATGCATTATTCCATTGCAGATTTCAGGTATTTCACCTGTAATTAGTGAGATATTGCTCATTACCATTCATTGGGTATGTGTATTGTTCAACTATGTCATAACCCTTTGTTGGTACTTCCAGGTATTTTTTTCTACCTGTATTTATACAGCATTATTGGCTCCACTTGGTATAACATTCTTTGGATCAGCTTGTGATTTTTTTTATACAACCTTAAATCTTGCATTATTCTATCCAGTAGGTGACTATTGTGGGGGAGAGGGTCTGGTATCATAGATGCTGTGTTTTTCAGCGTATTTCTCTGTAACCTCTGATTGTAATTGTATTTTTATGTAAAATTTATCATATATGTGTATTTTACATTCATAAATTTGTTATATTATTTTTGCTATATGGGATGTATCCATAATTTTTTCGGGTATATGTATTCTTAGCTTATGGGATTCCAATCTTTGTATTAATTAGAGAACAATTTTTTTCTGGCTCTTTTATTTAGACTAGCCTGGGACATCTGTTGCCTGCACTATTCCTTATACCACAAATGCCAGAAAGAGTGAAGGAATACCTTAATACAGGGGTGGATTGGGAGATGAATGTGGCCCTGGAAAAAAATCTAAAAGTAGCCCCATTTCTTAGGCAGGCTCAGTGCATGTACGCAGAGTAAGAACAAGTAGGCGGGGCTGGCCGTTTTACATGGAAGGAGAGACAGCAGTCCTATGTAAGTTACCATAGGACTGCTGCCTCTCCCTTCGTGTGAAGCTGTCCTGTGTACAGTAATTTTACATAGGGCTGTTTACATGGAGGAAGAGGCAGCAGTCCTGTGTAATTTATCATAGGACTGCTACCTCTCCCTTCGTGTGAAGCTGTCCTGTGTACAGTAATTTTACATAGGGCTGTTTACATGGAGGAAGAGGCAGCAGTCCTGTGTAATTTATCATAGGACTGCTACCTCTCCCATCATGTAAAGCAGTCCTGTGTAAAATTACTGTATACAGGACTACTTTACATGGAGTAAGTAGCAGCATTGTTATGGTAACTTACATAGGACTGCTGTCTCTTTCTCCATTTTTAACAGTCCCGTGTACAGTAATTTTACATTGGGCCACTTTAAACGGAGGGAGAGGCAGCAGTCCTACGGTATTTTTTTTTTTTTTGATAGGACTGCTGCCTCTCCCTTTGTGTAAACAGTCCTGTGCACAGTAATTTTTACATAGGACTGCTTTACATAGAGGGAAAGGCAGCAATACCATTGTACTCTAGGGTCTCCTCAGGGCCCAGAGTATAATAAGTGGAGGGCCAGGGAGGTTGGGAAAAATAACAAACACCTCTCCTGGGTGTCCAACAGTTACCTGGCATCCCCCTGTGGTCTCTTCCAGCCCCTGGCTGGTGTCACGTGCTAGGTCAATGCGCCCCACGTGAGCACTGAGGCCTATGATTAGGATAGCTCACAACCGCCCCCAGGGATCTTCAAATGGACCCCAGGGGGTGACAACCCACAGTTTAGTAAATAGTGGTCTAATGAGTTTAGGAAGTTTAAGTCAGAAATTGAAGGTGCACATAATAAGCAAATAATAATGTGATATTTCAATAAGGACAACAGCAGTAACTATTTGGTTGAATTTTTATATTATAACCATATTATAATTATAACCATTTATATTATAATTTCTTATTTTAAATCAAATGGCTTAAATAGCAATTACATACCCTCTTAATGTGTCTTGCCCTCTTCTTCTCACCCTGAGTGCTTGCCTGTCTTCATAGCCAGCAAATCTGTCCACTTGCTGGTCGCCGAGTTCCAGCTGGCCCTGAGCTTGCTCCACATACCACAGTGCTGTACATCCCAGCATAAATTTGGCCAGCCATATTACCCCCATGATGATAGGGGTTGAAGATTTGCCCAATCTCCCTAATTACTTGTCTTGATGTCTTGTTGCCGTTATTTAGATGAAAGAGGATTGACTATGTTCCTGAGCATAGAGATCTCCAGTCCTGATGCACTCCTGCAGAGGCTGCAATAGAAAATGACATTTTATGGCTTTATTAAGATCACAATTATGCAAAGATGGACCTAATTTTTAATACAGATAATATTTAAATAGCAAATTTACAAAAACTAGCAGTATTTTATAAAAAACGTTTGCCTTAGGCTCTGTTTGAATCATGTCTGTGACAATGTTCTTTGATTTCTCCAGTACTTTTAACACCAGGGATACTGAGAGACAAGCTGGCCCTTTTGGAGTGGACCACCACCTCTCCAACTAGATCCCTAGACTACCCCACAAACCGACCTCAGTATGTGAGAGCCCAGGACTTGGTGTCAGACACCATGATCTGTAGTACGGGGGCACCTCAAGGTACAGTTCTTGCCCCTTTCCTCTTCACACTGTACACTGCAGATTTTAGGTGCAACTCATCTAGCTGCTACCTACAGAAGTATTCTGATGACTCTGCAATAGTAGGCCTCATCACAGACGAAAATGACGGGGAGTACAGGGAATTTAAACGGGATTTTGTGGATTGGTGCCAGCGGAACCACCTTAGGATTAATGCTGGGAAGACCAAGGAGATGGTGGTGGACTTTCACAAGCGCAGATACCCTTCAATACCAGTGGACATCCAGGGGACGGGCATTGAGATAGTCAACAGCTATAAGTACCTAGGTGTGCTCCTTAATAATAAGATGGACTGGGCTGATCACATGAATGCACTGTACAGAAAGGGCCACAGCAGGCTCTACCTGCTTAGGAGGCTAAGGTCCTTTGGAGTCCAGGGGGCACTTCTTAGGACCTTTTTCAACTCAGTAGTGGCATCAGCCATCTTCTTCTGAGTGGCCTGCTGGGGGAGTAGCATATCAACCAGGGATAGGAATAGACTCAACAAGCTGATTAGAAGGGCCAGTTCTGTCCTAGGGAGCCGTGAGACCGTGATAGCATTGGGCAGTACTGTCAGTGACCGACTGCTTCACCCTAAGTGTGAGAAGGAGTGCTATCGGAAGTCTTTCTTCCCTGCTGTGGTTAGGCTGTACAACCAACACCGACTTAAGAGGATATCACTCCATACAGAGAACTGAAAGATCTTTAAGTTGTGATATCCCTTCTACTACTTTTTTACCTGTACCTTTTATCTTCACCTACTGTCACTGTAATTCCTCTACCTTGGAGCTTTTGTATTTGTATATTGTATTATTGTATCGTATTTTCTATGCTTCTGTAACACACTGAATTTCCCCATGGTGGGACTATTAAAGGATTATCTTATCTTATTTATTCCCCATTGTATAACTCTGTCAAAAGGCCCAAGCACACCAAAAGAGGGTACACAGTATTCAACATGAGCATTATTTTTAGAAGCCTACAGGAACCAATCAAAATAATGGACACATTGCTAATACTTTTAGGCGGCATGTTGGTAAGCATGGTCATTAATTCTAGGGTGCTGTTGGGATTTAAATTTTTGAGATTCTGTTTCCCCCAAAACAGCACAAGGATGTGGTCAAAGCAGCATGATTGAATATATGAGTGACATGAACTGAGTTTTTTTTCTGTGCATCTTGTATGATATATGTAACATGCCTCTGTTTGGTGTGATATGTGTATGGCATGCATCTTGGGTGTGTGTGTGAATGGATTGAGTCTGATGTGTACATCATGTGTGTTTAAAATGTGTGTAGGGAGATGTGCATATAATGTGCATGATATGTGCGTCTGATGTGTGTATTGCATGCACCTGAGGGGTGTGATGTGTTTATGGCATACGTATGATGTGTGTGGTGTGCATCTGATGTGTTTGATGTACGTGTCTGAATCACATCTGATGTGCATGATGTGTATGGTGTGTGTCTGATGCATCTAATGTGATTTTCTATTATGTCTGTGGTATGTTCCTAATGTGAATAACGGGTGTACCTGATGTCTGTGTGACATGTGCCTAATGTGAGTGTGACATTCATCTGATGTGTGTCTCTGATTTGCTTGTGGTGAGTGTCTGATGTGCATGTCCACTGTGTGTGTTGCACTTGCCTGATCTGCGTTTTTCATATGTCCAATGTGTGTATATTGTGTGGAGTGGAGGCCCATATACCAATTTTGTACAAGGACTGAAAAAGACCAATACAAACATGAGGAAACCATATAAGCGCCATGCAGATTTTGCAGATAATGAGCTAAGTATGCAATCATTTTCATTCTGTAGCCTAAGGATAAAAGAATCTGAGGTTTTGGCTTATGATACATTGACATCTATACACAATTAGTTATGATATGAACCTGTACAATTATAACATTGAAGGTTATGAAATTATAATATCATTGCAATTTCCACTAAGAGCATGTTAGGCATATGTAAAGTGTTGCATCTAAGAATAGTTGTAACCAAGATATACTTGATTTGTATATGAAAAACACTTGCAAAAACAATTATGTTCAACCATGCATATATATTTTCCATAGTATAATCTTAAGAAAATGTTTTTTTCATATGATCCACACTCTAATATGCTTCTGCTTTTAACCACTCCTGCTGCAATGCCAGTCACATTGCTCAGTCTGATAATGCCTAAAGGCCTCCCTGCAGCATAAGAAAACACCAGTTTCATAGATAAGGGCCGATTCACATCTGCGTTCAGTTTCCGTTCGGGGAGTCTGCTTGAGGACCCCCCCGAACGGAAACCTATACACATAGAAAAGTGGTTTACATAAGGAAACCTGCGGACCCCATAGACTATAATGGGGTCCGTGTGGTTTCTGCACGAAACATGCAGAAACATGAGGAGAGGAAATTGCTGCTTGCAGCACTTTTCTCTCCGCTTGCTTCGTGCGGAAACCGAGCGGAAACCACACGGACCCCATTATAGTCTATGGGGTCCGCAGGTTTCCTTAGGTAAATCACTTTTCTATGCGTATAGGTTTCCATTCGGGGGGGTCCCCAAGCGGACTCCCCCGAACGGAAACCAAATGCAGATGTGAACTGGCCCTAACACATGACAAGTGATGGCCCCGTTACATATTTTGCATTGGGACCCAGGATTTTCAAGTTACCCCTTTGGGTAGGCAAATATCTGTACAAAAGGAATTGCCATATTAAAACTATACAGTATGGTAGACTAATATACAGTAAGACTGCATTTTAGGGCCTCAAGTAAGGGACAAGGCTGTCAACAAGTTTGTTGACTTTTTTAATGACATGCAATAGAACTGTGAATACAACTCTGGACTAGTAGAACATAAGACTGTAACTTAGAATTATTAGAAAATAAGTATTATATATATATATATATATATATATATCTTAAAGAGGTTATGTCACGAAAAGTATTTATTCTCTATCCATAAGATAAAGGATAAATAGTTGATTGGTATTGGTCTGACTGTTGAGACCCCACCGATCCTGAGAATGGAGGGTGTTTTCTTCCCATTGTTAATTCAGCCTTACCACAGCCAGGCTGAATGTAGGCATGACTGTACCTACAGGATGCATTTGCACTCCCATTCACTTTAATGGGAGCGCCAGAGATAGTACTTCGACTATTTCCAGTGCTCCCATTAAAGTGAAAGGGAGTGCGGCTGTATCCCATCCTGCACAATCCCACCTACATTCAGCCTGGCTGCGGTCAGGCCGAATTCACAATGGAGTGAAAACACCCCATATTCTTGGTTAATTGTAGTTATAAACTGTTTTAGTTAAATTATGTATTAAATGGTTTTATAGGATTAGAAAAATATGGCTGCTTTCACAGGTTGTATGTTGCAATACCAGACACAGCCTGTGGATAGTTGTGGCACTATTTTTGATTAAAAAAAAAGCCATGTTTTTCAAATCCCAGACAAGCTCTTTAAATGAAAACCCTAAAGTTCTTAGAAAGCATTTAAGAGGCCATTTCAAGTCATTATAATGTTCCCATGCTACACAAACTGTTGACTACACAGAGGAAAGGGAACCTTTGTTCATCCAGTGAGAATGATGTGTGACAAGTGGTCATGTTTTTATGTACACATTTAGATTGATTGATGTCTGTTTGCTTATACAAAGAAGAGGCGTATTTCCCTAAAAGGAATTGCACTATGGCAAGGTCATTCATTCTGCTGTTCTTTCTCTACCTTAAGAAAAAGGATTTAATTAAGTGGCGACTGATATTTATAATTGACCTAGAATACATTTTATACCACTGAATTGTCCTTATAGTCCTTTAAACTGTTGCAATAACCTTTTTTGACATTGTATGATGTCTTTTTTTCTGGTTCTATTCTCAACTACAAGCTTTTTTAGAATTTCTAAAACATATACACTATAAAAACTACAATAAACCATACCTAAAAAAATACTATGAAAAAAGTCAGATTTTGCAAATGCATGAAAGGAAGGGGGGCTATAGAAGAAAAGCGCCACACCCAGACCCCATTACTATTTTAAAAAGCCACAAAACCACATTAAAAATGCAACAAACACAAATGAGTTATGTACAAAATAATACTTATCGAAAACTGTCCAATTTGTAAGGCTGTAAGAATAGACTACTAAATGAATTCTTCGGTAAACCGCAATCTGCTGTTTATGGCAGTCTATAGTCTGTGAATGGACTCCATAGAGCAGCCTATGGCTTGCTGAAGTAACGTAACATACATGTGTAGATTCATTTAGTTAGCATTATGACAATGATGTGAGCATAATTTGACTATTTATAAATAAATATACATATTCATACTGTATATATTATCTACAGTATGGGAGTTCTTCATTGTGGGTTTTAGTGAATACTATTCACTTGCATGTCATCTTGACTATTGAGCAGACTATTTAGGACACTGCCTAAGCTTGTACTACTATAAGCTTGTACTCTACAGAGAAGTGCAATTTTACTAGACAAACATAATGACTATTTCCCCCCATCCACCAGTCTGCAATTTCTGTGCAATCCACAGGGCAGTCCCCACCCATAGTATTAGGAGTAGATTATCTTGTAAACCATTGACATGGTAAGTGGTCCACTGAAAACTGCTCCAATGCTAGATTGTAGTCAAACTAGAATTAATATGCGCTTTTATGCTCAACTAAAAAATTATACCATCCATCAATGTATTATTTTGAATAGTTTGTGTTGTTCAAATTACAAAGCCAAGATGCATAGTTACATAGATACACAGAGCTCCAATTCTAATCCCTGTGACTGTAATACCATGGAAGGCAAATATGTTCCACATTAACTCCTACAGACTACAAAAATCTCACAGTAGGGAACCGAGCATGCATCATATACTGTTATAAATCTCATTTACAACATGTAGTACTGAAGATAGATAGCACACTCATCTGTGTATAGAAGCTTGAGTTTTTAAACCTACAGTATGTATTTTAATTCGCACATTCGCGGAATGTGCAAAAATTGCTATAAAATGGCAGAATGCAACCTCAGAAATGATGTGATATTACATAGCAAATTCTATCTAATCTAATATCATATAATTCACTTAAAATGAAATTTTCATATCTGAATATCTATCTGCTTCCAGCCAAAATTCATTTGAAGCCAACCGGATGGCTCTCAGACAATTCCCAGCTGCAGGACAGCTCTGTTTTCCACTTGCTAACGGCAACAATATCTCAACTTTACTACCATCACATGCAACGCGCCCTTTTTGAAATGAAAAATCCTCTCATTCAAACTGGCAAAGATAATATGAATTCTTGCCTGGAATGAAACATGGGTTATTAGCATGGTTTGGCATTGCTAGATGGGTTTTTACTAATATAACAACCCATAGAGTACTATACTACACTGCATCAGTTACAATTCAGCAAAAACATGAAGCTATTCATCTAAGAATAGAAAACAGCTTGTGGTGGTGAACCTACAGAATGATAAAATGTATACTGCAAGTATGATACCATAAAGTAACCTATAAGAAGTCATCAGTACTTTGGCAAGAAACAAATATTACAATGGAGCATAGATACATCCACTTACACAGATTAAAAGAAGGTATTAAACTACTCGTCTATACATGTTTTCACTATAAAACAACAAGATATATAGATGCCCAAATATTTGCTCATTTACTTGACTGACTACTTTATATCTGGGTAAATATCTTAGAAGTATCCATCTAAATCATCTAAGGCACAAAAAGTGACAAATGTAAAACAAATATCAGAGAAAGGAAAAAATGCAGAAATATAATTCAAATCCTCTGTCTCCCCTTGGCAGTGTACACATGCCGGCAAGACAGAATCTTACAAAAGCTGGTTGGAAGAAATCTAGACTTTCACTAACAAAGCGTCCTGTAGCGCATATTAGAATTTTGCCCTGATCAATAGTATCACTAAGAGCTACTCATGTAAATAAGTCTGCAGACTCAGGACACTGTATGTGACAAGTTATCCCACACTTGTCCAGCAATCGAATATTGGAGATAGAGCAAAGCCAGATGTTTCAGATATGCAGAGAGATGAAGTGCGACAAATTATAAACATGCTACAGATAGCAACCATCTTTCCCCTTCTTTCTGCAGCTAACTTCTCACATCTGGATATGAACAACATCCCTTTTTAGATTTGATAAAGTTATTCTCGAAATCTCAATAATGGCTAAACTCCAAAACATCATTTAGAGGAAGCATACTACTCTAAAATGTGCCCTCCTATCAGTTAACCTAAGAAAAAAGCATCCTCAGATGGTAACACCAAGATGCCTTAAATGATATTTCTGATGTGAGACTGATGTTCTATTCCCATCAGAAAGACAGAGCCAGAAACAGAGACACACATATATATGTATATACCTTCAGGTCCTGGAGAGTGATAAAGTGTCCAGAGGTTCTTTTGTTTAGTGGAGACTGGACAGAAAAGAAAGGAGTAAAGTTGTGTTCCCTGGGACAAGAGCGAGAAAAAGGTAGAGCTTCACCCAAATTGGGCAGGGGGTGTGTCTTCTGGTGGGTGCAGAAAGAAGTACAAACCTCCCACATTCTTCATCCAAAAGTTTCTAACTTGAAGTAGAGGCTGGGGGGAGGCAGAGAGGGAAGGGAGGGGGTAGGGATAAGGAGTTGTAGACATTATCACCTAAAAGATCCAGTCTATGTTCATTTCAGATCATTCCAGAATGCTTTCCACTTAATCCAATCCAACATAAACCTTATAAATCATGTTTTGGCCAGAAATCATCAGCTCATTTATGTTATTTTTTTTGTTTACTGAAAAAGCAAAAATATGTGTTTAAAGAGGTGATACAACATTTAGGAAAAATGTAACTATGTGTTAAGTATACACAAAGTCAGACATAGGTTTTAGGCTATTGCCCCACATTGCGGAAAAGCTGCTTTTTTGTTGCTGATTTTGCTGCATTTTTTTGAGCCAAAACTAGGAGTGACTACAAAAGAAATGGGAAATATATAGGAAGCTCTTACACTTTTCCCCTCTGCTCTATCCACTCCGGACTTTGGCTCAAAAAACGCAGCAAAGTCTGCAACAAAAAAGTAGCTTTTCTGCAATGTGGGACATTAGCTTGAGGACAGAGTCCCACTTTGCAAAAGGTGGGACTCCGCAGAGTTTCTGTTGCGGCCAAAACGCTGCGTTTCACAGCACCTTCTAAGTGGATGGGACTCTGGCTAATAAAACGCTTGCATTTTTGAAAATCGACGCATGTCATTTATACCTATGGAAATGCTGGCGTTTTCTGTATACGTATAATAGGGGCAGAAAGTCACAGCATTTTTTGCTGCAGCTTGCTATGTGGGGCCTTAGCCTTACTTTGTCTTTTTGTGACAGAAGGTAAGGGGGTCTCTTCCCCTCCTACTAAAGACATCCTTAGTATTAAATGTATTAAAAGTATTACAAGGACACCAACATCACAAAACTCACTTTTTAAGTTTCATGACATTGACATCTGTGGGAGAATCAGAAATTATGAGAACTCAGGCCCACCTGTACAGTGTGTGACCTAGCCTTGACACATCTTTATCCTCACACATGAGCTTCCCCAGGAATTGAGGTGTGCTTGTGATGTTGAATATTAATATTTCTCCTACCTAATTCATTGAAAATGTGACTAGTTCCCAGTTCTGAATATGAAGAAAATATCCCTGAACTGCTTCTTTCAAGCAGGAATCCTAAACAACACAACATATTTCTTTCCAGTTGACAAATAAAATCCCCAATTCACACACATTAAAGAAAACATCTGACAAAGGGCCCATTTCCCTCCAGCCCCCACATCTAAATTGTACATAATGGGTGACTATGAGTAACCATCCCAGTCTCCTTCGAGTAAGGTGATCTTAACACATGTTTCTCTTTGAGTGTTAATGGTCTATGACCCAAAGCATATATGGCACAGCACGTACAAAAATGTTCAGTGGGAATCTGAAGGGAAAATGTTGTTTAATATGTGTTGGTGGTGGGCAGAGAATAGCACTATTTGCTATGTAGTTAATGTATGTATATTAATTTATGAATTGTTTGGATGCAACAGTTTGAAGCTAGGAATTTGCCTTAGTGTTTGGCTACTGTTTCTCTGTGAATGTGCCATGTCTATGTGAGAGTTAACAGTCCATGTATACGCCTGATTGATACCTGCGGTTATCAGTGTTGACACATTTCCCTTTATAAACATCACTTAATGATATAGTAACAGCTGTATTGTCTTGCCATAGTGGCTACTGTTGTTAAATACCATATCTTCTGCTCTAATCCTCCTAGGGTAGATTAGGAGACCACTTGTTATATATAATGGGTAAAGTATGGAATTTTGTTGCACACATTTTTACTCCATTTGAATCTCTGTGGCAAAATCTGGTGTCTGTGCAGAAATCCTTATATTAGCTACTCCCACTTTAGGTAAGGACATCCAGTTATCACCCTTCATTGCTTATATTTCATCATTAATGCTAGGTTCACACTAGCAAAAAAAGCATTGACATACGGAGCCCCGAGGAACCTGTTAACTATAACGTGGTCCATCGGTGTCTGTTGTTTTAAAGCTGAAACCAGCGAACAGAAAAGCCTTGCGTGTTGCACTTTTTCATCCGCTGATGTCAGACGGACATTGCGATGGAGTCTCCTATAGACTCCGTGCTATGGAGACTCCGATTCAAATGTGAACATAGCCTAACAAACTGTGGAAGATAAAGTGAATACAATTCTCCTATATATTAGTATACTTATTTCACTTTTTTCCCTTTATGATCCATTTTTTAGCTAAAAAAAACTGCATGAAAAAACATGAGCATGGAAAAATAACCTATAACCACACACAGCCTAAGGCTAAGGTCTTATCGACACAATGGTGTGATGGCCATTTTAAAAACAATCAGAGTGAATGAGTGTTTTCACATGTCCATTGCGCTCTATCTTTGTCTATTTTGACAGACACACAGATCCAATGGATATCAACGGATCATTTTTTAACGAATGTGTAAAACATATTGATGAGTGAGTTATGTTCATTAAAAATAGATCAGTGGGTTGGGTCAAAAAAAGAAAGACCAAAAGAATTCATCCATTTTTTTTCACAGGACATTAAAATGCATGCAAAACAGATGACACTCAATCAAAAATGGCAATCAAACATGTAAAAACAGAATATAACAGATGAAAAAGGCCATCAAAAAGGCCTAAGACTACGCAGCAGCAAAACACAGCAGAAATCATCTGATTTTAGATGCAGCTTTCAGCCATGAATCCCATGCAGCTGCATAGGTTGAAAAATGTTGCGATCCTGTAGAAATAATTGACATACTGTAGATTCAAAGTATCTTGTGCTATAGGTTTTTTTCTGCAGTATGTGGTTGGGATGTTTAAATCCCATCTACTACACTGCTACTATACATCACAACTGGTTAGAAGCTGACAATGGGGCCAATGGCTGCTGAATTTGAGTGTAATACCATTGACCACCACAGGCAGGCAGGGTAACAGCTACATGTGGCTGCTGCTACGTGGAAGCTCAACCTAAATGTTTATCTAATACCCATTAATATCACTATATTACATTCTATAAAATGTAAATACAGCATTTATGTCAGGTCAGGCTCTATGCATGTGAATAAGCTGAGCTGCAACATATCTGTATGGAGGAGCTATGTCCAGTGAAAACCAAAAGCCAGTGCTGAATATGATGCAGCAGGTGCTAGAGGTCAGCGTCACATATCACATCTTGATAGGATATATAAGCTGAATGCTATCAGTTATGATGAGAAACAAATACATGGATTCCCATGATTAAAAATTAATAATTTGCACCTTACCAAAAAGTCACTGCATCTAAATGAATACAGACCACAGACTGAACTGACTCCAGACCAGTCACCTTAAAAAAATAGAGGCCCCAAAACAGGACCCCTCAGCTAATACAGATTCCAAAATAGATCCTAAAGCAAACATAGACCCCAGGCTAAGCCCCTTTTAGAAATACCGACACAAGACCTTAGCTCAGACCCATCTATGAGCTTCCTAAATTGCACAAAAATGTGAATGTTAAACAGTACATGTAGCATGCGAGGATGAAAATTTTATGGTTATAAGCCACCCATTTCCATAGGTATATTCTTAAGTGAGTGACTGGGTTTTGCCTGTTTAGGACAATCCAGAGACATATTAACTTCATACTTACAGTGTACAATAAAGCACATGTACAAAACAGAACATAAAACGTACTTTCAGTCCATCATGGCGCAGACTACTGCACCATTTGGCTGTGCTCAGGGTGTAGCCTTTGCATGCTATGACCTAATGTTTTTTAATCACGCAGGTGGCGAAGTATTTCTATAAAAAGAGGGGTTTCCCATGCCGTCTGGATCTTCATTCCAGAACTCTCATTGCAACCACCTGTCAGTGCAGTATATTTCGCTGTCAGTTTGAGATTGGAGCCCTGACTTTGTTAGAAAGTTAGCGTAGCAAACCTTATCATGTGCCTGCTGTGACTGAGCAACTACTGTTAACCACTTTTGAAAAACTAGTAACTAAGGCTACATTCACATCTGCATGAGAGACTCCGGTGCAGAGTTTGACGAAAATATCAGTTTAAAAAAGACCGACACCCGACAGATCCCATTATAGACAACGGGGTCCGCTGTGCTCCGAATGTAAGAACTATTTTAAAAGTCCACCTCTCTGTTGTTTGGGTCTGCCAATGGACTCGAACAACGAAGACGCAATGCTACTGTGAACCTAGTGTACCTCAGTAAAGTCAGTAAAATACTAGTGATAAGACAGACCTGCAGAAGTGTGAGTTTTTTGCAAGCACAGAACACTGTACGATGGGCTGCACTTTGCAACAGCAAGAAAAAAAAGCACATGTGCAACAAATACCCTATTAGGCCCTATATTAAATGTAATTCTGCACACATAAGGCTACAGTCACACTAGCGTTGCGTGACTGTTCAGGGTTTCCGTCCCCCATTCCGCTTAAAATATGCAGAGAGACATCCTGCTTATACCATGACGTCCACTATATTGGGTGCCTCACATGCAAGTTGAAAATATAAAGTATATTGTTGAACTGTTGCTATATCTTTAGAAAGTACTTTAAACTGAATCATCTCTGGGTTTTCAAGACATTTCAGGGATATACAGGGTGGGCCATAAGTATGGATACACCCAGATAAAATAGAAGTGGTTGCTGATATCACCTTCCCGTTTGTGGCATATTAGTACATGGGAGGGGGGAAACATTTGAGGCCAGTTGACGCCCATGGCGGTCATCTGCAAAGCCGTCATTTTGGATTAAACTTTACTTTTTTCAATGGGAAGTGGGTCATGTGACACATCAAACACATGGAGAATTGCACAAGAAAAACAATGGTGTGCTCATTTTTAACATAGCTTTATTTATTATCGAGTTATTGACACGTTTCTTATTGTTACAGCCATTGACATGTCGCAGAGGTTAACCGACGAGGAGCAGACAGACATTGTGTTGATGAGATGTTGTAGCAGCTGGATCTTGTAGGGGTGCCATCTGTGTGTAGCCAGTATCCGTTGAATGGACGTTTGACTGATGCCACACTCCAGGGACATACGTTGAGTGCTACGCTGTGGGCTCTTGGTAAATTCTTCCAGGAGAGCCACTGATGTTTCGTCATTGGTGACAGTTTTCATATGTCCAGATTTGGGCTTATCCAACACCGAAACAGTTGCACGAAATTTGGCGAGCAGTTTGCTAACTGTGGCATGGGAGATGGGTGGTCTCGTAGGGTTTCTTGCATTGAAGTCTTCTGCAATGACCCGGGTACCGCATTCACCAGACATCAACACAATGTCTGTCCGCTCCTCGTTGGTTAACCTCTGTGATATGTCAATGGCTGTAATAATAAGAAATGTGTCAATAACTCGATAATGAATAAAGCTATGAGCACACCATTGTTTTTCTTGTGCAATTCTCCATGTTTTTGATGTGTGACATGACCCCCTTCCCATTGAAAAAAGTAAAGTTGAATCCAAAATGGCGGCTTTGCAGATGACCGCCATGGGCGTCACCCGGTCTCAAATGTTTCCCCCCTCCCATGTACTAATATGCCACAAACGGTAAGGTGATATCAGCAACCACTTCCATTTTATCTGGGTGTATCCATACTTATGGCCCACCCTGTACATGAAGGTTATACCTGCACAATGGAAAAACTTTGTATATTATTATTGTTTTGTATGGATTTAACAATATATAATGTGTAACATTGATGTTTACACTAATTGTTCCCTGAGATGTTTTCAGCACAGTTATTAGCTATGATTAACCACTTCCGTACTGCCCATAGACTATATACGTCCAATGGGTGGTTGTCTAGTTCTGCAAAGATGTACCGGTACGTCCAAGCAGAACTCAGTAGCTGCACGAAATCGTGCAACTATTGAAACTGGGAGCTGGCTGTAACTTCAGCCAGAGCTCCCAGATAGAAGCCAGGAAAGGTTTATTACCTTCCCTGGATTTCCGATCGCTGTGTATACATCATTTACATATCGCTATGGGCGCTGCCATCTTGCGGCCGCCCTCTGACCTGCCGGTTATGTGATCTGCCGGGTGCAGCATCTGCAAGAGCTGCTGGGTCCTACAGGACCCAGATCAGCTCTATAGTATTGCTGAAGTAACGTGCAGGAGGCTTTATTCCTCCTGCAACCGGGGCTAAACGTACCAGCCCCAGTTACAGGGAAAATCAGCCTCCCCAACCAAAAAAAAAGTAATCAGATGTCCCCAAAGGTCTATTATAACCTTATGGGGACACAATGTAAAAAAAAATAAATAAATAAATTAAAAAATTAATAGAAGAGTAAAAATAAAAAAAAGTAAATAAAATAATTTAAAACAATAAATAAAATAATACGCCAATAAAATGCCCTTAGTTTATAGCCCCACCCCCAACGACACCATAAAAAATAAAAATTACCGTAACGGAGAGGAAAAACTATTTTATAATGTTTTTAGTAGCACTTTGCGTTATTAAATAAATAAAAAAATGAAAAGTGATAAAAATGTTACAGCCCTCAAAACCGCACATACAAAAAATACGAAAATGTGTCTGATCCTAGACCAGAAATTGTCCCGGTACTGAAGTGGTTAAAGGGAAAATTGTTATCAGACTACTGACAGTGCCTTGTAAATAAGCTGAAAAGGGCTTTAGGGATGGTTCTTCTCTAGATAAATGCCCCTAACAGCCACCCAACTAGGCCCCCCATTGCTTGAGTGACATCTCCTACTTTGTCTGCAGCTGCCTCTGTCTGAAGCTGGCCTCCTGCTCTTTAGGGTGTGAAAGAGGGGTAGATCTGGCTGGCAGATAGGGGCAGTCATCTACAGTGGAGAGTGAAGCCCCAGTAAGAGAATAAATGTCCCTAAAGCCCCTTTCAGCTAATTTGCATAAGAACCATCGCACAGTAAGAACTGGTGGCTTCCCCCCCAGAAGCATCTTCCTAGAACCTTTAGGCTGCTATATATGGGGCCGAGCATCCCATGAGGCACCCCATGGCAACAGGTTCTGATGGCACCACCTGGCACAAACTGAGGGGCAGCATTTTTTAGTCCACTACCTATTGGTTTAGTCCCCCCTACGCTTCTTTCTCCAGAGGGTGCTGCAATGTTCTTCAGCTTCTGCACCTTGGAGGCAGAAGCGAAAGTCAGATGCAACAGGAGTGGGGATTGTACGTAAAATATTGGCTGCTACCTGTTGGAATAATCGAATAGGTAGTGGCTGAACTTATGCAGCACCAGAGAAGGTGAGTAAAGACAGCAAACAGTTATAATTTGACAGTTATAGCTCTCCTGGGGATCCCCTGGCATCCTCTGTTTGCTATTTTTCGTCAACCCCCAGGCCTTCACCTTATTATACTCTAAGGTCTGAGGAGACCCCAAAAAGTTTTTGGTTCATGCCATATCTAAAACTTTTAGAAAATTTGGGTCGAATCTAATACTAACATATCATTGTGTGGAGACCAAAAATGGGCAGTATACTGTGGGAGGGCCAAAAAGAGGAGAGCAATATTATTATCTGGAGGCCTAATAGGAACAATATACTGTGTGGGAGCCACTAAAGGGTACAATATACTGGGTGGGGACCAGTAAAGGGGACAATATACTGTATGAGGGTCAGTAAAGGGGGTGTTATACTCTGAGCTGTCAAGAAAGGGGATAATATACTGTGGGGGCCAGTAAAGAGGGTGCTATTCTGTATGGGACCAGTAAAGGGGGTGTTATAGTGTGAGGAGGGTCACTAAAGGGGATAATATACTGTTGGGGATTTTTTTTCATCTGAAAATGCAGAGGCATGGCTAGGTTCACCCTGGCTATATGGATACCTTTGACCTGGGCTTTGTCTATTCCATCATTTGGAGACTATGACCTACAAATGGCGCTATACAATATGTATTTTTGATATGTTTAATAAAGCTAAAGCAGAAGAAAATCCATTTTGTGTTGTATGTGTGTGGATGTGGAAGATCCTATACACAAAACTTTATGAGCAGCAGTGGGTTGGATGTTATGACCTATAGACAGTCTAGTAGATTTACCCTTTTTCCAAGAGTCTTTGCATTCTGGCATAGTAGGCAAAGTTATACAAGAACCTGTCGGAATGACAAGCCTATTAAAGTACATATATGCAAAAAGTGGATGTATGTTTAATGCATCAGTGGTCAAACATGCAATATGTTTTGGGGGAACCCCCATATACAAGACATGTGACCCTTTTTTCTTGAGTTAACTATTAAAATAAATGCATCAGTAATAGATTCTGATATAGTTATACTAATGTATAGCGACAAAATGCCAAATGGTGATAATACATGGGAACATAAGAAAATAGGACACTGGATAGGGATCATGTGACAAACCATGTACACATACAGAACCAAGTGTTTACTTTTCATTGCCTGATGTTTGACACTTTGGGAGGCTGTCTTGTGATAAAATCACACTGATGCGCTAATTTAAAGAGGTCTGTCATAGTGACAAGTTCTTTTTAAGGCTAGAGTAAGGTGAGAGACACAGTGACAGCTTTTCATAGTAAATTCTACAGGCAGAATTCCTAAACACACCCCCAAACTAGGCAAAATGTTCAAGAATAATATGAACTTCATCATTTACTAAGCAAACTATACAAATATAAGAATAAATATGTGAAGTGCATTTGTCAGCTGCATTAATGAAAAGCAAACATTAAGAGAAGCAATTCTTTTAAAGTGAACCTGTCACATTGAAAATGTAGCAGAATCTACTGCTAACATGATATAGATGAGGAGCTAAGCAGATTGATGTTCATTGTTTGTGATCAATTACTGATTTTCTTTACATTTCTGTTCATTCACTTCATTTTGTTAATTTGCACAAATAAACTATTAACACTTCTATTTTTGAAAGTATTGCAACATTTTTCCACACGTGCCTAAAACTTCTGCACACCACCATATATCACAAGTTTACAAATTTTCAAAAGTTATTTGGTTCAGAAATAAAATGAGCCATTTCTTAATGATTTTCATGTGCTGAATTCAAATATCACAAGGAAAACTGTCAATTGGCTCTAGTTTCTATGAAGAAGTCACTGTGTGCAGAATTATTAGGCAAGTTGTATTTGAGATGATTATTTTTATTATTGAACAACAACTATGTTCTCAATCAACCCAAAAGACTCATAAATATCAAAGCTTAATATTTTTGGAAGTTGGAGTGGGTTTTTTTTTAGATTTGGCTATCTTAGGAGGATATCTGTTTGTGCAGGTAACTATAACTGTGCAGAATTATTAGGCATCTTAATAAAAACCAAATATATACCCATCTCACTTGTTTATTTTCACCAGGTAAACCAATATAGCAACAGAAAATTTTGAAATAAACATTTCTGACATTCAAAAACCAAACCAAAAACAAATCAGTGACCAATATAGCCATCTTTCTTAACAATGACACTCAAAAGCCTTCCATACATAGATGCCGTCAGTTGCTTGATCTGTTTACGATCAACATTGCATGCAGCAGCCACCACAGCCTCCCAGACACTGCTCAGAGAGGTGTACTGTTTTCCCTCCCTGTAGATCTCACATTTTATGAGGGACCACAGGTTCTCTATGGGGTTCAGATCAGGTGAACAAGGGGGCCATGTCATTATTTTTTCTTCTTTTAGACCTTTACTGCATGTGACGGAGCATTGTCCTGCATGAAAATCATGTTTTTCTTGAACAATACCGACTTCTTCCTGTACCACTGCTTGAACAAGGTGTCTTCCAGAAACTGGCAGTAGGTCTGGGAGTTTAGCTTCACTCCATACTCCACCTGAAAAGGTCCCACAAGTTCATCTTTGATACCAGTACCCCACCTCCACCTTGCTGGCGTCTGAGTTGGAGTGGAGCTCTCTGCCCTTTACTGATCCAGCCTTGGACCCATCCATCTGGCCCATCAAGAGTCACTCTCATTTCATCAGTCCATAAAACCTTTGAAAAATCAGTCTTAAGGTATTTCTTGCCCCAGTCTTGACGTTTTATCTTATGTTTCTTGTTCAAAGGTGGTCGTTTTTCAGCCTTCCTTACCTTGGCCCTGTCCCTGTGTATCGCACACCTTGTGCTTTTTGATACTCCAGTAACGTTGCAGCTCTGAAATATGGCTAAACTGGTGGCTAATGGCATCTTGGCAGCTTCACGCTCGATTTTCCTTAATTCATTAGCAGTTATTTTGCGCCTTTTTTTTTTTCAACACGCTTCTTGCGACCCTGTTGGCTATTTGCCATGAAACGCTTGATTGTTCGGTGATCACGCTTCAAAAGTTTGGCAATTTCAAGACTGCTGCATCCCTCTGCTAGACATCTCACAATTTTTGACTTTTCAGAGTCCGTCAAATCTCTCTTCTGACCCATTTTGCCAAAGGAAAGGAAGTTGCCTAATAATTAAGCACACCTTATATAGGGTGTTGATGTCATTAGACCACACCCCTCCTCATTACAGAGATTCACATCACCAGATTTACTTAATTGGTAGTTGGCTTTCAAGCCTATACAGCTTGGAGTAGGACAACATGTACAAGAAGGATGATGTGATCAAAATACTCATTTGCCTAATAATTCTGCACACAGTGTATATAAAAATGAGTTTCTGTCTATCTGTCTGTCTGTTCTTTATGCGTGACCAAACGACTGGACCGATCCTCACCAAATTTGTCACACAGGTACATTAGGTGTCTGGGAAGATTTTAGACTGTCTCTCAGCTCTCTAGGATGTACCGTTCCTAAGATACAGTATTCCCAAAAATGACCTGCATTAGCCAATACAAGCCTGCAAGTCTTTCACTCATATTCCAACTGCCATACACATGGTCACATGTCCCTTATCAGCCAATAGAAGCTCGCAAGCGCTTAGTCTCCACAGGCACACAGCTTTACACCAGGTTTCCATAACAACCAAGCTATTTATGGCCTGTATTAGTCAATAACAGTTCGCAGGTCCTTAAATATTCAGTCATATCATGTGTATCAGCCAATATAAGTTCACATTTAATTTACCAGGTCTCCATAACAACACAGCCATAAGTAGACTGTACCTATACTGGACTGCCATACTGGATGTCAGAATTCTTATAAATTTAAACATTTTTAAACTACTCATGCCTCCTGCAGCAAAATGCATGGCTGCTGCTTGAGCTAATGAAAACTCTCAGCAGACCCAAGCCCATCTCCAATCTGACAAGGCATGTCACAGACAACAGTGAGCTGCTGAAACTCCCCAGCAGACCCAAGCCCATCTCCAATCTGACAAGGCATTGTCAGCCACATGCACACAGCTGCACTCCATGTTTCCATAACAACCCAGCCATTTTTCTTCACTGCTGTAGATCAGTGAGCTGTGGATGACACTGTTACACAAGGTCACATACACACGGCTTTACTTCAGGTTTTCCATAACAACTGATCGCAGGTTTTTCACTGATATCCAAACTGAGATACACATCATCACATGACACTTATGGACCAATGGAAAATTGCAGGTTCTTCAGTCTTGACATATACACAGCTTTACACCAGGTTTCCATAGCAACCAAGCTATTTATGATCTGTATGGGTCAATAGCAGTTTGCAGGTCCTTAAATATTCAGTCATATCACGTGAATCAGCCAATATAAGTTCACATTTCATTTACCAGGTTTCTATAACAACACAGACATAAATAGACTGTACCTATACTGGACTGCCATACTGGATGTCAAGTGTAAAGCTGGCCAATTCTTATGGGGCCACTGCACAAACAAAAAATGAAATATACCCTTGCGAAGCCGGGTCTTTCTGCTAGTAATATATAATTGTAACTTCTGCAATCATATAGGTGCAAGTTTATTTTTCATAAAATTTTGAAATATATTCTGAGGAAACTTAGCTGTATTTAAAATTAACTATAATTTACAGACATGTCTAAGCACTTTTACAAATTATAAATATATTTAGGCTAATATGTTATTGAACTCTGCAACATACTTCCTCATTCATTGGCTACTCGGCTCTTTTTCACACGTCTCTTGCATTCAGGCATCGGTTTGTCTCTGGTAACTGTCCAGCAGTAGTCTGCAAGCATTTACCCTGATATCTTTTTTTCCATAGTCGCAATTTCCTGGTGAAATTGCTCACCATGTTCATTGCTCACTGCTCCACAGTTTGGTGCAAAGAAGTCTAGATGAGAGTGCAAGAAATGAATCTTTAAAGACATGTTACATCCCAGGTTTTTATATGCCTTGAGGAGATTTTCCACTAACTCTTCATAGTTATCTGCCTTGGTGTTTCCCAGGAAATTTGTTACTAATAACCGGAATGCTTCCCATGCAACCTTTTCCTTGCCACGCAGCAAATGGTGAAACTCATCATTTTGAAGATGTGCACGAATCTGAAGACCAATAAAAACTCCTTCCTTTATCTTTGCTTCACTAAACCTTGGAAACTTACACAGGAGATACAGTCATATGAAAAAGTTTGGGCACCCCTATTAATCTTAATCATTTTTAGTTCTAAATATTTGGGTGTTTGCAACAGCCATTTCAATTTGATATATCTAATAACTGATGGACACAGTAATATTTCAGGATTTAAATGAGGTTTATTGTACTAACAGAAAATGTGCAATATGCATTAAACCAAAATTTTACCGGTGCAAAAATTTGGGTACCCTTATCATTTTATTGATTTGAATACTCCTAACTACTTTTTACTGACTTACTGAAGCACAAAATTGGTTTTGTAACCTCACTGAGCTTTGAACTTCATAGCCAGGTGTATCCAATCATGAGAAAAGGTATTTAAGGTGGCCAATTGCAAGTTGTTCTCCTATTTGAATCTCCTCTGAAGAGTGGCATCATGGGCTCCTCAAAACAACTCTCAAATGATCTGAAAACAAAGATTGTTCAACATAGTTGTTCAGGGGAAGGATACAAAAAGTTGTCTCAGAGATTTAACCTGTCAGTTTCCACTGTGAGGAACATAGTAAGGAAATGGAAGACCACAGGGACAGTTCTTGTTAAGCCCAGAAGTGGCAGGCCAAGAAAAATATCAGAAAGGCAGAGAAGAAGAATGGTGAGAACAGTCAAGGACAATCCACAGACCACCTCCAAAGAGCTGCAGCATCATCTTGCTGCAGATGGTGTCACTGTGCATCGGTCAACAATACAGCACACTTTGCACAAGGAGAAGCTGTATGGGAGAGTGATGCGAAAGAAGCCGTTTCTGAAAGCACGCCACAAACAGAGTCGCCTGAGGTATGCAAAAGCACATTTGGACAAGCCAGCTTCATTTTGGAAGAAGGTCCTGTGGACTGATGAAACAAAGATTGAGTTGTTTGGTCATACAAAAAAGCGTTATGCATGGCGTCAAAAAAACACAGCATTCCAAGAAAAACACTTGCTACCCACTGTAAAATTTGGTGGAGGTTCCATCATGCTTTGGGGCTGTGTGGCCAATGCCGGCACCGGGAATCTTGTTAAAGTTGAGGGTCGCATGGATTCAACTCAGTATCAGCAGATTCTTGAGAATAATGTACAAGAATCTGTGACGAATTTGAAGTTACGCCGGGGATGGATATTTCAGCAAGACAATGATCCAAAACACAGCTCCAAATCTACTCAGGCATTCATGCAGAGGAACAATTACAATGTTCTGGAATGGCCATCACAGTCCCCAGACCTGAATATCATTGAACATCTGTGGGATAATTTGAAGCGGGCTGTCCATGCTCGGCGACCATCAAACTTAACTGAACTGGAATTGTTTTGTAAAGAGGAATGGTCAAAAATACCTTCATCCAGGATCCAGGAACTGATTAAAAGCTACAGGAAGCGACTAGAGGCTGTTATTTTTGCAAAAGGAGGATCTACTATATATTAATGTCACTTTTCTGTTGAGGTGCCCATACTTTTGCACCGGTCAAATTTTGGTTTAATGCATATTGCACATTTTCTGTTAGTACAATAAACCTCATTTCAATCCTGAAATATTACTGTGTCCATCAGTTATTAGATATATGAAATTGAAATGGCTGTTGCAAACACCCAAATATTTAGAACTAAAAATGATTAAGATTAATAGTGGTGCCCAAACTTTTTCATATGACTGTACTTGAATGCCTCTTCATTTTTATCCATATTTGTCCTGATCTCCTATTTTGCAGCCGAAATATAGGTGGTAGGCTTTCCTAACGATGGGAGTCAAAACTTTGCTTTTGTGACGCAAAAGTCACTTTGCCACATATAAAGCAGAAATTATCTGCTTTATTAATGCAAGTCCGAGGCATCGATGAACGAATATAGACTGAACGATGTAAGCCGAACTGTAAGGGGGCGTTCACACTACCGTTGGTGACCGTCAGTAGTGTCCGTTGCTATTGTCCGTTACAAGATTTTAGCATCGGACACTAGCTGAACCGTCAGAAATCCGTTAAAATTTCCATTCATTTCAATGGGATTTTATAAGAGGCGTAGCTCGCAGGGGGTCAGAGGGGGCGGCTTCCCCGGGCCCTCTGACTTTTGGGGCCCACCCCGGGGCCGCCATTAATACATCCTTTATTTCTAACTAGATCGGTGTCTTCAGACACCGATCTAGTTACAATGCTTCCTGGTGCTTAACTGTCTTGTAAACAGCAAGACACTTCAGGCCTGCGGTTTACAAGACCCCGAGACCACAGACCGACGTCTTCTTTTAAGCACAGGCGGCGCGATGACGTCACAACATCGCGGCGCCCACGCTCAGACACAGACGTCATGCGCGTGGACTGGTAGGAAGCGGCGGCTCCGTTCATCAGCATCGCAGGTAGGTTAGTATTACTTTTTTTGTGGGTATATTAATAGAATAAGGGGTGGTTAGGAGGGGGAAATCTAACTATAAGGGAGGATTCATTAGGGGGCATTATGAAGATGGGGGGTGTGATGATTCTGCCTAAATATGGCCATAACTCAGCTGTATTTTGGTCTCTGGGTATAGGATCTCCCTTCTTGCTCGCTTGCATACTGTGCACAGCTATAAGCCTAGGTGCATATTGGCAGTAGCGGCCAGGCTGGAACAATAGGGCTCCATTGTATTCCTATACAGCCCTGGCTGATCAAACAATAGTGCATTGTTCAAGCCTGGGCTGTTGATCAGATATGACTGATAACAGGGTATCAATTCACTTTGTCTCATCTACATACAAAGTGTCTGAACGTGATTGAATTAACTCATCAGACGTACTGTCGCCGGTGACCTCATTCTGGGAGGTGGCATAAAGGGTATAAAAGATGAGTTAAGAGGTCTGTGGGTGGAGATTACACTATGGAGATCATGCTATGAAGACTGTGCTGGGATCATGCTACAGAGTTGTTACAGACAGACTTCCACTGAGAGAGACTTTGACTGAGATGCTACTATGAGCAGGCAGGTTGGAATGCTGCTGCTGATGATGATGAGCCTACAAGAGACTGGGAGAGACTATTGGACGAATGCTGAGAGACTGTTATGAGAGCATGCAGGCGGGATTATCGTTTTAATGCCACATGCTGAAAAGCCTCCACTGGTGACTCACACATGCCATGTGTGAGTGTTGGACTATAGAACCACATCAAGGACATGTGTGGTAAAGTAATCATTTCACCTTTAATCCCTTTTATTTTATTTGTACTGTATCTTGCAACTAGTAACTGTTAATGCTTGCATATATCTGCATATCTGTTCTGAACTGTATGTGTTAGATTTTAATACCGACCTATTTAGGGGTTAATAAATATATAAAATTTAGAAGGCTTGTCTTGTATTTATCTGGTGAACCCGGCACTCCCTGGCGGTGAGTGTGGTTTTTATATGAAAGAGGACTCAGGGTGTGGCCAAAGCGGTTTGGCGCACTGAGGATCTTTCACAGGGGGGTCATTTATATTAGGGTTATTACAGGGTATTATAAATACAAGGGGGGAGGTTATTTATATAAGGGGCCATTAGGGGGCATCATTTATATTAGGAGGCATTATGAATATAAGGGGGTGGTCATTGATATAAGGGGTCATTAGAGGTTCAGTATTTATGTCAGGTGGAATTGGGCATAATATGAGGGTCAATTAATTTAATTAAAGTTGCACTTGCATCTTATTAAGACTAAGGCCCCACGTAGCGGGCTGCAGCAAAAAAAGCGCTGCAGGAAAAACCACGGCGGTAACGTTGTGGTTTTTCCCGCAGCGCTTTTCACAGAAGGTCCGCAGAGGTTTCCCCTGTGGACTTTCTGTTTTCAATACACCTATATGGAAACCGCCAGTGTTTCTGTAGGTATAATTGACATGCTGCAATTTCCAAAACGGTTTTGGAAATCGCAATGTGTCTGCTGCACGTATTTTTCCACAGTGTGTGGATGGGATTTGCTAAAATGTTGCGGTCTTTTTCAGTGGGTTTTTGCCACATGGAGCCCCCATCCCTACTTTGCAGTATAATATGCACAGCAGATAATCTGCGATTTCCAAAACAGTGTTTTGGAAATCGCAGAATGTCAATTATACCTACGGAAATGCTGGCGGTTTCTCTATAGATATAATTGAAACAGAAAGTCTGCAGAGGAAACCTCTGCGAACTTTCTGTGCAAAGTGCTGCTGGAAGAACCACGATGCATCGTCGCCGCGGTTTTTCCCACAGCTGTTTTTTGCTGCGGGACGCCACATGGGGCATTAGCCTTAAGGCGTTTTCCAGCTCATTTTTATTGATGATCTATCCTCAGAATAAAACATCAATAAGAGATAAGTGATTCCCCACTAATCAGCTGTATGAAGGGGCCCCGGAGCCTGTTTATATCACACACTGTCTGTTTATAGTGACCGTGTGATGTAATTCCAGCCTTGTCACATAGACGTGTATAGGATGAGGCTGTAGTTACATGACATGGCCGCTATGAGATGACACTATGTAAAAAGAGAAGGGGTCACGGCGCTTACACAGATACCACGGTTCATTCAAACAGTTGTTCTTTGGGGGTCCCGGGTATTGGAACCCCAAAAATTTTTTTCCCTTTTTTTTTCCCTTTTTAATTAGGAAACACCTGGGGCATTATTAATAAGGGGCAAATTATTTAAAGAGGACCTTTCACGTCCTCATGTATATGCGGTTTTACATACCGCTAGAAAGCCGACAGCACGCTGAATTCAGCACACTGCCGGCTTTCCCGTTATATGCCCCGGGGCTGGAGATATCGGGGGTCTAAATTTCACCGTTCACTGTCAGAAGGGCGTTCCTGACTGTCTAGCTGTGCTGTGAGGAACGCCCTCCCTGACTGTGCTCGTCCATAGACTTGTACTGGGGGACGTTCCTCACAGCTCAGCGTCATCACTGGGCTGAGTACACCCCAGTACAATTCTATGGACGGGTACTGTAAGGGAGCGCGTTCCTCACAGTGCAACTAGACAGTCAGGAACGCCCTTCTGACAGTGAACGGTGAAATTTAGACCCCCGATATCTCCAGCCCCAGGGCATATAACGGGAAAGCCGGCAGTGTGTTGAATTCAGCGCACTGTCGGCTTTCTAGCGGTATGTAAAACAGCATATACATGAGGACGTGAAAGGTCCTCTTAAAGGGGTGCAAAGGGAAGTTATTAGTTTAAAGATGCACTTGGGGGTAGTATTCATTATGGGGGGGTATATTATATATTTTATAATTGTGGTAGCAGCAGGATGGGGGCTTTGTGTGGGTGAGGACAATATGGGTCAGGTGCCTGGAAAAGTGAGGAGCCAAAGATGTCTATGCTGCAAACTTTACAGAGACTGGAAGAAGTGGTCATGGCCGTCCAGATGAAAGAGATGCGGAATGTGAACGATTAGTCAGAGACGTTACTGGTAAGTCACTAAATGCTACTGCCCTGTATTCACCTAAATCGTCTGCAGAGCCCTGTGTAGAGCCGCTATATACCACTATACGCTCACCGTATACTGATAGTATCGGTATACAAACATGTCCAAGTAGGGGGCCCACTTGGACATGTTCGCCCCCCTGTGCTAAACCCCTAGCTACGCCTCTGGATTTTATATTGTGTCCGTTAGTGTCCGTTTGTGTCCGTTTACACCAAATCCGTCAGAAGTCCGTTATTTTTTCACGGACAAAAAATCCTACATGCAAGACTTTTTGTCCGTTTGAAAAAAACGGATTCTTGACGGACAGCAAGTGTCCGTTATTTTTTTAACATTGAAGTCTATGGGTAACGGACTTATAATGGACAGTAACTGATAGCCATCAGTTACTGTCCGTTATTTTATGTCCGTTTTTTTTCCTGCGCATGCTCAGAAAGCAGAAGAAAAAAAAAAAATGGACAGTGTTAAAAAACGGACACTAACTGATGCTAACTGATGCTAATGTGTCCGTTTTTTTTTAACTAATCCATTAATTGGATCAGTTAAAAAAACAGACACATTAACATCAGTTACTGTCCGTTAATGTCTGTTATGACAGGTGTCTGTTTTTGTTTTTTTTTTCTTTTTTTAACGGACACTATCAGAAGGGACATCAACGGTAGTGTGAACCCTGCCTAACAAGTGCTGGATGGCTGATAGAGGTAGAATATATAAAGTTGTGTGATGCAAGTTTAATTAGGATTGCATCATCTGGCCTTTATTGGCATCTTTCTATTGGTCATTCTGAGATGATTCAATTCTAGTAGATGATGCAATACTGATGATGCAAACTTTTCCCAGTATTGTACCCCTGTTTCCCCGAAAATAAGACAGCGTCTTATATTAATTTTTGCTCCCAAAGATGTACTGTGTCTTATTTTCAGGGGATGTCTTATTTTTTTTTCAATGAAGAAGAATTCACATTTATTGCTGAACAAAAAAATGAACATTTATTATATACGGTACTGTACAGTAGTTGTCATCACAAACCAGCATAACCAGACAAACTGTGAATCCTATCAAGAATTTCTTACTACTACCGTACCATTATTTCCATGTACAACAATTAACAGTATGGTACATTTACCAATTTTTACGGTACGAATAGAAAGTAAAATTTATTCAATGACAGTTATGTCATCATCTTCTAGGATATCATCATAACAATCCAAACCATTAATTTCCCTGCACACAGTATCATGTCCCATAGTGGCCCCTGCACACAGTATCATGTCCCATAGTGGACCCTGCACACAGTATCATTCCCCATAGTGGCCCCTGCACACAGTATCATTCCCCATAGTGGCCCCTGCACTGAGTATTTTGCCCCATAGTGGCTCCTGCACACACTATTATTCCCCATAGTGGCCCCTGCACATACTATTATATGTACCATTGTGGACCACCCATGAACAATTATTATACTCTGGGGTCTTTTCAGACCCCAGAGTATAATGATCGGAGACCCAGGGGAGGATAGAAACATAAAAAAACGTTGCTTACCTGTTCCTCGCTCCGGTCCACTCCATGCTACTTCGGCCTTCTTCAATGTTGGACCAGGCCGGTGTCACTTGATGCGGGCCGGCGTCGCGACGCAAAATGATGTCCGCTGACGTCTGCGAAGTCACCAAACAGGCCCGAAGCCTGGAGAAGCGTAGGAGAGATAAGTACATTGCTTTTTATGTTCCCTCACCAACTCCTGGCCTCCGATTACTCCGGGGTCTTTTCAAAGACCCCGGAATATAATGATAGCAGTGATTGTGGGGTTCGGCCTGCGGCCTCACATACTGCATGTTCTGTTCGGGAATGCTGCGAAACGAAACGTCTCCTACGTCTTACTTTCAGGGGATGCCTTATATTGGGCAATTCTACGAAACCTCTCCTATGTCTTACTTTCGGGGGTGTCTTATTTTCAGGGAAACACTGTATTAAAGGCTTGGAGAAATATCAAAAGCACCTCTGTATTATGAAAATTAGAGCCAATTTCAAAATTTGAGCATCATTTTTTATATCAGCACCCCAAAATTAGTTAAGATCAACTGTTTTCATGTCTGAACCAATTTGGCTGTAGACCAGTGATTTGTTAGAAAAGATTCAGTTTAACTTTTCATTTATTAATTTAAATCTTGTCTCATTCTAAGCTTAGTGGTCACGTGAACAGTCCTGCTCAATGACTGCCTTCCCTGTATAAACATTGTGCATATACAGAAATAGCTGTCAATTACGGATTATGACTACCGCTATGACTACTAAGATCAGAACGACCAGAGATTTAAATTGAACATTTTCTAAAAAAAAAAAAAAAAAAAAAAAAAAATCTATACATCAATCTGCTTGGCTTCTCCTGCTTTATATCATGTTATGTGTAGATTACATGGAAAAAGAATATGGAAATAAATTCTCCTTGAAAAAAAAGAACACTTGCTATAGTGCCATCTTTTGAAGGTGGGTCGCCATAGATCAATGCCTGGTTTCCAAGAAACCTAGATGACATGATCTGGGCAGAAAGCCAAATCAGAATATTTCCTCCAAAAGGAAGAGAGGCCTATCCGCAAACAGCTGTTTTGGGACAGTTGAATAGTTTTATTTACAGTCAGTTATCAAATTGCAAATATACAGTACATGGGACATTGACCTGTAAAAACTGAATCACAATGCAATACATATTGCACATATACTAAGTAGTTTTAATGTCTCTGCCTGTTCAGGTCTCTGCGCCACCCTCCGCTCGCTGAATAGTCGCTGAACAGGCTATGGGCTTGCCTACAACAGTCCTGGGTCTACATCCTCTCTCAGTTCATTGCCAGGTGTTTCCTGGCAAGCCCTAAAGCATCCTTTAGGCTGGGGCCCCACGTGGCATAAACGCTGTGGAAAAAAAAAGTGGCATTTTACAGTCCCTACATAGTGGTTGGGATTCTAGCGAATCCCATCCACACAGTGCGGAAAAATACGCGCAGCGAAACACTGCAATTTCCAAAACTATTGCGGTTTTGGAAATCGCAGCATGTCAATTATACCTAAGGAAATGCAAGTGTTTTTTCCATAGGTATAATGGAAGCAGAAAGTCCGCAGTGGTTTACTTTCTGTGAAAATCAAGCGGGAAAAACCGAGATGCGTTGTCACCGTGGTTTATCGCATAGTGCTTTTTTGGTGCAGCTACATGGGGCTTTAGCCTAAAACAGTTTATAAAAGGTGCCAATCTTCCTGGATAGCCCCAACATTGTTGATCCCAGGAAAAAATCTATAAAACACGTTGTACTCCAGGCTGGTCTCTGAGTTCATTTTCCAGGGCATCCAACAGGACACACACAAAAGGATACTCCCAAAAGAGGTGCAAGGGTGTTTCCTCAGTGACTGGGCACCTCAGGCAGTTTCTGGTTCCTCATAGTCCACAGGCAGGCAAGAAAGTTCTCAGGGGCAGTGGGCAGTCCTCCTGAATGGTCGTCCATGACAGGTCTTTGTAGGCTACCATTCAGGAGGCAAAGTCTTACAGATCAGACATGCTCTTCTAAGAATTATGTGGAAAGAACATGAAAATAAGTTCTCCTTTATGGAAAAATAAAGTTCATCTTTTGCCCATCAAGGAGGACTTATTTGCATATATATGTCTCCAAAATTCTTAGTAGAGCATATATGTTCCAATTTTGAATCCTATAGATTGCACTGTATTGTCAATGTGACATATTTCCTACCTATATGTAAGTTTTTATCAATTGCTGTTTCATAGGAAAATTCCACTCCATGAGCTTCTCAATGAATCTTATCACTTGATTCTGCATAATCCCAAAAGTTTTTTATTATATTTGCAAGAATGTCTGCAAAAATCTGAAACAGGCAAAGTTTTAGTCAAAAAGGAGAACAGTGACCTGCCATAACTCATGGTCTTTTGATTTTGTGGTCAATGATTATATTGGAGGTCTCAGTTCCAATTGTAGAATGCTGCAACACAGGCCATTTCCTTCCTATATATAAAATAATAGGAATTGACCTTACTTTGAATGTTGCTGACTAAAGTAACTAAAGTACAGTAACTAGAGTGCATAGATCAATAGTATAAGCCAAAATAAAGTAACTTTGTAATATCAAGAAATGCTTCTCTACTTATCAGAGAAGTAGTTCCTCTACTCTACCACTCTCCATCCTCAATTCCTTGACTCAATGATCAGACCTGTCTTTAGTGAAGATAGGCTAGTGGAGGAGATGAATAAATCGACTAGTCGCAAATTGAATTTCTTTGCATTTCCCAAAAATTCTAGTTAATCTGAATGTTTGGGATTAGTTTTAGACAAATCACTCAAAATGGTGGTTTTAGCCTTGCTCATTGAAATTAGGTCATTGACTGACTTTCAGTGACTGAGAGTATCCAATCTAAACCAGTCAATTACAGTAATCATTACAGCTTTCATTGGCTGGTTTTGATCATGAAGCTCAGGAGGTTACTCTCAGTCATTGAAACTTGGTCAATGACTTAGTTTAAGTGACCAAGATTTTTTTTTTTTAAACTGTAATTTTTATTGAGTTTTTACAGAATTTTTCAAAATTGAACGAAATACAAAAAGAAACAGGAAAGGGAAAGGCAGAGGGGAACAAAAAAAAAAGTCTAAAGAAAAAGCATCAAATAGCAAACAACTAAACAATAATCTGAAACGAATACAAAACACGGGACACAAAATACACAGAGCTGGAGAACTAAGTGACCAAGATTAATGGGCCACATCTAAACTAACCAATAGCAGATGTAAACTGATCACAGCTGTCATTGGCTGGTTTTGATCATGTTGTCTGGGGTGTTACTACCAATCACTGAAACTAGGTATAACGTCTGTGCCCGTTCAGACTTCTGCGCCATCCTCCGGCGCAGGAGGTGTATCCACTTATGTTTCCCTGCTCCTGGGCCTCCTGTTGTATTCTGTTGTAGCACAGCTGAGAGTTCGTTGCAGTGTATCAGTCCAGCCAGTACTCTGAGTTCCCTCTGGTTTGCTAAAAGCTAACGTTAGTTGCTCTTTGACAACTTGCCTTCCTATCATGTCTGGGACGGATTCCGGGTTTCCTATATACAGTCCATTAGTCCTTTCATGGGTGCTTGCTATTAGCCTCTTTGAGCGTGCTAGCGTTTACTGTTTTTCTGATTATCTATATTCTGACCTTGGCTTTTCTCTCTTGACTATTCTTTTGGACTCTGATTTTGTACCTAGTTTCCCGTCTGTTTCCGACCCCTTGGCTAGCTTGACCACCTGTTTTTTGTTGTTTGTCTTGTCTGAGTTCAGTGTTCACTTATTATAGGAAGGGACTGTCGCCCAGTTGTCCTCTACCGCTTAGGGTAGTTGAGGCAAGTAGGTAGGGACTTCGAGGTGGGTAACTTCAGGGCTTACTGTCTCCGTCTTTCCCCTTCCTTCCAGGTTCCTGCAGCAGCTACTGGGAAATTGCTTCACTAACACTAGGTCAACTGATTGATTTTGATCATATTGAGTGAATCATAATTATATTGTATGAAACAATGTAGGATTGTTAAAAGTAGATTTTTAGAGAGAAATTATAATATATGATAGAAAAATCAAGGGGTACACAAAGAGACAGAGAAGGGAGCTAAAAGTTTACCTGGGAATTTCAGGGAGACAGATATAACCACCCTATTTATAACCAGATACAATAAAATTGTATCAAATTGTTAAACAAATCATCAAAAGGAATTGGAATATTCCTGACAGGCCAAAAATAGAGATAGGTGAACCTCTCAGTATTTGTTTTGGGTTCGGATGGCTCGTGTCCCAGATTTGTTTAGTGTCAAACAAGTTCAGTACAAACCACACCTTAAATTGGCATGAAACATAGTGTTTAACACTCTCAGGCATTGCGGGACAAAACATGACAGCAACGCATTGCGGTTCTTCCCACAGCGCTTTGCACAGAATGTGCGCAGAGGTTTCTTCTGCGGACTTTCTGCTTGCATTATAACTATAGGGAAACCGCCGGAGTTTCTAAAACTGCAATGGTTTTGGAAATCGCAGCGTCTCCGCTGCATGTATTTTCCCGCAAAGTGGAGATAAGATCAGCTAGAATATAGAAGTGCACAGATTTTACGGTATGCACAGACCCCCTAGGGAATCTAAAAATAAAAATTAAATATAAAAAACACATAACATTTCAAATAAACTTCCTTTCCCTAGAACACATCTAAAAAAAAAAAAAATAATAATAAATACAAACACATTAGGTTTCCCTATGTTTGATGTTTGAAAATGAAAAGTATATTTATCCTATTGTCCCAACAAAGCCAGTGGAAAAAAAATCAAAATGGTCAAATAGCTGTTTTTTGTTGTTACCCCTCCCCCCAAAAAATGATTAAAAAGTCATTTTTACTTCACAGAGAAGGAAAAATGAAACCCATAACAAAATGGGGAAATTTCATTTTTTTTTCTAATTTCACCCCATTCTGAATTTTTTCCTAGCCATTGTATGGAATATTGAATGGTACATAAGTACAATTTGTCCTGCACAAAAACTTTTTTCTTGTTTTTTGGGGCTTGAACAAGATTTACTATTCATTTGTGTCTGTTTTTTCGGGCAAAATTACCCTTCTTGTCATGTTGAGATTTTGTTGGAAAAACGGGCCATGGTTTATATGGAGTCACATTTTTCAACACATTTACAAATTTTAAAAAAGCGCAAAAAAGGCGCAAATGTTATCCAGTACATGACTAGTGTAAAAAGGTCTGTCATGTCAGACTGCCTTGGAATCACAATTTCAGGCAGTGTATCTTGTGCAAGATTTATGAAGCAAGTGCAACAGAAAAAATACAAGTGGAAAAAAAAGTGGAAAAAATTATGTAATTTATAAATAACCCACATTAAGTGCATTACTAGAGCTTATACCAAATGTTGACACCAAATATCACAAGAGGTGGTCTATAGACAACTATCGCTAGGCTCACACCTACAATTGGGTTTCCGTTCGGGGGGTCTGCTTGAGGAACCCCTGAGCGGAAACCTAATCCGTTTAAAAAATAGGTTACCCGTGGAAACCCGCAGAGCCCATAGACTATAAAGGGGTCCGCCTGGTTTCTGCCCGAAAAGGGTGAAAAATGCGGAGAGAAAAGCACAGCTTGCAGAACTTTTATCTCTGCATTTTTAAAGTGGAATGGGGAACAGAATCCCCAGGTGGAGATCAGGCGCAGGTGTGAACCTAGTCTATGCTAGTAATAAAGTTTTTAATTTTCCAGAAATCCTACCCATATTTCATGGTACATTCATAATACTTTTCTAGGCTTTTTTTTTAATGGATTTTTTTAAATGGATTTTAATGTGTTTTCCTCTGCATCCCAAATATTTTGCGCATACAACACACTTTATGATCTACCACATGCATAGACACTGAGATGACTATGCTACAAATGTCTTCCCTTTTTACTTCAGGCAAACAGTGACTTACAATACTTAAATAATTTTAAAATGCAAAACAGTAGGTTTTAAGACACATGCTGCAAAAATCAATGTCATATAAATTCCTGTGGAAAAGCATAATAAAATGATGAAACCAAGTATTAATCCTGTCAAGGACATTTTGTATCAGAAACAGGATTGCATTTCATTTAATCTGTCTGGAAATGGGATTGAAAGTAAGGTACATGTTATACTTCTTCCAATGTAAAATAGAAATGAGAAGAATCTAATATTTATAAATGTACATAGATACATAGAATTACGTGATTTTAAAAATTACATTTACATGTTAATAAGGAAAGAAAGAAATTTTGCATAAGGTAGTGTATAAGGACATGTTCATGTGTTCATCCTTGCATGTGGTGCAAAAGTAACCCAACAGTGGGGAAAATAAGTATCTGATACACTGACGATTTTGCCAGTTTTCCCACCTACAAAGAATGGAGAGCTCTGTAATTTTTCTGTATGATTTTTAAATAATTAATTAGCATTTTATTGCATGAAATAAGTATTTGATCACCTACCAACCAGCAAGAATTCTGGCTCTCGCAGACCTGTTAGTTTTTCTTTAAGAAGCCTTCCTACTCTGCACTCATTACCTGTATTAATTGCACCTGTCCACATAATCAATCACACTCCAACCTCTCCACGATGGCCAAGACCAAAGAGATTTCTAAGGACACCAGGGACATAATTGGAGACCTGCACAAGGCTGGGATGGGCTACAGGACAATAGGCAAGCAGCTTGAGGAGAAGGCAACAACTATTGCCGCAATTATTAGAAAATGGAAGAAACACAAGATGACTGTCACTCTTCCTTGGTCTGGGGCTCCATGCAAGATCTTGCCTCGTGGGGTAAGGATGATTCTGAGAAAGGTCAGGAATCAACCCAGAACTACACGGGAGGACCTTGTCAATGACCTGAAGAGAGCTGGGACCACAGTCTCCAAGATTACCGTTAGTAACACACTATGCCGTCATGGATTAAAATCCTGCAGGGCAAGCAAGGTCCCCCTGCTCAAGCCAGCATATGTCCAGGCCCCTTTGAAGTTCACCAATGAACATCTGAATGATCCAGAGGAGACATGGGAGAAAGTTATGAGAACTTTTTGGTATCAAGTCCACTCGCTGTGTTTGGAGGAAGAAGAAGGATAATTACATCCCTAAGAAAACCATCCCAAGTGTGAAGCATGGGGGTAGAAACATCATACTTTGGGTGTGCATTTCTGCAAAGGGGACAGGACGACTGCACCGTACTGAAGGGAGGATGGACGGGACCATGTATCGTGAGATTTTGGCCAACGACCTCCTTCCCTCAGTAAGAGCATTGAAGATGGGTTGTGGCTGGGTCTTACGGAGTGGCTCCGTAAGAAGTATTTCAAGGTCCTGGAGTGGCCTAGCCAGTCTCCAGACCTGAATCCAATCGAAAATCTTTGGAGGGAGCTGAAACTCAATGTAGCCCAGCAACAGCCCCGAAACCTGAAAGATCTGGAGAATATCTGTATGGAGGAGTGAGCCAAAATCCCTGTTGCAGTGTGTGCAAACTTGGTCAAGAACTACAGGAAACGTCTGACCTCTGTAATTGCAAATAAAGGTTTCTATACCAAATATTAAGTTCTGTTTTTCTATTGTATCAAATAATTATGTCATGTGTACTGTGAGAAGGTGACAGGTAAAGTTCTGAAAGGTCGCTATATCTCCCCCAGATTCCTCACTTATGTGTGGTAAGTGAGGTTACAACACTGATGTCTGTAGCAAAACCTCAGCTGTCAGAAGGCCTTTCTATTAACCGTTTCCTGTCCTACAGCAGGAAGGAGCCTTCAAGCCCAGGTGGGAGCTGGGCCTCATTAAAAGGCCTATAAAAAGCTGTCAAGACCTCAGTCCTGGGCAGTTCCTGGGGAGAGAGGAGGAGTCGGGTTCTGTCCTAACACTCTGACAACTGGTGAGACTCCAGTGTGAACTGTTGCCTTTATTTTTTGCCCTGTGTGTGGCTGAAGCAAGCCACACGTATAGTTAGGACCTCTTTGTTTAGTTAGTAGCTCAGACGAGCAGGATTTCTATTATCATTTTGCCTGACTGTTAAGGCTTATTTTGTTTTGCCGTTTTGGAAAAATAAATGCACAGGGTAAAACCTGTTTGTACCTGACCCTTTTGTGTCTGTCTCTGACTGTCTGGGTCCGCTGCTGCTACCACTGAGCCAATCCTCCCACAGTACCTACAATAAAAATTACAGACCTCTCCATTCTTTGTAGGTGGGAAAATTTGCTAAATCGCCAGTGTATCAAATACTTATTTTCCCCACTGTATTTAATTGTATGGAATATATTATTATTATTGTTTATATAACACCATTAATTCCTTGTTGCTTTACATTTGAGGATTTACATACGGTACACAAATTATACAAAACAAATACAATACTAACAGTGACCAACTGGCACTGGCAATATTCTCAGTTGCAAAAATTTCTTTAACAAATTAAACCTTAGCACATTAAATACACCTCTACTACAAAATGTGTGTGTCCAGTTAAGGAATATCTATTCACTTAAATATCCTAGCAGAGTGACTCTAGTGTCTTATGTCATTTTGTATCTTCCAGCTACAGGTGTCCAGTCCAGCTTTCATAGGTCACCAGCACCCACAAAGGGAATGCCTACATGTGATGTGAATTGAAACCAAGTTGAAAATTTGTTGGCCAATTTGTGGCCAAATCTGCATGTTTTATATTCAGATTTTGTCACAGAATATCTGCATATCTGACACATATAACAACCCTAAAACGTTTCAAATAAATCTCTAACCTCCAGCTATTCTCTTGCCAATAGTTGAGACCTTAACAGACCTAGTGTTGTTTCTAGATCTACAGACTTGAGGAAACATTAATCACATAAAACAGCCGTTGTCTGATAGAATACACTTTTTACCTGCTGTAATACCAATTCAATAAAGGACAAAGAAAGAGACCTGGCAACTGTCAATGTTGGATTATTTTTGGACTGCTTTCATTGCTTAACACCACCATGGTCTCCTGAGAGAGTTCCCACTGTTAAAGCAGTATGACACTTGCAGAGTAGTGGCAACTGTTTTTCACTGTTGTCTTGCTATACAAATCTAGTTTTGCTAGAACTGATTCTACAGTATATATATATATATATATATATATATATATATATATTAATGTATTTCATGCTAGTTTATTTTACATTGTATGTATAATTTACAACTGTATATATGCATTCTAGATACAATATATTGGTTATTTAGATTTATAGTAGATCAGGAAATAATTGAGCAATTGGCAGACATCTATAGAGATCTCACATACTCTTCCTGGTGAAATATAATCCGTTTGCCTCCATACTGATCTAATTTATTACATAAGGAGGAAGTCACAACTGAGCTTCAGAATGTGAAACACCTTGTATATGTAAAGGATTACTTTCTAGGAAACTTTAGTATCATTAATTCCATCCGTCTGATTCACCAAACTGATTTCATAGCCCTTCAAGTTTATAATATTTTATAGACTGTTGTATATCATTATTCTTAAAAGAAAATGTTTAAAAAGCTGAGTATGTGTTCAGTTTATAGTTGTTTGCTTTGGTCTGGTATCTAAAATGTATGAGTGGATTCTCAGCAAAACTATGTCTATGATTCTACTAGACAGAGCCTGACAACTGAAAACAGTAATTAAATCTTCTTGTAAGGAGGAGTCTTCACTGAAATAGTAAATTTCTACATTTTTTAATTATATTCACCTACTAAAATTATTTTAAGAAATATACAGAATTTCCTGAAACAGATGTATGTACATTTATGAGGTTATCTCATGAACGCATTTTAGATTGAAGTCAGCTATCAGGGAAGCTGCAGCCAGACATATATATGTATATACAATACATTTATGTATTACATGCTTACAGTAGCGTTATAGTAGTGTCATGTGAGATATACTTTTTTTTTAACTCTTACCATTTTGGGTAATCAAAAGAGGTCCAAACATAATGTCTATATGCCCTCTAACAATAAGGTTAAGGCCCCCACGTAGTGGGCCACAGCAAAAAAGTTCCCAGAGGTTTTCTCTGTGGACTTTCTGTTTCCATTACACCTATAGGGAAAGCGCGAGTGTTTCCTTAGGTTTAATTGACATGCTGCGATTTCCAAAACTTTTTTGGAAATTGCAGCGTGTCTGCTGCGCATATACAGTGCCTTGCGAAAGTATTCGGCCCCCTTGAACTTTTCAACCTTTTGACACATTTCAGGCTTCAAAGATAAAGATATAAAATTTAAATTTTTTGGTGAAGAATCAACAACAAGTGGGACACAATCGTGAAGTGGAACGAAATTTATTGGTTATTTTAAACTTTTGTAAAAAATAATAAACTGAAAAGTGGGGCGTGCTTTTCTTCAGCAGGGACAGGGAAGATGGTTAAAATTGATGGGAAGATGGATGGATCCAAATACAGGGCCATTCTGGAAGAAAACCTGTTGGAGTCTGCAAAAGACCTGAGACTGGGACGGAGATTTATCTTCCAACAAGACAATGATCCCAAACATAAAGCAAAATCTACAATGGAATGGTTCACAAATAAACGTATCCAGGTGTTAGAATGGCCAAAGTCCAGACCTGAATCCAATTGAGAACCTGTGGAAAGAGCTGAAAACTGCTGTTCACAAACGCTCTCCATCCAACCTCACTGAGCTCGAGCTGTTTTCCAAGGAAGAATGGGCAAGAATTTCAGTCTCTCGATGTGCAAAACTGATAGAGACATACCCCAAGCGACTTGCAGCTGTAATCGCAGCAAAAGGTGGCGCTACAAAGTATTAACTTAAGGGGGCCGAATAATATTGCACGCCCTACTTTTCAGTTTTTTATTTTTTACAAAAGTTTAAAATATACAATAAATTTGGTTCCACTTCACGATTGTGTCCCACTTGTTGTTAATTCTTCACCAAAAAATTTAAATTTTATATCCTTATGTGTGAAGCCTGAAATGTGGCAAAAGGTTGAAAAGTTTAAGGGCGCCGAATACTTTCGCAAGGCACTGTATTTCCACAATGTGTGGTTGGGATTGCCTGCCACTTTGCAGCGACTATAAAGCCAAATTGCGGCGTTTACACCACGTGGGGCCCCAGCCTAAAAGTTTTTTTCTTCAGATACTGCTGACTGATATTTGATGAGTTTGCTTTTTTCCAGAATACCCTAATCAAATAAATCAATCTCCTCTTAAAGGACTTATATATAAAATGAGGAAAGGGAAATTGCAGTTCAGCCATGTTACCTTTAATTTACAACTCTCATTAAAAACCACAGATCCAATATATTTCAGTACCTTCTAATTCTATTACAACAGCAGAAGATTAGCAGTTAGTAATGAAATATAATATATTTACTGTCCTCTTGTATTCTTCTGGATATCCTTGGTGTACCCTTTTTTCTTCCCATATTTTAAAAATAATTTAGGGAAATTGTCCTCTCTGTCTTTTGCCTTTTTCAGCATTATGCACCCACTCATGGTTTTGGCTTTCAAATAATGAATAAATTTCTGCCACCTCAAACTAGCTTTAATTATTTTTTTTTCCTATTAAAGCTCTGCTGTCAGCTGTCTTGAGATTTGGAATTTATAAACCTAAAATTTTTATAGCTTGCTTACTGCATATCAATACCTCAGGTCATAACTACAGATGGGTGAACCAGTGAAGATTTGTTTAGTTTTGGGTTGGTTGTTCGATCCAAAGATTTGTTTCTGGTTGAATAAATGCACCATGAAACAGAGTTTAAATGGGCCTAAAACATAGTGTTTGACACCAACATGGCTCCAAGGACTCTCCCTAACCCATTTCTAGCTCTCTAAACACAGCCAAAGTTATGTCAAAGTGACAGTGACATGTATGTCTATGGGAAAAAAGATAGTAGGGATCGCATACAAACTGCTAGTTTAACCATACAATATGCTGCCATTGTCTTAACACTTAATCTTTTTTTTTTTTTTTTTTTTTAACTGCTCCAAAAAATAGCCTGTTATGGGGAAATATGCTTGCCTGGGTTCTTTTTATTCACACATGGCAGTTAGATTGGAAAAAGTAATATTTATATGCAAAATTAGCCTATTTGGGGACTTAGAAGTGCAATAGGTTTGATATTTTGACGAAAAATTTGTGGCAATGAGCCTGGTTGAAAAGCAATGAAAAGTGACTTTCCCCTTAAAAAAGTTATCAAAAATTATCTCTTTATGGGAGCAAAATGACGCACCAAAATGGTGTTGGCATTGAAAGAAGCAACAGTGTTTTTTTGTTTTGTTTTGTTATTATACCAACACTATGGCAGTGGCAACTATAAAATTTGAAGAGTGTGTCCCTGCTGCTGACACATTTGGTGGCCTACTCCAAGGACTTAAGAAGGCTCCCTTAAGAGCCTCCAAAGACAGATTTCAAAATAACACATTGGCCCTGAGGTTTTCTGCAAGCTGCTGATCAAACAGATGCTCCAACTTGTGCATCTTCATGTGCACTCGTAATTGGCGTTGCTGGACTTTGGTTGCTGCTGCTCAAAACATTGACCCAGTAGGTCAGGAAAGCCATATATTGATCCTGCCCATAATTGCTGATCCATGTGTTGACAGCGTGCACCTTTTCCCTCTCTGATGTATCCAAGGAGAGGCCCACATTCTCTGACACATGAAGATATCAAACAGGGAAGTTGTCCTAGAGAAATAAAAGTGGCTAGGTATCCTCATTTGAGGCTGAGTGCATGCTATCAGTAGGAAAAACGCAGTGGAATAAACTAAGTGGTATAACTGCAACTGTACCACCAGCAGTTTGAATAGGTGCAAGTTGGACTCACAATTCCTTATGGATGATGGACGTTGGCATGGAGGAGGAGAAACAGACAAAAATAATGATGATAACAATGATGACTTTGTGCTAGGTGTGAATGTGGCCTGCCTACAAAGAAGATCACGGGGATAAGGAGAAAGATGGTCTTGCTCACTTTGCCTGCCAGTGTCACTGCCAATTCTATTTCTCAAAAAGAGCTGGTGATGCCATTTCATGTAAGTATGGAGACATCAAGTTTCTACATTTACGTCCCTGTATGCTATTGCTTATTTTTAGCTTGCAGACATTGCACAGTGCCATGGATTTGTTGTTTGGTAATGTACAAACAAATTTCGACATAGGAGACAACTGTACGTAGTTGCTGCCGCCAACACCAGCACCACCTGAGCTTACCTTAGACCTACTCTGGGCAGGTTTACCGATTATAGTATGGGACAGTATGTCACTGGGAGACAGGGACGACTAGCGGAATAGATAACTAAACTGCTAGGAGTCCCTCTCCTGACATAAGGTGCTGTCCTGTAAATCCAGAAAACACAAGGACTGAATTTCACGGCCAAAACTCAGTCGTGTGAATGCAACCTTACCCAATTGCTGGGTACAATCTGCATTAGAATCATTATTGAATGTGTTAATGTCTTTATCTTCTCTACTTTTTTCTGACTCATCATGGCAATGGGATCCTTGCATACCCTTATAATTCCTACTTCCGGATTTCCCTCTAGTGCCCCTACTAGCTACTACTATATACTGACACTATCACACCCCTTTCCACTACTACCGCGACTACTACCAACATTCATGTCTGCTACCTCTCCCTCTTCTACATCCAAAAAACACTGCCTCTTCTCATCCAACTCATCAGGAAGAGGAAAAAGAGGAAAACTTGGGATAGGAAGAATATCTCTCAGTAGATGCAACATCACTACTAAGGAATGGGATCTGTGTCAGTGAAGATAAAGAAGACATTGTTGACAGTGCAGAAAGGCCTTGCACTGAAAGGGTGACTTAGCCAGTTAATGTCTTTGAGGACTGTCACACATTACAGTGCAACAATAATGGTAGATCTGACACTGTATTTTAAAAAAATAACTCTACTGCAAAAAATCCTTAACATTAGATTAATCTCTGGAAACAATTAAATGCTTCTCAAAGTCAAATGCATCTCAAATGGTCACAAAGTTTTATTTTTTGCACTGAAAGGGTGACCTGGTCAGTATGCAAGTAACATAGTGAACACTATAGTCACAGTACAGACCAGAGCTTCTTCCCCAAACTCCTATGATTTTTCTGCTTCTCTGTCTAAAATTGATTAAATATAACTAAATTATGTTCCAGAGTCCTCCTCTCCGATAATTCTGTAGTACTATTGCAATATTAGCGTTTTTTCCACTATCAATGTATTAGAATTGATTTAGCTGCACTGAGAATGCTTTTTCCCTAGCCTGCTTTGCCACAAAATGGCTCTGCTTCTTTATGCATAATATTCAATATGGTGATATGATGTCAGCACTGTAACATCTCCACCCACCACTGATGAATGTCTGAAAGGCTGTCAGGTTATGCCAGTATCCCGCTTTGTCCACAATGACCATCCTCCTCTTCTGCTTTTCTGCCTTGCGTTATATTTAGGGATTAGCAAATGATGTAGCTAGAATTAGATTCAATGTGAATTTTCCAAAAGTTTCGGGTTCGACCTAAACCTGAAACTTTTGGGGTTCGATCACCAACAAAATACAATATTACACTCTGAGGTCTTCTCAGACCCAAGAGTATAATAAGTGGAGACCCAGAGGATGGACGTAAAAACAACAATTATACTCACCCTGCATCACCTCTTTTGGGCATCCTTTTGGGGTCTGGTGGTGCTATGGTGTCTGCTTAAGGTCTCTTCCAGCGTCTGTCTGATGTCACGCGCCTTGGTCATGTGAGACATGCTAAAGTCATGACACTGTGACAAAGCAAAGAGGACCACCAGATGCCTCAAGGATGCCCAGGAGAGGTGAAGCAAGGTGAGTATACCTGTTTATTACTTTTACTGACCACCCCTTGCCCTCCACTTATTATAGTCTGGGGACTGTGAACACCATAGTGTATAATAATAGCACTTCTGGTTTGTGAATCTCGTGAGGTACCATCTTTAGTTTGTGCTGGTGGCCCTTTTAGTTTATCTGAGATAAATCGCAAAAGTTTCAAAAAAAGTTAACTTCTGGAAATTTCAGGTCTGATTGCAAACTGGTTCACTAATCTCTAGTCATGACATTCTGAAATGATCTGTCATTTTATTGAGTGTACTTGTATTTAACAAAAATCTCAAAATGGTGATGTTATCCACATGATTTAATCCATTTACAATTGTCTCTAGCTTTCATGTTACAAAATACTCTATACAGGAAGGAAAATGCATTGTGCAAAGTAAGCAAACTTCAATTTCCTGAGTATTTCAAAGGATTTACATCTGTAGAAACAAACAGTTAAATGCTTCTGGTTACAAAGTTGTATGAAAAGGGTTAACATATGTGTATCCAGTCTCAATAAACAATGTTCCTTTGTATACGTCCAAAGACATTACCTCATGCTTTTGCAAGGAAAACTATAACTATTAATGGCAACCTAAGAGAAGTTTACCCCCAAGCTAGTATATCAGAGTTGTACAGAATGAAAAAAAAAAATCATATTTAATGGTATTAAATAATATCAGACCTTCCCAAGCGATCAATGAAATATAAATAGTTTAGTAATTTTGTGGTAATTAGATGGGCGAACCTCTGAAGATTTGTTTAGTATTGGGTACGGGTGGTTTAGTACAAACCATAGCTTAAATGGGTTTAAAACATAGTGTATGTCACTGTCAGGGCTCCCAGGACTCTATCTAGTCTATTTTTAATTCTCTAAGGAAAACGCAGCCGAAGTTATGTCAAGTGAAAGTGACATGTATGTCTATGGAAAAATGGATGTTAAGAAGTGGAAGTAAACTGCTAGTTTAACCATACACTGCACTGCCACTTGCATTATAACATTTAACACATGGTAAATATATTGCAAAAACAAATGGTATTTATATAAAAATTAGCCCATTTTGATAATTTGTAAGTGCTACAGGCTTGCTATTTTGGAGAAATATTTGTGGCAGTTTGCATAGTTGGAAAGTGATGAAGAAGTGTCTTTCCAAAACAAAAAGCTGTCAAAAATGATCCCTTCATGGGAGCAGATGTGTAATCAAAATGACATTGGCATTGAAAGATGCAATGGCATGGGGACCTTTATTAATATAACGGGAGGCACGGTGGCTCAAATCCGACCAAAGACAACAACTGCAAGGAGTTTGTATGTTCTCCCTGTGTTTGCGTGGGTTTCCTCCCACACTTCAAAGACATACCGATAGAGAATGTAGATTGTGAGCCCTGCATGGGACAGTGATTGACAATGTCTGTAAAGCACTGCAGTATATGATGGCGCTATAGAAGTAAGCAAAAAAAATAAATAAGTAAATAACTTTATTTTGTTTTATGCCAACACTGGGGCACCAATCTTCACAGTGTGGTATATTAGAATGTGATGGACTAAACCACCAGATATGTCTGGGTGAGTGGTGGTAGCTGTGGCAACATGAGTGACAGCACAGTATGGAACAAGTGATAGTACAAGTGAGCAGGCAGAATCAGCAGCGCAGAAAACGAACAGTAAATGTTGGCATCAGCCAGAGGTGAGTGAAAATCACCACAGATCCATGCCTAAATCGTTTTAGTGAAAGTAATTTTTTCCATGCTAGCAGTGGACAGTTTGGTCCGCCTAAGTTACAATGCACCAACAGCACTGTACACCATCTCAGCCATTACGCTTCAGGCTGGACAACATAAAACTCCTATGGCAAATTGGGCCAGCTGCTTTCACTGCTCTAACCTATTGGCCGAGAACTCCATGGGGTCAAAGTTATCTTCTGGAGACCACTGCAAAATGGCCGACACAACAGCCGACTGCACATGCCTCGTGTAAGAGACCAATGCAAAGTGGCAACAAGCACGCGCAGTCAGCTGTTCCGTCGGCCATTTTGCGTGGTCTCGTGTAAGAAGAGGAGTGAAGAGGAGGAGATGCGTCAGGAGCAGAAGAGAGAGGCGGAGCTGGAAACCTATGATGAACCAGTGCTTCGAGCACAGGGGGAACGCCTGAAAAATAAAAGTAGGAGAAGAATAGTCTTTCTAAAGGCTATTCCGACGTGCTGTTAGTTAAAAATCAATTTTTTAATGATAGAATCCCTTTAAGATTAGCTCAGGCTGCGAGATTATATGTTGGTAAACAACAAAAAAAATGTTTAAATTACAGATGTTGTTTTTAGATTTGTGCAGACAGAATCAGTGCTTTGCTGTTAGAACAGCAGTTGTACGTATTTAATTAATGATTTTTCACTATCAGGAGTTGCAGGACTGACTGTCAGTAAAATGTATGTTTAAACACTCTATATACAGCAGCACAGATATGTTCCCTATATATGATTTATATTACTAATCTGTCTGTAATTGCTTATATCTGACTAAATTCTCCTCCTATTCCTAACTATTTCTTCAAATTATAAGCTTTTCAGAACTGAGTGCTCTGTATAACACAGTGAGATGAAACACAGACCTTATACTATCTCCACTATTACTGCAAATGCCTATGATAATGCTTACAGCACTTTATATAGTGTATGTGACATCAGCACTGTACATCTGCACATACCACTATCTATTGGCTGAGATGCTGATGAGAGGTGGTGCTAAAACATCACACAGTGACTCACATACAGGTGTCTCTATATTTGCTGCTCAACACATAGTGATGGACATTTAGTCCGAGACAAATCAGCATTTGTTTGGCTTTGTTAAAAACTGAACAATTTGGAATATTTGGGTTAATCTCTGTTTGTGATGAATCAGATTGTAGATCTCTAGTTGCCTGCTGTGGATCTGGTTGGTGCTGCAAGGTTAAAAATTTCTGGTTCATCAAGTTCCACATACTGTACTGGCTGTTGATGCTGCTGCTTTTCCTCTTGTTACTTATAGCTGTGGAACTGGCAGAGGATGTTGAGTACTAACTGAGTGAAAGGGAGTGGGAGCGGGCAGAGAACACCTGGGCACACATGCAGCTGGCATTTGTCTCTAAAATCTGCGGCAAGTTGGGTATACTGTCTTGACAATATGTATATTTTGCCTTTCTTTGTGAGGCAGGGAAGAATTCCCCCATTTTGGACTTTATAGCCACAGTGTAAAAGCATGACGATCCAGTACTTATCCCTCTGCTTGATGCTAATAATATGCTTTTCATGGTGTAAGCAGTGAAGCATACAGCCATGCTTAAAAGTGTGTGCACAAATCCAGGGGCCTACTATGGTTGTCTGGCCAGCATGGTCATCATCATCATATTGAAAGAAATAGGGATTCAGTGTCGGACTGGGATGTCTAGGGCCCACCAGTGGAATTGTTTCTAGGGGCCCACCATCAAGACCCCTGCAGATCAGCGGTACCAAGACAGGGCGTCTAAAGGTAATAACATGCCGGGAGCCATGCTGCTCACCCACTATATCATGTACACCACTGCACTACCTAAACCTACTGCTACACCTTGTATGGCAAGTGAACAGCGTGGCTCCTAGAATTGTTACCTTTACCTGTAGCCGCACTGTCCTGGAAAAGCTGATCTGCAGAGGTCCTGGCTGTTGTATCATCGCAGATGTAATATTGCTGGCCTATCCTAAGGACAGGCCATCAATATTAGAAAGATGGATAAATCCTTTAAAGAGGTTGTCCAGGAATGGGAGCAACCCATGTGGCTGGCGGGAGGTGTAAAGTAAAAAATAAATAAATAAAAAGCATACTCACCTGTCCCCAGCGCTCCGTTGTCCGCTGCCAGTGTCCATTCAGTCTCATGCCGGCGACTCCTTGCTGGGAGTCCTGCACCTCATGTGACTGCTAAGACCAATTAGGTACAGGATTTCCAGAAATGAGGCGCCGCCATGAGACCGAACAGACGCAGGGAGGGGACAACGGGGTGCTGGGGACAGGTGAGTATGCTTTTTTTTTTAAATTTCCTTTATTTTTACACCTCCCTGGCGGCCGCCACTGTGTTCGCTCCAGTTTATGGACAACCTCTTTTAAGGGGTTGTCTGGGCCAAATTTTTCTATGGTCACTTCACTGGTCCCCCATACTGTATGAGGAACAGTGATGGGGTCATTATATTGTGTGGGTGAAGCGATGGGAGCTAACATCCTGTGGGGGGAGGGACATTAAACTGTGTGATGCATATTAAAGGGGTTGTCCAGGGTTAATCTTTTTTATGGCCTAAGCTTAGGATAGGCCATAAATACCTGATCAGTAGGGGGCTGACACATGGCACCATCAGCTGCACAGCGTCACTTCCAGCACATGTTCTGTACACAACACAGGGCTGGAAGCAGAAAGCTCCATCCGCTGTATAGCAGCCCGGCGCCTTCACTGCAGCTCAGCTCCTACTGACTTCAATAAGTGCTGAGATGCAGTGAAGGTGCCCGGCTAATATACAGTGGACAGAGCTTTCTGCTTCTGGCCCCATATTGTGTACAGGACGGGTGCCAGAAGTAGCTCCGTACAGCTGATCGGTCCGGGGTCGGCCCCCTACAGATCAGGTATCTATGGCCTATCCTAAGGATAAACCATAACAAATTATGACTGGACAACCCCTTTAATATACCCCCTAATGTGCCACACTTTAAAGAAGTTGTCCAGTATAATTTTTTTTTTTTTTATAATTAGTCCGGGGGAGGTGAATCCCCCCTACTCCCCCCCAAAAAAAAACCCATACTAAACATACTCACCTGTCCCAGGTGCTCCGGTGTCCTCCCAGCACGATCCGGTCCCACAGCTCCATTGTTTTCTTTTTGCCAGAAGTCCTCACTGGCTGTGACGTCCCAGGTCCCTTCACTTAGGCCGCTGATTGGCCTCAGGGGTCACGTGATGTCACAGGTAATTATGTTTAGGGGGAACTTCAGCTGGAAGAAAACAACAGAACTGCAGGACTGAACCACGTTAGGAGACACTGGGGACAGGAGAGAAAGTTTGGGTTTTTTTGGGGGGTTTTTTCCGCCTGCCCCGGCGTAATTAAAAATAAAGTTATCCTGCACAACCCCTTTAATGTCCCCCAGGCTATTGGCCTCCATCACTGCCCCCCCCCCCAACAATATAATGGACCTATCAATGGTCCCCATACAGTATAGGGGACCAGTGAAGAAGCCACTGTATGGAGTATAAGCTCCACAGTGGCCCCCACACAGTATTATATGCGCCCAATAGCCCCCTCCGCTTCGGTGCTATTATTATACTTTGGGGTCTCCTTAGACCCCAGAGTATAATAATTGGAGGCCCAGGGAAGGTGATTGAAAATAACAAACATTCATACTCACCTTGTCTTACCTTTCCTTGGCATCCTCGCTCCATCCTGCTGTCTTCAGCGTCTTCAGGCCCTTTTCCGACATCGCTGCTGAGGCCTGTGATTGGGTCTCAGCAGTCGCGTGGGTGCGCACTGACGTCATTACGGGCCGCGCCCCATGTGACCGCTGGGGCCTAAGTCACATGACGGGAGAGCGCCGGGGAGGACGCTGTGCCCAGGAGAGGTGAGAATATGTTTTTATTGTTTTCAGTCACCTCCCCTGCCCTGCCATCTATTGGAAAGTGGCCTTCAATATGCCAGGGCCCCTTTCCAATAACAGTATGTATAGCGGTCGGGGAACCAGGCTTTCCCCGACCGCTATCAGTGTTCCAGGGCCCGTCCATCTCCAGCTGGCCGCAGGCACCTTACCCCGCCGCTTCCAACCGAGATCGTTACACCACTGGTCAGGGGCCCGATCGGGATGGTCAGGATCCCAATTGGGCCCCTGACCAATGCATTTGCATTGGTAACATGTGGACTAGTAGTCGGGGCTCAGGGCCCACCAGTGGATTCACCGGTTCCCCGGTGGGCCAGTCCGACCCTGTAGGGATTAGTCACTTTCCCTGGCTGTGACATATCAAAGGAGAGTCTTACTCCTCCTCCTCTTCCAGTCTAGAAGTCCCAGATCCTCATCCAGTTCTTCATCCTCCAGTTCTGTTTACATCAGGGCAATGACTGTGACCAAATGGTGGAAGTGGTGGTTATTCTTCAATCCCTCGTTGCATAAATGTAAGTGTTTCCTGTAAGATATATAATAAAGCGATGACATCACTAATGCTGCAGTTGTCCATATTGACAAATTTGTTGGTCTCCTCAAAGGGCTTAAGAAGGTGCCACACTTCTCTCATTAGCCTCCAATGGCGGCTCTCAAAAAAACATATTGTCCCTGTGGTCTGCTGCATGCAGTAATCATTCATTGCCTTCTGCTGCTCAAACATAAGCTCCAGCATGTGGAAAGTGGAATTCCATTGAGTTGGAATGATGAAGAAGAGGTGGTACAAGGGAAGATTGTTTTGTAGCTGCCAGTCCAGCAGGGTGTTTTAGATACAAAAGAATGGCTGAAATGTGCAGACACTTTTCCAGCCTTGAGAAGCATCTCCTTTAAGCCACTATATAAGTTAATAAAGTGGCACACCACCAAATTTAGCATATGCAGAGACAATGCAATATTTGACCCTACTGCAGTGCAGAAACAATATTGGTGCCATTGTTGCTGGCAACACTGCCCAGTGGTAGTTGGCAAAGAGCCATCCAGTGCGGTACTTGCTGCAGGATAGAGCAAAGCAGATTCTCCATTGTGTGGTTTCTCTGATCCAAGCCCATTAGCTGTAAAACTGCATGGCAGTGCTTAAACTTGCACACCTGAAATGAGGGAGGAGGAGGAGCAAAAGCAATGCTTACCCATCCCCGGGATATCTAGTTGGGAGAGGCACCAGAGGAAGAGTAGTGGAAAACTTTGCTGCAGAGCCTGTAACATCCCTGGGCACCCTCCTAGAACCAAGGCTGGACACTGTAGGACTACTACCCCCATTCGAAAGCTGTCGTTACCTTTACGTTCCTGTTGCCAAATAAAGGCTGTTTTGGTTTACCTGCACAGCTGACTCCTGAGTCGTGCCTACATCACCATCAGGGCCCTTCCGACCAACATCACACCGGCTCAGAGATGAGAGGTCCCCTCTCCAACTGGAAGCGCCCCGGGGGAAAAGAACTACTACCACCACCATCTGGTAGTGCTGCAGGACCTTCCTTGACTTTGTCCGGCCCAGGAGTGGAACTGGAGTGGATGGTGAGTGTGCTCGGCCTGCTAGGTGGTACAGCATCCGCCATTACTTCTCCTATCCTCCGGTCTCCTCCATCTGGGTTTCGGCATATCCTCCTGTGACTGAGATGAGTAAGCTAAGAAATTAAAAACTTCACCTTCATTCTCAGGAAGTACAACAATCCAGCAGATACTGGCAGTTCCAGCAAAACCAGAATTAGTGTAGCTCTTGCCACCCATGAGGCGCAAACACTGCGGATTGCCCGCAGTGGAAATGCCGCAGAAAAAAACACAGCATTTTATAGTCACAGCAAAGTGAATGGGATTCTAGCGAAGGAAAAATACGCACAGCGGACACACCGTGATTTCCAAAACTACGATGGTTGCAGCATGTCAATTATACCTACGGAAACGCTGGTGGTTTCCCTATAGGTATAATTGAAACAGAAAGTCCGCAGAGGAAACCTCTATGGACTTTCTGTGAAAAGTGCTGTGGAAAAAACCATGATGTGTTGCCTCTGTAGTTTTTCCCACAGTGCTTTTTTGCTGCGGGATGCTATGTGGGGCCTTATCCTTACTCTGTTTTTTTTTTTCCAGTCATTTTGCAGCACACTACTCATATAATAGTGATTGGCTATAATTCTGACACTATGTGTATGCCTTTTTTTGTTTGTTTTGCAGAAAAACTATTTCAAAGGAGTAAAGCCCTAAAAGCATTAAAGGGTGACCTGGTTAGGGAGTATTATACTAGAACACACTGTATAAATCAGCTTTTTTTTTTTTTTTTTTTTTTTTTTATGTGACAACAGTACTTTGTATGTATTGGTTAAGGAAATAAATCCTTAACAAAAGGAGATTTTTCACTACAGATGACAACATGCTGCATCAGTCAGCTTGTTTTTTTCTTGCCATTATAATTGCACTTTGTATGTATTGGTTAATAAAAAAAAACCTTAACAAAAGGAGATTTTTGACTACAGACTATAACACTATTGCCCCCCCAAAAAACATTAACAAAAGATTTTTTACTAACAAGACTAACTTTTTCAGTAAAAAATAATGTAAGACACTCAGAGATCACAATGCAGCTACATACAGTAATAGTAATAGGCAATGACTAATCTGACACTGTATTACAAAAAAAATTGCTCTATTACAAATAAAACTGAACAAAACGAGATTCTTGGCAATGAAAGTTCAGTGTATGTGGAACTCTGCAGCACAATGCAGACATCCTCCCTCCACTCCTATGATTTTTCTATCTGCCTAAAATTGACTAAATCTAACTAAACTTTGTTCCACTAGTCCTCCTTCTATTATTCTGTAGTTCTATTGAACAGTTGCTGTTGGTTTCTCAGTAGCAAACTGCAACTCTTGTTTGGATCATGCAGTGATGATGGCAGCACAAGTTTCTCTCAAGTTTGAACACATCCCAAAATGTCTTCCTCAGCTATAATCTCGTATTGTGTCTGTGACATCAACACTATAAGCATACCTCCCAACTTTCAAAGGATAGAAAGAGGGACAGTATGTGCGGCAAATTTAGCTCCACCCACTTCTATGTTGACTCCGTCTATTTTCATCCATTTTTCTATGTGCCCCCACACAGTATAATGCTCATACAGTCACTCTAACATTATATGCCACGTGTAACATCTCTGCCTGTTTGGGTCTTTGCGCCACCCTCCGCTCGCATACTTCAGTGGAGGAGGTGTGTTCAGTTTGATTCTTTGCTAAAGGTTCTTGTTGCTCAGTCTGAACACTGTCCTAGTACTACTACTATGATAATTGAATTTCAGCCACACCCGTCTCCTGCGCCTTGTTTCTTTCTGCTCCTCAAATAGTTAATCTTAGTCTTACCTGTGTGATTGACAGTCTATCCTCCTATCAAGTCTGGGGCGGGTTCTTCCTTCCTATTTATTGTTTGCTCACATTCACATTGGCTCTTGCTATTGCCTCGTGCGTACTGGCTATTACTACTTGCTGTTTGGTTACCTGTATTCTTATTCCTGACCTCTGGCTTTGACTTTGACTATTCTCTTGGATTTTGATTCTGTACTGCATTGCTCGACTGTTACCAACCCCTTGGCTAGCTGACCTCCCTTTCTTGTTGTTTCTCCTGTCTGCATTCTGTGTTGTCACTTATATTAAGAAGGGTTAACCCTAGGCTGTCGCCTAGGATGGATCAGGCAAGTTAGCCAGGGACAGTGGGGGGGGGGGGGTTCAGCTTAGGGTTAACTGTTTTGTTGTGCCCCCCCAGGGTTCACCAGCAGCTACTGGGGAATCGCTCCTTTAGCAATTCCCTTACACCCCAACAATGAAGTCCCTATCTGGTTGCCCCAGTTTAAACTGGGGGAAACTGGAGGGGGATATCAAACTGGGGCAGCTGGAGGTGGACATTAAACCATGGGAGTAGTTGGATGGGGACATTAAACTGGGGGCTGCTGGAGGGGGACATTAAACTGGGGCAACTGGAGGGGAACATTAAACCGTGGGGGTAGCTGGAGGGTGACATTAAACTGGGAGCAACTAGAGACAGACATGTCCCCATCCAGCTACTCCCACCGTTTAATGTTCCCTTCCAACTTGCCCCCAGTTTAATATCCCTGTCCAGTGACCCCCACTGTTTAAAGTCCCCTCCAGCTGTCCCCAGTTCAATGTCCCCCTCCAGTTGCCTCCAGTTTAATGTCACCCTCCATCTGCCCCCCAGTTTAATGTTTCTCTTCACCTCCCCTCAGTTTAATGTTCCCCTCCATCTGTCCCCAGTTTAATGCCCCCCTCCATCTGTTTCCAGTTTTATGTCTCCCTTCATCTGACCCCAGTTTAATGTCCCCCTTTATCTGCCCCCTGTTTAATGCCCCCCTCCACCTGCCACCAGTTTAATGTTCCCCCTCCATTTGCCCCCAAAGTTTAACATAATAGAAACACTAATACTCACCTCTCCTCACTCCCCTGCTGGTTTGTATAAGTCTCTTCTCCCAGACGTCATCACATCGCGCCTACAGCTCCCTGGGCCGGAGCACGCAGGGATGTGCTTCTGCTTCATCACTGTATTTAACTCATCCGCGTCTTCTGGATGCAGATTAGTTGATACAGGGGCATACCTCCCGCCGACCGGGACAGGACATGGAATGTGGGACTGTCCTGCTGAATCCGGAACGGTTGGGAGTTATGCTGTAAGGTCTCCACCTATCACTCATTATTGGCTGAAAGGCTGTCAGGTGATGTCAGGTGTTGCCAGAAATCAGCCATCATCACAGACACATGTCTCTTCTGTATTTTTGCTGTGCAATGCAAGTCACGGCGGCCATTTTACTTTGACCAAAACAGATTTAAAAAATTTGGGTCAAATCCGACTCATTACAAATCCATTTACTCATCCATTCCTATTAACATATTAAACTATACATGAATAACTGAGCATGAAAACGTCCATAGATATTGCAGGTGTTCTAAAAGCACCTCAATTTATTGAACCTGTGTTCCCTAAATCAGATCTTAAAATATAAGTAAAAAAAAAAACAGATATTCTATGGTAATGAAGAGAAATGGTATTGAGAAGCCATGTGTCAGAAACTGCTTTTACAAATTTTTCACAACTTCATAGTCATCATCCTTATATTGCATCATGGCTCTTTCATTTAGTTGATTAGCAGAGGTGGAAGAATTCAGACCCCAATGATCAACCAAAACAGTTTTTGGTTTGTAATTTTTGGACTATGCATCTTTTGCAAGGTACAAAAACATTCTACATCTGCACAATACCTTATATCACTCTCTAAATCATGTTTGACGGTGACTTTTATCAGATCAGTCCCTACTCTACTCTCTCACATTAAATGGAACTCATGACCAGGGTATTGCCAAGTCGCCTGCTCTTCTCTGTTTTCTTTACCTAAAATAAATACTCGACACCGATGTTGGATTAAATTGGCCACAGCAGCCAGTTTATTAAATAAAATAATTTAACCATTTAAATGCCACAACAAATATTCCCCAAAACACAGTAAATAACCCGACCCGACGACGGAGGACCTCGAGGCCCCAAAACCCAAAATGTTAACCCCATACTTCCTGAGCACCAGCTGTTACCCCTAGCCGTTCCACACCAGCTCAGGGGCACCTATTTAAATAAATCTGCTCGGTGCTCTATTTCCTAAGGCCATAAAGCCCTTAATACCCTTTAACCCTACCGGAGCCATCCAGCCACAGTCCAAATGGTCTGGGGAGTCCAGCCCCCTACCGCGGGGCCCTCCCCACCACGACCATTTCCGATATCCCAGCCTCGAGGACCCCCACCGCCAAGGCCACTGTGACAGAACATCCCGACTAAAACGACCCGTTCACTGAACCAAACAAAAAAGGGGTGGGTGGGCGGGGGCTTCACTCACTCCCTGCTTTCTCTAAAGTGGCGGGAATCTTCCCGCCTTCACTTTAAATACTCCCTCCCCCAACCCCCCCTTTCCCAGTTCCCTCCCCTACGCTTCCTCTAAATGGCCAACTTAACCCTTTCCTGTACCCTCAGCTTATGCTCCTGGCTAAACTCCTGTCATGCAGGCCTCCCCTTCCATCCTTCGTCCTCGGTCCGGCCTCACTTGACCAGGGTATTGCCAAGTCGCCCGCTCTTCTCTGTTTTCTTTACCTAAAATAAATACTCGACACCGATGTTGGATTAAATTGGCCACAGCAGCCAGTTTATTAAATAAAATAATTTAACCATTTAAATGCCACAACAAATATTCCCCAAAACACAGTAAATAACCCGACCCGACGACGGAGGACCTCGAGGCCCCAAAACCCAAAATGTTAACCCCATACTTCCTGAGCACCAGCTGTTACCCCTAGCCGTTCCACACCAGATCAGGGGCACCTATTTAAATAAATCTGCTCGGTGCTCTATTTCCTAAGGCCATAAAGCCCTTAATACCCTTTAACCCTACCGGAGCCATCCAGCCACAGTCCAAATGGTCTGGGGAGTCCAGCCCCTACCGCGGGGCCCTCCCCACCACGACCATTTCCGATATCCCAGCCTCGAGGACCCCCACCGCCACAACGCCCACCGATGACCTCCTTATCGGCGGGCGTCCCGCCACACCCCTAGAGCCGTCTCAATGCCCTGCTGCAATCCCAGGCACCACATGTCAATACCCACGGCGTTCAAATGAACCCCGTCCCTTCTCCAAAATGCACCCTCCCCAGATTCCAATTCACTATGGCGCACTGAGACCGCTCCATTCCGTGCCATAAACCTCCCAATTGCCCTATTCCCCTTAATACGGGCTTTGTTCACACGTTCCACCGACCGGGCCGCCCTCCACACTTTCCTTGGCACAATATCCGACCATACTGTTACCAATCCCGGAAACATCGCCCAGAGCCGCAATAAGTCGAATTTGATATCGTTAATCAGCTCCCGAAAAGGGCGGACCCCCAAATCGTTACCTCCAACATGCAGTACCAGTATGTCTGGAGGTCTATCCAGCCTCACGAAGCGATGAAACTCTGCGAGCACCCTGCCCCACACCATCCCCCTTAAGCCTAACCAGCGCAACCGCACCTCCCCTCGTGCAAAACCCAACTGCCTACCGTCTGGTAGCACCGCCGCCCGCACTGCGCCCCCAGAACACAAAGGAATGGCCCATCAACCAAACCAACAGGCCCCAGGCACTAACACACCCGCTCGAACAAAAACCCCCCTCTTCCTAACCCACCTACCTGCGGACCTCCCCCGATACAAAATGTGTTTTTGTTCAGACCAGCCCCCCGAAACGGACATATGACCTAAAACGCACTGATTCCCATCGGCCGATGCGCTCAATTACGTCCTCCCCCAAACCCCTCCGGGCCGCCTCCGTAGCTGCCCCAATACGGAAGGAGTGACCACTAAAATACTCCTCCCCCAAACCCAGATAACACAAACATCGCCGAAAAACTCCCAAGAATTGAAACCTGGACAAAAACGACCCATCCTCATGGACCAGGAGGGGGCCTGTCGCCCGACCCCTGTCCGAACAATAAGACCTCAAGCAACTAACAGGACACATCAAACACCCTGGCACCGCAAACAGCCACACCGCACACCCCTGGCCTTCCTGGTCCGTCTTCGAACGCCTTAACCTAAACTCCACCCTGTCCTCGTACAGGCTCACATCCTCCCAAAACACACCCCCCGGACGAGTCCGGGATCCACTCACCAATTCCCCCAACCGCAAGGCTCCAAAAAAGGCGAGCGAAAATGCCGCCCTGAACAGCAAGACCTCCCACGGGCTCGCCCCCACCGTCCCCAAAGCGGAGCCCAAGCCCAGCAGTATGGAAAAGGACACCGGTCTGCGCGTGTCCTTCGCCGCCTTGAAACGGCGCCAACCTTTTACCGCCTGCCGCACCAGAAATGACTTCGTAAAGTCTGGCATCCCCCTACTCTTAAACCCGAAGGTTAAACCCGCTAAACACGTATTCAACCTAGAAACTGTCCACCCCGACTCCTTACAATGCCCCACGAACAATAATAACGGCATCTCGAAATCCTCTGTCTCCACCCCCAAAGAACCCAACCACTGCTCCCACTGTTCCCAGGCTTTCGTATAGGCCGCCCATGTACCGTCCACCAAAGATGCCCGAATCAAACACTCCGCCGCCCGACCGGCACGGTCCACAGCTCCGTCGGCCACCACGTGCCGTTCTCGTCTGCCTCCGGCACCAACCTCCTGAAACGATCCCACTGCAAACGAGAGAGGGCGTCAGCCACATCATTCTGCACCCCTGGGACATGGACCGCTACAATCCAAACATTCAACCTCAAACATTCCAACACCAATCGCTGCAAAACCCAAACCACTGGCAGCGACGCAGCGGACAACCGATTTATCGCCTGCACCACCCCCAAGTTGTCGCAATGAAAGCGAATCTTCTTATTACGGAAAATTTCCCCCCACACTACCACCGACACCAGAATAGGAAATAATTCTAACAAAGCCAGGTTCCTGACCAGCCCCCCCGAAACCCACTCGTCCGGCCAAGAACCTACGCACCAACTACCCTTAAAATATGCCCCAAACCCTACGCTCCCGGCCGCGTCCGTAAAAAGATCCCATTCCCCTGCTACCACTCCCTCCTCCATCCACAGTGACCGCCCATTATATTGTTCTAAAAACGAATCCCAAACCTGCAAATCTTCTCTCAACTCCCACCCCAACCGGATAAAATGCGCGGGAACGGACACACCAGCCGTTGCCGCTGCCAACCGTCGAGAAAACACCCTCCCCATTGGTATAATCCGGCACGCGAAGTTCAATTTGCCTAAAAGAGACTGCAATTGCCTTAATCGCAGCTTTTTTAGCCGACATGCCCTCTGAACCTCCGTCCGCAACCCACATAACTTATCCTCTGGAAGACGACACTCCATACGGACCGTGTCAATGGTAATACCCAAAAAACTGAGAACCGTCGCCGGACCCTCAGTTTTTTCACGCGCTAGTGGCACCCCAAAATCTGCCGCCACCCGTTCCACCGAATGCAGCAAGACCGAGCAAACGGAGGAATCCCCCGGACCAATGCAAAGAAAGTCATCCAAGTAGTGAATGACCGAGGCCCACCCAGAAACGTCCCGGATGACCCATTCCAAAAACGAACTAAACTTTTCGAAATAGGAACACGACAATGAACAGCCCATTGGCAAGCAACAATCGACAAAAAACCCGCCCCCCCCAAAAACAACCCAACAAGTGCTGACTATCTGGATGCACCGGCAGCAGCCTAAATGCCGCCTCGATGTCAGTCTTCGCCAACAACGCCCCCCGGCCAAAACGCCGGACCCAGAAAATCGCCGCATCAAATGAAGTATACTCCACCGAACACAACTCGGGGTCGATCCCGTCATTAACAGACGCCCCCTTTGGGAATGACAGATGGTGAATAAGCCGAAACTTATTCGGCTCCTTCTTTGGGACCACCCCTAAAGGAGATACCCGCAAGTTCGGCAAGGGAGGCTCCGGAAACGGTCCCGCCATGCGCCCCAGGTCCACCTCCTTCCTCAGCTTTTCTGAGACCACCTCCGGATGCTCCCGTGCCGACCTCAAATTCCTAACCACCCCTGAAACCGCCGCGTCAACAAACGGTATCCGAAAACCCGACTCGAACCCCTCCGACAACAAGGCCGCCGCCTCCCTATCTGGGTACCTATTTAGAAATGGCGCCATCCTTTCCAGCCGCACCGGAGTCGCCCCCCTTCCCAGCCCCATCTGAACCCTTCTGCTTGGAGCGGAAGCACCGGTTGGCTCCATGGGTGCCCCCACAAGAGGAGCACTCATGCTTAAACTTACACTTGGAGCCGAACTTACACCCCCCTTCATTAAATGAGAAACAGAGTCCCTTCTGTGCGGCGACCGAGCGCCCCGAAGACTCGGGGCTCCCGGTCCCCCCTGGAAAGGACGGCCCCGCCCTCGCTTGCGCCATAATCCTCAGCCATAACCCAATGTCTTTATGGTCCCAGCGAATGCTGGACCGAACCGCTTTCCGCTGACGAAATTGTTCGTCATACCGGAGCCATGCCTGCCCCCCATACGTCCTATGCGCCTCCCCTATTGCGTCCAAATAACAGAAAAGAGCCGAACAATTTTCCAGCGCTTTCTCCCCTATGACACTTGCCATTATGGCGAACGCTTGCAGCCAATTAGCAAACGTCCGAGGAATAAGGCGGTACCACCTCTTCTCCTCCTCCTCCTTCTTTTCTTCCTTCCTAGGCTTGTCCAAATTAAAGCGCTCCAAAGGCAAAAGCGAAAATATATCAACATATTCGCCTTTCCAAATGCGCTCCCTCACCTCCTGCTTCAAGTGAGCCCCTAAAGGCCCCTCAAAGCAGACATATACTTCCCCCTTCGCCGCATCGTCTAACTGCGGCGCGTCCCCTTTGTCCTCACTCTGCGTTTGCACCGACACAGACACCATTATGGCGAACGCTTGCAGCCAATTAGCAAACGTCCGAGGAATAAGGCGGTACCACCTCTTCTCCTCCTCCTCCTTCTTTTCTTCCTTCCTAGGCTTGTCCAAATTAAAGCGCTCCAAAGGCAAAAGCGAAAATATATCAACATATTCGCCTTTCCAAATGCGCTCCCTCACCTCCTGCTTCAAGTGAGCCCCTAAAGGCCCCTCAAAGCAGACATATACTTCCCCCTTCGCCGCATCGTCTAACTGCGGCGCGTCCCCTTTGTCCTCACTCTGCGTTTGCACCGACACAGACACCCCCCCGACGCAGAGGAAGCCCCCCCTAGCGATACCGCCGGCGAACTTCCCGCCCCCCACGCCATCGCTGGGGACGACGACGTCCCCCCGCCGCTACCCGCTCCCCGCACCATTTCCACCAACACCCCCATAAAGGCTAACATACCCCTGCTTAGCTCCTCGCGGTTCCCCCTCTAAACCCCTCCCCCCTGAAACCGCTAACAAGGGCCCTGTTACAGTAGATGAACGCTCACCTGGGCGCCTGGGTGCTGTGAACCCAGCGGCCGCTGAATCCTGGTCCTGTCGTCCTGTAGCCGTCTCACTGGGGCCCTCCTCGCCGCTATCCACGTCGGGCCTCCTGGACAAGGCCTCCGCGACGCTCCACCCCCCAGCGCCCGCGCTGTGGGCGCCATCTTGGGCTGATGTTGCGCTAGGCCCAGCCTGCTGCTCTGACGCTGAAGGTGCCAGCCCCGCTTCTCCCCCGCGCACAGGGGCTGCACCGGAGATCCTCCTGCGCACCACAGGCCGAGCCGGAGTCACCGCCGCCGCCGGAAGGCCCACCGCTTCCAATCCCGACTCCAACGAGGTCAGTGAAGCAGGAGGGGCGACTCCCCTCCCCCGCTGCGGGTTCCGCCGTCGCCGCGGATTCCTCCCGGCCCGGGACTGCCGCTCAGCAGCGCGCCGAGCGGTGCCCTGGACCGGAGGGTCCCGTGAGGGGCTCCTAATTCGGCGCCGGACCCGAGGGGTCTCCTCGGGGCTGAGGCGCGCCGGAGGCCTGGTCCTCCGCGGCCGTCTTCCAGAAGGAGAGGGGCGGCTAGCCGACTCTCCAGACCCCTGTATCAATCCCTGCAGCTGGGATTGCAGCCATTGCGGCCCCCTACGATCCGCTTCAGCCCTGAGCTGGGCCGGCATATCTTCAACCTCAGACATCCTGGGCAAGCAAGAAAACCGCAGAGGTGTGTTGGCTTCACTCACTCCCTGCTTTCTCTAAAGTGGCGGGAATCTTCCCGCCTTCACTTTAAATACTCCCTCCCCCCAACCCCCCCTTTCCCAGTTCCCTCCCCTACGCTTCCTCTAAATGGCCAACTTAACCCTTTCCTGTACCCTCAGCTTATGCTCCTGGCTAAACTCCTGTCATGCAGGCCTCCCCTTCCATCCTTCGTCCTCGGTCCGGCCTCACTTTTAGGTGAAAATGCAGTTTACTGGGAAAAGATGCAGCATAACATCGTCTGTATGTGGGCCATATTTCCTGGACTGAACATAGTTGTGTAAATAAATCAAACTCACTGCTTCATAGTGGATAGCTTGTTGTCAGTTCTGTACAGTAGCGATCCAGTCATTTGGGAGTTCATTGCATTATAACTCAGTATGAGGCAGTGAGTTCCATTCACACCGTGTTCAAATACTGTCCAAACAGGAACAAAGTTTTTAGACATAACTCGGTTGTCTGAATATGGCCATACTTTGTATACACAGTTATACATAGAAGACTGTCTAATAATTTTTTTTTCTAATAAGGCCAGTGACCAGCCTGTATCCTTTTATGTTCAGATTTAAAGTTCCTGTGGGGGTAATACTTAAAGGCATCAAGTCTAGTGAGGGGTGTGAGGGTGACTGGTGGGGATAGCCTGGGGAGCACATGTGCAGAAGTGGTAGATTAGGAAATGTTATCAGTTTGCCTGCATAGACATATTTTTAGGATGCACCGTAAACTGTGGAAGGTGGCTGTAAATCTGATTGTCTGGGTAACACAATCCAGAGAACTGGTGAGTGCAACTTGGAAGAAGTCTTGGATAGAGATGAGCGAACCAACTTGTACTGAGCCTGGTGCGACCTAACTATTCCAAATTATTCGTTTTTTACTAATCCGAACAAATAGAGATTCACCTTGGTGAACTTAAAAGACCCTGGGTTCTCTGCAGATGCTTATCTAATTTCGGCCTCCTTGTAGCGTCTGGCACTCTCCTGTGACTACATGTGTCTGGGGTCACCACTGAGGCCTGTGATTGGGCCACCAGCGGTCACATGGGCACATGACATCTTGATGCTTAGAGTTCCCTTGTCATTGCAGATACTCAATCACAGGCCTCAGCAATGACCCCATGACGTCACAGGAGAGTGCCAGACATTACAAAGAGGCCCAAACGAGATAATGGAAGGGAAGTTTGAATATTTTTTTTTATTTTTGTCACCTCCCCTGGGCCTCCACCTATTATAACCTGGGATCTGAAGAAGAGTTGGTATAAAGTTGGGCATTATCAGCATAAAGATGATACCAAGAGCCAAATCTGCTGATCATTTTTTCAATAGGGGCTGTGTAGAGTGAGAAGAGGAGGGAACCTAGGACTGAGGCCTGACAAACCCCAACAGCAAGGAGATAGGAATAGAAAGCAGCGTCCTTTAGGCCAATAGAGTTGAGAATGCCGAGGGGAAGTTGTTGGTTTATGGTGTCAAATGCTGGTAAGGGTCCCAGAAGAATAATAACAGAATAAGTGCCATTAGGTTTAGGTGTTAGGGGGTCATTGGAGACTTATGCAAGAGTCGTTCCAGTGGAATGCAGAGTGTGAAAACCAGATTGTAATGGGTCCAGAATATGGCATAGATATGGCAGATTAGGCAAGTATAAACCAAGCATTCCAGGTGTTTAGAGAAGAAGGGGAAGTTAGAGACAGGTTGGTAGTTAGCAGCATAGGATGGGTAAAAGGAGGGTTTTCTGTAGTAGTAGGGTTATGACAGCATGTTTGAAAGAGGAAGGAAAGATCCAGAAGAAAGAGAGGGGATAAATATTTTAGTAAGGCAAGTAGTGACAGCTGTGGACAGAGACTGAACAAGATTTGATGGGATAGGGTCACTAATGCATGGGATATGGCAAGAAGAAGAAGAAAGGAGCTGGGAGACTTCTTGTGTAACTGGTTCAAAGGATGAAAGTGAACAGGATGAAGTGGGGTAGGTGAGGAGATCAATGCTGCTTGGGGATTGAGTAATTATTTTGTCTTTGATGTAAGTGGCCAGGTCCTCAGTACAGAGGTTTGTGATAGGCACCAGGACATTGGGGATAAGTAAGGAGTGAAAGTGTATACATTTTGAGCATGAACTTGAAGTGAAAGAAGTCTGAGGGTTTACATGATTTTCCCCACAAACAGTCAGCACACCTAGAGCACTGCTGAAGAAAGCGTGTTTGGTGTGTGCAAGGATTGCTGCAGCCTGTGTCAAAAGGTTTGGGTGAAGGGGGTGCTGCCTCATCCAGTGCAATTTTAAGGGTTTTATTATAGCGATTGGTGCCTAGACAAGGACAGGAGAAGCAAGAGATGGGGACAGATGACTGTAAAGTATCTGGGACATGGGTGCTTGGTATTAATGGCAAAAAGATTTCTGTAGGTATAATGGGTTGGTGTGTTCGAAGTCAATAACAGCACTGCTCACTGAACTCCTGAGTTCAGAATGAGCAGAGGTTTACATACATGAATGACAAGTTATACTGAATAGCTGTCCACAAGTTTATATAACAATCTGCTCAGGTACTCCTGTCCTATAAAATGCTGTTTCCAGATTGGGCAGTATTTTCAGTGTGACAGTTTCCCTTTAAGCCTTATAAAATCTAAATAATTTCAGCAGCTCTTGGGGATCCACGTAAGTTTCCATATGCACTTACCAAGTTAGGTTTACATCTATAATAACAGCTTTGTTACTCCCTTATGTACGGCAAATTACTGTATACTGTATATAGTTGGCTGATATTCTAAACAGTAAAATATCAACATTACAGTGTAGTCTTTTACTTGAATAATTTTGAGGTTCTGCCAATGTCTATAATGTGCTGACTTCAAATAAGGTGTCTACCATATTTAATGAAATATTTTGTTAAAGGAGCTTGGTGTGCTAAGCTATTTCCATATCTCCTGTTTACCTCTATGGGGATTACAGAAACAACAATTTTGTAAGATCCAGAACTGGTGGTCAGGATATCGAGTCTTGTATTCCCATCTCAGGCATGACTGGCTGACATGTGAATAACCCTTTAATGATGTCTACATATGACTCTCTTGACCTGACATATTTTAGAGTAGAATAGATTATTTGATTGATCTCAAGGAAGAAATTGGTATGCCATAATAGCAGCAGAGTACAATACAATACAATACAATACAATATAAAGACAGTACTATAGTATAGTACACACAATGCAGCAGAAAGGGAACAGTACAATACAGGGAGTTCAGATCGGAAGAAAACAAACAATCAGTAGATTGCTGTGCAATACCCACTTTGCTTGCCTCTTAAAGATCCTTCCCTCCTCCCCCTGAAGGTGAAATCACTCCTGGATGTCTTACCCATCCCCCTATTTTTCCTGCTGGACACAGTGTTGAATATCTTTATGGCAGATGGAATGAACGAGCTGCAAAACCTCTTGGAGCCACATCACAGTTTAATTAGGCTGCCACTACATCTACACCCTTCTTCAGACATGGTGTATTACATCATGTCTGAAGAAGAGAGCTAGCACTCTCGAAAGCTTACTATCAAATATACTCAGTTAGCCTCTAAAAGGTATGTCTGAAGAAGAGAGCTAGCACTCTCGAAAGCTTACTATCAGATATACTCAGTTAGCCTCTAAAAGGTATCGCCTGATTTCTTCATTCTTCCACTACTTAGTAGTATTTAGTAAGAGCCCATTATTCTTGCTCCATTCAACAAACTTGGATGTTACTCCTCATCATACTCCCCAGATCTGTTTCATTATGGACCAGATGGCTTGCATGTTATTTTTCAGAAGGCTTTCTAGCTTTCTACTGTAATTGGCCCTACATTCTCATAGCTTGCCTCTTAACTTCCTATGGATCTCCCTGATCTGGTCCTGCTCACCTATCCTGAATGCCTGTTTCTTCCTATTAAGTAGCCCTTTAAGCTCTTTAGTGATCCAGAGTTTATTGTTAGGGTAAACACTTAACCTTTTTCTTTGTGACTTTGTTGTCAGATTAGAAATTTATGTAATCTGAGATTACCTCTATGGTTGTCTTAATGTCCTCCTGCCCCTACCCATATATGGTGTTCCAAACCATGGACTCAAAGCATGCCTGTAATTCTTCCTCACAATCACCATCACATTTGGTTGTGCAGACTGTAGCTTAGCTTGTCTGTCCATCAGGATATCACATGCATTAGCCTGATCACCGATGGAGTGGGGGGGTGTACACCATCACCACCAACACAGCAGAGAACTCCCTTGTAGGTAATATGGTCGCAGGCTTGCAGCAACAAGTTCAATATCCTTACAATAGAGTTGTTCCTTGACTGTTATATGGTGTGCATTGTATCTCACATTTATCAGGACAACTAGCCCACCGCCTTTCTTTTTTCTGCAAGCCTCAGTGTCCCTGTCTGCTCTTGCCAGCTGGAACACAGTAATGTTTACATTGCAGTCAGGGATGTATTCCTACAACCAAGTCTCCATTAGCAAAATAAGACAGTACTCACTGTATGTGCTTTGGTTCATCACTAGCATTCTTAGCTTGTTTATTCCCTAGTAGTGATGGGAAAACAGCTTTGTCACAAATTGGACTGTTTTAATGAAACTAAACAAATGGCGATTCATTTTGGACGAATTAAAATGGCCACTGCCACATGTTTGAGCAGGAAATACAAAAAAAACATGTCTATGACTCAGACGTTCTTGCACCACCTGATATCAGCTGACAGCCTCTCAGCCAATAGACAGTGGTGGGTAGACACTTTACAGTGCTGATGTGATATACAGTATATAAGATGCTCCAAATGTGACCAGAAGCTAGTTGCAGATAGTAATGGTGGGGATAGTGTGTTTTATTTCACTGCATCACGCAGAACACACGTCTGAAAAGCAATAGTAATTCAAGCAATTAGACAGGTAGCTTGGTGATAGAAATCAATAGGAGTGAGTGCATAGCTGCTACTGCTGTGGCTTGAGCTTGAGAGTGTCTGCTGCATTCTTGGCTGCTCTAATGCATAATAACAGACATGACAGTTAATCCTGTCATTGCCAATAATCTAATTTAGTATAAATCAGTTATGCAATAGATTAGTTTCATCTGTATACACAGTATTTAAATGTACTTTTTACTTACAAAACAATCCTGTTAGTGAAAAGTCCTTTGTTAGGCTGAGGCCCCATGTTGTGGAAACTCAACTTTTTTTGTTGCAGATTTTGCTGCAGTTTTTTGAGCCAAAGCCAAGAATAGCTATAAAAGGAATGGGAGATATATAGGAAGTTCTTATACTACTCCCTTCTGCTCAATCTACTCATGGCTTTGGCTCAAAAAAGTGCAGCAAAATCTGCAACAAAAAAAGCTGCGTTTCTGCTCAGCCTTAAAGTTTTTTTTTTAGGCAACAGTTCAGCTTTTAACTAAATACATAGTAACTGCTGTATTAACAGCAAAGCACTGAATCCGCCTACGCAAATCTGAAAAATAGAGTCTGAAGTCCCTATAACTACGATACTGACAGGTTGAGACCCTACTTCCTCAATCCTGAAGAAATATAATTAACCACGTGCTACACCACATTCCTACCAAACGAATCTTCCCATTGTGGACAAGCACATTTGAAAAATGGAACAACTAACCTTCTCCTATAACCCTGAGGAGAAAGCGAATATTCTAGCACAAGTCATCTTTTCAAGGGAATTTCTGGCTTCAGCACCATTCGAAACCCATAGCCGTGACTTTGAGAAAGATTCCAAACGATTAACTAACATGGAATTACACTGTGCCACATTGGCCAAATATCTCACGATACAAAGAATCCTGAGGGAACTTTGCATGACAGTGGTACCTACACTGTTCAAAGACAACAAAGAGTATTGCAATCAGTTTGAGCAGATTTTAAATAAATGCTCGTTCGATATTATGCTGTTAACTATCACCTTTTTACAGAAGAGCATCACAGGATTACAACAACAGCTGGATTTGGCACAGGATCAACTTAAAAATTCCTGTCCAATCACGGAGTACACCGCTCTAAAAGAAAAACTGGAGTCTACAATACTGAACCAAAAGCGAAGAAAATCCCTTAGAGACCAGGAGGACTATAGATCAGAACTAGAGATGAGCAAATTTCTCAAAAGTTCGATTCAAAGTTCCAAAAAAATTTGCTTCGATCTGAATTAATTCGGGACGAATGTCGCTAAAAAATTCTTATTTCCTAGCTTCAGAGAGCCTGTACAGTGGTGTAGAACACTGTGCATTGTAGTAACACACATAGGGAGTCTGCTGTGGTAGTGAAACAATACTGTGAGTCAGTATGACACACACATGACAGGCATCGCTCTTAGAACCAATGCACATTTCACTTATTTGGACAGTTATGGGCCAAAACTGACCAACTAACTCAAGTGTAAACCCAGCCTTACAGGTCCATGTTAGTGCCAGGTAGAAAGAACGTGCAGAGGCCCAACATCCTGCTGTAGAGTGAAAGAGCGCATTCCTTTTATACCGTCGTCTGTCGATTCCACATACAGTATATGTCTACAGAGTGGCAAGGCGACATATTGTGGAGTTGGGAGCAGCATGAGGAAACCAGAGAGTGGCAAGGAGACATAATATGGAGGTGGCAGCAGCATGAGGAGGCCATACAGTGACCCAGTGGAAACGGCATGAGGAGGGCATACAGTGACCCAGTGGCTGCAGCATGAGGAGGACGCAGAGTGACGCAGTGGAAGCTGCATGAGGAGGGCATATAGTGACCCAGTGGCTGCGGCATGAGGAGGACATACCCAATGGTTGCGGCATGATGAGGGCATTCAGTGACCCAGTGACAGCAGCATGAGAAGGGCATACAGTGACCCAGTGGAAACGGCTTGAGCATGGTGCATGGCTCAACCCTCCTTGACGCAGCGCCGACACCATGTTCTTCCCGTTGTTGGTCACCATTGTTCCGATTTTAAGTTCTCTTGGAGAAAGCCAGGATTCGATTTCTTGATTAAGGACATGGAGCAGTTCCTCCCCTGTGTGACTTTGTTCGCTCAGGCAAATGAGGTTAAGAACAGTGTGACACCGCTGTGCCCTGCACATGTAGTATGCTGGAGGAGCACTGTGAATTGTTCCTGCAGTGGAGGCTGAGGAGACAGTGGAGGATGAGGCGGACATTGTTGCAGGACCAACGGCGTGAGAACGTGGAGGCAGAAGCTGCGTCACCTGTCCAAGTTGCTGGTGTGTCTGGGCAGGCACCACATTAACCCAGTGGGCTGTAAATTACATATATTGTCCTTGACCGTAGTTACAGCTCCACATATCGGCGCTGCCGTGCACTTTGGCAGACACCGACAGGCTCAAGGACTGGCCCATCTTCTCTTCTACATATTTGTGCAGGGGTGGTACTGCCCTCTTGGCAAAGAAATGACGGCTTGGGACTCTCCACCTCGGCTCGGTGCAAGCTATCACTTCTCTGAAAGGTGCAGAGTTCACCAAGTGGAAAGTGAGTGACTGCAGCACTAACAACTTGGACAGTAGCACTGTTGGATGAGTGCACGCATACTGTTGTCTCTTAGATATAGATTCTGTGATCGATTGCTGACGCAATAACTGTCTAGGAGGAGGAGGAGCAGGAGCATCACGACCAGCAGATGATGGGAAGGACACACAACTTTCTTCAGTTGAGGTGGTGGAGCCTTGACTGCTTGAAATGGGGTGCATGCCACTGGGTGCTGCAGCGGTTGCTGAGGCAGGCTGGACCAGCATATTGGAGCCATAGCTCTCCCAGGCCACTTTATGGTGATGCTGCATATATTGGCACAGGGCTGTGGTACCAACATTGGTACCCTGGCCACGCTTCACCTTCTGCCCACAGATTGACCATATGACCATGTTCACCTCCCCCGGCGGCTTTACAAAAAACTGCCACACTGCCAAGTAGGTGATTTTACCCCCAACACTCCGCAATAACTGACTGCTACAGCCACTGCATTCGTGAACCCCTGCACCACTGCTTTCTGGGCAGGTAGGCTGCTGCGAAGCAGGTGGTCTACCCCGGGCATGTTTAGCTCCCGACCTCACACTGCTGCCACCCTGCTGTCTCCCCCGCTGCCTCATGCGCAGGCTGCAACCCTCTTCTCCTGATGACGATGAGGTCCCTTTGTCAGCTGGCTCCCAATTATGATTGGCTGAATCGTCATCCACTGCTGTCTGCAGGTCACTGATGTTCTCTTCAACACCAGCTCCCATGCCACTTTCCTCATCACTACTTGCCTGCCTACCGCAGGAAGCGGCGGATGTCTCCTCCAGCTCTTGGCTGAGCAGTAGCTGCTGACTGTCCTCTAGTACCTCCTCCTCACTGTAGAGTGGATCTGAGCCCACAGCATAGAGTAGTTCTCTAGCTGAGGGAACAGAAAAGGACAGAGGCAGGTTGAGGACAGGTGAGGGCACAGGGCCTGCTGCCGGGCCATGCCAACTAAGGGTTGTGTCTGACAAATCCATCGACTCTTGGCTGGGGGTATCTGATGTGAATTGGGATGAATTGGATGACCGAGTCAACCAGTCTACAACCGACCTCTACTTGACAATGGGAGCTCAGGCCTCTGTAACTGACCCCTGCTGCCATGCCCCCTTACTCTGCTGTGACCTGTGCCTGCGCCAGAAACATTTAGACCTGAAGCCCTCCCCTGTGCATGGCCTCTCGCTTCTCTGTCTAACATACTGTTTGATGAAAAAACGTAATTGCAAAGGGCAAAAAGGCCTGTTATTTTCTACTTTGAAGAGAACGGCAAATATGCCCCTTATTTCTTCCCCCACTAATGAACAACAATAAAAAAAGTGTGATAAATTATTGAATTATTGACAATACTGTATTACTAAATGGCCAGCAACTTTATACTGGTAACAAAATGGTGAATATTGTCCTCCTTATGGGTTTACACACTAATAAACACCTTTAAATAAGTGATAACCGCTAAGAATTATTGAATTACTAGCAGAAGGACCCGGGTATATTTCATTTTTTGTTTGTGTAGTGACCCCATAAGAATTGGTCAGTTTTGCACTTGACATCCAGTATGGCAATCCAGTATAGGTACAGTCTATTTATGGCTGTGTTTCTATGGAAACCTGGTAAATGAAATGTGAACTTCTATTGGCTGATGCACATCATATGACTGAATACTTAAGGACTTGCGAACTGCTATTGACTCATACAGGTCATAAATAGCTTGGTTGTGATGGAAACCTGGTATAAAGCTGTGTGTATGTCAAGACTGAAGAACCTGTGATTTTCCATTGGTCCATAAGTGTCACGTGATCATGTGTATCTCAGTTTGGATATCAGTGAAAGACCTGCGATCGGTTGTTATGGAAAACCTGGAGTAAAGTTGTGTGTATGTGACCTTGTATAACAGTGTCATCCACAGCGCCCTGCCCCTTTAAAGCTGACCAACAGCAGTGAAGAAAAATGGCTGGGTTGTTATGGAAACATGGAGTGCAGCTGTGTGCATGTGACTGACAATGCCTTGTCAGATTGGAGACGGGCTTGGGTCTGCTGAGAGTTTTCATTAGCTCGAGCAGCAGCCATGCGTTTTGCTGCAGGGGGCATGAGTAGTTTAAAAACGTTTCAATTTATAAGAATGCTGAAATCCAGTATGGCAGTCCAGTCAGTGGCGTAAATACCGGTGGTAGCAGTGGTAGAGGCTGCCACAGGGCCCGGGACATTAGGGGCCCCTGATGTTTTTTTTTTAATAGCCCATTACCTGCTGGTGTAACACCAGCAGGTAACGGGCCCTATTTACTTACCGATCCCCGCTCCTGCTCACGGCCGTCTACACTTCACCTTCTGCAGAGGCGGCTGTGAGCAAGAGCGGGGATCGATAAGTAAGGCCTGCGGGCCGTGAACCCCACAAACACTGCTATCATTATACTCTGGGGTCTTTTCAGCAGGCTTCGGGCCTCCTTGGTGATGTCCCAGACGTCGGTGGGCCGGTAGTGGGGAGTGCGCATAATACTATATGAAGGGGCCACTATGATACGGGCGGTATCAGGAGCGATTGTTAGCTGTTTCTGACAGCTAACACCCTGCTCCATATACTCCGGTCAAACATGACCGCGGCATCCAAGGGGTTCCGTGATGCCAAATGTCCCCCCCCCAGCAACCCCTGCGACGAGATCGGGGGGTGCCCATATGTATCTTCTGCAGCCCAGGGTCTGGCCAGCGACCCCAGGCTGCTAGGTTCCCCCAGTACCTGGCTGATCCTGCCGAGATGCAGGAAGTCAGCCACATAGGCTGACTTCCTCTATAGACTGCAATACACATGTATTGCAGTCTATAATACTGAACCAGCGATCTCTGGTTCAGGTGTCCTTATAGGACAAATAAAAAATGTAGAAAAAAAAAGTGCAAAAAATTTTTTATAAAGTGTGTGAAATAAATAAATGAATAAAGCCAGCCCCAAAATTCCCTTTTCCTATATCAAATTAGTTATATAAAACAAAAACCTAAAAATTAATAAAAAACAATACATATTTGGTATCGCTGCGTCCGTAACAACCTGTACAATAACAATTAAACATTATTTAACCTACACGGTGAACGTCGGAAAAAAAAACAATATAAATTAGGTATTACCATAACCGTACCGACCCGCAAAATAAAGGTCACAGGTTACTTATGTTGTATGCTGTGTGAAAAAAAATTAAAAGGTAAAACACAATACCAGAATTGATGAGGATTTTTTTTAATCCACCAAGAAACAGTTAATAAAAGTTAATCAATAAATTATAGGCAACCAAAAATGTTATTAAAAAATACATCTCATACCGCAAACAACAAGCCCTCATGTGGTTACATCAACAGAAAAAAAAAAATATATAGCTTGTACAATGTGAAGACAATAACACCTAAAATCGGCAAATCATTAGAACACAACTGGCTGCGGCAGGAAGGAAATGTATAAGCTGTGTGAGAGTATACAGTGGGGAAAAAGTAATTAGTCAGCCACCATCTAGAAAATCACATTGTCTGATTTTTTAAGAATTTATTTGCAAATGATGGTGGAAAATAAGTATTTGGTCACCTACAAACAAGCAAGATTTCTGGCTCTCACAGTCCTGTATCTTCTTCTTTAAGTGGCTCCTCTGTCCTCCACTCATTACCTGTAGTAATGATGCCTACTTGATATTGTTATCAGTATAAAAGACACCTGTCCACAACCTCAAACAGTCACACTCCAAACTCCACTATGGTGAAGACCAAAGAGCTGTGGAAGGACACCAGAAACAAAATTGTAGCCCTGCACCAGGCTGGGAAGACTGAATCTGCAATAGGAAAGCAGCTTGGTGTGAAGAAATCAACTGTGGGAGCAATAATTAGAAAATGGAAGACATACAAGACCAGTGATAATCTCCCTTCATCAGGGGCTCCACGCAAGATCTCACCCCATGTGTTAGGGTCTTGCCAGACGTAGCAATACCCTCACACTACTGCAGGGGTCTGGGAGGAAGGACAGAGACAAGTGAGCCCTAATCTCACCCCGACAACTGTCCCTTCCTATTGCTTCAGTTTACCCTAAACGGTAAAAGGACAACTCGAAGACGAGTTTATACTGAGTAAAGTGACACACAGAACAAGACAAACAACATAGAAGAATGGTAAACAAGCCAGGGGTCACAACCAGAGAAGCAAAAGTGGTACCAAATAGAAATCCAAGAGAGTAGTCACAAGGCAAGCCAAAGGTTAGAGATAATAGCAAGGTAAATATCAAAGGTACAAAGAAAGCAGGCAAAGTCAGTGCAATAACCGGCAAACTTGCTGTGAAAGTGACATCCCATATATAGAAAGTCTGGGCCCAGCCCCAGACCTGATAGGTACACAGGCTGTCAATCACACAGGCAAGGTAAAGATTAACTCTATGCGGTCCAGAAAGAAACAATGCTCAGAACACGGGTGTGGCTGGAAATCCATTACACAGCAAGGGAACTAGGACCACGTATAGACTAAGCATCCAGAATCCTAAGCAAAGAATAAAACTGAGGACGCCTCCTACGCTGCAGTTTTCGAGCAGAGGGTGGCGCAGAGACCCGAACAGGCAGAGACATAATACCGTGGGGTCAAAATGATCACTAGAACGGTGAGCAAAAATCCCAAACCACACGGGGGGACCTAGTGAATGACCTGCAGAAAGCTGGGACTAACGTAACAAAGGCTACCGTCAGTAAAACACTAAGCTGCCAGGGACTCAGATCCTGCAGTGCCAGACGTGTCCCCCTGCTTAAGCCAGTACATATCCGGACCTGTCTGAAGTTTGCTAGAGAGCATTTGGATATTCCAGAAGAGTATTGGGAGAATATCATATGGTCAGATGAAACCAAATTAGAACTGTTTGGTAGAAACACAACTCGTCGTGTTTGGAGGAGAGTGACTGCTGAGTTGCATCCAAAGAACACCATACCTACTGTGAAGCATGGGGGTGGCAACATCATGCTTTGGGGCTGTTTCTCTGCAAAGGGACCAGGACGACTGATCCGTGTACATGAAAGAATGAATGGGGCTATGTATCGTGAGATTTTGAGTGCAAACCTCTTTCCATCAGCAAAGAAATTGAAGATGAAACGTGGCTGGGTCTTTCAGCATGACAATGATCCCAAGCACACCGCCAGGGCAACGAAGGAGTGGCTTTGTAAGAAGCATTTAAAGGTCCTGGAGTGGCCTATCCAGTCTCCAGAGCTCAACCCCATAGAAAACCTTTGGAGGGAGTTGAAAGTCCGTGTTGCCCAGCGACAGCCCCAAAACATCACTGCTCTAGAGGAGATCTGCATGGCGGAATGGGCCAACATACCAGCAACAGTGTGTGCCAACCTTGTGAAGACTTACAGAAAATGTTTGACCTCTGTCATTGCCAACAAAGGATATATAACAAAGTATTGAGATGAACTTTTGTTATTGACCAAATACTTATTTTCCACCATAATTTGCAAATAAATTCTTTAAAAATCAGACAATGTGATTTTCTTGATTTGTTTTCTCATTTTGTCTCTCATAGTTGAGGTCTACCTATGATGTCAATTACAGGCCTCTCATCTTTTTAAGTGGGAGAACTTGCTCAATTGGTGACTGACTAAATACTTTTTTTCCCCCACTGTATCATGGGACAAACCAGATTTAGAGCTTGCGAGGGAAAATAAACCACAACTGACCCCCAGAGTGACCCCCTCCCCAATCATAGGAGCTACTGGGGATATAGTAGTAGGAAATTTGGTGTTCCCAATGTACTCCGCACAGCTTACATATTCACTCTTCGCCATCTGCTGTGCAGTCAAGTCTGGGATACTAATGCTCACTACACCCCTTGATAAGTTCTTTGCAGTTTTTAAAATGGGGTCATTCCCTAGGGGATTACACTTTACTGGTACTTTAGAGGCTCTGCAAACATGACATGGTGTCCAGATGCCAAACATCTAAATCTACACTCCAAAAGCCACATAGTGCGCCTTCCCTACTATGTTCTGCTGTGTGCCCAAAATGCAGTTTAAGCCCACATGTATGACACTGGTGTACCCAGGATAACGTACTTAATGTCATATGTGGGTATAAACTGCTACAATCTCTGCAGCTATCTGTAAAAGGAGTTGCCCAGCCAGGCACAGAAGGGAAGGAGCGCTATTTTGGTTTTGGAGCACAGACTTTTGCAGAACCCTGAAATGCCAGTAAAGTGGAATCCCCTGACATGTGACCCCATTTTGGAAACTACACCCCTGAATGAATTTATCCAGGTGTACAGTGATCATTTTTAATCCACAAGTGTTGCCTTAATTAATTTTCCAGAAATTAATACACAGCTGATGGTGGAAGGTGAAAATGACAATTTTTCCAGGAATACGTTATTTCAGTGCATAATATGTTGTGTCCGGCTTGTATCAGAGATGAATGCTCCAAAAGCTCTTGTGCCCGGGATCCACGCTTACCAGTTTTTGGAGTGTGTGTCTCTGCTGACACAAGTTGGGCACAACATATCGGGCACTGAAATGGCGTATGTATGGAAAAATTGCAATTTTCACTTTTCATTATCAGCTGTACATTCCTTTCTGGAAATGAAATTAATGCAACGCTCAAGGTTTAAAAATGCTAGGTACACCACTTGATAAATCCCTTGAGGGGTGTAGTTTCCAAAGTGGGGTTATGTGTCTACGGGTTCTACTTTACTGCCAATTCAGGGGCTCTGCAAAAGTGCACACTTCAGCAAAAAATACCAACTAGGGCAGAAATTTCCACTTAGAAGAGAATAAATACAGCAAATGTGGAAAAAACTATAAAACATAACTTTTAATATAAATATCTCATAAAAAGGCACCTCAATAATGACATGTCTATAAATGAAAAGACTAACACAGATAAATATTTGTGCGATCAAGGATTATATCAATCCAATATAATGCAGATGTAAATCACACAAATCAACAAAAAATAAAGAGTTAATATTAAAACCCTAAATCACAGACTTCCAGATATATGATATATATCATGCGTCTGAACTTAATGACCAGGATTGCAATTCCCACAGAGCTAATAATGGATCATGAATTAACAGACGCATGACCGGTGATTTGGTGAGATCTACAGTGCCTTGCGAAAGTATTCGGCCCCCTTGAACTTTTCAACCTTTTGCCACATTTCAGGCTTCAAACATAAAGATATAAAATTTTAATTTTTGGTTAAGAATCAACAACAAGTGGGACACAATTGTGAAGTGGAACGAAATTTATTGTTTATTTTAAACTTTTGTAAAAAATAAAAAACTGAAAAGTGGGGCGTGCAATATTATTCAGCCCCTTTACTTTCAGTGCAGCAAAACTCACTCCAGAAGTTCAGTGAGGATCTCTGAATGATCCAATGTTGTCCTAAATGACTGATGATGATAAATATAATCCACCTGTGTGTAATCAAGTCTCCGTATAAGTGCACCTGCTCTGTGATAGTCTCAGGGTTCTGTTTCAAGCACAGAGAGCATCATGAAAACCAAGGAACACACCAGGCAGGTCCGTGATACTGTTGTGGAGAAGTTTAAAGCTGGATTTGGATACAAAAAGATTTCCCAAACTTTAAACATCCCAAGGACCACTGTGCAATTCTACCAAGACCCGGCCGTCCCTCTTAACTTTCATCTCAAACAAGGAGAAGACTGATCAGAGATGCAGCCAAGAGGCCCATGATCACTCTGGGTGAACTGCAGAGATCTACAGCTGAGGTGGGAGAGTCTGTCCATAGGACAACAATCAGTCGTACACTGCACAAATCTGGCCTTTATGGAAGAGTGGCAAGAAGAAAGCCATTTCTCAAAGATATCCATAAAAAGTCTCCTTTAAAGTTTGCCACAAGCCACCTGGGAGACACACCAAACATGTGGAAGAAGATGCTCTGGTCAGATGAAACCAAAATCGAACTTTTTGGCCACAATGCAAAACAATATGTTTGGCGTAAAAGCAACACAGCTTATCACCTTGAACACACCACCCCCACTGTCAAACATGGTGGTGGCAGCATCATGGTTTGGGCCTGCTTTTCTTCAGCAGGGACAGGGAAAATGGTTAAAATTGATGGGAAGATGGATGGAGCCAAATACAGGACCATTTTGGAAGAAAACCTGTTGGAGTCTGCAAAAGACCTGAGACTGGGACGGAGATTTATCTTCCAACAAGACAATGATCCCAAACATAAAGCAAAATCTACAATGGAATGGTTCACGGTTCACAAATAAACGTATCCAGGTGTTAGAATGGCCAAGTCAAAGTCCAGACCTGAATCCAATCGAGAATCTGTGGAAAGAGCTGAAAACTGCTGTTCACAAACGCTCTCCATCCAACCTCACTGAGCTCGAGCTGTTTTCCAAGGAAGAATGGCCAAGAATTTCAGTCTCTCGATGTGCAAAACTGATAGGGACATACCCCAAGCGACTTGCAGCTTTAATCGCAGCAAAAGGTGGCACTACAAAGTATTAACTTAAGGGGGCAGAATAATTTGGCACACCCCACTTTTCAGTTTTTTATTTTTTACAAAAGTTTAAAATATCCATTAAATTTCATTCCACTTCACGATTGTGTCCCACTTGTTGTTGATTCTTCACCAAAAAATTAGAATGTTATATCCTTTTGTTTGAAGCCTGAAATGTGGAAAAAGGTTGAAAAGTCCAAGGGGGCCGAATACTTTCGCAAGGCACTGTATCTGTAAAAAAAAAGCCTTTTTAAAGGCTTTTATTATAAGGGGCTTATTCACTGTTCTTACAAGGCATAACATTATTCACTACTATTGTGGCAAAGCAATATCTGCATGTATCTGTAAAAAAAAGCCTTTTTAAAGGTGTTGATTATAAGGGGCTTATTCACTGTTCTTACAAGGCATAACATTATTCAGTACTATTGTGCCAAAGCAATATCTGCACATATCTGTAAAAAAAAGCCTTTTTAAAGGCCTTTATTATAAGGGGCTTATTCACTGTTCTTACAAGGCATAACATTATTCAGTACTATTGTGCCAAAGAAAACGGAATTATCATCCAATAATATCTGCACTTATCTGTAATAAAGGCTTTTAACGTGGGGAAAGACATAACGACCATATTGTTACCAGTATAAAGTTGGAGGCAATATTTAAAAACAGTATTGTCAATAAAAATTCAATAATTCAATGATTCTTAGCGGTTATCACTTATTTAAAGATCTTTATTAGTGTCAAAACACATAAAAAGGACCATATTCGCCATTTTGTTACCAGTATAAAGTTGTTGGCCATTTATAAATAATTTTGTCAATAATACAATAATTCTGAGCCACAAATCTCTGCCCTTTATCACACTTTTTTTTAATTGATGTTCATTAGTGGGGGAAGAAATAAGGGGCATATTTGCCGTTCTCTTCAAAGTAGAAAATAACAGGCCTTTTTGCCCTTTACAATTAAGTTTTTTCATCGAACAGTATGTCAGACAGAGAAGCGAGAGGCCATGCACAGGGGAGGGCCGCAGGCCTAAATGTTTCTGGTGCAGCTACAGGTTGCAGCAGAGTAAGGGGCGTGGAAGAAGGGGTCAGTTACAGAGATCTGAGCTCCCAGTGTTAAGTAGTGGTTGTGTCTTGACCAGCAACCAAATGGTTGTAGACTGGTTGACTCGGTCATCCAATTCATCCCAAGTCACATCAGACACCCCCAGCCAAGAGTCGGTGGGTTCGTCAGACACAACCCTTAGTTGGCATGGCCCGGCAGCAGGCCCTGTGCCCTCACCTGTCCTCAACCTGCCTCTGTCCTTTTCTGTTCCCACAGCTAGAGAACTACTCTATGCTGTGGGCTCAGATCCACTGTACAGTAAGGAGGAGGTACTAGAGGACAATCAGCAGCTACTGCTAAGCCAAGATGTGGAGGAGACATCCGCCACTTCCTGTGGTAGGCGGGCAAGTAGTGATGAGAAGAGTGACATGGGAGCTGGTGTTGAGGAGGACATCAGTGACCTGCAGACAGTAGTGGATGACAATGTAGCCGATTGTAATTGGGAGCTAGGTGACGAAGGGGCCTCATCGTCATAAGGAGAAGAGGGTTGCAGCTTGCACATGAGGCAGTGGGGGATTCAGCAGGGTGGCATTAGTGTGAGGTTGGGAGCTAAATGTGCCAGGGGTAGACCACCCGCTTCACAGCAGCCTACCTGCCTGGAAAGCAGTGGTGCAGCGGTTCACGGAGGCAGTGGTGGTAGCAGTCAGTTAGCGCAGAGTGTTGGGGGTAAAATCACCTACTCAGCGGTGTGGCAGTTTTTTGGTGGTCCAGCCTGTCGCAGCAACCGCTGCAGCACCCAGTGGCACGCACCCCATTTCAGGCAGTCAAAGCTCCACCACCTCAGCCGAAGGAAGCTGTGTGTCCTTCCCATCATCTTCTGGTCTTGATTCTCCTGCTCCTCCTCCTAGTCAGTCATTGCGTCAGCAATCGATCACAGAAGCTATATCAAAGAGACAACAGTATGCGTGTACTCTTCCAACAGTGCAGAAGCTGAATGTGCTCCTGTCCAAGTTGCTGGTGCTGCAGTCACTCCCTTTCCACTTGGTGGACTCTGCACCTTTAAGAGAACTAATGGCTTGCGCTGACCCGAGGTGGAGAGTCCCAAGCCATCATTTCTTTGCCAAGAAGGCAGTACCAGCCCTGCACAAATATGTAGAAAAAAAGGTGGGCCAGTCCTTGAGCCTGTTGGTGTGTGCCAAAGTGCACGGCAGCGCCGACGTGTGGAGCTGTACCTACGGTCAAGGAAAATATATGTCATTTACGGCCTACTGGGTTAATGTGGTGCCTGCCCAGACACACCAGCAACTTGGACAGGTGACACAGCTTCTGCCTCCACGTTCTCACACCATTGGTTCTGCAACAATGTCGGCCTTATCCTACACTGTCTCCTCAGCCTCCACTGCAGGAACAATTCCCAGTGCTCCTCCAGCATACCACATGTGCAGGGCACAGCGGTGTCACACTGTTCTACATCTCGTTTGCCTGGGCAAACGAAGTCACACAGGGGAGGAACTGCTCCATGTCCTCAATCAAGAAATCGAATCCTGGCTTTCTCCAAGAGAACTTAAAATCGGAACATGGTGTCGGCCCTGCGTCAAGGAGGGCTGAGACATGTGCCCTGCATAGCGTACATGTTCAATCTGGTTGTCAAGTGTTTCCTTAAGACATCCTAAAAATCTCAAGGAAACTATGCATGCACTTCAGCCACTCATACATCGCCAAGCACACCTTCCTTGAGCTGCAGCAGCAGAACTTCCTCCCACAATATAGGCTGATATGCGATGTTTCCACTCGTTGGAATTCAACCCTCCATATGTTGGATCGACTATATGAACAGAGAAAAGCCATAAATGATTTCTTGATGATCCAAGAGGACAGAGATACTCCCCTGTATAACTTTAACTTTAGCCAGTGGCAGCTCATGCGTGACACCTGCCGTTTGTTAGTTCCCTTTGAGAAGGCCACTTTGTTAGTCAGTCGCCAGGATTACGGGATGAACAATGTCATTCCACTGATTCACATCCTGGAAAAGATGCTTATCAATCTGGCTGGTCAGGGGACTGGAGATGTGGCATCTACATCTCAAGGCCACATGAGCCCTGTGGGGGCTGAACTGGAGGAGGAGGAGGATGAGGAGGACATTGGAGCACAATGTGTAGTCAAATGGGTGGAGAGGAGGAGCAAGAGCAACCAGAACAGCCAGAGGGAGATGAGGAGGATGAGGCAGATGACCCAAACACACTGTGGCAGTATGCAGTGGAGATGGATGCAGGGAGTCCTTCGGAGTCACTTTCGCAAATTGCCCGATGCATGCTGACTTCCTTGCGCAATGACAGCTGAATTGTCACCATTCGGCAGAGGGATGACTACAGGCTCTCCACCATGTAAGACCCTTGCTACCGGGGAAAAATGGGGGCCTTTTTTACACCCACTGAGAGGGAGGACAAACTGAACTACTATAGAGACATGCTATGTAGCAAGTTAGCCGCTGCCTACCTGTGCCATCGTCCATCCTCTCACATGTCTGACTGGGGGGGGGGCTGAGCACTCAACTTGCACTGGCATGGTAGCTGGGGGAGGGAGTGGGGGTGGCAGTAGCAGTATCGGCGCCATCAGCAGCAGCCTGAGCCTAGAGTCGTTGCTGAGCAGCTTTCTTCAGCCGCATAGTGAAGAAGCTGCTCATCAGCAGCTAGACACAGAGCAGAAGTTGAACCAGCAGGTCGTGGCATACTTAGAGTACACCCTGCCACCCGTCATTGAAGATCCGCCGGACTACTGGCCAGCCAAACTGGATTTGTGGCCGCAACTGGCTGAGTTTGCCCTGGAAAAGCTGTCCTGCCCGGCCAGTAGTGTGGCATCAGAGCGGGTGTATAGTGCAGCGGGGGCCATAGTTACCCCAAGGAGAACTCACCTGTCCACCTAAAATTTGGAGAGACTGACCTTTGTGAAGATGAATCAGGCATGGATCAGCCAGGACTACCACCCACCAATGCCTGATGCAGCAGATTAAATGATCTGCCTCACCACACTCTGCCACTGGTTCCCTGTATGGCCTCCTAAGGCTGTTGCTACCTACACATTATATCACCTTGCCAGTCTGTGGCCTGCTCACTCTGCTGCCATCTCTGCACTCTGTCACTGGGTCACTGTATGGCCTCCTAACGCTGTTGCTACCTACACATTATATTACCTTGCCACTCTGTGGCCTGCTCACTCTGCTGACACCTCTGGACTCTGCCACTGGGTGACTGTATGGCCTTCTCACGCTGCTGCCACCTCCTCACTCTGCCACTGGGTCACAGTATGGCCTATTAAGGCTGCTGACACCTCCACACTCTCTTACCGGGTCACTGTATGGCCTACTAAGGCTGCTCACACCTCCACAATGTCACTGGGTCACTGTATGGCCTCCTCATGCCGCTTCCACTGGGTTAATGTATGCCCTCCTCACTGTATGGCCTTCTCATGCCACTTCTACTGGGTCACTCTGTGTACTCCTCATGCCGCTGCCACTGGGTCACTGTATGCCCTCCTCATGTTGCTGCCACTGGGTCACTGTATGGCCTGCTCATGCCGCTGCCACTGGGTCAATGTATGGCCTCCTCATGTTGCTGCCACTTGGTCTCTGTATGGCCTCCTCATGCCGCTGCCACATGGTCACTGTATGCCCTCCTCATGTTGCTGCCACTGGGTCACTGTATGGCCTCCTCATGCCACTGCCACTTGGTCATTGTATGGCCTCCTCATACTGCTGCCACTGGGTCACTGTATGCCCTCCTTAAGCCGTTTCCACTGGGTCACTGTATGCCCTCCTCATGCCGCTGCCACCGGGTCACTGTATGGCCTCCTCATGCCGCTGCCACTTGGTCAATGTATCCCCTCCTCATGTTGCTGCCACTTGGTCACTGTATGGCCTCCTCTTGTTGCTGCCACTTGGTCACCATATGACCTCCTCATGCCGCTGCAACTGGGTCACTGTATTGCCTCCTCGTGTTGCTGCCACTTGGTCACTGTGTGCCCTCCTCATGTTGCTGCCACTGGATCACTGTATGGCCTCCTCATGATGCTGCCACTTGGTTACTGTATGGCCTCCTCATGCCGCTGCCACTTGGTCACTGTGTGCCCTCCTCATGTTGCTGCCACTGGATCACTGTATGGCCTCCTCATGATGCTGCCACTTGGTTACTGTATGGCCTCCTCATGCCGCTGCCACTTGGTCACTGTATGGCCTCCTCATGTTGCTGCCACTTGGTCACTGTATGGACTTCTCATGTTGCTGCCACTGTGTTACTGTATGGCCTCCTCATGCCGCTGCCACTGGGTCACTGCATGGCCTCCTCATGCCATTTTCACTGGGTCACTCTGCGTCCTCCTCATACTGCTGCCACTGGGTCACTGTATGCCCTCCTCATGCCGCTGCCAGCGGGTCACTGTATGGTCTCCTCATGCCACAGCTACTGGGTCACTGTATGCCCTCCTCATGCTGCTGCCAACTTCACGTTCTGAAACCGTTGGTCCTGCAGCAATGTCCACCTCATCCTCCACTGTTTCCTCAGCCTCCACTGCAGGGACAATTCACAGTGCTCCTCCAGCATACCACATGTGTAGGGCACAACTGTGTCACACTGTTCTACACCTTGTTTGCCTGGGCGAACAAAATCACACAGGGGAGGAACTGGGTCACTGTATGTATTCCTCATGTTGCTGCCACTGTATGGCCTCCTCATGTTGCTGCCACTTGGTTACTGTATGTCCTCCTCATACCATTGCCACTGGGTCACTGTATGCCCCCTCAATCTGTTTCCACTGGGTTACTGTATGCCCTACTCATGCCACTGACACTGGACCACTATATGGCCTCCTCTTGCCGCTGTCGCTGGGTCACTGTATGCCCTCCTTGTGCCGCTGCCACTGGGTCACTGTATGGCCTCCTCATGCCGCTGCCCCTGGGTCACTGTATGGCCTCCTCATGCTGCTGCCACCTCCACATTATGTCGCCTTGCCACTCTGTAGACATATATGTGGAATCGACAGACGACGGTATAAAAGGAGTGCACTCTTTCACTCTACATTAGGATGTCGGGTGTCTGCACGGTTCTTTCTACCTGGCACTAACATGGCCCTGTAAGGCTGGGTTCACACTTGAGTTAGATGGTCAGTTTTGGCCCCGTAACTGACCAAATAAGTGAAGTGTGCATTGATTCTAAGAGTGACACCTGTCATGTGCATGTCATTCAGACTCACAGTATTGTTTGTAGTCAAACTCCTTCCCTTTTCAGCCAGGTACACTGACAGTTAGTCTGCCACAAGTTTTTTTTTTTTTTTCAAAATTCTGTACTTGTCACTCCTCCATTGTCGTGTTGATGCAGTATCTGCACCCAGAAAGGGATCTTTTTTGGCAGATTTTTTTTTTTTTTTTTTATGCATTCCACTTTTTAATCAGCTACCAATTTGTCAGTGTACCACAATTTCAAATTTTCTTCAAACTCTAGTTTTTACCTCCACTGCCACATATGGAGCACAATAAAAACCAACGTAGACCTATTACTACTTCCAGTACCACCATGTATGTGTAGCATCTGCTCCCAAAAGGGATCATTTTTGGTGCTTTTTTTTAAAAGTCACTTCCCTTTTCTACCAGGTGCATTGACAGTCTGATACAAATTTTCCTTCCAATTCCGTAGCTGCTAGTTGCCACTGCCATACTGTTGGCATAACAACAAAATTAAACATAAAGCCCATTGCTTCTTTCAATACCAACATGATTTTAATGTGGCATTCTGCTCCTCTAAAAAGATAATTTTTTTTTTTCCAACTCATGTCTTCTTTACTTTTTCTTTCAACCAGCACACCGCCACAATTTTTTCTTTAAAATAACAAACCTGTTGTACTTGTTTGCCTAATTTTTGTAAAAACCATTACTTCTTTCAAAAAAACCATCATGTGGGTATAAAGAAAACATGGGCCAGCATCTTCACCTAAAACGTTACTACTTTTTGCTGATTTTTTAATGTTAAAAAGCATAAAAAACCTGATAGTGCAGTATATAGTTAAACAAGCAGTTTGTATGCACTGCCTAGCATCCGTTTTCCCATAGGTATACACATTACTGTCACTTTGACATTAATTTGGCTGTGTTTTCCTTAGCTAGTAATGGGCTAGAGTCCTAGGAGCCTGACAGTGTCATACATTCTGCACTCCAGAATTCTGGTGTAAAAAAGTCACAAAAAAGAATTTTGCAACTTTTTAAACTCAATTGCGCAAAAATTTTGTGACTTTTAAAAGTGTGGAATTTTTAAAGTCAGTTTTTCTGGAGTCTGTGTTGGCATCATTTGTACCAAATATATCAACTGCTGCATGACGTTTGATAAATTAGATGCATCTTTAAGTCGGACACATCTGTCCTGAAATGTTACTACACTTTTTACGCTACTCATTTTCTGAAGTGAGTTTGCAACAATTTTTTCGACTTTTTATAAAGTTGCAGTTGAAAAAAAATCTAATCTGGCTAATCATGTCCACTTTGCCACCTACTTTTAAAAAGTGGAATGAGCGGTGCAGAAGTAAAAAAAAAAAAATTGTGCAAATGAGTTTATAAAGTTGTAAATCTCTGCTTTGTGACTTTTTATGCCAGAATTATGGTGTGCAGGATTTGATAAATTCTCCCCATTGACTTTAAAAACTCTCCAAGTGATAAATCTGCTCCTATGTTTTAAGCCAATTTGCGACACATTTTAGTTGACTCAAAAAGATTCTTGGGACCAAATCAACCAATCAAGACAAATTTTTTGAGGTCCGCCCATTTCTAAGCCTTAATTTATATCTACAGCTGATTGTGTTTTTCTATTTCTAATTTATATACATTTTATACATTTAGTAACTGTACTTATATTGCTTTATAAAACCATGCAATTCCTTGCGGCACAAACTCTTAATTAATCTATTAATCTTCTTTTCCAAATAGTATAGTTTGTGAGTAAGTTGTGTGAGAAAACCATTTTCTAGCTCACTCCCATTATTATAATTATGGCTTGCTGTAGTTTTGCTTATCAGATCTTAGCTTCCTGTATAACTTGTGGGAATGGATACAGAAAAACATGCATAGTCTTTAAATTCTGCATACCCTCCTGGAAATATGCTGTTGTGTTCAAAATATCTGATCCTCTAAGGGGAAGTCAATAACTGTGATGTTCTGAAAAAACATTGCCATTAAATTATTTCTCTAATAAAGTGATAATCCTTACCTAATATATCATACAGTACATCAGAGCATTACTTAAATAATACGCTGCTTCCCGGGTATTGCTTTAATTGCTATTCACTTTACATTGTGATTTTAAATGTGGACAATGCAGTCAGTTTTCTAGTGTAAAAGGCATGACAAAATTCCACAAAGATGCCATTTTTGGACAAAAAAAATTTTCAGCTTCTTGCTGTTTTCTGCCACCATTGACATTTTTGTGAAAAAGTAGGCAAAGGCAAACACAAAGGCAGGTCAGGGCAGGGATACCTCGGCCCAACAGATTGCTTTAAAAAACTGATGCAATTTATAGGGGACATCTTTGAAAGTTCCTGTCTAGCTCAGATTTCAATTCTGGTCATCAGAAGAAGAAGCCAGAGCAATCAGAGGAATGGTTTAAGACCTGCATATGAAATGCAAGTCTTAAAGGGGTTGTCCAGTTGTTGTTTTTTTTTGTTATTGACCTATCATCAGGATACAACCCCAAATCCAAAACAGTTGGGATACGGAAATGTAAAGAAAACAGGAATGCAATGATTTGGAAATATATAACCATATTTTATTCACAATAAAACATGGGACACATACCAGAAGTTGAATGTTAGACATTTTTCCATTTAATTTGAAAAAATTAATTAATTTAGAATGTGATGGCAGTAACACATCTCAAAAAAGTTGGGACATGGCCGTGTCTAGCATTGTGTAGCATCCCCTCTTCTTTTTATAATAGTCTGTAAATGTCTGGGAGGTGAGGAGGCCAATTGCTGGAGTTTGGGAGAGAAATTTTGTTCTATTCTTTGCTCATGTAGGATTCTAGCTGCTCAACAGTCTTGGGCCTTCTTTGTCAGATTTCTTATTTCGTAATTCCAATGTTTTTTTGCAGATAGGTCATCAGTATGAGAATTACATTTGGTTACTCACATATCATTTAGTCATTACTTTCTTCTGTTCTGTCTGACAGAGACTGATCCTGTTACTATGGTGTCTGTCATTTTGCAAAACTATTTTGTGCTTGCTTTTTGGTGGAGTCTGCTATAGTGGATACTAAGGGAACCTCCAACAGATGTGAATGTAGCCTAAGCGAGAGCTATTGATGAAATATACTTAGCATAGACCATAAATATTAGATTAGTCAAGTCTGACACCCATGACCCCCACTGACCAGCTGTTTGGAGAGCTTGTGGTGGTTGGATGAGCTCTAACTTTTTTTCTCAAGACAGTGACATCACGTCCATTGATCACATGGCTGGGCTGCAAAACCAAGCACAGCCACTATACAATGTGCTTGGTAAACAATGAAGAGGCCTCAGCACTACAAACGCTGCAGCCCCTTCAATCACCAGATCTGTCTGAGTTTCAAGTGATGGATCTCCACCGATCTGATATTTATTGCCTATCCTAAGGACAGGTGATTAGTATTCTAGTCCCATAAAACCACTTTGAGAGGTATTGTCAGCAGTTATCCCACTACAACTTAATTGTAGCTAACTTTATTATTATGATTTAGTTGCTATAGAGTTAATTTTTTTTTTTCATGTGATCATTCCTTTGCTTTTTCCAGCCCCACACTTTCAGTAATAATGAGACCATGTTTATTTGGTATCAAGGGTAATGGACAGAGATTGTAGTCAGATGGATAGAGGACAAGACAGGTGGAGTATGTTCATAACGGAAGACAGTCTTCAGTCAGAGTTGGTAGAGTTTAGACAATACAGCAGTCAGAAATGTCTTTGAGGGCAATAGACTGACAGGTAAATGATTGAGGAGTCAAGCACAGTTAAAGTTAAGGAATATGGAAAAGAAGATCACATTTTCTGCTAACTATATAATACAGTGGAGACCTGGTGGTTATGGATCCCGCTCAGCTACTGAGTGGCTACTATATTTAAATACCCGATATCCTCCGTACTATTACGCCAGATGTGAGGAAAGGTTTAAGTACTCATGGGTGTAATCCATCTGGATCCGGAGCCTTGATCACATTTAATTTTTGTAACTTGGCTTGGACCATTTCTATGTTTATGCAGTTTAGTACATTGGTTGATGTATCTGAATTGGTGACTCCTACATCAACTACCCCCTGTTCTTCTGTATATACAGAGCTAAAGAACCAATTTAATAGCTCTGATTTTTCTTGGTCCGTGGTGGCCAACTCTTCATTACCATTATTTAGGGGACCTACCTATTCTGATCTTGTGTTTTTTTGCATTTACAGTTAGGTCCATAAATATTTGGACAGAGACAAGATTTTTCTAGTTTTGGTTCTGTACATTACCACAAGGAATTTTGGACAAAACAATTCAGATGCAGTTGAAGTTCAGACTTTCAGCTTTAATTCAGTGGGTTGAACAAAATTATTGTATAAAAATGTGAGGAACTAAAGCATTTATTACACACAATCCCTTCATTTCAGGGGCTCAAAAGTAATTGGACAAATGAAATAATTGTAAATAAAATGTTTATTTCTAATACTTGGTTGTTCACCCTTTGTTGGCAATAACTGCCTGAAGTCTTGAACTCATGGACATCACCAGACGCTGTGTATTTCCTCCTTTTTAATGCTCAGCCAGGCCTTTACTGCAGCGGTTTTCAGTTGCTTTTTGTTTGTGGGTCTTTCTGTCTGAAGTTTAGTCTTTAACAAGTGAAATGCTGCTCAATTGGGTTGAGATCAGGTGATTGACTTGGCCATTCAAGAATATTCCACTTCTTTTCTTTGATAAACTCCTGGGTTGCTTTGGCTTTATGTTTTGGGTCATTGTCCACCTGTGTTATGAAACGTCGACCAATCAGTTTGGCTGTATTTGGCTGAATTTGAGCCCACAGTATGTCTCTGAATACCTCAGAATTCATCCGGCTGCTTCTGTCCTGTGTCACATCATCAATAAACACTCGTGACCCAGTGCCACTGGCAGCCATGCATACCCAAGCCATCACACTACCGTCGCCGTGTTTTACAGATGATACTTTGGATCATGAAGCTGTACCAGGCCTTTGCCATCATTTTTTCTTTCTATCATTCTGGTAGAGGTTGATCTTGGTTTCATCTGTATAAAGAATGTTCTTCCAGAACTGTGCTGGCTTTTTTTAGCAAAGTCCAATCTAGACTTATTTTTCTTTATGCTTATGAGTGGCTTGCACCGTGCAGTGAACCCTCTGTATTTACAGTACTTTAATGCAGTCTTCTCTTTATGATAGATTTGGGTACTGATACACCTACATTCTGGGGAGTGTTGTTCATTTGGTTGGCTGTTGTGAAGGGGTTTCTCTTCACCATGGAAATTATTCTGCGATCATTCACCACTGTTGTCTTTTGCATTGATGAGTTCACCAGTGCTTTCTTTCTTTCTCAGGATGTACCAAACTGTAGATTTTGCCACTCCTAATATTGTAGAAATTTCTCAGATGGGTTTTTCTGTTTTCACAGCTTAAGGTAGGCTTGTTTCACCTGCATGGAGAGCTCCTTTGACTGCATGTTTTCTTCACAGCAGAATCTTCCAAATGCAAGCACCACGCCTCCAATCAACTCCATGCCTTTTATCTGCTTAATTGAGAATGACATAACAAAGGAAATGCCCACACCTGCCCATGAAACAGCCTTTGAGTCAATTTAAAAACAGGGTGGCACATGTTAAGGAGCTGAAACTCCTAAACCCTTCATCCAATTTTAATGTGGATAACCTCAAATGAAAGCTGAAAGTCTGGACTTTAGGTCAATGTCCATTATATACAGTGGGGAAAAAAAGTATTTAGTCAGCCACCAATTGTGCAAGTTCTCCCACTTAAAAAGATGAGAGAGGCCTATAATTTTCATCATAAATAGACCTCAACTATGAGAGACAAAATGAGAAAACAAATCCAGAAAATCACATTGTCTGATTTTTAAAGAATTTATTTGCAAATTATGGTGGAAAATAAGTATTTGGTCAATAACAAAAGTTCATCTCAATACTTTGTTATATATCCTTTGTTGGCAATGACAGAGGTCAAACGTTTTCTGTAAGTCTTCACAAGGTTGGCACACACTGTTGCTGGTATGTTGGCCCATTCCTCCATGCAGATCTCCTCTAGAGCAGTGATGTTTTGGGGCTGCCGCTGGGCAACACGGACTTTCAAATCCCTCCAAAGGTTTTCTATGGGATTGAGATCTGGAGACTGGATAGGCCACTCCAGGACCTTGAAATGCTTCTTACGAAGCCACGCCTTCGTTGCCCTGGCGGTGTGCTTGGGATTATTGTCATGCTGTAAGACCCAGCCACGTTTCATCTTCAATACCCTTGCTGATGGAAAGAGGTTTACACTCAAAATCTCACGATACATGGCCCCATTCATTCTTTCATGTACACGGATCAGTCGTCCTGATCCCTTTGCAGAGAAACAGCCCCAAAGCATGATGTTGCCTCCACCATACTTTACAGTAGGTATGGTGTTCTTTGGATGTAACTCAGCATTCACTCTCCTCCAAACACGACGAGCTGTGTTTCTACCAAACAGTTCTACTTTGGTTTCATCTGACCATATGACATTCTCCCAATACTCTTCTGGAACATCCAAATGCTCTCTAGCAAACTTCAGACGGGCCCGGATATGTACTGACTTAAGCAGGAGGACACGTCTGGCACTCCTGATGTACCTGTGTGCCAAATTTGCTGAGGATCAGTCCAGTCGTTTGGTCGGGCATGAAGGACAGACAGACAGACAGACAGACAGACAGAAACTCATTTTTATATATATAAGAGATTAAATAGCACTAAATGTTAAAAACAATTAAAAACAGAAATTGAGGTGGAAGTCATGGCAAGTCCCAAAACACAATCAAATTTCATATAATAAACTTTCATGTGCTAATATGTAATCTATATCTATATACAAGATATTAGATATATAGCCTATATCAGTGATGGCGAACCTTTTAGAGACCGAGTGCCCAAACTGCAACCCAAAACCCACTAAAATATCGCAAAGTGCCAACATTTCAATTTAACTGTAAATTAACCAGGATCTGTTTTATAGTGACCGTGCAATGTTATTTCAGCCTGTAATAATATCACATGTCTGCTATAAAACAGATACTGTGTGATATAAATAGTGAAGGGCCCCCACACAGTACAATGCACTCCAAAGTGGCCCCCATACAGTATTATATGCCCACAGTGGCCCCCACACAGTATTATATGCTCTACAGTAGGCCCCCCACAAAGTATTATATGTTCCCCTTTGCTCCCCCCCACACAGTGTTATATGCTCCAGAGTGAGCCCCCACACAGTATTATATGCTCCACAGTGGGACCCCACACAGTAGTTTATGCTACTTACACAGTATGGCTGCAGTCACACGTAGAGCGGCCTCCTTCTTCTTCTGAACACAGGCACTGATGACTTGCGTCGGAGCAGAGGTTACACTCTGCAGTCAGTGTAAGCCTCGGTCTGCATTTGCACATATAGCCAGAGCCGTTTTAACACATTGGTGGGCCCAGTGCAGAGGTTTCATAAGTCCCCCCCCCCATCACCACCTGCTATTATATCCATCTGAAAGCTGCCAAAAACTGGGATTTTATATGGTGACATTCAATGGGTGACAATGTGTTACATGACTGATGGAACTTTTCCACCTGTCAGACATGTTTTATACGTTCAACTCTAGTAATAATCATTATTGCTATTATTTTAGCATGTAATGGATATCGCTAGAGAGGCGGTTGGTGTATTTTTCTCTATAAAGGTATGGAAAGGACAGGGACAGGGTCAAATGTAAACTTTATTGATGACTTTGTGTGTGTGTTGTGTAAGTGTTTGGTGAAACTCTTTTGGAGCTGCAACCTAAATGATGGTAAACAACTGGGTCACAGAGCCAATAACTTCCTGGTTATATGTTATGTTCAGAGGGGTATTACATAAAATACCCCTGTGATTAGGCTATGCGCGCTGCAGCAAATTTAGCTCCACCCAATTCTATGTTGACTCCGCCCATTAACATCCATTTTATAATGTTCCCCTCCAATTGCCCCACAGTATGAAGTCTCCTCTCCTGGTTCCCCCCCGTTTAAACTGGGGGAAACTAGAGGGGGACATTAAACTGGGGTAGCTGGAGGGGGATATTAAACCGTGGGGTTACTTGGATGGGGACATTAAACTGGGGACAACTAGAGGCAGACATGTCCCCCTCCAGCTCCCCCACGGTTTAATGTCCTCTTCCAGTTGCCCCCAGTTTAATGTCCCCTTACAACTTGCCCCCAGTTTGATGTCCCTCTCCAGCTTCCCCCAGTTTAATGTCCCCCTTCATCTGCACCCAGTTTGATGCCCCTCTCCATCTGCACCCAGTTTAATATCCCCCTTCAGCTCCCCCCAGTTTAATGTCCCCCTTCATCTTCCACCAGTTTAATGTGCCCCCTTTATCTGCCACCAGGTTGATGTCCTCCCTTCATCTGCTCTCAGTTTGATGTCCCCTCTTCATCTGTCACCAGGTTGATGTCCTTCCTTAATCTCCTCTCAGTTTGATGTCCCCCCCTTCATTTGCCACCAGTTTGATGTCCCCCCTTCATCTGCCACAAGTTTGATGCCCCCCTTCATCTGCCACAAGTTTTATGTCCCCCCCTTCATCTGCCACCAGTTTAACATAATAAAACACTGATACTCACCCCTCCTTGCTCCGCTGCCACTCTGTGAGGTCTCTTCTTCCGGACTGTTCAGGGAGCTGCAAGCACGATGTGAGTGATGTCATCACATCGCGCCCGCAGCTCCAGGAACCGGAGCACACAAGGATGTGCTTCACACACAATGGTGAAGCAGGGGCTGTCTGCGAACGGCTCCTGCTTCATCATCTGCGTCCGGAGCGGCCCTGCATATAGCTGAAAGAAGCGATCACTCACTAACAGGGAATCCTATACCGGATTCCCCGTTAGTGAGCGATCAGGGCATAGGTTCCACATGCGTGCCATAGGTTCGCCATCACGGGCCTATATATATACAGAATAGCAATATATGCTGAATAACATATAATTTCATAGAAATGCTTAAATCAATAAATAAATTCATAGAATTTCATATATCATAACAATAGACAAGATAAATAGATATAGAAGTTCACCAGATGTAAGATAGCCCATATAATCCATATAGAAAATCACCAAATGTAAGTTAGTCCATCTGTTCTAATCACACCTTATGGTCCAATGTGTAAACATAATATATTACAATATATGTACAAACAAGTATTGCCCACACAATGTATAAACGAGTAGATCAAAAGGTTATATCATTGAGCCATGTGTTAGCACTTACCTGTGGCACATAACAGGTGGTGGCAATAACTAAATCACACTTACAGCCAGTTGAAATGGATTAAAGTTGACTCAACCTCTGTCCTGTGTCCTTGTGTGTACCACATTGAGCATGGAGAAAAGAAAGAAGACCAAAAGAACTGTCTGAGGACTTGAGAAGCAAAATTGAGAGGAAGCATGAGCAATCTCAAGGCTACAAGTCCATCTCCAAAGACCTGAATGTTCCTGTGTCTACCGTGCGCAGTGTCATCAAGAAGTTTAAAGCCCATAGCACTGTGGCTAACCTCCCTAGATGTGGACGGAAAAGAAAAATTGACGAGAGATTTCAACGAAAGATTGTGCGGATGGTGGCTAAAGAACCTCGACTAACATCCAAACAAGTTCTAGCTGCCCTGCAGTCCGAGGGTACAACAGTGTCAACCCGTACTATCCATCGGCATCTGAATGAAAAGGGACTCTATGGTAGGATACCCAGGAAGACCCCACTTCTGACCCAGAGACATAAAAAAGCCAGGCTGGAGTTTGCCAAAACTTACCTGAGAAAGCCAAAAACTTTTTGGAAGAATGTTCTCTGGTCAGATGAGACAAAAGTAGAGCTTTTTGGGAAAAGGCATCAACATAGAGTTTACAGGAAAAAAAAAGAGGCCTTCAAAGAAAAGAACACGGTCCCTACAGTCAAACATGGCGGAGGTTCCCTGATGTTTTGGGGTTGCTTTGCTGCCTCTGGCACTGGACTGCTTGACCGTGTGCATGGCATTATGAAGTCTGAAGACTACCAACAAATTTTGCAGCATAATGTTGGGCCCAATGTGAGAAAGCTGGGTCTCCCTCAGAAGTCATGGGTCTTCCAGCAGGACAATGACCCAAAACACACTTCAAAAAGCACTAGAAAATGGTTTGAGAGAAAGCACTGGAGACTTCTAAAGTGGCCAGCAATGAGTCCAGATCTGAATCCCATAGAACACCTGTGGAGAGATCTCAAAATGGCAGTTTGGAGAAGGCACCCTTCAAATCTCAGGGACCTGGAGAAATTTGCCAAAGAAGAATGGTCTAAAATTCCAGCAGAGCATTGTAAGAAACTCATTGATGGTTACTGGGAGCGGTTGTTCGCAGTTATTTTGTCTAAAGGTTGTGCTACCAAGTATTAGGCTGAGGGTGCCAATACTTTTGTCCGGCCCATTTTTGGAGTTTTGTGTAAAATGATCAATGATTTGACTTTTTTTTTCATTCTCTTTTGTGTTTTTTCATTGCAAGCAAAATAAATGAAGATATTATTACCAAAGCATTTGTGATTGCAATCATTTTCTGGAAGAAATTGAGTATTATCTGACAGAATTGCAGGGGTGCCAATACTTTTGGCCAGCACTGTACATGAAACCATATATCTATATAAAGTGAATATCTCCCAGGGACAAACCATGAAATCCAAGGTGCGTTTCGCCCCTTGCTTCATCAGGGGGCTACAAAGTGGAGGTCCAGTATCTTGTTTAAATAATACCTGCACAGGTATATGTGATCCCAGGTCTGTAGTGGCGCCACTACGGATGTGCGTCATTGTGTCCTATAGTCTCAGGGAGGTGGAGCCCTACAGTCTCGGGGAGAGGAAGTCTGTGTGAACCAGTTTGTAAATTTCTTGATTATTATTTAAAACCTACACAATTCAGCAAGAAATACCAACTAAGTCATTAATTTCCACTTAAGGCAATTAAGACAGACTAGACAGATCTGATCTCTATGTGGGAGAGATAAGAATAGTTTGTGAACGTATCTGACCACGTTTTGGTCATGGTTTTTCACGATGAAACGCGTAGGAACAGGTGACTACTTACTTAAGGGTCTTACAAAACTCTTTGGGTAAAACAGGGCTATTCTGAGGTGAAGGATCAGAACTGAATGACCAGGATAGTGATTCCCACAGTGCTAATGGAGGATCATGAACCATCAGACGCATGACCGGTGACTTGGTGAGATCTATCTTGCCTTTACTTATTTGTTTGGAAGTCTGTTATATAGGGTTTTATTGTTAACTCTTTATTTGGTCTATTTGTGTGACATACAGTAAAGACCAAAAGTTTGGATACACCTTCTCATTCCAAGAGTTTTCTGTATAAAAATTGTAGATTTACACTGAAGGCATCAAAACTATGACTTAACACATGTGGAATTATATACTTAAAAAAGTGTGAAACAACTGAAAATATGTCTTATGTCTTCTAGGTTCTTCAAAGTAGCCACCTTTTGCTTTGTTTACTGCTTTGCACACTCTTGGCATTCTCTTGATGAGCTTCAAGAGATAGTTACCTGAAATGGTCTTCCAACAGTCTTGAAGGAGTTCCCAGAGATGCTTAGCACTTGTTGGCCCTTTTGCCTTCACTCTGCGGTCCAGCTCACCCCAAACCATCTCGATTGGGTTCAGGTCTGGTGACTGTGGAGGCCAGGTCATCTGGTGTACCACACCATCACTCTCCTTCTTGGTCAAATAGCCCTTACACAGTCTGGAGGTGTGTTTGGGGTCATTGTCCTGTTGAAAAATAAATGATGGTCCAACTACCGGATGGAATAGCGTGCTGCTGCAAGATGCTGTGATAACTATGCTGGTTCAGTATTCCTTCAATTTTGAATAAATCCCCAACAGTGTCACCAGCAAAGCACCCCCACACCATCACACCTCCTCCTCCATGCTTCACGGTGGGAACCAGGCATGTAGAGTCCATTCGTTCACCTTTTCTGCGTCACACAAAGACACGGTGGTTGGAACCAAAGATCTCCAATTTGGACTCATCAGACCAAAGCACAGATTTCCACAGGTCTAATGTCCATTCCTTGTGTTCTTTAACCCAAACAAGTCTCTTCTGCTTGTTGCCTGTCCTTAGCAGTGGTTTCCTAGCAGCTATTTTACCATGAAGGCCTGCTGCACACAGTCTCCTCTTAACAGTTGTTGTAGAGATGTGTCTGCTGCTAGAACTCTGTGTGGCATTGACCTGGTCTCTAATCTGAGCTGCTGTTAACCTGCGATTTCTGAGGCTGGTGACTCGGATGAACTTATCCTCCGCAGCAGAGGTGACTCTTGGTCTTCCTTTCCTGGGGCGGTCCTCATGTGAGCCAGTTTCTTTGTAGCGCTTGATGATTTTGGCCACTGCACTTGGGGACACTTTCAAAGTTTTCCCAATTTTTCGGACTGACTAACCTTCATTTCTTAAAGTAATGATGGCCACTCGTTTTTCTTTACTTAGCTGCTTTTTTCTTGCCATAATACAAATTCTAACACTCCATTCAGTAGGACTATCAGCTGTGTATCCACCTGACTTCTGAACAACACAACTGATGGTCCCAACCCCATTTATAAGGCAAAAAATTCCACTTATTAAACCTGACAGGGCACACCTGTGAAGTGAAAACCATTTCAGGTGACTACCTCTTGAAGCTCATCAAGGGAATGCCAAGAGTGTGCAAAGCAGTAATCAAAGCAAAAGGCTACTTTGAAGAACCTAGAATATAAGACATATTTTCAGTTGTTTCACACTTTTTGGTTAAGTGTATAATTCCACATGTGTTAATTCATAGTTTTGATGCCTTCAGTGTGAATCTACAATTGTTATGGTCATGAAAATACAGAAAACTCTTGGAATGAGAAGGTGTGTCCAAACTTTTGGTCTGTACTGTATATTTGTAATTTCTCTGACTTGGAGCTTGTTTTTGAGTCACACAAATATCTGTTTTTGTCAGTTTATTTTTGTCTATAGACATGTCATTATTGAGGTGCCTTTTATGGGATATTTATATTAAAGGTTATGTTTTAAAGTTTTTTCCACACTTATTATTTTAAACCTATTGTTTTCACTCTTCCCTCCTATATTATGGAATAAAACATTTTCTTGGTAAAATCAGACATTGAGGCATCATACACGTCCATTTCACATAGTTTTGGATTACAAGCGATCAGATTTTATCAGTGGAATATGCCTGGAATTGATGGAGTTGGTTTTGACACTTCTAGAGTATGTATTAACTCACAACTTTTTTGTATTTAAAGATCCAGATACAGGGTGCGCCCTCATATGATAACCTATTTTTGAGGTACTGGGAGACAGAAGTGCTTGATCATATGGCTATTGATGGGGGACAAGTTTTGTCCTAGATAAGATTTATTGACGACATATTGTTTGTCTGGCAGGGCACCTGTCCACAATTGGATCTTTTTTTGGCTCATTTAAAGAACAATACAATGAATATAAATTTGACATACTCTGTGACTCAAGAAGAATCTGAATTTCTGGACCTTAAGATTAAAGTGGATCCTAGGGGAGAAATACATACGACCATTTTTTTTGGAATTTGTGTGGTCTGGCTCCGGTTACAGTTTTGACAAGGATGCCTTTTATTTATGAAGATTACTTTGAGAATCCATTTTCAGTTTCTGACATCTTATAATACAGCATTCATATATCTCGAGATTATTGACAGCCCAAATTGATGGATCTGGACATTTAGGCCTACCTCGGGATCTTCATGGCTTGCTGGATTTCATTGTATGAATACATATAAATTTAAAGGGATTCTATCATTGGGAAACCCATTTTTCACTAACACCACATCGAAATAGCCTTTAGAAAGACTATTCTTCTCCTACCTTTATTTTTCTGATCCGCGCTGCCGTTTCTCAGAATTTTCGTTTTTCTTCTTTATGCAAATGAGTCTTTAGAAAGCACAGGGGGCGTTCCCTGTGCTCAAAGAAGACACTCTTCTGAAGATCCAGCGTCTGAAGATTAAGCGTGAGGAAATCCAGATTCAATGTGAATCGAATATTTCTTGAAATTTGGAATGAATTCCACTTTGTCAGCTTCGATTTGCTCATCTCTAGTGGTAATGAATCGCATACCATTATACTGCTGCTCATTGCAGGTTTGTAATAGATCATACCTGTGTAATTCAAATTATTGGGGTCTTATTATTCCTTGTGCGGTGCAGTTATATGTTGTAAAGCCTTGTTTTCTGCAAGGCACAATGTTCTACACCACAATACAGGCTCTCTGCAGCCAGGAAATAGCTGTTTTTTAACACGATTCGCTGCAAATTAATTAGATTCGAATAGTTTCTGAAAATTCGGCAAAGCCGCTGAATCAAATTTTTGAAAAATTAGCCCATGTCTAGGGTGTTACAGTAGTCTAAGCGGAAGATTATAAGGGCATGTAGATGTAGGGGGGCTGTAGGTGGGGGCTCTCTAATGGTGTCAACTTTGTTTTTGAAGTAAGAGGCAAAGTTTTCCTCTAGGATAAGTGATGTCAGAGGGGTTAATGGGGAGCGGAGAAGGGAGTTAAATGTATTAAATAACAGTTTGTGGTTGTGGGATAGGGAAGCTATAAGTGTGGTGAAATAGGCCTGTTTTGCATAGGTGAGTGCATTCTAAAAGTGCATGAGCCAGATGGTGAAATGGCCGATGTAGGTGGTGGTAGGTTCTGGTGGTTGGTATTTTACAGCCTCTTGGAGACTGGAGTGTGAGTAAAGGTGCAGAGTGCACTTTGAAGGAGGGGAGGGTGAGAGCATGTAATGGTGTGGTTGGGGTGAAGGAGCAGTTATTAGACAGAAGAAGGCCAGCACCTCCACCAAGTTTGTTGTTTGTTTGGGGCAAGGAGTGTGAGAGAACTGTAGACTGCCATAGGAGAGTACAGCAGGGGAGGTAGTGTCTAAGGGTGTCAGCCATGTTTCAGTTATACCAAGAAGAGAAAGTTTGCTGGAAATGAAAAGTTCATGGGTGTAGTCCAGTTTGTTGGAATGGAACACGCATTCCATAAAGCACCAGAAGTTTATTGAACATAAAAAGCATAACAGGTTCAGAGCACTAGAATACAGCTGACATGAGACATATCAGACATATCATATCAGAAATATCATACAATGTCATGCAACAACACATATCTATACTATCACATATAACATATCATATATCACATCGCATATATTAAGCAGAAGTCTTCTACAGCACTTCTCGCCCACATACAGTTGATAAGTGGAAAATACAATGTCAACAAACTTTGTCTTTTACCTTTTTCTGACAGGTTGGAAGACAGGGGTGGGAGAGAAAGAAAACCAAAATAGGGATAAAAAGTAAGAAATAGGAAATAAGGAAGCCAGATGACATGGTGGTCAGGGGAGGGGAGGGGGGGGAAGGGGATGGAGAGAGAGGGGAGTTAGTACAGGACAAAATTAAGAGGGGGGGGAAGGGGGAGAGAGAGAAGAGTAAGAGAGAAAAAAAGAGAAAGGAGAATGAATGATCAACGTGCGCCCAGCCAGGGGGCCCAGATCTGGATATATTGGGTATGTGACCTCCTAATCCAACTACTTATATCCTCATATCTTGACACTTTGTGGCCTCAAACAGCTTATTATTGGCACTCTGAATATTACAACTCTAAAAGAAATGATTTTTGTAAGATAACGTTTTTTTTTTGTGAAATAGTAAAACACACACACACACACACACACACACACACACATATATATATATATATATATATATATATATATATATACACGAATTTGGTTTTGCTATAGTTGTACATCCAATGGAATAAAGGTTACTTGTTTATCCTGCACAGTGCACAACTCCAAGGTCAAAAAATGGCAATATTGCATTACTGATAGTCTAAATAGCTAAAGTTGATGTACCCATCGAAAGTCCATCAATGCAATCAATGCACATTTAGGCATACCTCTGAGTTTGCACTACTTGGAGGCCCATGTTTGGAAAGGTCCATTGAAATGTTTATTTCTTTCAGTAATTAAATTTAAAAAGTGACCTCCTATATTTTCTAGATTCTTTACACACAGAGTTTTCTATTTTAAGTGTTTTATTTCTGTAAATGTTGATTATGAATTACAGGTAATGAAAACCAAAATCTAAGAAAATCAGAATATTGTAAAAAAGTTCAGTATTGTAAATTCAGTGTGTCACCTGCCAAGGTTTCCTAAGCCTTTAAATGGTCCCTCAGTCTGGTTCAGTAAGACACAAAATCATGGAGACTGCTGATTATGAATTGTATTACTGAATAACTGAAATGAATGAACGTTTCAAAGATATTCTAATTTATTGAGATGCACCTGTAGTAGAGAAAACATTAGTGAGGATGAAAACAAGACAAATCTGAAAAACAAATACACTAAATACAAAATTTATCATAATAATCAGGGAAATGAGACCCCTGTGATGGTCAATTAGGTCAAAGGCAACAATACCTTAAAGGAACTGAATATGTAGTTACTTAATACTCCTAATCCAAGGGAAATAACAATTGGTTGTTCACTAGACTCTAAGGCCCACTTTTCAATAGAAGTAGTGAGGGTAAACCTGTAGGGCATGGTTACTAAGGTATTTTAGCATGCCTGGCCTAAATAGAAGTGGTGCATGCATTTAGGGGAAAACAGTAGGAAACCATAATTTCAAGACTATTTAACACTAACGCTCCTGGAAAGACATACTCTGATCCAGTGGATCCACCTCCTCTTTTGATGGACAGGTTGCCAGATTGGGGTCAGAGATGGTGACAGATTCTCCCTCCCAGTCCTGTAGGAGGGACCAGAATGTCAATGTCAATAAAAAGAAGCTACGCCTGCAAATGGCTGTAATGTTGCAGAGCATCCCTCTCTTCTGGATGTTAGAGCAAAAGAAAAGAAGCCTCCAGTCATAGGAAATATGGTAGTCCCAAAGCAGAGTGAGGAAGGCTTTGCAAAGCAATCAAAAATGATCAAAGTAAAGCTGGAAAAGAGTTCCTTCAATTTAAAAAATATGCACGTCCCAAGCATTGAACAATCATGTACACAGAACACAACAAATCTTGGATGAAAGGTACTTAATTTATGGATCCTATTTAATGTGGTCGGTAGCTTCTCTCCCAGGTTCCTGTTAAAAATTGCTTTCAAATAACTTTAAGATCTTTATGTTCTGTGGTCTTTCGTAGCTCTTTCAGACTTCACAGATGTCTTTGGCCTTGGCTATTTAGATCTTTCAAGTGGTATTTGGCATCATTAAATTGGGTGGTATGCAAGATCACGATCACCTACAAATAAGATACATACAGCTGACTGTCATTGTGCACGCTTTTAAGAAAGTTCACCATCCTCATAAGTTGTTTCAAATCTTGTCTGCAACAATTTCTGTTTTGCATATTTGTTTAACTTCAAGCGCAAAAACGTTAAAATCTTTTTTATTGGGCAGCTGGTGAAGAAATGCCTGCCAGTGTATGAGTTTAGGAAGTTCTGCAGGAATAGGTGGTGGGGGTTCAGGACATGAGTTCTCTTAGCTCCCGCATAGATTACCATCTGTCCACAGGTGTCTCAGTGATTGGGAGGCTCCAAGGTAATCATTGGGTCTCTTCAATGGATGGCTCTGGGGCTATGTGCATAGCAGGAGGCTCCTGCTACAATTAAGGTACATGGCAGCAGGCAGTTTATTCCAGTTTAAGTCCTATTATGAGTTCTTGCAACAAAGCTGTTCACCAATAGGGGTTTTAGCAAGGTCAAGAGTTCCCAACTCTGTTTCTTGAAAAGTCTTTACTAGACTAAACTGGCAAACCAGGGGTAGTAGACCTGGAAGCTGCTGCATTTAATGCAGTATAGCAGAGGTATGGAGGCGCTGTGTAGAGCTGGAGTTATAGTGTCCAAAGACGACTATATGAGATGGAGGGAACTAGGGTGTGTTGTTACTAGAGATGAACAAACTGATTTGTAATGAACTGGATTCCAAACGAATTTCACAAAAGTTTCAGTTTTTGCTGAAATCAAAACTCTTGCAATTTGTCTAAACAAACTAAAATGGAAATCCCACTTGTAACATGAGGCAGAGGTGGAGGAACACAAGTTCTCTGTGCCTTAGGTGGGATTCTGGCATCACCTGACAGTCTCTCAGCCAAACATGAGTCCCACTATTAATATACATATTTATTTTGCTTACTTATATAGCACCATCATATTCCACAGCACTTTACAGAGATATTGTCAACACTGTCCCAAGTAGGGTGCACAATATAAATTCGCTATCATTATGTCTTTAGAGTATGGGAGGAAACCCATTACAAGCATGGGGAGAACATACAAACTCCTTGTGGATGTTGTCGTTGACTAAATTCCAGTGGCGTAGCTGTTCGTGCTGCTTTTTTATTTTTAAATAGGAGGTACTCCAGCTGGTAAAGGGTTCTATTTACTTACCGATCTCCGTTCCTGCTCACGACTGCCTCCATTACCCATTCTGCCCTCCAGGAGGTGGGACGCACAGGGTCCCCTGTAGGTGGCCGTGAGCAGGAGTGCGGACCGTTTAGTAAGGCCACGGGCCTGAGGCAAGGTTCACCTGGTGGTTCCATTCGAACCAAATACGTCCGAACTGAAACTGCAATTATTATACTCCAGGGTCTCTTCAGACTGCAGAATATAATGATTAGAGGCCCTGGGGAGGTGAGGAAACATAAAAACCAGTGTCACTTACCTCTCCTGGGCTCTACCGTGACTCCCTGCTGTCTACGGGCCTCTTTAGTGCTGTCATAGATGTCACGTGGATCCGGCTGGTGTCACAACACATGACGCTGGCATAACCCACGTCTGTGACATCATTGAATAGGGCCAAAAACAACAGGGAGTCCCACTGGATCCTAGGAGAGGTGAGAAAGACTGTTTTTAATGTTTGTCACCTCCCCTGGGCCTTCAATCATTATACTCTGGGGTCAGATCCCAGAGTATAATAATAGTTTGTAGGTGGTGTACCCCACCCCACCCCACCCCACCTCAGTAACCACTGAGCCACCATACGGTCCACGGTTAAAGTGATGTCATATTCAGCATCTAAGATACTGTGGGCAGTAAGGAGAAGAGCCATTTTGTGATATTCGCAAGCTTAGGGAAACATGTCTTATCATTGCATGATCCAAAGCAATTCCTGCTACATTGCTAGTACAAAAACAAGCCTATCTCACGGCCACTAACCATGTAATTAAATCCCTCCTTGAACACAAGCAGCAGTGCCTTCGCCGGTTGGGCCAATGCTCTTTTTATGAATGGGGTGATAAAGTGGGTCGTCTCCTAGCTTGCGCGGTCCGGGAATGCCAATTGGCCTCCCATATAATGTCCATGAAACGATCTTCCAGCCGAATCTTTCACCACACTAACGAGATTGCTTCTTCCTTTCTTAATTATTAATAATTGCTTTATAATCTACCTCCACATAACACCGCTAACCCGAAGCCAGAACCCTTGCCCACTCTCCGTCAATATATTACCCATACAGCCCTACCCTCACTTGCAGCCGAAAACGCAACTATTCTAAATGCGCCTTTTTCCCCTCAAGAGTTGGAACTGTGTAAACCGCCCGCTTTTATAAATCCCTCCGACAAGAGATATCCCCTTTCCTCCTTAAGGCCTTCAATGCAATTGCACTGGACACACCATTCTCACCTGCCTCCTTACATGGTCATGTTATGGTAAAATCCCTAAGGATGGCAAGTAGCCCCAGCTACAGACCCATCTCCCTAATTAATATTGATACCAAACTATTTTCAATATTAATAGCATTCAGATTGGGCTGCCATATGGGTGGGTTAATACATCTAGACCAAGTAGGTTTCATTCCACAAAGGGAGGCGAGAGATAACATCTTGAAGGCCTTCTCTGCCATCCTTTATGCCCAATGATCTCAAGCTCCCATGATGCTGCTATATATGGTCACGGAGAAGGCCTTAGACACGGTGGAGTGGAGCTTCCTGGAAGCCGCCCTAGTCCAAAAAGGTTATGGCCCTGCCATGCTCACACATATTCAATTCCTATATGTTCGACCCCAGGCTCAAATTTGCGTTAATGACACGCTCTCACCCCCATTTACTATCCACAATAGTAGCTAACAGGGTGCCCCCTCTTGCCAATCCTTTATGCCTAAAGATGAATGTGCTCCCCAGACTCCTTTACCTCTTGCAGAGAATTCCTGTAGTGCTCCCCAAAGACTTTTTCTCCACAATCCAAAAATTATTCTCCAAGTTTGTCTGGGCCTCGAAACCTCTGAGAATAGCCAAACGAACATTGATTAGACCTAAACAGTCAGGAGGGCTATCAGTCCCTACTCGTATGGGCTATTACTTAGCTGCAGTCACTACACGCATATTGGATTGGCATCACTTTGTCAATACTAAACTCTGGGTTGCCCTAGAAGGGTCTCTATGCCCTATTCCCTTAGTCTGCCTACCATGCCTTCATAAATGCCGCTGGTTAGATAAGACACCTCATAGCCTTCCCTACGTGGAACGCCAAGTGGTGAGAGTTGCTGCGTTCACACCTCAGTTAAACGGCATTTCACCAATAATGGCCAACTGACACCTGTCTTTCCCATAGCGTTATGCTCACCTTTCTCACCCGTGCCACTGCCATCCACTCTCTCACGTTCACCCAGGTACTCTCATCCTCATCTATACTTCCCTACTCTGACCATGTGCCCTCAGACGCAAGGACACCTGCCACACGCTGGCAATACCTACAATTACACCACTTTTATAACTCGCTCAAGCGTACACAAAACCTTCAAAGACCACTGACAGTTTGGAAAACTCTGCAAATCCTCGGTTATTCCATCCCATCCTGTCTCGACCATCTACAGCCTATTCTCTGAAAAACCTGATGACCACCTACCAACCTTTATTAAGGGTTGGGAGAGGGAGCTGCATACCACTTTCCCGACAGATGTGTGGGCCTCCGCCTTTAGATCTAGCCATAAATTTTCCATCTCCTGTAAAGCATAAGGAACAAATTATAAAATCCTGTTGCGCTGATACAGAGTACTATCCGTTCTTTCGATTGTTGCTGGCGCTGTGGGATGGAGCGGGGGACAATGCCACACATCTGGCGGGAGTGCATCCCTTCTGCGGCAAGGTTCATGGGATGGTTGAGACGGTGAAGGGAGTGGCCCTGGGGGATAACCCTGCATCCTTTCTGCTTTCCATCTTTCTCCAAAAACTTAACAAATTCTACCGCAAACACATTGGTTTTATGCTAGCTGCGGCCAGGTCTGTCATCCTGAGGTTGTGGAAGTCTACGTCTCCCCCATCCATCTTGGATTGGCTCCATGAATTCTTGTACATCCAAGGTATGGAAGACCTGGTCTCAGAATTTAGGCAAGATGACAGAGCCCATCAACAGGTCTTGCTTCTCTGGATACCTTTTACTATTCTTCCACCTTCCAATTCTATATACCTAATTCCTCTCCTCTCTAAGCCAACCTTCTCCTCATTTTCCTCCCATTGTATTTCCTCCAATTTCTCAGCTCTTTTCCCCATCCCATATCTCCACCCTCTCCCTATTACACTCCAAGATGCTGTTTCACCATGTTGGAGGTTAAACCCTCCCTCCTATATGTTTTTTAATTGTTTCTCTGCTGTGACAGAGCTGTGACCCTAGCTCTACCTCTTTCCCCACTTGTTTATCCCCTCTCCTCCTTGCATCTCTGCACCGTCCCCTTCTCCCCTCCCCCCTTTATGATGTTGTTTACTTCTACTGTTTACTCTTACCACTGTTACCACGTTTTGTAAACCATTTTGAAAATTAATAAAACTTTGAATGAAAAAAAAAATGTGGGAGGGAACTACTTTGAGTCTTGGCAGAACCCCTATAAAGATGAAGTTTTTAATTACTTTTCTTGTTCATCTCAGTCACAACAGGATATCAGACAACAGTGAAACACAAATGTTGAATCAGGGTTCTGTGTGTTCCTTCTCTGGTGTCGTAGCATGTAATTTACCATGCTGCCTTTCTGCCATCCATGTCTTCATCTTCATTGACACAGATTCCATTCCCTAGAAGTCTTTTGGAATATGCTGAGAGAGATATTCCTATTAACCCAAGTCTTATTCTTCTTGATGAGTTGGATGAGAACAGACCGTGTTTTGTTAATGTATAAAAGGCAGAGGTATAAGAAATGACTGTTGGTGGAGGTACAGTAGTAGTGGCAGGGAATATGGTAGTTGTGCAGTGAGGGTACTAGGGGGGAAACTGGTGGTGAGAATTGTGAGGATACAGAGGAATTTCATTGCCATGAAGAGTCAAAAAAAGTGGGGAAGATGATGAAATTGCTGAATCCGATGATTATTCTATTGCAGCTATGCCTGGCAATCGGGTCAGGGTGAAATCAGAGGAAGAGAGGGTGGATGCAACTGCAATAGTAACTATTCTATCTGATGTACAGCCTCAACTTCCAAAAAACCCGCCTGGGGTAAGTCTAAGGCCAGATTGGGTGGTGGTGGTGATGGTGGCTCTGGCAGACACGTTTCCACTGTTGTATGTTAATTTTTTTGTACATTAACAAATGTCAAATCCATGGCAAGGTGCAAGATCTACAAGCATAGATTTAGCCATGGCACTGCAAGCACACATGTAAGAATTAGGTGTCTCTGTACTCACAAGAAATGGTGTCACCAGCTCATTTGGCAAAATAAAATTGGCAGTGGCACTGGAAGTCAAAATGAGCAAGACTAATTTTTCTCCCCATGATTTTCTTTGAAGGCAGGTCACATCCACACCTAGCACATACAGGTGCATCTCAATAAATCATAATATTTTTGAAACGTTCATTCATTTCAGTGATTCAGTAATTCAATTCATAATTCAGCAGTCTTCCATGATTGTGTGTCCTATTGAACCAGACTTAAGGACCATTTAAAGGCTTAGGAAACCTTGGCAAGTGACACACTGAATTTACAATACTGAACTTTTTTACAATATTCTGATTTTCTTAGATATGGGTTTTCATTACCTGTAATCCATAATCAACATTTACAGAAATAAAACACTTGAAATAGAACACTCTGTGTGTAAAGAATCTAGAAAATATAGTAGGCCACTTTTTTAATTTAATTATTGAAATAAATCAATGTTTCAAAGATATTCTAATTTATTGAGATGCACCTGTACATAGTTATTGTCATCATCATCACCATCTCTGTCTGCTTCTCCTCCTTCTCCATGCCTATGTCAGTCATCCATAAGGGAACGTGTGTTCAGGAAACAGTAATTTGTGCCAAAACGTGTGGCTGCCTGCAGTTGCTGGATTCCACAGTATTTCATCAATTGATGTCATGTGCTCAGTCATGACAGAGAATACCTAGCCACCATTATTTTTCTAGGAAAGTTGCCCCTGGGTGCACAAAAAATAACTAAATGGAGCTCAAGATAAAAAGAAGAAGAAAAAAAAAACAGAAAAAAAATAATTTTATAAAAAAAATAAAAATTTTTTATTTCAAAAAAAGAAAAGGAGGAAAAGAAGGAGCGCCCGCGAAAAAAGAAAACAGGGACGCCGGCCGCCACAGCCCCCCCCCACCACACACCGGCACAACACACCCCACCCCAGGGGGCGCCCCCCCCACCCCCTCCCCTCCCCCCCCCCACTCCCCCCCCCCCCCCCCCCCCCACCCCCACGGCGGCCCATCGTTCTTCCTTCCCTCCACCCAAACAAAACAAAAAACAAAAGGGAGGGGGGGGCACCAGGGCCACAAGAGAGGGGCCAAGGATAGTTTTTGGCCACCTACCTTTTACATTTTTTCCCACCTTTCAGGCCCCAAAAAAAGGGGGGTGCCCAAAAGTATTGGCACCCCTGCAATTCTGTCAGATAATACTCAATTTCTTCCAGAAAATGATTGCAATCACAAATGCTTTGGTAATAACATCTTCATTTAATTTGTCATCAATGGAAAACCACAAAAAGAATTGTCAAAAAGACAAATTGGATATAATTCCACATCAAACATAAAAAAGGGGGTGGACAAAAGTATTGGCACCCTTTGAAAAATCATGTGATGCTTCTCTAATTTGTGTAATTTACTGCGCCTGTTACTTACCTGTGGCACATAACAGGTGGTGCCCCCCACCAAAACCCCCTCCCCCCCAGTTGAAATGGATTAAAGTTGACTCAACCTCTGTCCTGTGTCCTTGTGTGTACCACATTGAGCATGGAGAAACGAACGAAGACCAAAAGAACTGTCTGAGGACTTGAGAAGCAAAATTGTGAGGAAGCATGAGCAATCTCAAGGCTACAAGTCCTCTCCAAAGACCTGAATGTCCCTGTGTCTACCGTGCGCAGTGTCATCAAGAAGTTTAAAGCCCATGGCACTGTGGCTAACCTCCCTAGATGTGGACGGAAAAGAAAAATTGACGAGAGATTTCAACGAAAGATTGTGCGGATGGTGGCTAAAGAACCTCGACTAACATCCAAACAAGTTCTAGCTGCCCTGCAGTCCAAGGGTACAACAGTGTCAACCCGTACTATCCGTCGGCGTCTGAATGAAAAGGGACTCTATGGTAGGATATCCAGGAAGACCCCACTTCTGACCCAGAGACATAAAAAAGCCAGGCTGGAGTTTGCCAAAACTTACCTGAGAAAGCCAAAAACTTTTTGGAAGAATGTTCTCTGGTCAGATGAGACAAAAGTAGAGCTTTTTGAGAAAAGGCATCAACATAGAGTTTACAGGAAAAAAAAAGAGGCCTTCAAAGAAAAGAACACGGTCCCTACAGTCAAACATGGAGGAGGTTCCCTGATGTTTTGGGGTTGCTTTGCTGCCTCTGGCACTGGACTGCTTGACCATGTGCATGGCATTATGAAGTCTGAAGACTACCAACAAATTTTGCAGCATAATGTAGGGCCCAGTGTGAGAAAGCTGGGTCTCCCTCAGAGGTCATGGGTCTTCCAGCAGGACAATGACCCAAAACACACTTCAAAAAGCACTAGAAAATGGTTTGAGAGAAAGCACTGGAGACTTCTAAAGTGGCCAGCAATGAGTCCAGACCTGAATCCCATAGAACACCTGTGGAGAGATCTCAAAATGGCAGTTTGGAGAAGGCACCCTTCAAATCTCAGGGACCTGGAGAAATTTGCCAAAGAAGAATGGTCTAAAATTCCAGCAGAGCATTGTAAGAAACTCATTGATGGTTACCGGGAGCAGTTGTTCGCAGTTATTTTGTCTAAAGGTTGTGCTACCAAGTATTAGGCTGAGGGTGCCAATACTTTTGTCCGGCCCATTTTTGGAGTTTTGTGTAAAATGATCAATGATTTGACTTTTTTTTCATTCTCTTTTGTGTTTTTTCATTGCAAGCAAAATAAATGAAGATATTATTACCAAAGCATTTGTGATTGCAATCATTTTCTGGAAGAAATTGAGTATTATCTGACAGAATTGCAGGGGTGCCAATACTTTTGGCCAGCACTGTACATGAAACCATATATCTATATAAAGTGAATATCTCCCAGGGACAAACCATGAAATCCAAGGTGCGTTTCGCCCCTTGCTTCATCAGGGGGCTACAAAGTGGAGGTCCAGTATCTTGTTTAAATAATACCTGCACAGGTATATGTGATCCCAGGTCTGTAGTGGCGCCACTACGGATGTGCGTCATTGTGTCCTATAGTCTCAGGGAGGTGGAGCCCTACAGTCTCGGGGAGAGGAAGTCTGTGTGAACCAGTTTGTAAATTTCTTGATTATTATTTAAAACCTACACAATTCAGCAAGAAATACCAACTAAGTCATTAATTTCCACTTAAGGCAATTAAGACAGACTAAACAGATCTGATCTCTATGTGGGAGAGATAAGAATAGTTTGGCAGGGGTGCCAATACTTTTGGCCAGCACTGTAAGGATATAAAATTGTAATTTTTTGGTGAAGAATCAACAAGTGGGACACAATCGTGAAGTGGAACTAAATTTATTGGATATTTTAAACTTTTGTAAAAAATAAAAAACTGAAAAGTGGGACGTGCCAAATTATTCGGCCCCCTTAAGTTAATACTTTGTAGCGCCACCTTTTGCTGCGATTACAGCTGCAAGTTGCTTGGAGTATGTCTCTATCAGTTTTGCACATCGAGAGACTGAAATTCTTGCCCATTCTTCCTTGGAAAACAGCTCGAGCTCAGTGAGGTTGGATGGAGAGCGTTTGTGAACAGCAATTTTCAGCTCTTTCCACAGATTCTTGATTGGATTCAGGTCTGGACTTTGACTTGGCCATTCTAACACCTGGATACGTTTATTTGTGAACCATTCTATTGTAGATTTTGCGTTATGTTTGGGATCATTGTCTTGTTGGAAGATAAATCTCCGTCCCAGTCTCAGGTCTTTTGCAGACTCCAACAGGTTTTCTTCCAGAATGGTCCTGGATTTGGCTCCATCCATCTTCCCATCAATTTTAAGCATCTTCCCTCTCCCTGCTGAAGAAAAGCAGGCCCAAACCATGATGCTGCCACCACCATGTTTGACAGTGGGGATGGTGTTTTCAGGGTGATGAGCTGTGTTGCTTTTACGCCAAACATATCGTTTTGTATTGTGGCCAAAAAGTTCGATTTTGGTTTCATCTGACCAGAGCACCTTCTTCCACATGTTTGGTGTGTCTGCCAGGTGGCTTGTGGCAAACTTAAAACAAGACTTTTTATGGATATCTTTGAGAAATGGCTTTCTTCTTGCCACTCTTCCATAAAGGCCAGATTTGTGCAGTGTACGACTGATTGTTGTCCTATGGACAGACTCTCCCATCTCAGCTGTAGATCTCTGCAGTTCATCCAGAGTGATCATGGGCCTCTTGGCTGCATCTCTGATCAGTCTTCTCCTTGTTTGGGATGAAAGTTTAGAGGGATGGCCGGGTCTTGGTAGATTTGCAGTGGTCTGATACTCCTTCCATTTCAATATGATCGCTTGCACAGTGCTCCTTGGGATGTTTAAAGTTTGGGAAACCTTTTTGTATCCAAATCCGGCTTTAAACAACAGTATCAAGGACCTGCCTGGTGTGTTCCTTGGTCTTCATGATGCTCTCTGCGCTTTAAACAGAACCCTGAGACTATCACAGAGCAGGTGCATTTATACGGAGACTTGATTACACACAGGTGGATTATATTTATCATCATCAGTCATTTAGAACAACATTGGATCATTCTGAGATCCTCCCTGAACTTCTGGAGTGAGTTTGCTGCACTGAAAGTAATGGGGCCGAATAATATTGCAGGGCCCACTTTTCAGTTTTTATTTTTTACAAAAGTTTAAAATAACCAATAAATTTCGTTCCACTTCACAATTGTGTCCCACTTGTTGTTGTTTCTTCACCAAAAAATTAAAATTTTATATCTTTATGTTTGAAGCCTGAAATGTGGCAAAAGGTTGAAAAGTTCAAGGGGGCCGAATACTTTTGCAAGGCACTGTAGGTTCCTAGAAACCCTAAGTGTTCTAAATTATGTTTTTAGGTCAATTTAAAGTGTGGTTCATATTGAACTTGTTCGTCCCACAACGAACTAGGGACCCGAGCTGTCAAATGAATCTTGAAAGGTTTGCCCATCTCTAATAGCTATACATATTGTATAAAAGTTTGATCGGAAACCAAGCAGTGAAAGTCTGAAAAAATGCAATATGTTCATTGTTTGACACAGGCTAAGGCCCCACGTAGCATCCCCCTGGAAAAAGCGTGTCGGTTTACATGCTGTGATTTTCAAAACTGCGACGGTTTTGGAAATCGCACTGTGTCCGCAGTGCGTATTTTCCCGCACTGTGGGGATGGGATTTGCTAGAATCACATCCACTATACAGTGACTGTAAAATGCTACGTTTTTAAAATGCTACGTTTACGCCACATGGGGCCCCAGCCACAGTTGAGTTTACAAGTTCAGTCAGTGCAGAAAGAGAGCCATAGATCCAGGACTGATGCTATAGCAGTTTCTGTGTTTTTTTGTTTTTGAAGCCACATGCACATGACTGCTGAGGCCACTAATTTGCTGCAGCAGTCACAGGCCAGCTCTTTCTACACAAAAACCAGGGGAATCACCAGTGTGTCAGTGACTGAATCGGTGATTTTTATAAAAGCATTTGAAGCTATTTTTATTTTGTGTGTTAAACATATTTCTATGTTAAACATACTTATATGTGAATGCATGTCACTACATTATAGAACGCTATGATGCAATGATCTCCAGGGCGGCCGGGTCTCTACTATATTTGACTGACATAAAGCTGTGAGATCCATATTGTAGTGATCAAGCTGTACAGGAGTTCATTGCATCATAACTCACTATAAGGCAGTGAGTTCCATTCATGCAGCCATGGTCATTTTCATGGACAGAACACAGTCATGTAGGCCTTAGAGCAAACTTCCTCCTGTAGCACCAATCTCCCTACTCAAAGCATAATATATTGTTCTTCTTTACAGCAGTACATTACCCCATAACTCTTTCAGGACCCTTTGTCACTCCCACAGAACCATATCTTCTCACCATATCTTTTCCCTCTCTGCAGTACTGTATGCCCCCATATACAGTAGGTGTACTCTGTCCATGGACAATACAGTTTAGTCTCCTTTATATCCATCCTCTATAATTGCATTACTATTGACTTGTATTAGGTGTTGTAAGACTTCTTACAGCTCCTCAGCTTCTGAAAATAGTTGCAGTCTCCCTTAGACACACAAAAGCCCCTTTCCCTGAGTCAAACACTGACTCAACTGCTGCTGAAGCTACTTCAACAGAGTTCTGATACCCTTCAGGTCATACGGGTGAGTGACAGTGCTCAGTCATATAGGGTGAAGATGTCAAGGAGCTCCGTACTACCCCTCACCTGTTGCCTTGTCATTTATCATTGATTTTGGATACTGACACTTCATGGATGGAGCTGATTAGCCCTTATAAAACTACTGCCTAGCTGAACAGCTCAATATCGCTGTTGGCATGTCCAACCTCCTTGCCCTCTGCTCCCGATTTTCAGTCATGGTCAGAACTGCTGCATTCATTCACAAGTGAGGCCAGGGTTAAGCTCATCTATTCAGAAAAAGCTTAGCTCAACTTTATCTTTAGTGCCTAAACCCTCCCTAAGAACATCCTCACCAGAAACAGTATAAGTAATGCATACAGTAGATGTGGGAAATGGCATCTCTGAGCTCCAGTCAGTGGTTGGCATCCCTCATTCCTATCAGAGTGGACCATGTTTGCCCTAGTCACTGCTCTGCACTGGCAGACTTCACATAGTTACATAGTAGATGAGGTTGGATGAAGACACTAGTCCATCAAGTCCAAACTATAACCTTACAGTACCCTACAGTGTTGATCCAGAGAAAGGCAAAAACCCCCATGAGGCTTATGCCAATTGCCCCATTTCAGGGGGAAAAATTCCTTCCCGACTCCAGTCTGGCAATCAGTATAAAACCCTGGATCAACTTGTCCTTAACAAAATCTAGAACTCGTAATATTGTTCTGTTCAAGAAAGACATCCAAGCCCTCTTTGAACTTGCTCAATGAATCAACCATCACCACTTCCTGGGGCAGTGAGTTCCATAGCCTCGCTGTTCTCACAATAAAGAATCCCCTTCTATGTTGCTGGTGAAACTTTCTCTCCTCCAGACGTAGAGGATGTCCCCTTGTCACTGTCACTGGCCTAGGAGTAAAAAGATCATTAGAAAGTTCTTTGTGCTGTCCCTTCATATATTTGTATTTCTGTTTTCCCCCAGTCCCAACATTTTCATTTTGCATACCAACCTTTTATGTGATAAATTATCAAAAGCCTTTGAAAAGTCCAGATATACAGTACTACATCTACCATATTACCCATGTCCAGTTTAGAACTGACCTCTTCATAGAAGCTGATTAGATTAGTCTGACATCACCGATTCCTCATAAACCCATGCTGATTGGTGTTATAAGATTATTTACATTGAGATGCTCCAGCATTGCATCTCTTAGAAAACTTTCAAATATCTTTCCCACCACTGAGGTCAAACTTACTGGCCTATATTTTCCAGGCTCACTTTTAGGCCCCTTTTTGAAAATTGGCACCACATTTGCTATGAATCCTTAAATATTAGATATAAGGGTATAGATATATCTATCACCATGTATAATTCCCTCAGAACTCGGGGGTGCATCCCATCTGGACCCGGCGATTTCTCTATTTTAGAGAGTTTTGAAGGGCGCGCTGCACTTCCTCCTGGGTTAAACAGGTGACATTTAATTGAGAGTTAACATTACTCCTAATCATGTTGCTGGCCATTGGATTTTCTTGTGTAAATATGGTAGAGAAGAAGGCATTTAATAGTTGTGCCTTTTCCTCATCCTCCTCCACCATTACGCCCAGATAATTTTTCAGAGGGCCCACAGTTTTTATTTTCTTATTATTTATGTAATTGAAGAAAATTATAATTTTCTCCCAGCAGCTTAAAATTGACCTTCCTGAAGTTTAGTGTTTTTGTACCCCCTCAACTGTACATATTTTTAATGTGTACAAGAAAATTTATTCTGTTGTGGTCACTATTACCTAGATGTCCCCTAGCCTCCACTTTTGACAATGTGTCAGGTTCATTTGTTAAAATTAGGTCTAAAAGTGTCTCGCCTCTTGTTGGTGTTATGTCCTCACCTGTTCTAACTTGGCCGCATTGTACGGTGCAGGAGGCGTATCTGCTCATGATTACCTGCTCCCGGACTCTGGTCATTTTGTGTTGTCACTGTTCGGATTACTTTTGTGTGCTTTGTGATTGACAGCTACCAATCAAGCCTGGGGCGGGTTCTGGACTTCCTATTAACAGGCCATCAGCCCACACATTGTTGCTGGCTATTGTGTCTCTGACCTTGCTAAGAGTTTGTCCTTGCTCTTGTTTTGTATTTACTGACCTCTGCTTTTTGGCTTTTTGACTACTCTTTTGGATTGCAATTTGATACTGTTTTGTCTCTCTGACTTGCCCCTTGGCTTGCTGATTCCTCTTCTGTTTTGTGTTGTTTTGTCCTGTTCTGTGTTTCACTTATCTAGAGTAGGGTTTGTCGTCCAGTTGTCCCTATCATTAGGACAGTTGCGGCAATTAGGTAGGGACTCGGGGTGTGCCTAGTTTCAGGGCTCACTATCTCTGTCTTCCCTTTTCCTTGAAGCTGCTATTAGGTATTGCTTATGGGCAATTTCATAACAGTTGGGTCCTGCACTAGTTGTTATAGGTAATTGTCTTTAATTACTGACAATAACCTGTTCCCTTTGTTGGACCTGCAGGTTTCTGCCTCCCAGTTGATATCTGGGTAGTTGAAATCCCTCAAAATAATGGCCTCATCTATTTGTTTTATTACTATATTTTCAGCTTCTTCCATTATATTTGGGGATTTATAACAAACCCTTATCAGTATTTTATTATTCTTTGTTCCCCCCTTAATTTCCACTCATAAGGACTCCACATATTCATTTTCCTCCCAGATGTCCTCACGTAGGACTGGCTTAAGGCAGGATTTTACATATAAGCAAACCCCTGCCCCTTTCCTAATCTCCCCCTGCATTTCCTGTGTGGCCCACGGTACAGGTAGTATTTCTGAAAATACTACCTTGGAGGTCCTTGACTTCAGCTTGCTCCCTAGATCCCTGAAATCATTTTTAAGGACCTTCCACCTACCGCTAGTTTTGTCATTTATGCCACCATCCACCATGGCTGCTGGATCCACACTAGCCCCACCCAGTAATATATCAACCCGATCCACGATGTGTTGAACTTGAGCACCAGAAAGGCAACACACTATTCGACGATAACAGTCTTTGTGACAGATTGCCCTGTCTGTTCCCCATTATAATTGAATCCCCCATTACCAGCACCTGTCTAGTCTGCTCTGCACTCCTATCCCCCTTCTTACTGGAGCAGACATTCCCCTGGCTGTCAGAGGAAGTGTCTTGCTGCAGCAGCGTTACCCTTGTACTAACATCCCCCTCATCTGCAAATTTAGAAAACTTGTTAGGGTGTGCCAGTTCAGGACTAACTTCCCTGGCACTCTTCCCTCTACCCTGCTGTTTTCTAACTGTCACCCAGCTAGCTGCCTCATGTTCCTGCACCTCCATGCTACCATCCCCCTCTGCACTTACCACAGTGAGTTCCTGCTCTGTGAGCAACAAACTCCTTTCCAAGTTATCAATGGATCTCAGTCTTGCAATTTGCTCATTTAGATCCATGATCTGGGCTTCCAAATGTGCAATGTGCTTACATCTTGCACAGCAGTATGTCCCCTCAAGCGGCTGCTCAAGCAGAGTATACATGCTGCAAGATATACACTGGACCACATTGGTAAACATGGAGAACATCTTACCTAATGGGGATTATTACAGCAAAACAAAAAATACATGTAAATAAGCACAATTCAAATAAAAAGTGAATAACTCTTTTTCTTTTGTGTGTGTTTTCTAAAGTCTCTGAATCTAAAGTCACTTAATCTTAAGTCACACTTTAGATTCAAAACACACTTGCAAGCTCAGACACTCACTTTATAACTTAGCTTTTAAAGCTGCTCTAAGCTGCACAGAAAGCTGCAACTGATTCCTCTGGTTGCAAAGTAGTGATGTTGTTCGTGAACAAGCCATCTCTATGAACTGAACAACTGTAGTTGGATCCTGTCTGGGAGTTCACCTAATACCACCCACTATATAGTTAACCCCGCCCCTTACGTGTTTACCCTCACCACTTATGTGGTCACTCAGCCTCCGCTTGACCTAATGTTATGACATGCAGTGACTGACAGCAAATTATTAGGTTAAAGTGTGGAAGAGGGGGCTGTCTGACTGTCTACACAATGTAGACAGTAGTGTTTTATAAGTAGCCATTCGGAAGCTGAAAGAATTGGCTTTTCTAATTGAACGGATCCAGCTCACTAAGTTACTATCACTTGCAAACTAACTTCTTTCTCTGGTGCCCAAGTAAGTAGGAGAAGCTACTGTAACTTGTTCCCAGAGTGCATTGCAAGCAGTGCTGGCAAAACATTCTTAACAAGCTTGTTGAAGAGGACCTTTCACGTCCTCATAGATGTATGTTATTATAGTCATTGCTGGGTTGTCCCCTGACAGTAAAAGTCCATGGAAGAATAAGGTCAAGGGGGGGGGGGCATTCCTCACAGCCCAGCGATGATGCTGATCTGTAAGGCCCGCCTTTCTGAAAGTGGAGAGCTATCGCTGCCAAAACTCCAGCACCATACCTCATACTGGGAAAGCTGACAGTGCACTGAATTCAGCGCACTGTTGACTTTCTACCTGTATATAATACCGCACATCTATAAGGAAGTGAAAGGTCTTCTTTAATAAAAATAAAGATTTAGACTATTTCTGCAGGGGCAGGAGACTGGGCGAATCCTGGGAAATCCAAGTGAAGTGACATGTCTATTTTAGTGCAGTGTAACTCAAACAGTCTGGTCTATACACTATATATTAAGAGAGACATTTCTGACAGGCTGGAAGAGGAATGGTAGCTGACTAGTAAATTACAGCTACTGCACATATTTCTTGAGAAAAGTGCAGTTCTACACATGATACCTTTTCACTAACATTAACACCAGCTAGACTACACATTGAGGGTGTGGCTCGTCTGCAATTTTCACATCAGCACCAATATTCCTCTAGCACAATGCAAGAAAAACAGACTGATAAGGTTTCCCCAAGATTTGGCTCTGGAAATCACCCACAATTTCTAAGAATCTGATTCCGCTCAGGAGGGTAAACCACAGATTGTTTCCATGTGTCTGGGCAGGAAACTAATGAGAATGGTCTTTACTGAGTATGAGTAACACACAACACAATGCCGTTCTCTTCTGTATCTTTGTACTGCTCTGCTCAAAAATCCTGCAGCATATTATAAAAGAGTTTTTTTGATATTTTATAAGTCAACTGCAAAATGTGCAATATATTTTTAAATGACCATTCAGCCAACATTAAGGTAAATACTTATTTGTGAACTATTGCAAATTATTACATCTTACCAGGAAACTTATGGTTAAAAATGTGCAAAAAGCATTAATATTAGTGTTGTAATGTTTTTCAAACCTAAAATGATCACTATTTTAAGTAGTTAAATAGGTTTCTGGACAGTGCCATCATTTGAGGGTAGGCAAACTGAGTCCTTGGCCAAGACTCCCATCTAAAAAAGACGCAGGCAAAGTGCACTGCTTTTTTTCTGCAGTATTTTTCATTGAGTTTTTGCTGCATTTTTTTCTCCTATTAAATATATAGAGAGAAAATACTTGAGATTCCATAGCGAAAGTTAACATGCTGCATGTGATGATTCCGCTTAAATATGGCTATAACTCAAAGCTGTATTTTGGTCTCTGGGTAGCGTATCTCTTTACTCATAAGGTGCGCAGCCATAATCATAGGTATATTGCCAATAGTGGCCGGACTGGAACAATAGGGCTTTGTTTCCATCCCAGCAGGGCTCCATTGAATTCCTACACAGTCCTGGCTGATCAAACAAACATGCATTGTCCAGCCTGCACTGGTAGATCAGACATGGTTGATAACATTGTATCATTCCACTTGGTCTCAGCTCTTTACAAAGAATCTGGACTTGAGTGCATTAATCCATCAGACTTGCTGTTGCTGATGACCTCATTCTGGGTGGTCATAAAGGGTATATAAGATGAGATAAGAGGTCAGTGGGGGGAGATTGTGCTGGGACTACAAGAGAACACTATGAGGAGTTATTACAGACCATCACAGACCACAAGAGATCACAGAGTGACCACTGTGAAGAGCATGCAGGCTGGATTGTTGCCACATGCTGAGAAGCCTCCACTGGTTATTCACACATGACAGAGCATGTGTGAGTGTTGAATTATAGAGCCACATCAAGGGGATGCGTGGTAAAGTAATTATTTCAATTTTATTCCCTTTTTATTTTTATTGTACTGTATATTGTAACTAGTAACTGTTAATGCTTGCATACATCTGCATATCTGTTCTGAACTGCATGTGTTAGATGTTAATACCGACCCATTTAGGGGTTAATAAATATATAAAATTTAGAAAGATTGTCTTGTATTTATCTTGTGAACCCGGCACTCACTGGCGGTGAGTGTGTTTTTTTTTTATGAAAGAAGACTCAGGTGTGGGCCAAAGCGGTGTTGGCGCACTGAGGATCTTTCACACTGCACTTTTCAAAAACCCATGCATTTTAAAAAACACAGCTTTTCTACAGCTTTTTCTTTCCCCAATGTGTGGATGAGATTAAACAAGTAATCATTCACTTTGCTGGTACTGAAGCAGCAGCCAAAAATGCTACATTTCTGCAATGTGTGGCCTTAGTCTTAGGAACTAGCACAGGTTGTCATTTGTATGTAGGATGGCAGCACTCTAACGCAAATTCTGTCCTCAGAAACTGGAGGAGGCCTCAATCATTTCACTAGTCGAGGGATCAAGATAAGGTCGTTTTAAGATTCATTATTTTCTGGAGAGAAACGGGGCAATAAATGGGCACTATAGTAGGTAAGGGGTACTATAACTAGTAAGGTGACACTAAAATCTATGAAGAGGCACTATTACGTAATTGGCAACATGAAGGGAATTTCACAGGAGCGACAGTTTAGATGTTTGTGCCTAGACACAGACTTACCTGGAGGATTCATCACCACCAGACGCAGAGGAAGATATCTTACTGCAAATGTAAGAGTAAATAGCAAGAAAGCCAGAAAAAACAGCAACAGTACAAGTCTGTTGAAATAGAATGCCCAGCATGCACACTCTCTGCCAAACAACAAAGAGGCAGAGGAAAAGAAGCAGCAGACTTATATAGAAGAAATGGAGAGCAAAGACTCTCCCAATACCTGTGGCAGGTTACACAGAAAATAAAAGCCCTTTATTTCTCTTCACTTTTTTTTTTTTGAAAGAAAAATGCTGCCCCGCACAGATTTTATAAAAAAAATGGCAGAAGTTAAGGTAAAAAACATTACCTAGTACAGTGTTGGCCAAAAGTATTGGCACCCCTGCAATTCTGTCAGATAATACTCAATTTCTTCCAGAAAATGATTGCAATCACAAATGCTTTGGTAATAATATCTTCATTTATTTTGCTTGAAATGAAAAAACACAAAAGAGAATGAAACAAAAGTCAAATCATTGATCATTTTACACAAAACTCCAAAAATGGGCCGGACAAAAGTATTGGCACCCTCAGCCTAATACTTGGTAGCACAACCTTTAGACAAAATAACTGCGAACAACCGCTTCCGGTAACCATCAATGAGTTTCTTACAATGCTCTGCTGGAATTTTAGACCATTCTTCTTTGGCAAATTTCTCCAGGTCCCTGAGATTTGAAGGGTGCCTTCTCCAAACTGCCATTTTGAGATCTCTCCACAGGTGTTCTATGGGATTCAGGTCTGGACTCATTGCTGGCCACTTTAGAAGTCTCCAGTGCTTTCTCTCAAACCATTTTCTAGTGCTTTTTGAAGTGTGTTTTGGGTCAATGTCCTGCTGGAAGACCCATGACCTCTGAGGGAGACCCAGCTTTCTCACACTGGGCCCTACATTATGCTGCAAAATTTGTTGGTAGTCTTCAGACTTCATAATGCCATGCACACGGTCAAGCAGTCCAGTACCAGAGGCAGCAAAGCAACCCCAAAACATCAGGGAACCTCCTCCATGTTTGACTGTAGGGACCGTGTTCTTTTCTTTGAAGGCCTCTTTTTTTTTCCTGTAAACTCTATGTTGATGCCTTTTCCCAAAAAGCTCTACTTTTGTCTCATCTGACCAGAGAACATTCTTTCAAAAAGTTTTTGGCTTTCTCAGGTAAGTTTTGGCAAACTCCAGCCTGGCTTTTTTATGTCTCTGGGTCAGAAGTGGGGTCTTCCTGGATATCCTACCATAGAGTCCCTTTTCATTCAGACGCTGACGGATAGTACGGGTTGACACTGTTGTACCCTCGGACTGCAGGGCAGCTAGAACTTGTTTGGATGTTAGTCGAGGTTCTTTAGCCACCATCCGCACAATCTTTCGTTGAAATCTCTCGTCAATTTTTCTTTTCCGTCCACATCTAGGGAGGTTAGCCACAGTGCCATGGGCTTTAAACTTCTTGATGACACTGCGCACGGTAGACACAGGGACATTCAGGTCTTTGGAGATGGACTTGTAGCCTTGAGATTGCTCATGCTTCCTCACAATTTTGCTTCTCAAGTCCTCAGACAGTTCTTTGGTCTTCTTTCTTTTCTCCATGCTCAATGTGGTACACACAAGGACACAGGACAGAGGTTGAGTCAACTTTAATCCATTTCAACTGGCTGCAAGTGTGATTTAGTTGTTGCCACCACCTGTTATGTGCCACAGGTAAGTAACAGGCGCTGTTAATTACACAAATTAGAGAAGCATCACATGATTTTTCAAAGGGTGCCAATACTTTTGTCCACGCCCTTTTTTATGTTTGATGTGGGATTATATCCAATTTGTCTTTTTGACAATTCTTTTTGTGGTTTTCCATTGAAGACAAATTAAATGAAGATATTATTACCAAAGCATTTGTGATTGCAATCATTTTCTGGAAGAAATTGAGTATTATCTGACAGAATTGCAGGGGTGCCAATACTTTTGGCCAGCACTGTAGCTCTCCTGAAGGAGGTTCAAAGATGTCATCACATACGCAAGCCAGAGTACTCTGGACTCCGGTGCCCCCACACACGGGAGCTGGAGAGAAGTAGCTGGAAACGCCGTGCGTCGCAATAAAACAAGGAATGCTAGGCCTACATAGCCAAAGTGTTCACTGTGGACACTTAAAAGCAGCAGACCTGTCCGACCGCACATTATAAGCAACAGCTGAAAAAAGGCCTTTCACTGCAGCTAAGCAGACTAAGCAACAGAGGCAGGAAAGACAGACAAGGAGTTTTAACCTTTGAATTTTGTTCCAACAGGAACCAAAGGCAGAAAAAGAGTCCTCAACAAACTCAAACAGGAGAGAGGAAGAGAAATTCAGACAGAAATCTGAATAACCTCACTATTGGGAAGGTATAACCTTTCCTCCAACTGTCCCACCAACACAGGACAGAAAAAAAACACACTGGGAGGTTGGTATTTCCTTCCTTATATTGAGGAGGGGGAGGAGTTACGGTTAACTATTTGTTGTTAAAAATTCCATTCTGTCCTACCAGCACACAGGGGCAGAAATACCTTAAATATTGTGCTGCTGTGAGACGAAAGGGAAGATATCATTGTTATCTTTGTCATTCCGGCAGTTATAATGCCTGCTGTTTTGATCCATTGATGGATAAGAACAAAGGACATAAAAAATGTAGTGTAAACCCAGCATAAAACCAGCCACAATACAGATGTATAATGAAACAGGTTACATTAGTATTTCATCAGAATTTGCATCTATTTTTGCCTTAGACCTGTCTCAGAAATATAAAAAATTCACCAGTATTATGGTCTAGTCTCTGATGAGCGGTCGAATAACCTGAACTGACAACATAATAGGAATCTATAATAAGGTAAGGTTGGACTGGTTCAGAGGATCCCCTAATAAACAGGGCCCCAAATGTCCAGAAGAAGATAACCCCACTTAGAAGTGATTTAGGACCTAGGGTCTATTTCCTATGGGTTAATTCACAAACAATAATTTTTTAACCCTTGATTTGCCTTCTGTGTGCTATGATAAAAACAAAGATTATGATACAAGTAAAAACAGTTGTGTACATGTTCTGCATAGTTATAGGATGAGAACCATATCCTCTGGTGGTCCCACCAAGTCCCAGTCTGACACTGGATATTGGCCTTAATATGGTCAAAAATGCTCCTGTACTGCACTTGTAATGTCCTTTGCATTTTACAATTCTTAAAAAAAAATTGATACACTTCTCTAGAATATCTGTATGCACTGTCTGATTTGAAACAGTTTTGAGAAACTGTGCATTACCAGTTAGATATTCTATTGTATTTTTATCTATCTGTCTATCTGTCTATCTATCTATCTATCTATCTATCTATCTAGCGGTCAGGTCAACTTTTGTTACTTATAAAATATAGTTGCATTGAATCTAAAGACTGCAGTTTCTTTTTATTCTCTTTTCATCAATAGTGTACATATAGTAGAGACAACCTATGAAAAGGTTCCCCTTCAATTGCTTATCTAAGTGGCGAGATCCTGTTTCAAGATTCTAACCCGACGCTATCATTGTCCAGACCTCCTTCATAGAATATACCTGTGCTGGTGCTGTGGCTCCGAGAGTACTATTCTTCATATTTATTGGAAATGCAGGTTGATTCAGTCCTTCTGGTCCTCTGTTTTTTCTCTGTATTCTAAGGTTAGTGGTCGCTCCTTGTGCCCTCTCCCCAGATCGCTCTCCTCTCCGTTATACCGGGTAAGATATCTATGGTGAAGGGAGATCTCCTACAACACTGGTGGTGGAGGATTCTGTTGATTCTTCCAGATTCAATGCCCTCTGGCAGCTGTGGGTGGTCTGCAGAGTTCTCCAATCTGTTCACTTGACCTCTTTGCTCTGTCCAAACACGCATTGTTCAGTTTACCTCTCTTTGAAGCCCTGTTCCGCTCCCTCTTCCCACTTGTTTCCTGTCCCCCCACCCCGTCATTTCTTGTTTGTCCTTCTCTCCTCCCCCCTCCCTCTCTGTCTCTTCCTTCCACTGCTACCTCTCAGTATGATTGGTACAGCCTTGACATAGGTCCCATACTTACTTCCTGTGGCTGAGTTATATGATATGTTCCTCTTGAGTGCCACACCTGCTGTGTACTGGATTTCATTACAGCCCTATTTGTTCTCTATATGAGACATACCGGGCTGGAGACCTCCTTTGCACTGCTCATTGGTGCTTACTCCCATTTGTACTTTATTACCCTGGTTGCACCCTGTTTTGCAGGCCACTTGGCCTGTCTTTGAGAACAGCATCCCAACTGTGAAACACGGAGGTGGCAGCATCATGTTGTGGGGTTGTTTTGCTGCAGGAGGGACTGGTGCACTTCACAAAATAGATAGCATCACGAGGAAAAAACATTATGTAGCAATACTGAAGCAACATCTAAAGACATCAGCCAGGAAGTTAAAGCTTGGGCGCAAATGGGTCTTCCAAATGGACAATGACCCGAAACATACTGCCTAACTGGTTACAAAGTGGCTTAAGGATAACAAAGCCAATGTTTTGGAGTGGCCATCACGAATCCCTGATCTCAATCCTATTGAAAATTTATGGGCAAAGCTGAAAAGGCAGGTGTGAGCAAGGCGGCTTACAAACATGGCTCAGTTACACCAGTTCTGTCAGAAGGAATGGGCCCAAATTCCTACCTTTTTAAGCGGATTGTGTTTCTGTTTTTCGGGTCCCGAAGAATGGAGACCCAAACGCACATGTGAACCTAACGTTAATGAGATGCTCAACCCAATATTATGAAGAAATAAGATTCTTTATTGACACAAAGCATGTGAATGAAAATATATTAAAAGCAAAGAAGAAAGACGTCCAGCACCCAATATGAGAAAAATATACACACACATTTATATATACACTGTGTTACAAATTATTATGCAAAAAGTGTTTAGTAGTGATAAGGTAAGAATTTTTTTTGTTTGTCAGTTAAACTCATTGATGGTGATGTGTGTCAGGGCTCTTTATATCACTGAAAGCAATTGCAGACACCTGTGCTAATTAGTTTGGCAGGTGTGTCCAATTAAAGGCAAGACTACTTAAGAAGGCTGTCCCACATTATTAAGCAGCCTACATTTTCAGCCAAAATGGGAAAGAAAAAGGATGTGTCGGCTGCTGAGAAGCAACAAATTCGGGAGTGTTTAGGTCAAGGCATGACTACAATCAACATTGCCAAGACACTTCATCGTGATCATCGCACAATTAAGAAGTATGTAGCTGATTCACAGCACACACGTGTGCGTGCTGATAAGGGAAAATTGAGGACTCTTTCCAACAGACAATTACGTCAGGTTAAAAGAGCAGCTTCAAAAATGCCTTGTCATAGCAGCAGACAAGTTTTTGAAGCTGCTGGTGCCTCCAACGTCCCCCGAACAACAAGATGCAGGGTCCTTCAGAGGTTTGCAGCTGTGCGTAAGCCATCCTGTCGACCTCCTCTATCCACTTCACACAAGCAGAAACGGCTCCAGTGGGCCAAACAATACATGAAGACTGACTTCAAAACTGTTTTGTTCACCGATGAGTGCCGTGCAACGTCCAGATGGATGGAGTGGAGGATGGCTTGTTGATGGACACCCCATGCAAACACGGCTACGGCGCCAACAAAGAGGAGGTGGAGTAATGTTTTGGGCTGGAATCATGGGGAGAGAGATTGTCGGCCCCTTTAGGATCCCTGAAGGGGTAAAGATGAACTCCATAATGTATGTGGAGTTTCTCAAACAGCACTTCCTGCCATGGTTCAAGAAGAAGAACTATGCATTCCGCAGAAAGATCATTTTCATGCATGATAATGCATCGTCTCATGCTGCAAATAACACATCTGCATCTCTGGCTGCTATGGGCATAAAAGGGGACAAACTTATGGTGTGGCCCCCATGCTCCCCTGACCTCAACCCCATTGAGAACCTCTGGAGCATCATCAAAAGGAGTGTCTATGATGGCGGGAGGCAGTTCACATCTAAGCAACAGCTCTGGGAGGGTATTCTGTCCTCATGCAAAACAATTGAAGCAGAAACCATCCAAAAACTGACAAATTCAATGGACGAGAGAGTTCAGAAACTTCTTTCGAACAAGGGGTCCTGTGTGCAAATGTAACATCACCTCGAATAAAGTTTTGGCTTGAAAACTGTTTGATTTCAGTTTGTAATAACCTGCTAATGCTTATAATTTCACAATGACCATTTTTTTGTTCTTAATAAAAATGAAAAGGTTGCAAATTCTGCTGTGCATAATAATTTAAAACATGCATTTTGAGTGTTTATTTTTTTTTTTAAATATACTGTTATCATAGGCAGTTTGTTCAAAAACCTTTCAATTATACTCAAATAGTTGATGACTGGAAAATTACAATGACTGCAATTCATATAGGTAATTTTGGAAAATATGAGAAAATATTATTTGCATAATAATTTGGAACACAGTGTATACTGTTGTATGACAGCATTTAAACAATTGCAGGTTCAAGTTCAGTAGGGGGGCTAATAAAATAGTATGAAAAAAAAATAAAAAAAAATTAAAACTATTATTGTTTTAAAAAAATATAAAAAAATTTAAAAACTAAAAGTTAAAATCACCAGCCTTTCCCTAAAATACATATGAAACTAAAACATTAATGTAAAACACATACACTTTAGGTATCCCCGTGTCCGAAAATTCCTGGTCTACAGATTTATAAAAATATTTTTCTTGTGCGGTGAACTCCATAGGGGAAAGAAAAAAAAAAATCAAAAGTACCGAACCTCTGTTTTTTTCTCTGTTTTGCCTCTGATAAAAATTTGAATAAAAAGTGATGAAAGCAATTTACATTCCCCAAATGGTATAAATAAAAAGTACACCTGGCCCCACAAAAAAAGATGCCCTATGCATTCCCCTATACAGAAATATAAAAGTTATGGTGTTAGAATATGGCGACTTAAAGAAAAAAAAAGTTTTGGATTTTTGATAAGAGGTTAAAATGTAAATAAAACTGCATAAATTTGGTATCCCCAGAATTATACCAAAATATAGAACACAGGTGACAGGTCACTGCACAGTGAACACTGTAAAAACGAAGCCTGGAAGAAAGTCCACTTTTCCTCCAATGCCACACCAATCTGAATTTTTTTTCCAGCTTCCCAGTACATTGTACAAAATAATAAAAGATACCATTATGAAGAACAATTTGTCCCACAAACATTAAGCCCTATTTATGTAAAGTTAATAAATGGCTGCTATAGCCTTTCCACCCATCCTGGTGTTTGTGTCCTCTTTAGTTAAAGGGGGATGGGACAATACAGGGGTATGTTGGAAGTGGTGTATCTAGACTATCCCTCAAGTCAATATGCAGGTTTTCTGCTCCCAATGGAGTGTAGCCTTACTATATGGTTTCTGGGTTCCTGGGTTTACGCATCACTTTCTTACTGAAGAACTGCATTCAGTTTATAATTGCAGGAATACCTAGCACGTTTCTATAGATTTCACCTGTATGTTAACAAACAGGGGCGTAACGATTGTGGTGTACGGGGCCCACGACCAGCTGGAGATGGTCGGGTTCTGCAGCACCATGATATCGGTCGGGGAAAGGCTAGTTTCCACACCATTATACATCTTGTTAATGGAAAGGGACCTGATGCTATGTGATGTCTCTACATACTGCCAGACCCCTTTCCAACAGTAGCCTGCCTAGGGAAGGTGATTAAAAATAAAAAATACTTATGCTCACCTCTCCTGGGCTTCTAACAGTTCTCAGCATCCTATCTGGGGCTCTTCCAGGCCTGCGACTAATGTCACGAGGCCCCATGTAATGTCTCTGCCTGTTCGGGTCTCTGCGCCAACCTCCGCTCACACACGGCGGCGCAGGAGGAGTGTTCAGTTTGATTCCTTGCTTAAGGTTCTTGTTGCTCAGTTTGAACACTGTCCTAGTACTACTACTATGTAATTGAATTTCAGCCACACCCGTCTACTGCACCTTGTTTCTTTCTGCTCCACAAGTAGTTAATCTTAGCCTTGCCTGTGTGATTGACAGCCTGTCTGCCAATCAGGTCTGGGACTGATTCTGGACTTCCTATAAATAGGTCATCAGCCCACACAGGTTTGCTGGCTATTACTCTGTCCTGTGACTTTGTCCTTGCTAGCTTCCTACTTGCGCTTACTGTATTATTTCTTACCTCTAACCTTTGGCTTCCTTTGTGACTACTCCTTGGATTTTGATTTGGTACTTCTTTGTCTCTCTGGTTTTGACCCTTGGCTTGCTGACTCCTCTTCTGTGTTGTTAGTCTTGTCTTGTTCTGTTGCCGCAACCCAGTCGAATGAGACTGGAGGATGGGAGTAGTAGTGGCGGATGCTGTGCCACCTAGCAGGCCGAGCACACGCTCCCAAACAGCTCCAGTCCCACTCCTAGGCCGGACAAAGTCAAGGGGGGTCCTGCAGCACTACCGGATGGTAGTGGTAGTAGTTCTTTCCCCCGGGGCACCTCCAGTTGAAGAGGGAACCTCTCCTACCTGAGCCCGTGTGCTATTGGTCGGAAGATCCCTGATGGTAAAGCAGACACAACTCAGGATTCAGCGATGCAGGTAAACCAAACAGCCGTTTATTAAGGCAACTGGAACAGTGGGTTAACAGCAGCTTCCAGATGAGGGTAGTAGTCCTGCAGTGTCCAACCCCCAGCCTTGGTCCTAGGAGGGCGCCCAAAGGTGGTATAGGCTCCACAGGATGGCTTTCTCTACTCCTCCTCTCTGCCTCTCCCAGCCGGGTACACTGGGGATGGCGTTACAGGGAGCCCTGACAGGGATCTGGTTACCTGTATGCTAGGCCCGAATGCGACTCCCCTGTCAGGGTCCTCTCCTGCTCCTCCTAGCAAAGCACCAACTGAATACAGCCACTTGGAAATCTTTACTCCCTTGCTCTGGGCTGTCTTCAGGTGAGCCTGGGGCTGATGATGTCCCTCCTGGGGCTGTGGAAGCACCTGTTGGCCCTCAGTCCAGAGTCTGGTGGCAGGTCAGCTCTGCACACCTGGTCTGGTTTGCTGCATGCACTGAACTGAACTGAACTGACCAACCGTCGCCGGAGGGATAATATCTCCCTACAACCCTGCCCAGTGGCCTGTGATAGGCCAGGGTCGAACCAAGTCTGGGTTTGAACACTGAAGAGGGGAAATGCCGAGGGGAAAGCTGCACAACAATGACACTTAACATGGAACAAAACATACAAACATGAATCCCAGAGGCACAATGACAAACACACAAAAGCAGTAGCACTCTGGGATGCTGCACTGTGTTACACTTATTTTTAGGAAGGGTTTTGCTGCCCAGTTGCTCCTGTCATTAGGACAGTGTGGCAAATAGGCAGGGACAGAGGCTGGGTCGAGTTTAGGGCACACTGTCTCTGTCATTTCCCTTCCTCCCAGGTTTCTGCAGTAGCACTGGGGAATTGCTCAACTGGCAGTTCCCTTACACTCCAGAGGTCACTGCTGGGGCTTGTGATTGGTGACTTCTGGGGCGCATGACCTCAGTTGCAGGCAGAAGAGGACTAAAGAGGATGCTGAAGAGAGCAGAACCTCATGAATATTCATCAAACTAAATTTTGTGGGCTTTGCCTGAAGTGGCTTGAGGGGGGCTCTTGGGAGCACTGTGGAGAATATTATACTGTGTGGGAGCACTGTGGGACATTATATTGTGTGGGGTCCATTGTGGAGTATATTATACTGTGTGCAGCCACTGTGGAGCATATTATACTGTGTGGGACCATTGTGGAGCCTATTATACTGTGTGGGGCCACTGAGGAACATATTATACTTTGTCGGGGCCATTGTGGAGCATATTATACAGCACAAATGCTATTGTGGAGAAAAATATACTGTATGGGGCTATTGTGGAGCATAATATATTGTGTGGGGGCCATTGTGGAGAATATTACACTACCGTTCAAAAGTTTGGGGTCACCCAGACAATTTTGTGTTTTCCTTGAAAACTCACACTTTTATTTATCAAATGAGTTAAAAAATGAATAGAAAGTATAGTCAAGACATTGACAAGGCTAGAAATAATGATTTTTATTTGAAATAATAATTTTCTCCTTCAAACTTTGCTTTCGTCAAAGAATGCTCCATTTGCAGCAATTACAGCATTGCAGACCTTTGGCATTCTAGCTGTTAATTTGCTGAGGTAATCTTGAGAAATTTCACCCCATGCTTCCAGAAGCCCCTCCCACAAGTTGGATTGGCTTGATGGGCACTTTTTGTGTACCATACGGTCAAGCTGCTCCCACAACAGCTCAATGGGGTTGAGATCTTGTGACTGCGCTGGCCACTCCATTACAGATAGAATACCAGCTGCCTGCTTCTTCCCTAAATAGTTCTTGCATAATTTGGAGGTGTGCTTTGGGTCATTGTCCTGTTGTAGGATGTAATTGGCTCCAATCAAGCGCTGTCCACAGGGTATGGCATGGAGTTGCAAAATGGAGTGATAGCCTTCCTTATTCAAAATCCCTTTTACCTTGTACAAATCTCGCACTTTACCAGCACCAAAGCAACCCCAGACCATCACATTACCTCCACCATGCTTGACAGATGGCATCAGGCACTCTTCCAGCATCTTTTCAGTTGTTCTGTGTCTCACAAATGTTCTTCTGTGTGATCCAAACACCTCAAACTTCAATTCGTCTGTCCATAACACTTTTTTCCAATGTTCCTCTGTCCAATGTCTGTGTTCTTTTGCCCATATTAATCTTTTCCTTTTATTAGCCAGTCTCAGATATGGCTTTTTCTTGGCCACTCTGCCCTGAAGGCCAGCATCCCTGAGTCACCTCTTCACTGTAGACGTTGCCACTGGCGTTTTGCGGGTACTATTTAATGAAGCTGCCAGTTGAGGACCTGTGAGGCATCGATTTCTCAAACTAGAGACTCTAATGTACTTGTCTTGTTGCTCAGTTGTGCAGCGGGGCCTCCCACTTCTCTTTCTACTCTGGTTAGAGCCTGTTTGTGCTGTCCTCTGAAGGGAGTAGTACACACCGTTGTAGGAAATCTTCAGTTTCGTGGCAATTTCTCTCATGGAATAGCCTTCATTTCTAAGAACAAGAATAGACTGTCGAGTTTCACATGAAAGTTCTCTTTTTTTGGCCATTTTGAGAGTTTAATCGAACCAACAAATGTAATGCTCCAGATTCTCAACTAGCTCAAAAGAAGGACAGTTTTATAGCTTCTCTAACCAGCAAAACTGTTTTCAGCTGTGCTAACATACTTGCACAAGGGTTTTCAAGGGTTTTCTAAACATCCATTAGCCTTCTTACACAGTTAGCAAACACAATGTACCATTAGAACACTAGAGTGATGGTTGCTGGAAATGGGCCTCTATACACCTATATAGATATTGCATTAAAAACCATTAAAAATCAGACATTTGCAGCTAGAATAGTCATTTACCACATTAACAATGTATAGAGTGTATTTCTGATTCATTTAATGTTATTTTCATTGAAAAAAACTGTGCTTTTCTTTCAAAAATAAGGAAATTTCTAAGTGACCCTAAACTTTTGAATGGTAGTGTATACTGTCAGGATTCTCTATCCGGCTGCTGCACCTTTAATGCTACCATGCCAACCTGGAAAGCTTTTGCAGTTTCAGAGGCTTCCTGGCTTGGTCCAGTTACCAGCTGAGGAGGCCTATATAAGACCCCACCCTCCTGAGACAAGGGCCGACTAATTTAGTTTGCTTCCTAATTTTCCTCTCCATTTTGTCTGTGAATACTTGTTTACTTACTGACTTCTGGCCTGCTTCCTGGATTCCCTTTTTGCCTCCTGATTCTGTTTTGATGTTCCCAGTTGGATTTTTTACCCTTGGCTGGTTTCCAGGATTTGCTGTCGTCTCCTGTTTCTGCTTATTACGTCCTCTCTTGGTTTTGACCCTGCTGGTATGACTTCTCTTGTCTCGACAACACTTTGTAAGTTTTAGTGGACTTTGTTTTGGTTTCTGCAGTAGCGCATTTATTATTAGTACAGCTGTCTGTTTGGTGACAATTCAGATTAATTGATTCAGCACAATTCCAACTCTCCTTGCAGAGAGCTCTGGTGAAGGTGTCTGGGGGTCTGTGTTGGCTCTCAGAAGTGTGCTAGTTTTAAATAGCTGTCTCTACTGCTCGCAGTTATCAGCCAATCTCCTGCTATTGCTTTTATTGTGGCCTTGCATCTAACTATAACATATACTGTATGAGGCCATTGTGGAACATAATATATTGTGTGTGGTCATTCATATTATATTGTGTGGGGGCCACTAGGGAGCATGTTATACTGTGTGAAGGTTATTATGAAGCATATTATACTGTATGGGGCCATTGTGGAGCATTATACTGCATGGGGCCATTGTGAAGCATATTATACTACTAAAATCAAATATAGTCTCTAAGAACAGACTTATCTAATAGGTGCCAATGGATGGAGGAAAAATGCAGAAATAGGTACATGGGTGAATTAAGGCAGTCTGGCTTTCTGGACCCATCCTTATGGAAATAGTTCTGCTAAAAATTTTTATTCATAGAAATTATTAATGGTGTAACAAAATTTTGATTGGTATATACTAACTTTTATTGAGCCAGGAGGATGCCGCTTATGTCTGAAGATGAAATACAGTGGGGGGAACATATCATGCCTTGGATGCTAATTTTCTGGAGTACAAGGCATGAAATAGTTGCAAACTTTGCGCAAGTCAGAGTTGGGCACACAAAAAAAAAAAAGGTGATTCTTTTTTTTTTTTATGCTGCCCTTGCAACATTCCTGAAAAAAGGCTAGTGAGGGGTGTGACACAGTCAGAGCCACTGGCCCCATCATATTTATGATCATTTACATTATTTTACTGGTGTATGAGCTACATAGATTTCAGTACATGTGCGTGGCCCCGCCAGAGAATGTGCCAGAATTTTGCTCAACCTTCAGCAGCACAGGGATTATCAAGTCTGGTGTATTAAATGCCAGGCTTGATAAATCCCCCCACTGGCTATAAACACATGACTGCTGTAAAAAATGAAAAGCCGTGACAAGCTAATTGGAGAGGACGTGGACCCTTCAATTACACAAGTCCAACGGACTATTGCAGGTGCTCCCAAGCTGGGCACTTTCTCGTGAGTGGGATGTGCCCAATGCAACAACATCCTAACCCTTCACTCATCTGTGGCTGGTACACTTGCGATTCTCAGTATGTCATTTACTTGATCAAGTGCTTATGTGGGTTCAGCTATGTGGGCGGAAGATATGATTTCCAAGCACAAGTCCACTATCCATAATGGCCTCATGGACCTTGCCACCCCAGCGCATTTTAGCTCACATCGCCATGCCTTGCATCAACTTAAATTTCAGGTGATAGACAGCAAATCTATTCCTAGATGAGTGGGTAATAGAAAAGCCCTCCTGAAGAAACGGGGATAAAGGTACTTACCTACTCTCTGCCGGCGACCTGTTACTCACAGAGGAGGCTCACATAATGACTGTTCACTTCCTCCAGGAATTCAAGTCAGGGGACTCCCAAGCGGACTCCCCCGAACAGAAATCCAAATGCAGATGTGAACCTGCCCTAACCTGAGGCTATGGTCTCAGGTGGCATCTCATGGAACAAACTAGGAGACGGCATTTCTTTTTCTAAGTAGCAGCCAATACTTCTTACTCACCCATCTACACTCCTGTGCAGGCCGGCTCTGCTGCCACCTCTAGGAGACGCTGCATATATGTCACAAAGCTAAAGGATGCCAAGGCGTGAAGCCAGCCTGCACAGGAGTGTGGATGGGTGAGTAAAAAGTATTGGCCACTACATATTGCAATAATGCAATAAGTAACGGCTGATAAAAAAAGCAAATGAGACTCCTGCAATTGTATACTTGGTGGGGCAGTGCCATGAAAAAGGGGGGGGTCATATACTGTGGGGTAGGGGGCAAAAAAAGGAGGCCATATACTGTGTGGGGGCAAAGAAAAGGGGGTCATATATTTTGAGGGGGGCAAAAAAGTGGGTCATATACTATGGGTGCCATTTACAGTAGTGGGGGCAAAAAAGGGGGTCTTATCCTGCTAGGGGCAAAAAAGGGAGGCCATGTACTGTTAGGGGGCAAAAAAATGGGGTCATATACTGGAGAAGGACCAAAAAAAGGTCATATACTGTGTGAGGACCAAAAAAGGGAGGCCGTAAACTGAATGGGGGAAAAAAATGGTGGTTGTGTACCATGTGGGGGCCAAAAAAAAGGCGTGTACCCTTTGCGTATCTAGAAGAAGCTGGGATGTTCTAGAGGGTTGTCCAGCTGAAATTCCATTTAAAAGTGTCCATACCGGATGATGAAGCTATCTGATCAGTATTGAAACAGTTGTTGATATCTATTTCCTACCTCCTACAAGGCCCAGGTTTCTCAGACCTTATCATCTTCTATACTGTTACATCCCATTTTCCATCTTTTTATAGCTTAGTGCATGGGAACTCCTTCACCCGGGACATGCTCATGCTTTAGATCTTGCTGAAAGACATTATCTAAGGAGAGTATGGTCTGCTCGTCGAATAGAATGGCTGCTTGAACTTGGAGCTCTGACACCGAGTAGCTTACAACAGCAACGAAAACCCCAATATCTCCAGTCGCACCTTCTCAAGTTAATTGGGCTACCATGGTGAAAGCCCTTGAAAAGACTGGACAACAGCTTAACAAACTACTTTGTGTGGAAACGCATTAAAGATGGCAAAAGTGCACATATGGTTTCCGCCCGTCTTTTCCCAACTTCTCCCTAAGCCAATATTCTGGAGACTGAAAAATTTCTTGGCAATGTCATATCTGAACAAACATGGAAACGCTAGTGCTTCATTTTCCCCTAACTCCATAAGACATATGGCACACAGTAGAGGAAATCCAAGCACAACGAACGCCAGGTTTTTTCAACTTTGCATCCTCTCTACAGCAATCATCCTCAGTATCCCCTTTGACTAACCTTGCCCGGTGAAAGAAAAACCCCGACTAGATCCACCTGATAAAGTTGAGGTATGTGCTCCACTCGTTTTGCCTCCAACTTCCTTGCACACTGAGGGAGATGTGCTTGACAGATTACATACCTCCAATGATAGAAATATACCCGAAGCGACTTGCAGCTGTAATCGCAGTAAAAGGACACAAAGTATTAACTTAAGGGGGCTGAATAATTTGTCACGCCCCACTTTTCAGTTTTTTATTTTTTACAAAAGTTTAAAATATCCAATAAATTTCGTTCCACTTCACGATTGTGTTCCACTTGTTGATTCTTCACCAAAAAATTAAAATTTTATATCCTTATGTTTGAAGCCTGAAATGTGGCAAAAGGTAGAAAAGTTCAAGGGGGCCGAATACTTTCGCAAAGCACTGTATATCCTCTGCTGACTTACAATCTTATTTACAATATTTCACCAAACGCCTACTCTCAGATTGCTCACCTACAGACCTCATCAAGACCTCTTAAGAGATGATGTTGCATATCATATCAAAGAGAGACTCATGACTCTGTCTCGCAAACTAAGATCCTGCTATAAACCATACAGTGAAATTCAGCTTTACACAGACCTATCAGCTGCTATTCTACGCCTTAGACGAGAATTGATGCCTATCATAGTATCACTTTACAGACATAAATTTCTTTACCGATGGGGCTTTCCGGTTAAACTCCTTATTAACCAAAACGGCACTCTTCACATCATCCACAACCTGGATGAAGGCAGAGACTTGCTATTATCGTGGAATGTCCTGATATCACTACCCCAAGATGAGGACAGTCCGCCTCAACACCCCTACAAAAAGCGACACATCTTTCACCCCAAATAGAGTCGCTTCTGATGAGGGGATTAAGATTTCTGGAACTCGGCACTATGCTTCACCACCCATTGTTTCTTCTTTGGCTTCAACCCAACTGTTACCCCATTTGAAATACTGTTTTACTGTATTATTTTACAGAACTGTAAGTTAGTTCTATAAGTGTTTTTACATTTTTTTTTCTTTGTTATACTACAGTTTCACAGTGACAATTTTCACACTTTATTTCATTGGTGGATTCTCAAAGTGTTTAAGAAATAAGGTTTGATACTGCATATGAGATGGTAATTAAGTTTACCTCCCTCAATGTACGTGGCTTGAATTGCCCCTAGAAGAGGTTGTGTTTTTGGAGAGAGGTCCTATCCCTCCAGACAATGTTCTTTGTGTCCAGGACACCCACCTCATACAGAAGATTCATTCCCTGTTATTCCTTAACAAAGTGAGCCGTTCTGCCCGAAAAATTCAACAGGGAGGTCTAATATTCTTTGGTGACTTTAATAACATCATAGATGGCTCCATTAACACCACCAATCAGAAAAGACCTACCACCCCATCCCTTTCCTCGTTCATACACAGAGAGGACCTTTTTTATGTTTGGCGGGCACAGTATCCCTCAGAGAGAGACTTTACCTATTTCTCTTCTGTGCATCATATATATATTTGCTTTTTCAGGCCAAATCCTCTGCTATTGAATTAATTAAGTGGTCCGATCATTCATCTTTCACTCTAGAGATAGAGGAAAAACTCCATCCCTGTGGTACCCAGAGTACTAGAAACAATACCTTTATTTTAAGCCACTCATTATATAAAGTTAAAATAGAAAAGGAGCTGGAGGAATTCTTTAAATTTAACGCCAACTCAGTTTTTAGCCCATACACTTTGTGGGCGTTTATTTGTGGCATCCTTCTCAAATTGGCACATGGAGACAATATAAACAGAAACAAAGGAAATCATGGATATTCTAGCTAAATTTACTAAGCTGTAAAATTCTAATAAACAAAATTCCACGTCAGATATAACAAATCAAATATTCATAACCTGACAACAGCTGCACCTTCTCCTTGTACAGGATTATGAAAAATCACTCAAACATTCCAAAGCCAAATACTTCTCCTTCTTGCAATAAGGCAGGTAAATTACTAGCCCAACAACTAAAAGCAAGAGTCATCAAATCCAGTAGGATGGGATGTCTCCAGCTAATAGACCCTAGAGACATAGCTAATTGCTTTAAAGATTGCTACAAACACCTCTACAATATCCAAGATCAGACTCCCCCACCCCAAAACCACTCTGACCTTGTTGCAGATTTCCTGGGAGGATTACATTGGCCTGCCTTATCCGAGGAGCATTTATCCGCTTTAAATGCACCAATTTCAGAGCTTCAAAAAATTCTGCCTAAGATCCTGCCTAAAGGTAAATCACCGGAATCTGATGGTCTGTCTAATGAATATTTCCAACAATACCATCATCCTATTTCTACGTATTTATTAGACTTTTGTAATAATGTGACGTTGGGGATACCTCTCCCAAGGGAATCCTTATCCACGTTGATTGTGACTATACCAAAACTTGGCAAAACTCCGGTTTCTTCACAAAATTTCAGACCAATTTCATTGTTAAATTCGGACATTAAAATATATTGAAAATTACTAGCATTAAGATTAGCCCCATTTTACCAAATTTGATTAGCACGGACCAGGTTGGTTTCATCAAGGGCTGCCAGGCCCCAGGTAATGAAAGATGAATTTTGCCTTTGGTGGATGTGCTTGAGAAAAATTGCATTCCATCGATGCTGGTTGCCCTGGACACCGAGAACACATTTAACTATAGAAACTAATTCCCTTGCCTTCTTGTTGCTAAATAGGATGGGTTTTCCAGGTCACATACTCAGCGATGTTAAGCCTGTACTTGTCCCTTTTGGAGAGAATCTTTACCAATGGGTTGCTGTCTGACAGTTTTGATATAAATAATGGCACCAGATAAGGTTGCCCCTTATTTTTATTTTAATGATCGAACCATTAGCACAACACAAAACAATAAAAGGAGTAGAACTAGCTCTTACTTATCACCTAATTTCCCTATATGCAGATGACATCATATTGTCCTTGACCAATCCAGCTGAATCTCTTACCTGTGTCATTGAAATCGTTATTGCTATTATTTTAGTGTAACGGATATCGCTAGAGAGATGGTCCGTGTATTTTACTCTAGAAAGATCAGGTATGGACAGGGTCAAATGTAAACTTTATTGATGACTTTGTGTATGTGATGTGTAAGTGTTAGGTGCAACTCTTTTGGCACTACAAAAGTACAGTATGCTCTCTGATTTATAGGAGAGGGGATAACATGGACAGAAGTCCCTGCTACCCCCCCCCCCTCCCTGGGGTTACCGACAGGTTCTGCACAGATGATGATGATGATTTATAATTGTCTGTGCGGCTCCTCTCTTCCCCCCTCCTTCTTCCTACATGCTGCCTGAGGCAGGAGGGGGCGCACTTTAGAGCCCCATATCTCAGGATCCATTTGGGCTATCAATATGATTTTGGATTCATTTTAAAGCTGAGAGATATTCATGATAACCCTTTGTAACGTCTCTGCCTATTCGGGTCTCAGCGCCACCCTCCATTCGCACGCTGTGGCGAAGGAGGCGTGTTCGGTTTGATTCCTTGCGTAGGTTTCTTGTTGCTCAGTCTGAACATGGTTCTAGACAAAGTAATGGATTTCCGGCCACACCCGTGTTCTGAGCACTTCTCTCTGGACTGCATAGAGTTAATCTCTTCCTGGCCTGTGCGATTGACAGCCTGTGTACTTATCAGGTCTGGGGCTGGGCCCAGACTTTCTATATACTGGATATCACTTTCTCAGCAAGTTGCATTTTGACTATTCTCTTGGATTGTGATTTTGTACTGCTTTGCTCGTTTGTTACCGACCCCTTGGCTTCCTGACCTCTCTTTTTGTCGTTTGTCTTTTCCTGTTCTGTGTGTCACTTACCCAGTATAGGGCTTGTCTTCAGGTTGTCCTTTTACCGTTTAGGGTAACTGAGGCAATAGGAAGGGACAGTGGCTGGGGTGAGATTAGGGCTCACTTGTCTCTGTTCTTCCTCCCAGACCCCTGCAGTAGTGTCAGGGTATTGCTACGTTTGGCAAGACCCTAACACCCTTACATATTTGGAGCGAATCACTGTTAAAAACGCTGTTGGGAATTGAGATCTGCATTGGGATCTCAATGCCGAATAGCGTTTTCAACAGTGAATCACTCAGGATCCATTTGAGCTATCATGAAGATCTTGGTATCTTATCATTTTAAAGATGAGACTCTCATCTTTAAAATGAATCCAAAATCATATTGATAGCCTCAATGGATCCTTAGATATCGGCATTAGTAGTAAGAACATATTAGATACGTCCTGGGCTACAGAAGTACCATCCTGGGAGCACGTATAAATATGTGGTTGGCAGGGAAAGGGTTAAAGGAAGTCTACCAGTAATTTTGTTCGGCCCATTTTTGGACTTTTGCATGAAACTATATAATCTTTGAGTTTTTTTCTCTGTTTTTTTGTGTTGTTCCAATACAAACAAAGGAATAAGCATGTGTATAACAAAACATGTGTAATTGCAATAATTTTCTGGGAGAAATACTTCATTTTCTTGAAAAATTTCAGGGGTGCCAACACTTACGACCATGACTGTACCTTTGTTCAGGGCTGCTTTAACCATAGGCTCAACGGTGCACTTGCACCTATGGTAGCGGGCGCACCCTTTGTTCCAGCAGGATAATCCTGCATTTAGAGTGCTGTCTTGGGTCACCCCTACACTTCACAATTGCAACTTATCTGCGTCCTCCAGGTGTGGAGTAAAATGGTGATGCAGGAAGCCATCCGTTACCTGCATCACCATTCAGCCGCTCCGCTGTCTCTGCTCCCAGTGTTCTCCTTATATTGTATGGGACAGCCAAGGAGCCATTATACTGTATGAGGGCTACTAAGGGGCATTATACCACTGACGGGGCATTATAATTTGTGTGGTCAGGTATTTCTAAGGGGTGGTGATGGGGGGCCCAATTATGAAACATTTCCACTGAACCCACCAATGTGTTACAAAGACCCTGCCTTTATTATGTATGTCACTTTTGTAGATTTGGAGAAAAACAGCTTTGAAATTTTATGCAAATGAAGCAGTTGGTGCACTGCTCTTGCCACTCAGATCCCTACCATCTCCTGCCTGTGCCACCCTGTGCAGTGAGAGTTCAACTTCCCACTGCTATGACATCACCCGTCCTAATTGAGCCCCAGTCCTCCAAGTACCTCATTGGTATAAGAGTTCAAAGTTGTTTTAATCTAAATCTACAAAAGTGACTTACATAGTAAAGGTAAGTTGTTTATCGCTGTTGTGTGTTCTGTAACGCATTGCTGGCTGTTGAATATGTTTGGGGAAGGTGATAGACTCCCTTTAAGGTTAAGGCCACCCATTGCAGAAAAGCTGTGATTTTTGTTATAGATTTTGCTGTTTTTTGCACCAACTTCAAGTGTGACTTCAATAGGAAAGACACCCCCCGGAGCCATTAGCAAAGGGGGACATGACTTTGGTTTGGGAGTACCGATAACTCCTGCATTTTCATCTTTGTGCAGTAGTTGTGTGTATTTACAGTGGGGAAAAAAGTATTTAGTCAGCCACCAATTTGTGCAATTTCTCCCACTTAAAAAGATGAGAGAGGCCTGTAATTGACATCATAGGTAGACCTCAACTATGAGAGACAAAATGAGAAAACAAATCCAGAAAATCACATTGTCTGATTTTTTAAGAATTTATTTGCAAATTATGGTGGAAAATAAGTATTTGGTCAATAACAAAAGTTCATCTCAATACTTTGTTATATATCCTTTGTTGGCAAAGAGGTCAAACGTTTTCTGTAAGTCTTCACAAGGTTGGCACACACTGTTGCTGGTATGTTGGATCATTCCTCCATGCAGATCTCCTCTAGAGCAGTGATGTTTTGGGGCTGCCGCTGGGCAACACGGACTTTCAACTCCCTCCAAAGGTTTTCTATGTGGTTGAGATCTGGAGACTGGCTAGGCCACTCCAGGACATTAAAATGCTTCTTACGAAGCCACTCCTTCGTTGCCCTGGCGGTGTGCTTGGGATCATTGTCATGCTGAAAGACCCAGCCACGTTTCATCTTCAATGCCCTTGCAGGGAGTTGGTGCATCAGCATTCCGTCGCGGCATCCCGCTCCTGATTAGGCCCGGATGAATGGGCCTAATCAGGAGCGCGTCTCGAGTTGCGGACACCGCGGGTGGAATCTGCGGCAAGATAGGTCATGTTGCTTTTTTTTTTCCGCTAGCGGAAAAAAGCCGCTAGAGGAAAAAAAAAAAAACGCTACTGATTCCCATTGAAATGAATGGTAGGAGTTTTTTTAAGGCGGATTTTGAGGCGGATTCCGCGTCAAAATCCGCTGCCAAAAAACTCCATTTGAACACAGCCTTAAGTGTACTGGCTCTGCTAGAATTGCAAGCCAGAGCATGCCACAGCTTTATTGCTGTCTGGCCGGGTGCTGCATGTCAGACAGCTGGGGATCTCACAGTATTCATGAATTCCAATGGTCTAGCACTTCACCTGACTCCTTCTGTGATTATTGTAGTTCTGGGATTTAAATAAAGCTCTGGCCATTTTGACACCCAAAATAATGTGTTTTGTGCATTTATTCCAAAGTCAATGTTTACTGTAGTTTGGGTGGTTTTAGGAAGGAGTGAGGGTCCATCCCATATCCAAAATCTGTAACAAAAAAGCGCAGCTTTTCCACAACATGTTGCCTCAGCCTTAAGGGAGTCTGTCATCAGAACCGAGCATATCAACCTAGCCAAACAGATGAATATGAAGGAAACCGGAACCAGAGTTTGCTCTGGGGCCCTTAGGACCAGGGGCGCACCGCTAATGAGGCAAAGTGAGGCGGCCGCCTCAGGGGGCACTGTCCGTCACTGTCTGGGGGGCGGCATTTTTACTATTTATTTAATGTAAACCAGCCCAGGACAGGCCGCTTTAAAAAAAAACAAAGCTGCGCGGTACCTGTCCTGGGCTGGCTTACAAGACGACCGCATCACAGCGCAGGCGGCAATACAATGACGTTATCGCGCCTCCTATGCTGAGACACAGACGTCGCGGACAAGAAGAGGAGGCGGCGGCTGCATCAAGACATCGCAGGTAGGTGAGGAGAACTTTTTTTATATATTTATAAATAGGCCGTAACCTGCTGAAGTCCCCAGCGGTAACGGCCTATTTTTTACCTACCCCGCGTCTGCTCATGCTCTTCTGCTATGAGATGCAGAAGGGGAAGTGGATGCCGCTGTGGCGCCACGGGCATTGGTAAGTGGGTCGCGGGCCTCAAATACTCTTTATTATACTCCGGGGTCTGAAATAATCGCGGCCCAGGGAGGTGAGGAACATAAAACCAATGCTACTCACCTCTCCTGTGTCTGTGTTACTCCCAGCGGCTTGGGCTCGGGTGCGTCTTGGCCTGTCCGTGCTGTGTGCCATTCGGGCCGGCTCGGGGGTGCCCCGGTGTCCGGTGGTGTCACTGTTTTTTGTTTGTCCCTCCCCTGGGTCTCCGTCTTATCCTGGGGTCTGAAAAGACCCCAGAGTATAATAATAGCTCATGTGAACAAGTGGTTAGACGATAGGCTATATTCTGTACGTAATGATTCAAATGGAATCATGGCATTTCTTTGCCATAGTTGAGATATCATAAGGATTCAACAGTCATTCAAGTTTAAATCTTCAGTGCTTAGTTCTAAGAATTCTATAGGGGCATTTTGAAGGCTTATGGTCTATGGTTTTTGTGTATTTTTTTTCCATAACTGTATCTCATGATTGTTTTATTTTATTTATTTATGCTTACTTGTATAGCGCCATCATATTCCGCAGCGCTTTACAGACATTGTCAATCACTGTCCCATATAGGGCTCACAATCTACATTTCCCTATCAGTATGTCTTTGGAGTGTGGGAGGAAAACGGAGTACCCGAAGGAGACCCACGCAAACACGGGGAGAACATACAAACTCCTTGCAGATGTTGTCCTAGGCAGGATTCCCAGAACCCAGGACTCCAGCGTTGGTGGTTTACATTAAATAGGGAGTAATAAAGTCAGGCTTTCAAATTGTGTTTAGGGATTAGATAGGATTCTATTTGTACCCATGTCTTATTTCCATTTGTATACCTTTAGTCTCTCAGTATGGAGAGGTGGGAAGCCGCATAGTGGTCATAGGCCTTAGGTATTACCAAATATCCCAACCCCTTTTTCCTATTTAAGATTGAGGATTTTAATCTGAGTTTTTTGTTTCCCCAGATGAATTTTGTTGACCAGAGCATTGATTTTTTTTTTTGAAAGAACAAAGGAGGAGAGAATATGGGTAGCATTCTGAATATGTTAAGTAATTTTGGGACCACTAGCATTTGAAATGCTGACGCCTTGTTCAACCAGGATAGCTTGTGTTTGGCATAAGTGTTGAGATCTTTTTCCAAATCAATAAGGGGGGCAGGAAGTTAGTCTTTGAGTTGCGGTACAAAGGGTTGGTGATCCCCAAGTAATCTAAGGCTAAGTGTAACATCCTTGCCTGTTCAGGCTTTAGCACCATCCTGCAGGCGCACGCTGCGGCGCAGGAGGCGTGCCCGGTTGTGATTCCTTCCTTTGGGTTTTTCTTCTATTGTCTGAACACTGTCTTATTCCCTCACCTCCTTAATTGATTTTCCACCACGCCCTTCTCCTTCACCTTGCTTTCCCGCTGCTCCACTAAGAGTTAACTTTAGTCCCACCTTTGTGATTGACAGCCTATCCTCCTATCAAGTCTGGGGCGGGTTCTTTCTCCCTATTTATTGTTTGCTCACTTTCCCATTGGCGCCTGCTATTGCATTTCGCTTACTGACTATACTCCTTGTTCCTTGTTACCTGCTCTTCTGATTTTCTGACCACTGGCTTACCTTTGACTTCTCTTGGATTGTGATTTTGTACTGCATTGCTCGTTTGTTACCGACCCTTTGGCTAGCTGACCTCCCTTTGTTGTTGTGCATCCTGTCTGCGTTCTGTGTTATCACTTATTATAAGGAGGGACTGTCGACTGGTTTCTGGCTGTCACCTAGGACAGATCGGGCAAGTTAGCCAGGGACAGTGGGGGGATTCAGCTTAGGGTCCACTGTCTTGTTGTGCCCCTCCCCCCTAAGTTCTCCAGCAGCTATTGGGGAATCGCTCCTCTAGTGATTCCCTTACACTAAGGCACCATGTTGCAGAAAAGCTGCTTTTTTCGTTGCAGATTTTGCTTGCTTTTTTTGAGCAAAGGCCAGAAATGGATTTAGAAGTATAGATTGATAAGTATAAATATTTCCTAGATATCTCCCAATCCTGTAGCCACTACTAGTTTTGGCTCAAAAAACTGCAGCAAAATGCACCAAAAAAACAGGGTATTTTATCCTAACTCTGTTTCTTTCCAGCCAAATGGAAAATCTGTTTTCATCTTTGTCACTGTGGAAGGTGGAATATTCAGTGGGAGGATCTGAGTTCTATGCTCATTAATTTTGTAGAAAGAAAGCATTGCATAATGTTTGCTACTAGAAATGAACGTATAAATTGCTACAATTTTTATAGGGGGATAGAAAATTCTATTCTTATGTAAGCTCCTATTTAATTTGGATGCACAAAATTGATTGGCGCATTTCTGCAATTTTGTTGTTTCTTTAACACCTGCACCTGTAAATATATATATATATGTGTGTGGTATGTATGAATTCCTCACATTTTGCAGTTTTTTGGAAAGTACATTTTGTTTGCAGAAAGGGACAGCTTGAGCATGCACTTTAGTGGCAAATTTGAAATTGTGTGCAATCTTTGCTTGTATTCTCTGTTTGCTGCAAAGTTGCATGAATGTGATGGTATATATGAAATATTAAGTTGTGTTTTTATATACTGTATGCTGTGCAATCTCAAAAAATTAGATTTTGGTATCACAGTCACAGCTTGCTATGTACAGATTAGATTTTTAACATATTAGTGAATAACAGCAAAATCTCTGTATTAGTAGTTTTGAGAGTTCAAGCTCTTGTAGTTGATGTTTGCGGTACATATAGTATATATATATATATATATATATATATATATATATATAACATTGTGTACACCTTGATCTATTATTTTATATGTGTTTTGTGTGTGAATGTAAGATTGAATAGAAGTTTTAGGTGATAATATATGTTTTAGTGCATTTTTAAAAAAAAATTATTTGTGTTTGTCACAAAGTTACATGAAGGTGGACATGGTTATTGATAACCCTTAGAGATACATGTAATATTCAGGTTGTCTACTTTCAAGAAATACAGTGGGGAAAAAAGTATTTAGTCAGCCACCAATTTGTGCAATTTCTCCCACTTAAAAAGATGAGAGGCCGGTAATTGACATCATAGGTAGACCTCAACTATGAGAGACAAATCCAGAAAATCACGTTGTCTGATTTTTAAAGAATTTATTTGCAAATTATGGTGGAAAATAAGTATTTGGTCAATAACAAAAGTTCATCTCAATACTTTTTCTGTAAGTCTTCACAAGGTTGGCACACACTGTTGCTGGTATGTTGGCCCATTCCTCCATGCAGATCTCCTCTAGAGCAGTGATGTTTTGGGGCTGTTGCTGGGCAATACAGACTTTCAACTCCCTCCAAAGGTTTTCTACGGGGTTGAGATCTGGAGACTGGCTAGGCCACTCCAGGACCTTGAAATGCTTCTTACGAAGCCACTCCTTCGTTGCCCTGGCGGTGTGCTTGGGATCATTGTCATGCTGAAAGACCCAGCCACATTTCATCTTCAATGCCCTTGCTGATGGAAGGAGGTTTGCACTCAAAATATCACAACATGGCCCCATTTATTCTTTCATGTACACGGATCAGTTGTCCTGGTCCTTTTGCAGAGAAACAGCCCCAAAGCATGATGTTGCCACCCCCATGCTTCACAGTAGGTATGGTGTTCTTTGGTTGCAACTCAGCATTCACTCTCCTCCAAACACGACGAGTTGTGTTTCTACCAAACAGTGCTACTTTGGTTTCATCTGACCAAGCAAATGCTCTCATGCTAGCTCTCTAGCATGGTTCGTATACAGTACCATGTGGCATTTTGACAATGCTGCAGGTATCTACTTTAAGAAAATATATAGGTATGCAGGGGTTGAATGATTTTTTAATGTTGCAATTCAGGTTTTATTTGTCCATCTCAAAACTGTGAAAATTGCTCTGGCTACCTGAGGTGCAAAATATCCGGAGACCCTTGGCAGTGAAAGGGTTAAATAAGGAGCCATTCTCGTCCTGGATAACCCAGCCAACACCTGATGTTGTTGAGTCACCCCACAGGGGAGTAACAAACAACTTCCCCTCAGGGTGCAACTTCGTTGCAACTCTACAGCTTCCGGAAATGACTAGAGCACTGACTACATGATGTCATGCACCAGTTAAAGTGACATGATTATATAACATAATACACAGTTCAATGCAAGTCATTAAAAACATATGATATAGCAAAGTAACAATAATCTTTCTTTGTATCAGTTTGGGGCATTGAACTCTGCTCATCAGCCCATAAGTGCACGCACAGTCAGGGTTTAACCCTTCCCATGCAGCTAACCATAAGTTCCGATGTAGTTAGCCATAAACTCAAGGTGTGTGCACCAATTTACAGATTATTACTGTTTGATCAATTATGCATAACAAAGAACCTCTAATTTATATGTGTAATTTATAGATCAGATTAGTTTATTTTAACAATAACAGTGATGCCATTTTTGATCTCTATTTTTTTCCTAGTGCTGTGCACAGAGTGCTGCTGCATTTTTTTTTTAGCTGGATTATATTTCTGATGGTCTTTTCAATTCCTTCATGGGGTACAAGAAAGGCCCCAAATTTAGTCATTCCTGAGTCCACCCTTCCTCACAAGGTCTGAATTGTTTTCTGTCAACAAGTTTCTACAGGAAAACCCCTGGTGGATTTTCCCTCCCTTTCCTAGAAATGGAAAAAAAAAATCCTATATAGGAAGGGCTGAGTCATAGTGATATATGATCTATAGCACAATAGGGCTGCACTTCTACAGCTCAAGGAATGGCTTGACTGACCCTTTCATTGCCAGAGCCTTCCTTTAAATTTATTGAAGAAGCAGCACCACTTTGCTAATTTCTGTAAAGTCTATAGCAGAATGAAACAAAATGGTTAGTTATACTTTTGGGTTAAATTACCATGCAGTAGAAAACAAAAACTGGCAATTTACTTTTACTTTTACAAGACATAGGTACTGGTGTTAGAAGGAGTTCTCTAACAGGAGAGTAGAATAGAAACTGTGGAAGCAGTTTTCTTTGCTGCCTACATAAGTTTTATAGCTGTCCACTGTTTTAGAAATCACCCAGGTTTCTGCTACTTGACCAGCTAATACACAAGTATATGATCAACATGTGCAGTGCTAAGCATTATATTGAGTAAAGACAAATCTGAAATGTATAATTTTAGATGAAAATTATATTTTTCCAACTATGTGACAACAGTGCAGGAAACCTCCTTCCTGTTTCAGGACAGTGTCCATTGAACAAATCACAAAGTTTCATTACTGGTTTGCCGAGATTAGTTAAGATTGACCTGCACCTAACATGAATTTAACATAGACTACAAGAGCTTATTCAGACGTCCATTTAAGGCCCCTTGCAGACGACCGTATGTCTGGTCAGTGTGCTATCCGGGTTTTTCCTGCAAAGCACCCTGACCTATTCATTTCTATGGGCCCGTATACATGACCTTGAATGACACGGTCACACGTGCAGGCCAACAGTCTGGGCCACAAAATATGGAACAGGTTCTATTCCTGTCCGATTTTGCGACCCTGCTTACGTGGCTCCTATTCATTTAATTAAAGGGGCCACAGAAGCATGGCCGGTGCATGGGCGGCACAAAGGTGACATCCGCTTGTCCCCCATGAGGCGGTTGACATCCTTATGTCCCCCGTTCGCCGCCCCTGCCGTTCATTCATGGCAGCCAGTTAGGGCTGAGTTCCCATGTTGTGGAAACTCCAATTTTTTTGTTGCAGATTTTGATGTGGTTTTTTGAACTAAAGCCAGGAGTTGAAAGTACTATAATGTTGTACCGTGTTAGCCATAGAAAATAGTGAAATAGTGAAGAAATCAGGTGAATTAGGGTATATTAGACAAGGGAAGATGAAAAAAACCCCCCCAAAAAATAAACAAAAACACTCATCTGTCCCCGCTACTCTGGTTTCTCCCAGCTCGGTCCGGTCCTTTTGCTCAAGTGTTTTCTTCTGGGGAAAGTCCCTGCCGCACATTATCGTTGAGGACAATCAGCAGGCTAAGGAAAGGGACACAGGATGTCTCAGTGCGGCAAGGACTTCCACCACAAGAAAACACAGGAGTGGCAGGACCCAAATGCGCTGGGAGACACCGGCGCACTGGGGACAGGTGAGTGTGGTTTTTTTAAAAAAAATGTTCACCTTCCCTGGCCTAATATATAAAAAAAAAAAAAAGTCCTCAACAACCCCTTTAATATAAAGGGTAATTATGGGGCATTATGGCTATAAAGGGGAGGAACATTTATATAAGGGCTCATTAGGGAACATTATGAACATAAGGGATCATTTATATGCGGGGCCATTGTGAATAGAAGGGGGCATCACTTATATAAAGATCATTACGGGTCGGCTGTATTTATGTCAGGGATCATAATATAAGGGGGCAATTAATTTAATTAAGGTGGCACTTGAACTTTATTAAAGGGGATTTCCAGCTCATTTTTATTGATGATCTATCCTCAGGACAGATCATCAATAAGAGATCAGTGGACCCACCTCCTCTGATTGAAGAGGCCATGGCGTCTGTTCATATTGCACATTGTGTGTTTTAAAGTGTCCGTACAATGTAATTACAGTCTTGTCACATAGACGTGTATAGGACGAGGCTGTAGTTACATCACATGTCCACTATGAAATAAATGCTATAATGTAAACAGAGAAGGGGTCACGGTGTTTACATAAGTGCCATAGTCCCTTCAAACAGCTGATCATTGGGGGGTCCCGGATGTTGGAATCCCACTCATTTTTTTAAATTATTTTTTAATTAGGAAACACATGGGGTATTACTAATAAGGGGCACTATTTAAGGGGATACACAGGGATATTATTAATTTAAAGATGCACTTGGCAGTATTATTTATTCTGTGGTGGGTTATATCAGCAGGATGGAAACTTTATGTCAGTGAGGACAATGTGGGTCAGGTGCCTGTAAAAGTGAGGAGCCAAAGATGTCTGGTGGTTCAGATGGATGAGACGAGAAATGTGAATGATTAGTCAGATGTCACCTGTAAGTTACAACATTGTTCCTGTACTGTATTTACTTAAATGGTCTTCACAGACATGTGTACAGCTGCTATTTACCACTATACGTTCACCGCATAGTGATAATATCGGTATACCTGAGCAGGGGTCCGACTTGAATATGTTTGCCTCCCCTGTGCTGAACCCCTAGCTACACCTCTTCTGAAGAGGGAAGAGAAGGCTACGAGCAGGAGCAGTAAATATTTGCGGCCTTCACTTCCCTCTGCAGCAGGTTTTCAATGGTTCTGCCGATCCAGTTGTTAAAACCTGATCGCAGAACCAGTGAGAAGTGGCACCGCCGACGGGGTTCTGCTACTGGTAGAGGAAGAAGCCACAGGCTTCCTGATCTACCACTCCCCGACTTGTAGCCTGTGGCAAACAAGCTAACTACCAATACTTACCCCCTGTCTGTTCTCCTTCACCTCCTGCTTCTTCTTGCTCATGACATCACAACAATACGCCTTGAGCAGGGAGACAGAGCGGGACCAGGGATCAGACAGGTAAGTAATGACCCAACACTGCTATAAGGGGGACCAGTGAAGTGGCCATAAAAAAAATTAGGCCCAGACAACCCCTTTAAAGAAGTTGTCCATAAATTGGAGCAAGCCCTGTGGTGGCCAGGAAGGTGTAAAAAAAAAGCATACTCACCTGTCCCCCACCTGTACCTGTTTGGTCTCATGGCGGCGCCTCATTTCTGGAAATCCGGTACCTAATTCGTCTTAGCGGTCCCATGAGGTGCAGGACTCCCAGCAAGAAGATTTCAAATTACTAATGCTGACATACAAAGCCATCCACAGCCTGTCCCTCCATATATCTCCGACCTAATCTCCCGCTACCTGCCCACATGTAGCCTCCAATCCTCCATAGACCTCCTACTCCGCTCTGCTCTTATCCGCTCTTCACACAATCGTCTCCAAGACTTCTCCCGTGCATCCCCCATACTCTGGAACTCATTACCAAGACACATAAGACTGTCCCCCACAGTGGCAAGCTTCAAGAAGGCCCTGAAGACTCACCTATTCAAAAAGGCCTACAACCTCCAATAATGCTACTGTCACCACACCAACACCTGAGCAGCCTCTACCCCTACCTTCTGTCTCTATCCCTCTTCCCTCATAGATTGTAAGCCCTTGCGGGCAGGGCTCTCTCTCCCACTGTGCCAGTTGGTCTCTGTTAGCATTTTCTGTTTTGTATATCTGGTGTACCGTATGTAAATCCACAAATGTAAAGCACCATGGAATTAATGGTGCTATATAAAGAAACAATAATAATAATAATAATAATAATAATAATAATAATAAGATGCCGGTATGACAATGAATGGATACTGGCAGCAGACAACGGAGCACTGGGGACAGGTGAGCTTGCTTTTTTATTTATTTTTTCATTTTACACCTCATGCTCGTCACATAGATCGCTCCAATTCATGGACAACCATTTAAAAGGGTTTATCCATCTTTCTAATATTGATGGCCTGTTCTTAGGATAGGCCATCAATATTACACCTGCAGAAGTCCGACAGCCAGGACCTCTGCAGATCAGCTTTTCCAGGACAGTGTGGCTACAAGTAATGGCAACAATGACATGTTATTGCCTGTAGCGCTGTCTCGGTACAGCTGATCTGCAGTGGTCCTGGCGGTGGGCCCCTAGAAACAATTTCAGTCCGACACTGCCCAGTATTTCTCCAAGAAAATTATTGCAATTACACATGTTTTGTTATACACATGTTTATTTCCTTTGTGTGTAATGGAACAACACAAAAAAACAGAGAAAGAAAAACCCAAAAATGATTTCACGTAAAACTCCAAAAATGAGCCAGACAAAATTACTGGCACCCTCAACTTAATATAAAAAAAATAACTGAAATCAGTTGCTTCCTATAACATCAACAAGCTTCTTACACCTCTCAACTGGAATTTTGGACCACTCTACTTTCGCAAACTGCTCCAGGTCTCTCATATTTGAAGGGTGCTTTCTCCCAACAGCAATGTTATGACTCATTACTGGTCTCTTCAAAATTCTACAGCACTTTGTTTCCATTCATTTCAGGACACTTTTTGAAGTATTTTTGGGGTCATTATCTTGCTGGAAGACCCATGATCTAGGATGTAAACCCAGCTTTCTAACACTGGGCTCTACATTGAGACCCAAAATCCTTTGGTAATCTTCAGATTTCATGATGCCTTGCCCACAGACAAGGTACCCAGTGCCAGAGGCAGCAAAACAACTGCAAAACATCTTTAAACTTCCACCATATTTAACTGTTGGTACTGTGTTCTTTTCTTTGTAGGCCTAATTACATTTTTGGTAAACAGTAGAATTATGTGCTTTACCAAAAAGTTCTATCTTGGACTCATTTGTCCACAAGACTTTTCCCAGAAACATTTTGGCTTACTCACGTGCATTTTGGCAAACTGCAGTCTGTGTCAGCAGTGGGGTTCTCCTGGGTCTCCTGCCATAGCATTTCATTTCATTCAAATGTCGACGGATAGTTTGCACTGACACTGATGCACTCTGAGCCTGTAGGAAAGCTTGAATTTCTCTGGAACTGCTTATCTGAGCTGCTTGGAGCTGCATATCCGCAACCCTTCATCAATTTTTCTCTTCTGCCAACATCCAGGGAGATTAGCTATAGTGCCATGGTTTGTAAACTACTTGATTAAGTTGGGCACAGTGGACTAAGGAACATCAAGATCTCTGGAGATGGACTTGTAACCTTGAGATTGTTGATATTTTTCCACAATTTTGGTTCTCAAGTCATCACACAATTCTCTTCTCTTCTTTCTGTTCTCCATGCTTAGTGTGGCACAAACAGACACACAATGCAAAGATTGAGCCAACTTCTCTCCTTCTTATCTGGTTTCAAGTGTGATTTTTATATTGCCCACACCTGTTAATTGCCAAAGGTGAGTTTGAATGAGCATCACATGCTGCAAACAAAGTTATTTACCCACAATTTTGAAAAGGTGCCAACAATTTTGTATGGCCCATTTTTGGAGTTTTATGTGAAATCATGTCAAATTTGCCTATTTTTGTGTTGTTCCAGTATACACAAGGAAATAAACATGTGTGTAATAAAACATATTCATGTGTAATTGCAATAATTTTCTGGGAAGAATACTTCTTTTTCTGGAAAAATTTCAGGGGTGCCAACACTTACTGCCATGACTGTATGTATATGGAAAAGAGGATGGTAAGCAGTGGATACAAACTCCGAGTTTAAGCATACGCATTTTAACATTTAAAGTGCTCCAAAAATGCTGTTGTGGTTTTTTAGACAACCATGGTGGTTACATTGCAAAAAACAATAGTGTTATACGAAAATTAGCCTGTTTTGATTAATTCTAAGTGGTACATGCATGTTACTTAGGAGACAAATCTGTGGCTGTGTGCCTAGTTGAAAAGTGATGATCAAAAAAACAAAGCCTCCAAAAATTATCCCTTTATGGGAGCAGAATTCCACTCAAACATTGCGTTGGTATTGGAAGAAGCAATGGTGGGGTTGTTTTATTTTCTTTTTATTATGCCAACAGAGTGGCAGTGGCAAATTTTGGAGAAACATTTGTGGCACACTTTCAGCTTGCCTGCCACTTGAAAAGTGATGTGATAAAGAATTGACTTTATAAAAAAGATGCAGCACCAATAAGTGACAATTACAAGATCAGAAGAAAAATTTGTAACACACTATCAGCATGCTGGGCCTGCCAGCTGAAAAAACTAGAATATCTTCTGAAATGGAAATAATTCTATGACCATGAGAACAACACTCGGGAGGCTAGTTATTCCTGTATGTGAGCACATGCCCCACCAACATCATGTTGGAGGAGTGGAGTGAAAATTTACAAAATTTCGAGAAAAATTTGGAGCATACTATCAGGGTGCCTAAATGCTGAATTATCTTCCGAAACCGTTCACTGTGATCGAGGTAGAAACTGTTCTTTTTCTACTCACAGTCATCCACTCCATTGTGTCTGTGGTTTGCTGTATGCAGTAATCATTCGATATATACTGCTGTTCAAACTGACACCCAAGCATTTGCAACAGTTCCACTCAATGTGTGCTTCACTTTACAACCATCAAATGAGAGAGGGGAGTGTAAGCAATTGCTTACCCTGGTGAAGTTGAGGTCAGGAGATGGCCTAGTGTGGCGGAACTGGAGGAGGCCACATCAAGATCCTTGTTGGGAGAGTGACAGTTTACAGAATTTTAAGAAAAATTTGGGGCACACTATCAGGGTGTCTGGCATGTCAGCTAAAAAAGCTAGAATATCTTCTGACATGGAATGGATTCTATGACCCTTGAAACAACACTTTGAAGGCAGTAAAGAACCATGATTATACTGCCGGTTATGCCTGTATGGAAGCACATGCCACAACAACATCATGTTGGTGGAATGGCAATTTATAGAATTTGAAGGAAAATTTGTGGTACACCATCAGTGTGCCTGCCATTTTAAAAGGTAATAAATAATTGAGTTTAGAAAAAAAGTCACCAAAAAAGACATATTTTTGGGTGCATGTGTGTCCCCAAGAAGTATAGTGACCGTTTACATAATTTCAAGGAAAATTTGGGGCACACTGGCAGTCCTTCTGCCATTTTAAAAAGTTATAAAAAAAAATTGAGTGTAGAAAATGTCACCTGAAGAGACCCAATAATGGGTGCATGTCACCAACTAGTGTAGTGACAATTTACATAATTTCACAAAAAATTTAGGGCACACCATTAGTTACCTACTGCCTATTAGCTTGCCAGCTGAAAAAGCTGTACTAACTTCCAAAACTGATCATCATAAGGTAGAAGTAGTTGTTCTCCTCTCAGCTATCCACTCCATTGTGTCTGTGGTTTGCTGCATGCAGTAACCATATACTGCTGCTCAAACTGATGCTCCAGCATATGCAACAATGCCACTCAATGTGTGCTTCATCTTACAGCCATGAAATGAAGGAGGGGAGTGTAAGCAATGACTTGCCCTGGTGAAGTTGGATATGGAAAATGGTCCCGTGTGGAGGACTTGAGGAGGTGGATGGGTCCTGCCTGGTGTTGAAACTATGCTTGCCCTGCACCCATGAAGTGACCCCCATGAGTTGATGTCAGTACTAGAAAGAACCAAGCCTTGGCCTTGCTGCATTTCTATACTGTGGCCTCTGATGCTCAGTGGACCATGACAGCTATATATTGTCCTTGCCCATAATTGCTGCTCCATATATTGATGGTGACATGCACCGTTCCCCACATGGACATTTACAAGGAGAGGCCCAAATGGTAATATTAAGCAGGGATAACTTTCCAAGAGAAATAATTGTGGCTAGGTATTCTCCATTGAGACTGTGCACTGCTATCAGTTGGGGACATTAGTGCCTGTACCACCAGTAACTTGTCTGGGTGGGAGTTAAAATTGAAGACCAGTCAGATGACGGGGTGCAGATTGCTGTTTACTGGACACACATTCCTTAATGGATGATGACTGACCTTGGAATGGAGAAGGAGAAGAAGCAGATGGCGATGTTAATGACGATGACCATATATTAGGTGTGAATCTGACCTGCCTACAAATGGGAAGAGGGAATAGAATGATCATTTGGTGCCAATGCCAATTCCATTTTGCCAAATGAGCTGCTGACACCATTTCATGTGAGTACAGAGAGACCTAGTTCCTACATGTGTGTCTGCACGCCCATGGATAATTATTTGCTTGCAGATCTTGAACCTTGCTATTGATTTGTCATTTGGTAATATACAAAAAAATTCCAATATGGGAAAAGACTGCACGTAGCTTCTGCTGCCAAAACTAGCAGCACTGGAAATGTGTCTGCCTGTGCCAACACCACCCGAGCTTGCCTTAGATATACCTCAGGTAGGTCTTTTGGATGTTGGGGCTGCACATCAGGTGGAACTCTAATTATTTTAGCTGCCACCACCCTTTACCTGTAAAGTCACCCTGTCATCCTGACCCAGTTGCAAGGTTTTATCTGTAATAGGATCATCATCGGATTCAGTAATGTTGTCATCTTCCCCACTTTTTTGTGGCTAACCATTCATATGCCCTCAACAATTGTATGCCCTCACAATTCCAGACTTCCTCCTAGTGCCCCTACTAGCAGGACTACCAGTAGCACACCCCCTGCACCTACTACTACCGCCACCAACCCTCATGTTTTTCAACTCTACCTTCTCTACATCCAAAAAAAACCTGGCAGTTTTCATCCAACTCTTGGGCTATGAGGAATAGCTCTCTCAGTAGGTGCAGCATCACTAGCACAGAATGGGATCTGTGTCAGTGAAGAAAAAAATGGTTGACAGTACAGAAAGACAGCATGTTAAATTTACATGTTGAGAAGGAACACACAGACCACTGACTCAACATTTGTGGTACACTGCTTTCAAAAAAGTCTTTGTTCTCAGGAAGTACAACAGTGTGGCTACTGGCGGAGATGTCAATACCAGAAGTAGTGTTTCTGTTTCCATCCACATTGTTATTGTTAGTATTTGCACAAGTGTTTCCTCCTCTCCCTTCTTTTGCTTGTCTGCTACCATGTTTTTTTCTAGTCATTTTACTGCACATTGCTTAATTATAATAGTGATTGACAACAATTGACACTGTGTGTATTTTTTTAATTTTTTTAACAAAAAAGTATTTCAAGAAAAATAGTAAAGCACTAAAAGCACTAAAAGGTTTAACTGGTCAGTGAGTATTATTAGACTAGAATTGTGTCAGTCAGCTTATGATTTTTTTGCCATTAAAATGTCGGCAGTTTGCATCTATATCGGGTAATCAAAAAAAAAATATTTTAATAACAATTTATTGGATATTTTAAACTTTTGTAAAAAATAAAAAACTGAAAAGTGGGGCGTGCCAAATTATTCAGCCCCCTTAAGTTAATACTTTGTAGCACCACCTTTTGCTGCGATTACAGCTGCAAGTCGCTTGCGGTATGTTTCTATCAGTTTTGCACATCGAGAGATTGAAATTCTTGCCCATTCTTCCTTGGAAAACAGCTCAAGCTCAGTGAGGTTGGATGGAGAGCGTTTGTGAACAGCAGTTTTCAGCTCTTTCCACAGATTCTCGATTGGATTCAGGTCTGGACTTTGACTTGTCCATTCTAACACCTGGATACATTTATTTGTGAACCGTGAACCATTCCATTGTAGATTTTGCTTTATGTTTGGGATCATTGTCTTGTTGGAAGATAAATCTCCGTCCCAGTCTCAGGTCTTTTGCAGACTCCAACAGGTTTTCTTCCAGAATGGTCCTGTATTTGGCTCCATCCATCTTCCCATCAATTTTAACCATCTTCCCTGTCCCTGCTGAAGAAAAGCAGGCCCAAACCATGATGCTGCCACCACCATGTTTGACAGTGGGGATGGTGTGTTCAGGGTGATGAGCTGTGTTGCTTTTACGCCAAACATATCCTTTTGCATTGTGGCCAAAAAGTTCGATTTTGGTTTCATCTGACCAGAACACCTTCTTCCACATGTTTGGTGTGTCTCCCATGTGGCTTGTGGCAAACTTTAAAGGAGACTTTTTATGGATATCTTTGAGAAATGGCTTTCTTCTTGCCACTCTTCCATAAAGGCCAGATTTGTGCAGTGTACGACTGATTGTTGTCCTATGGACAGACTCTCCCACCTCAGCTGTAGTTCTCTGCAGTTCATCCAGAGTGATCATGGGCCTCTCGGCTGCATCTCTGATCAGTCTTCTCCTTGTTTGAGATGAAAGTTTAGAGGGACGGCCGGGTCTTGGTAGATTTGCAGTGGTCTGATACTCCTTGCATTTCAATATGATCGCTTGCACAGTGCTCCTTGGAATGTTTAAAGTTTGGGAAATCTTTTTGTATCCAAATCCGGCTTTAAACTTCTCCACAACAGTATCATGGACCTGCCTGGTGTGTTCCTTGGTCTTCATGATGCTCTCTGCGCTTTAAACAGAACCATGGGACTATCACAGAGCAGGTGCATTTATACGGAGACTTGATTACACACAGGTGGATTATATTTATCATCATCAGTCATTTAGGACAACATTGGATCATTCAGAGATTCTCACTGAACTTCTGAAGTGAGTTTGCTGCACTGAAAGTAAAGGGGCCGAATAATATTGCACGCCCCACTTTTCAGTTTTTTCTTTTATACAAAAGTTTAAAATAACCAATAAATTTCGTTCCACTTCACAATTGAGTCCCACTTGTTGTTGATTCTTCACCAAAAAATTAAAATTTTATATCTTTATGTTTGAAGCCTGAAATGTGGCAAAATGTTGAAAAGTTCAAGGGGGCCGAATACTTTTGCAAGGCACTGTATATGGTTAATGTATGTAACTTTAGTATTGTTTTCCTTTAATGGACTGTTCCAATGGGAATGATGACTTTAGGAGCAGATGGTACATTCCAGCCAGTGAGTACTGTTGTCTTCATCCAGCTTCCATAGACAGAGGGTTGAGCATGGGCAGAGCTTGTAGTTCCTACAAGCCACGCTGAGCCATTTACAGTCACAACACCCCCAGGCCCTCCTTCTTGTGTCTGGCGATTTCAACCATGCCTCTCCATCATCCACACTTCCCAGTTTCACACAGTATGTAACCTGCCACACAAGAGACAACAAAACACTGGACTTGTTCTTTGCCAACGTGAGGGAGGCATATAACTCATCAGCCCTACCGCCCCTGGGAAGATCGGATCACAACCTAGTACATCTCCGACCTGTGTACAAGCCACTTGTACGTAGAGAACCAGCTGTCACCCGTACAGTGAGGATATGGTCCGAGGAGAGTGATGAGGCTCTGAGGGATTGTTTTGACACAACCGCATGGGAAGTTTTGCAGGATTCGTATGGAGAAGATATAGAAGGACTCACACACTGCATAACGGACTACATTAATTTTTGTGTGGACAACACAGTACCCACAAAAGTGGTGAGGTGCTTCTCCAATAACAAACCATGGATTAACTCTGATATAAAAACACTACTTAAGGAGAAAAAAGATGGCATTCAGGACAAGAGATAAGGAGGGGTTGAGGGAAGTACAAAAGGAGCTGAGGCATCTAATCAGGCAAGGAAAAGCCAGTTATAAAGAAAAAATGGAAAGGCAAATGGAAAGAAAAGACATAAGGGGGGTCTGGGAGGGGCTTAAGTCAATTTCGGGTCATAAACAGTCGGTCTGCCAGATTGAGGCAGATGTTAACTGGCTTAATGAACTAAACCTATTCTTCAACAGATTTGATCACACACCAGCTCCTCCCACCCCAGAATGTCCTTCAGCTCCCCTCACCACAATGACTTCACCCCATTCACCCCATGTGGCTACTTCCCAATAGACCAGTAAATCCAGAAATCTGTCTTTATCTGACCACAGTCTGACCTTCACACAGGCCCAGGTGAGGAAGGAGATGAGAAAGATCAAGGCGAGGAAAGCCGCAGGGCCAGATGACATCAGTGCAAGGCTAATTAAGACTTGTGGGGACCAGCTGTGTGGTATAATTACATATATGTATAATATAAGCCTGAGGCAGGAAATAGTCCCTGAATTATGGAAATCTTCTTGTGTGGTACCAGTTCCAAAGAAACCTCACCCTATGGACCTCAACGACTACAGACCTGTAGCACTGACATCCCACCTGATGAAGATCTTGGAGAGATTGGTTCTCACACATCTTCGCCCTCTAGTGAGCCCCGCTATGGACCCTCTCCAGTTTGCTTATCGACCGGGCATTGGGGTAGATGATGCCATCATCCACCTTCTGCACAGGGCTCTGTCTCACCTGGAGAAACCAGGGAACACAGTGAGAATAATGTTCTTTGATTTCTCCAGTGCTTTTAACACCATACAGCCCAGGTTACTGAGAGACAAGCTGGGCCTTGCTGGAGTGGACCACCACCTCTCCAACTGGATCCTAGACTACCTCACAAATCGACCTCAATACGTGAGAGCCCAAGACTGTGTGTCAGGTACCGTGATCTGTAATACGGGGGGCACCTCAGGGTACGGTTCTCGCCCCTTTCCTCTTCACACTGTACACTGCAGATTTTAGGTGCAACTCATCCAGCTGCTACCTACAGAAGTATTCTGACGACTCTGCAATAGTAGGCCTCATCACAGACGATGATGACAAGGAGTACAGAGAACTGAACCGGTTTTTTGTGGACTGGTGCCACCAGAACCACCTGAAGATTAACGCGGGGAAGACCAAGGAGATGGTGGTGGACTTCCGTAAAGGCAGATGCCCTCCAAAACCAGTGGACATCCTGGGGACGGGCATCGAGATTGTGAACACCTATAAGTACCTGGGTTTGCTCCTTAATAATAAGCTGGACTGGGCAGATCATATGGATGCCCTGTACAGGAAGGGCCACAGCAGGCTCTACCTGCTTAGGAAGCTGAGAGCCTTTGGAATCCGGGGGGCACTTCTTAGAACTTTCTTCAACTCGGTAGTGGCATCAGCCATCTTCTTTGGAGTGGCCTGCTGGGGGAGCAGTATATCAACCAGGGACAGAAATAAACTTGACAAGCTGATTAGAAGGGCCAGCTCTGTCCTGGGGAGCCCACTGGACCCAGTGCAGGTGGTGGGTAACAGAAGGATACTGTCCGTGGTGAGCTCCATGCAGAAGAAGTCCCATCCCATGCATGAGACTGTGATAGCGCTGGGTAGTACTGTCAGTGACCGACTGCTCCACCCTAGGTGTGAGAAGGAGCGCTATCGGAAGTCTTTCCTCCCCAACGCAGTTAGGCTGTACAACCAACACCGACCTAAGCGGAGATCATTACACACAGAGAACTGAAATATCTCTCTGCCTGTTATATCCCCCCCCCCCCTCTGCCACGTCCTATCTGTCTGTCTGCTATTAATGTAATGCCTCTCACCTTGGTACATTCCTGTACATGTTGTATTTGTATCTGCTTATCTTATCTTATCTTTGCTGCTGTAACACAATGAATTTCCCCACTGTGGGACTATTAAAGGACTATTATTATTATTAAAGTAACTGTGTTGCAGCTCTGAGACAGGAAATGCTAGGCTACCAAGGGCTGTGGGAAGTGAGCTGCATTCATTTGCCAAACAGTGCATACATAAATTTGATTTGCAACTATTTAGCATATGATTAGTTATGCAGATTCTTGTCATGTAACTGCATTGTTACTGTTTTGCTCCTAAAAATCTACATTTTAATTCTTATTATTTTGTTAGTATTTTGTAAATCCACCTTGGGTTTTCATCACTGCCTGAATCCTTTGGTCATGCTCTCGATCAGATTCAAGCATGTTTCGACCGAAATCTGATCCCAGGTATCTTCTACATATTCCCAATATCATTGGGAATGTTCATTGTCATTGAACCATTTCTTCACTAATCTTAACATATACTTCGGGTCGTTGTCCTGCTGGCACACTATGTCGTCCTTTTCATACCCATAGTACTCAAGTTTATGAAGTAACTCGTCTTGTAGGATACTCACATGTAGCTCAGCATTGAGACCACCATTGATCCTGGTCAAGTATCCAAAACCTTTGGCTGCTAAACAACCCCATATCTTCAGGCTTCCTCCACCAAACTTGCCAGTTCCTTCAGTTTCTAAAATCCATTAGCTTCCTTTTCCCTTGTTTCTTCCAGATCCATTTGCACCTATCAGAGCCCAGTCTATTGGCTTTCGTCTCATTGTTCCAAATCACCTGTTTCCAATCTTCTACTGTCCACTTTTCGTACGTTTTTGCAAACTCGAGCTGATGCTTCTTATGACGATATTGAAGTCGAGGATCCTTCACCTTTATTCGGGCCACCATTCCAGACTTGTGTAACAGACACCTGAAGGACCAATTGCTGCCATGCTGAGTTGGTATTAACAATGCTGATCTACCTCCTTATAAATTAACCTACAAGGCCTATAGAAACCCTGACAGATTCTTGGGTATTTGGGATTCATGTAAATGGCTGACGACTGCTCCTATGTTTTCCGCATGAACCCTGTGGTGCTGGTATGGCTGCTGTATGACTGTGAACCACTAGATGCTATCTCACAGCTACATTGTAATTCACCTTTAGGTAGTCATTACACGATACAGCTTCCAGAAAGTAACAGGATACTGGCCATGCAAAATGCAGGATTCTGGCATTCAGGATATAGTGACTCAAGAGGACATTAATTTATTGCCAATGCAATTCATGTATATTCATGTATATTAGTAACAATATTATGTTTTGGTCCAACCTGGATCTTCCTCAGACAACCTGTATATAACACATATAAAAGTCAAAATATCACAAAGAAATAAGTAAAAAAGACAGATGCCAGGAATGTATATATATACTGGAAGGCAGCAAATCAAAGTTGCATTGAATGCATAATGGTGGAAAAACATAGGCATGTCAGTAATGGTCCAAAGCACATGGTAGGATACATAGGGTCATGAATATCATAAATACAAAATGTATTTTAAAGGCTATGGCACTTTACTGAGTAGTAATAGGTAAATAGTACATGGGCTGCTGTAGGAAGTAGGATACATCTTGGGAGTGGAACATGTTACAAAAACCTATGAACAGGGCCCTTTCGTTTAGCAAATGAATATAAAACATATAGTGAAATACAAAAAAAAAAGTCATACGTGGAGATGGGCCCAGATGATGGCTGCAAACAAAAGCATTTCTCCTCTTACCTTAAATGGTAAGAGGAGAGCAGTAAATGGAACTAGAGGTAGAAACTGTGGTGAATGCTACTGAAATGTCCAAGGCTTCAGGGTTTTAAATGAGGAAGAAGGTGGAGGAGTGACTATCATGAGTGAGGTGACGTCAGTCAGCTGAGATGGTGCAGTCACAAGAGATAACATTCTTCCCTCTATAGGGTACATGAATGAAGAATGTACACAGAATGTGAAATATAAGTGTGTGGGGACAATATATGAGGAAAAAAAAATTATACAATATAGATGAAGGATGGAATGCAGATAGAAAGAAAAGCATATTTACACCCCCACAGGGATAGCATGCACTAAAGGCCTTCATGAATCTAGTTGACAAGAATATTGTAATTCAATTTGGACATTAATAAATGAGTGCTACATTGCATTTCCCATTGATCAACAAACAATACAATCTGTTATTATAGACAGGTAGGTTGGATAAAACCAGCAGATAAGAAGGTTCCTGTTGTGATTTGGGATAAAAAAGATTAGCTAGCTAAAATTAGATCCCAACTCAATGATGCTTCATTTTATAGGAGACTTAAAGGGGTTGTCTGGGATGAAATAAAAATTAACCCCTAAACTAAATCCCCTCCCCCGCCTAACTTCTAATTTACTTATATTAAAAAAAATCTATAATTACCCATATCCCTGGGGTACACTTTCTGATAATCCGGTGACATTCCGTTTCCCCGTTTCCGAAACTGAAAGTCACCATTACTTTCTTCCCCCAACCCCATCATACTTACGTGTCTTCTTCTCCAGGAACGGCTCCTCCCCTCTTCCTCTCGACTAGCACTTGCACAGTCTGGAGGTGCCTGCGACACATGCGCAGTAGAGATGGCACTCCATCTCTACTGCGCAGGCATCAGAGGCACTTCCGGTCTGTGCACACGCAGGCGTCTCCAGCCTGTGCACAGTGAAAGAAAAAGAGGAGCCGTTCCCAGAGAGGAAGACAGGTAAGTATGATGCGGTGGGGGGTGGGCGGGCTGAGTTAGTTAGTTGAGAAGGGCTAGTAGTGGGCGGGATAGCTAGAGAGTCAGGGATGGAGTGTAACGGAGTGAGAGGGGGCAGTGAGAGGGAGGTAGTGTGGAAGCTACCAGTGTCGGACTGGGATGCCTAGGGCCCACCTGTGGAATTGTTTCTAGGGGCCCACCATCAGGACCCCTGCAGATCAGCGGTACTGAGACAGTGCGGCTAAAGGTAATAACATGCCGGGAGCTATGCTGCTCACCCATTATACCATGTCCACCACTGCACTACCTAAACCTACTGCTACACCTTGTATGGCAAGTGAACAGCGTGGCTCCTAGAATTGTTACCTTTACCTGTAGCCACACTGTCCTGGAAAAGCTGATCTGCAGAGGTCCTGGCTGTTGTATTATCGCAGATGTAATATTGATGGCCTATCCTAAGGACAGGCCATCAATATTAGAAAGATGGATAAATCCTTTAAAGAGGTTGTCCAGGAATTGGAGCAACCCATGTAGCTGGTGGGAGGTGTAAAGTAAAAAATAAGTAAATTAAAAAGCATACTACTTTGTCCCCAGCGCTCCATTGTCCACTGCCAGGGTCCATTCAGTCTCGTGCCAGCGACTCCTTGCTGGGAGTCCTGCACCTCATGTGATCGCTAAGACCAATTAGGTACAGGATTTCCAGAAATGAGGCGCCGCCATGAGACCGAACAGACACAGGTAGGGGACAATGGGGTGCTAGGGATAGGTGAGTAGGATTTTTTAAAAAAATTTTCTTATTTTTACACCTCCCTGGCGGCCGACACAGTGGTCGCTCCAGTTTATGGAAACCTCTTTTAAGGGGTTGTCTGGGCCAAATTTTTCTATGTTCACTTCACTGGTCCCCCCACATAGTGGCCTCTTCACTGGTCCCCCATAGTGTATGGAGAACAGTGATGGGGTCATTATATTGTGTGGGAGCAGTGATGGGGGCTAACATCCTGTGGGGGGAGGGACATTAAACTGTGTGATGCATATTAATGGGGTTGTCCAGAGTTAATCTTTTTTATGGCCTATGCTCAGGATAGGCCATAAATACCTGATCGGTAGGGGGCTGACACACGGCCCCATCAGCTGTTCGGTGCCACTTCCAGCGCCCGTTCTGTACACAACACAAGGCCGGAAGCAGAAAGCTCCATCCACTGCCCAGCGCCTTCACTGCAGCTCAGCTCCTATTGACTTCAATAAGTGCTGAGATACAGTGAAGGTGCTCTGCTAATACACAGTGGACAGAGCTTTCTGCTTCTGGCCCTGTATTGTGTACAGGACGGGCATCAGAAGTGGCTCCGTACAGCTGATCGGTCTGGGGTCAGCCCCGTACAGATCAGGTATGTATGGCCTATCCTGAGGATAAACCATAACAAATTATGCCTGGACAAGCCCTTTAATATACCCCCCAGGGCCCCCCTAATGCGCCACACTTTAAAGAGGTTGTCCAGTATAATTTTTTTCTTTTTTATAATTAGTCCGGGGGAGGTGAATCCCCCCTACCCCCCCCCCCCCCAAAAAAAAAAACACACTAAACATACTCACCTGTCTCCAGTGCTCCGGTGTCCTCCCAGCATGGTCTGGTCCTGCAGCTCCACTGTCTTCTTTTTGCCAGAAGTCCTTACTGGCTGTGACGTCCCAGGTCCCTTCCCTTAGGCCACTGATTAGCCTCAGGGGTCACGTGACGTCACAGGTAGTCATGTGCAGGCAGAACTTCAGCTGGAAGAAAACAACAGAACTGCAGGACCAAACCGCGCTGGGAGACACTGGGGACAGGAGAGAAAGTTTGGGGGTTTTTTTTTTTGGTTTTGTTTTTTTCACCTGCCCCAGCGTAATTAAAAAAAAAATGAAGGAGCCACTGTATGGAGTATAAGCTCCACAGTGGCCCCCACCCAATATTATAAGCTCCACAGTGGCCCCCACCCAGTATTATAAGCTCCACAGTGGCCCCCACCCAGTATTATAAGCTGCACAGTGGCCCCCACCCAGTATTATAAGCTCCACAGTGGCCCCCACCCAGTATTATAAGCTCCACAGTGGCCCCCACCCAGTATTATAAGCTCCACAGTGGCCCCCACACAGTATTATAAGCTCCACAGTGGCCCCCAGACAGTATTATATACTCCCCACAGTGGCCCCCACCCAGTATTATAAGCTCCACAGGGGCCCCCACACAGTATTATATACTCCCCACAGTGGCCCCCACCCAGTATTATAAACTCCACAGGGGCCCCCACACAGTATTATATGCGCCCAATAGCCCCCCTCCGCTTCAGTGCTATTATTATACTTTGGGGTCTCCTCAGACCCCAGAGTATAATAATCGGAGGCCCAGGGAAGTGATTAAAAATAACAAACATTCATACTCACCTTGCCTTACCTTTCCTTGGCATCCTCGCTCCATCCTGCCGTCTTCAGCGTCTTCAGGACCTTTTCCGACATCGCTGCCGAGGCTTGTGATTGGGCCTCAGCGGTCACGTGGGGGCGCACTGACGTCATTACGCGGCCGCCCCATGTGACCGCTGGGGCCTAATCACAGTCCTCAGTCACATGACGGAGGAACGCTGGAGAAGACGCTGTGCCCCGGAGAGGTGAGAATATGTATTTATTATTTTCAGTCACCTCCCCCGGGCTGCCATCTTTTGGAAAGGGGCCTGCAATATGCCAGGGCCCCTTTCCAATAACAGTATGTATAGCGGTCAGGGAAACAGGCTTTCCCCGACCACTATCATAGTGGTCTGGGGCCCCGGCCATCTCCAGCTGGCCACGGGTCCCATACCCTGCCGAGCCCGGTCGCGGTCGCACCCCATGCGACGCGATCGTTACGCCACTGGTCAGGGGCCCGATAGGGATGGTCAGGATCCCGATCGGGCCCCCATGACATGAGGACTAATAGTCGGTGCTCGGGGCCCACCGGTGGATTCACCGGTTCCCCGGTGGGCCAGTCCGACCCTGGAAGCTACACAGAAAGCTATACCATGTAAACAAATGCAGAAGACGCTAGGAGCTCCCAGGGAAACCCAGAAATCACTCAAAACGCTGCTAAAGGTATATGGATGTTGTAGGCAGGCAGAGGGAAAGATTGTGGAAGGAAGATACCTCCCACTAAGGTGGCTCCTCTCCACTAGGTAATGGACTAGAATCTATGTCCAGGGTTTGGGTGTGATTACAGACCCAGGTTCAAAGCTCTGGTCCTGGGTTTTGTTAGAGCCAAGTTGAAGCCTTAACACTGACCAGGTAGGAGGGTGTATCTCTCTCTCTCCTCCTCTTCTGATGATGGCTCTGAGACACAAACACACTGCCTGTGTGAAGGACAGAAAGTGGAGACAAGCTACTAACTATTTTGTGTTGCTATTCTTTCTGCCACTTGGCTAAAGCAAGCCATTCTGTTTTGTGTTGCTTTATGTTGCTGTAAGCTATTTATGTTATGGACTCTGTGAACTCCTGCCAATAAAGCACTAGTGTGAACTTGCACACACTCCTCCAGTGTCTTACTTGCCTGGTAACCAGCCCCTGGAAGGTCCCGCATTGACAGTATAAAAAAAGATGTTTTGCCCGGAAAACCCCTTTAAATGAAATCCCACTGCTAGCATAGCTTTGAAAGAGGACCTTTCATGTCCTCATGAAAGTGCAGTTTTATATGCCACTAGAAAGCTGCGCTGAATTCTGTTGGCTTTCCCAGGATGTGATATGTTAGAGTATAGTCAGAGGGGGTGTTCCTCACATCTTAGCGATGACGCTAGGTTGTGAGGAACGCCCTTCTTACAGTGGGGAGATATCAGTGCCGAAACTAACATGAGAGGTCCTCTTTAAGATCTGTGAAGTACTGCAACTTCCCTTGTCCCAGCAGATGTCATTCATCCTCTAAAAAAAAAATCTCTCCCTATTTTCCAGTGCAAGAGAGTGCAAAAGAATTAGCACTACCAAAACGAGACCATCTGGGCCACCCACACTTAAAGATACATCATCCCAACCAAAACGGCGCCCTTTTGGTTGGGGAGCTTTGGGGCTAAGCCCTTATGCTTTAAGATCTTGGGCCGCCTCTCATTCACCTGGAGTGGTGGTGGTGGGGGGTCTGCGTGCTTCTTTTATTTTGTATTTTTGTTTTGTTGTTATTATTTATTTGGTGTCCCTGGTTGTTTGTGGTGCTGGCCGTTTTTTTTTTTTTTTGTTGCGGTGTGTTTTGGGTGTTGCGTTGTGGTTTTTTGTTGGTGCTGCTCTGTGCATCTTTTGTTTTTGTGTTGTCCTTTTTTTTTCGATTACGCTCCATCCTGTGTGGTCTGGTGGTGTTTTTGATTAGCGGTGTGTTTTGTTTTGGGTTTTTTTGTTTGTGGTGCTTCTCTTGCCCAGTCCTTCAATTTTTCGTGGTTGTTTGTCCGTTGGTGTTTGTGTGTCGGTGTTGCTCTATTGCCGTTTCTTTGCCTTGTTATTGCCAATGGGGTTCTGTGTGCAGCAGCAGGTTCACCTTTCCTGTCTGTGCCTTTCATCTCTGTTGTTCTGCGTCTGCCTGTGTCTGTTGTTTGCTGTTCTCCTGGTCCTCTCTATTGCTGGTTCCTATTGTTTTTTCTGCTGGTCCTGATCTTTTGATGTCCACCATTACAGCCTGGCTAATCACTTGTCTGTTTTATTTACATGCATGGCCTGTGTCCACCACCACTGTATGTGGCTGGGGCTGTGTGTTGTTACTGGTGGTGGTCTTTTCTTGTGCTCCTGTTCCCTACAGTCATGGTGCAGTCAGACAGGGGTTCCCTTCCCGTCTCCACTAACTGTTCCAGGTGTGTGTCTGGTTCACTAGTGTTCCCACGTTACGACCCAGGTGTACCAACACTCGCAGGCATTGTTCCGGGCACTTTACATGGGTGTTTTGTGTGTGCACTTCATTACAGTTTCACAGGCAGGTACAGCTTTTCCTGGCAGCATTGTCGCAGCCACACGTGGTTCCTGTTACACATGGTACGTCGGCCCACTATGCTCTCCAGGCTATCGTGCACTGTTCGTCATCGTCGTGGGGGGTTTTGTCAGCCACCATTGTGAAGTTCTCCCACTTAAAAGAAATGGAGGTCCTGTAATTGACATCATAGGTGCCTCAACTATGAGGCATGGACATATTCGAAATCACATTGCTGTTTTTAGATTTATTTGCAAATTATGGTGGTGTTTTGGTCACCTACAAACAAGCAAGATTTTGGTCTCACAGACCTGTCTTCTTCGTTGGGTCCTCTGTCCTCCACTCATTACCTGTAGTAATGGCACCTGTCTGAAATTGTTATCAGTATAAAAGACACCAGTCCACAATCTCAAAGTCACACTCCAAACTCCACTATGTTGAAGACCAAAGAGCTGTGGAAGGACTCACCAGAAACAAAATTGTAGACCTGCACCAGGCTGGGAAGACTGAATCTGCAATAGGCAATCAGCTTGGTATGAAGAAATCAACTGTGGGAGCAATAATTAGAAAATGGAAGACATACAAGACCACTGATAATCTCCCTCGATCAGGGGCTCCACTCAAGATCTCACCCTGTGGGGTTAAAATGATCACAAGAACGGTGAGCAAAAGTCCCAGAACCACACGGGGGGACCTAGTGAATGACCTGCAGAAAGCTGGGACTAACGTAACAAAGACTACCGTCAGTAACACACTACGCCACCAGGGACGCCTCCTGTAGTGAAGATGTGTCCCCATGCTTAAGCCAGTACATATCTGGGCCCGTCTGAAGTTTGCTAGAGAGCATTTAGACGTTCCAGAAGAGTATTGGGAGAATGTCATATGGTCAGATGAAACCAAAGTAGAACTGTTTGGTAGAAACACAACTCGTTGTGTTTGGAGGAGAGTGAATGCTGAGTTGCATCCAAAGAACCCCATACCTACTGTGAAGCATGGGGGTGGCAACATCATGCTTTGGGGCTGTTTCTCTGCAAAGGGACCAGGACGACTGATCCGTGTACATGAAAGAATGAATGGGGCCATGTATCGTGAGATTTTGAATGCAAACCTCCTTCCATCAGCAAGGGCATTGAAGATGAAACGTGGCTGGGTCTTTCAGCATGACAATTATCCCAAGCACACCGCCAGGGCAACGAAGGAGTGGCTTCGTAAGAAGTATTTTAAGGTCCTGGAGTGGCCTAGCCAGTCTCCAGATCTCAATCCCATAGAAAACCTTTGGAGGGAGTTGAAAGTCTGTGTTGCCCAGCGGCAGCCCCAAAACATCATTGCTCTACAGGAGATCTCCATGGAGGAATGGGCCAACATATCAGCAACAGTGTGTGCCAACCTTGTGAAGACTTACACAAAACGTTTGACCTCTGTCATTGCCAACAAAGGATATATAACAAAGTATTGAGATGAACTTTTGTTATTGACCAAATACTTATTTTCCACCATAATTTGCAAATAAATTCTTTAAAAATCATACAATCTGATTTTCTAGATGTGTTTTCTCATTTTGTCTCTCATAGTTGAGGTCTACCTATGATGTCAATTACAGGCCTCTCTCATCTTTTTAAGTGGGAGAACTTGCACAATTGGTAGCTGACTAAATACTTTTTCCCCCACTGTAACTGCACTGAAATCTGAGACCAGAAACCCAAAAAGTGTGGGAAGACTCCTAATATAGTGGGTTTTCCCATCCCTGTATGGTAATAAAGAATTAGACCACAGCATGTGTAGGCTGTACAGTAGGGGGATCACCACAATAGTTGCAGCAGTAGGGGAGTCATCGTACTGCCACTGATCCAGAAAGTACCAGAACAGAACATTGATCAAACTGTATACTAAGAAGCTCAAGTTCATTTTTGTATGAGAAGTATAGATCGATGTATAATACAGGGATGTGCATTCCACGTCTATTTTCTAATATGGTGGAGAATTTGCAAAGTCTATCCCCTCATTTTTTTGGTTTTTTCCTTGATACCAGCACCCTCCCATTTGTAAATAAAAGGAGACTGTCTAAGGGATCTACCAACTATCTCTCATTCCATTGACTGAGGTCATAAGGTAAGGTAAACTTTTTAAGATCTTTTCAGATGGTGCAGTGTGGAATCGTGTTTGCCGTTGTTGTGGTGCAGTGCCTATGGGTGGGGTGACCCAAGGCCTGGGGGCTTAGCCTGGCAGCAGGGGGGCTGTTGGGTTACTGTGTCACTCCTCCCTTTCAGGCCAAGTATTTTTTTTTTATTAGCTGGAGAATACATAAGAAATGTACCTACTATCTCTTCATTTACTGACTTAAGCCATAAGGTAAGGTTAACTTCTCAGGATCTGTTCACATGATGCTGTGCCTGTGGGGTGGTGTGGCCCAGAGACTGGAGACCAGAGGCGTAGCTAGCGGGGGGGGGGGGGGGGGGGCAGAGGGGCGGCTGCCCCGGGCCCACTGAAGTTTTGGGGGCCCACTCCGGGGCCGCCATTAATATATCCTCTGCAGACACCGATCTAGTTAAAACGTAACCTGCAACTTAACGGTATTGTAAACTGCAAGCCAATACAGGCTTGCAGTTTACAAGACGCCGAGATCACAGACGACGTCTGCTTCTCAGCACGGGCGGCGCGATGACGTCACAACAACGCGCCGCCCGCGCTCATACACAGACGTCCGGTGCGTGGAGAGGTAGGAAGCGCCGGCGGGTCCATTCATCATCGCAGGTGAGTATGACTTTTGTTTTTGTTTTTTTAGCTTAGTTGTGGGTATGTTAATAGTATAAGGGGTGATTAGGAGGGGGAAATATAACTATAAGGGAGGATTCATTAGGGGGCATTATGACGATGGGGGGGTCATATATATAAGGGTTATTACAGGGTATTATGAATACAAGGGGGAGGTTATTTATATAAGGGGAAATTAGGGGGCATCATTTATATTAGAAGGCATTATGAACATAAGGGGATGGTCATTAATATAAGGAGCCATTAGAGGTGCAGTATTTATGTCAGGGGGAATCAGGGGCATACTATGAGGGTCAATTAATTTAATTAAGGTGGCACTTGGCTTTTAATAAGACTAAAGCCCCACGTACCAGGCTGCAGAAAAAAAAGCGATGCAGGAAAAACCGCGGCGGTAACATTGTGGTTTTTCTCGCAGCACTTTTCACAGAAGGTCCGCAGAGGTTTCCCCTGTGGACTTTCTGATTTCAATACACCTATATGGAAACCAGCAGTGTTTCTGTAGGTATAATTGAAATGCTTCAATTTCCAAAACTGCAACAGTTTTGGAAATCGCAGTGCGTCTGTTGCACATATTTTTCCGCAATGTGTGGATGGGATTTGCTAGATGTAAAATGCCGGGTTTTTTTCTGTGGGTTTTCGCCACATGTGGCCCCTATCCCCACTTTGCAGTAAAATATGCGCAGCGGATATGCTGCGATTTCCACAACAGACGCAGTTTTGGAAATCGCAGCATGTCAATTATACCTATGGAAATGCTGGCGGTTTTCCTCTAGATATAATTGAAGCAGAAAGTATGCAGAACCTCTGCCAACTTTCTGTGCAAAGTGCTGCAGGAAAAACTCTTTTTTTGCTGCAGGACACCACGTGGGGCCTTAGCCTTAAAGAGGACCTTTCACGTCCTCATGTATATGCTGTTTTACATACCGCTAGAAAGCCGACAGTGCGCTGAATTCAGCGGTATGTGCCCCGGGGCTGGAGATATCAGGGGTCTTAGTTTCACGGTTTACTGTCAGAAAGGCGTTCCTGACAGTCTAGCTACGCTGGGCTATAAGGAACGCCCCCTCTCTGTACTCGCCCATAGCGCTGTACTGTCAGAGGGGGCGTTCCTCACAGCGTAACTAGACTGTGAGGAACGCCTTTCTGACAGTAAACCGTGAAACTTAGACCGCCGATATCTCCAGCCCCGGGGCACTACCAGGAAAGCCGGCAGTGCACTGAATTCAGCGCGCTGTCGGCTTTCTAGCGGTATGTAAAACAGCATATACATGAGGACGTGAAAAGTCTTCTTTAAGGAGTTTTCCAGCTCATTTTTATTGATGGTCTATCCTCAGAATAAAACATCACTAAGAGATAAGTGAATCCCCACTTATCAGCTGTATGAAGGGGCTATGGCGCCTGTTTATATTATACGCTGTCTGTTTATAGTGACCGTGTGATGTAATTCCAGCCTTGTCACATAGACGTGTATAGGATGAGGTTGTAGTTACATTACATGGCCGCTATGAAAAGAATGACACTATGTAAACAGAGAAGGGGTCACGGCGCTTACACAGGTACCACGGTTCATTCAAACAGCTGATCCTGGGGGTCCGGGGTATTGGAACCCCAATAATTTTTTTCCCTTTTTTTTCCTTTTTAATTAGGAAACATCTGGTGCATTATTAATAAGGGACACTATTTAAAGGGGTGCATAGGGAAGTTATTAACTTAAATATACACTTGGGGGTATTATTCATTATAGCGGGTTATATTATATATTTTATAATTGGGGTAGCAGCAGGATGAGTGAGCAGGTGAGGACAATGTGGGTCAGGTGCCTGGAAAAGTGAGGAGCCAAAGATGTCTATGTTGCAAACTTTACAGAGACTGGAAAAAGTGGTCATGGTCGTCCAGATGAAAGAGATGGGAAATGTGAAGGATTGGTCAGAGACGTCACCAGTAAGTCACTAAATGTTACTGCCCTGTATTCACCTAAATCGTCTGCAGAGCCCTGTGTAGAGCCGCTATATACCACTATACGTTCACCGTATACTGATAGTATCGGTATACGAACAAGTCCAAGTTGGGGGCCCACTTGGACATGTTCGCCCCCCTGTGCTGAACCCCTAGCTACGCCTCTGTTAACCTGGCAGAAGGTGTACTGTTGAGCTGCTGGTTCACAACCTGTGTGGGTATGGTGCTGCAGTGGTGACAAGGCACCACTGCTCCCAGCATAACTCTATCACTGCTTCTTTATTGTCACTTCTGTGTTATTAGTATGTTTCTCCTGCTTTATTCTTTGTATTTCTGTGAAATTTGAAGGCACCGTCTCTAATCTCCTGCTGTTTTAAATTGTCTCATATCCCCCCACTTTTTTTACCTGATCGTTCCATCTCTGATTCCCTGTGCCACCTCAGCAAATCCCCACTGTCAGATCTTCCACCTTTCATTGCAAAACCAGCACCAGCCTACAGAACCCCTTAAATCTTTAAGTGTAACTCCCATTTTATTTTTGCAATTTTGTCGGGGGATGTTTGGTGACCATTTTTGTAATATACTTTATTATGCCATCTAACTTTCTTTTTGTTATAAAACAGGCTGCAACACTCTCCTTAGCAACCCTCTCACTGAGCTGTTAGAGGGTTGCTAAGGAGAGTCCGTACCCAGTTGTATTATGAATATGCAGAGCTGAAGCATTTACCAAAGGGAGGGATTGTCACTTCAAATGATGATATCTTTGGTTTTATAGCACCTAGAAAAATGGTTCTGGTATCATAAGAAAGCTGAGATTTACGTACTAGCTACAGTGCTGGCCAAAAGTATTGGCACCCCTTCAATTCTGTCAGATAATACTCAATTTCTTCCAGAAAATGATTGCAATCACAAATGCTTTGGTAATAATATCTTCATTTAATTTGCTTGCAATGAAAAAACACAAAAGAGAATGAAAAAAAAAGTCAAATCATTGATCATTTTACACAAAACTCCAAAAATGGGCCGGACAAAAGTATTGGCACCCTCAGCCTAATACTTGGTAGCACAACCTTTAGACAAAATAACTGCAAACAACCGCTTCCGGTAACCATCAATGAGTTTCTTACAATGCTCTGCTGGAATTTTAGACCATTTTTCTTTGGCAAATTTCTTCAGGTCCCTGAGATTTGAAGGGTGCCTTCTCCAAACTGCCATTTTGAGATGTCTCCACAGGTGTTCTATGGGATTCAGGTCTGGACTCATTGCTGGCCACTTTAGAAGTCTCCAGTGCTTTCTCTCAAACTATTTTCTAGTGCTTTTTGAAGTGTGTTTTGGGTCATTGTCCTGCTGGAAGACCCATGACCTCTGAGGGAGACCCAGCTTTCTCACACTGGGCCCTACATTATGCTGCAAAATTTGTTGGTGGTCTTCAGACTTCATAATGCCATGCACACGGTCAAGCAGCCCAGTGCCAGAGGCAGCAAAGCAACCCCAAAACATTAGGGAACCTCCGCCATGTTTGACTGTAGGGACCGTGTTCTTTTCTTTGAAGGCCTCTTTTTTTTCCTGTAAACTCTATGTTGATGCCTTTTCCCAAATAGCTCTACTTTTGTCTCATCTGACCAGAGAACATTCTTCCAAAAAGTTTTTGGCTTTCTCAGGTAAGTTTTGGCAAACTCCAGCCTGGCTTTTTTATGTCTCTGGGTCAGAAGTGGGGTCTTCCTGGGTATCCTACCATAGAGTTCCTTTTCATTCAGACGCTGACGGATAGTACGGGTTGACACTGTTGTACCTTCGGACTGCAGGGCAGCTAGAACTTGTTTGGATGTTAGTCGAGGTTCTTTAGCCACCATCCGCACAATCTTTCGTTGAAATCTCTCGTCAATTTTTCTTTTCCGTCCACATCTAGGGAGGTTAGCTACAGTGCCATGGGCTTTAAACTTCTTGATGACACTGCGCACGGTAGACACAGGAACATTCAGGTCTTTGGAGATGGACTTGTAGCCTTGAGATTGCTCATGCTTCCTCACAATTTTGCTTCTCAAGTCCTCAGACAGTTCTTTCTTTTCTCCATGCTCAATGTGGTACACACAAGGACACAGGACAGAGGTTGAGTCAACTTTAATCCATTTCAACTGGCTGCAAGTGTGATTTAGTTATTGCCACCACCTGTTATGTGCCACAGGTAAGTAACAGATGCAATTTGGCTTTTTGACAATTCTTTTTGTGGTTTTCCATTGAAGACAAATTAAATGAAAATAATATTACCAAAGCATTTGTCATTGCAATAATTTTCTGGAAGAAATTGAGTATTATCTGACAGAATTGCAGGGGTGACAATACTTTTGGCCAGCACTGTATACCAGAACCTGAGTTATTACTAGTTAAAGTCGGGAATTTTTACTTAATATACAGCAGTTCATGCTGCAAATAAAATCACATTCCAGACTAGTGACATCTCTAATAATTTTACAGCTAGTACTTCAAACTTGGTAGCATATGAAAGCTGAGAATCTCAGCTTGTGATACCAGAACCATTTTTCCAGGTGGTATAAAAATGAAGATACAGCCATTTAAAGTGACCACCCCCCTTTGGTAAATGCTTCATCTCTATGTACTACATTGAGTACATGTGTACGGACAGAGTCTCTGCCATTGCTTAGTTAAAGCATTGCTTATAGGAACTTTACAGCCTGTTTTCTATTAAAAGGAAGTTTGATAGATTAATAAAGTATAATGTTCACCACACAACCCCTGACAAAATAGCAAAAAATAAATAATAAAAAAGTAAATGAAGTGGGAGTTACACTTTAAAACTATCTTCCTTGCTCCTGCTCTTCTCCCCCTCTTTCCAGTACACAATGGAATGTTCGTTCCATATGTAACAAACTACACTACACCCATGACCTTTTCATTACTTGCAAACTCACACGCTCCTCGCCTCAACAACAAAACTGGTGGAGGTGTTGGCCTTCTCCTGTCTGACAACTGCTCCTTTGCCCCAACCATTACCTTATCTCACCCTCCCATCCTTTGAAGTGCACTCTGTCCTCATTTACCTACCCTCCAACCTCAAAGTTCAGTAGAAAAAACAAAAAGGGAAAAAAAATGGGGAAAAAAGCACCGAGCCGTGCCTAGTGTGATATCGTTGATAGAATGTGTAGGTCTTATGGAATAAACATATTTATAGATGGTCTCTCTTTTTCTGTTGTGATTATGGCCACAACTGCCTTGGATGCAAAATCTGGTAAATCACCAGTAGGTTTCTTCTGGAAGACTGCAGGATCATCTCCATCTCAAGAACATCTGTGATAATATCACAGGAAGGACCAGCTCCAAACCAGATGCCAAAAAGCACCTTGTCCAGATATTGTGAAATATACTATTTATTGTTTGCCAAATAAAACACAATGGACATGCGTTACAGAACACCACTGCTCCTTTGTCAAGTATGTAGCAAATGAAACATATCATCAATGCAGCAAGCAAGGCTTTAAATCAAAAGTGTGCTATCAAGGGAACACCCACAGGGAGTATCTCTCAATTAGGGTGGGTTCACACTTGCGCTGGAGTCCATCCGCTGCCAATCTGAGTGAAAATCTCGAGAAACTGGATAGGCACCAGATAGCGACAGGTTAGCGACGCATTGCTTAAAAACCCATTCATTTGAATGGGTTTTTAAAGCAATGCGCGGGTGTGTGCTTACACCCTCTGCGCAACGAATCCAGTTTTTTTCGCTGGAAATGAAGTTCTGCATGTCCGACTTTGTTTCTGACGAAAAAACTGGATTCGCGACACAGAGGGTGTAAGCGCACACCCGCGCATTGATTTAAAAACTCATTCAGATGAATGGGTTTTTAAGCAATGCGTCGCTAACCTGTCGCTATTCGGTGCCTATCCAGTTTCCCGAGATTTTCACTTGGATTGGCAGCGGATGGACTCAAGCACAAGTGTGAACCCACCCTTACTTTAAAAATGGTTAAAAGCATTCACAATATTGGGATTACAAGATCATCATATATACTGTATGAAACACCAAGACAACATCACTGCATATATGCCAATAAAAACACAAACCAGCAGTCAGTTGCGATCTTCGTCGATACTATTCCCAGTGGAACATCGGTAACCCGCTCGCTATTACTTAGACGGATGATCTGGGCATGCGTCGGCAGAAGCACATCGCAACCCAGATGGAGGGAACCAGAGGATGGGAGTAATAGTGGTGGATGACGTACCACCAGCTAGGCTGAGCACACTCAACCACGCACCCCAGCCCCACTCCTGGCCCAGACACTGCAGAGGAGGTCCTACAGCACTACCTGATGGTGATGGTAGTAGTTTTCCCCGGGCGCTTCCAGTTGGAGAGGGGACCTCTCCAGCCGGTATGATGGTGTTCGGAAGGGCCCTGATGTTACAGCAAGAATGACTCAGGCAGCCAGTAGTGCAGTGAAACAGGATAACTCTTTACCTCAGCAACTGGAGAAGGTACAACAACAGCTTCCAAATGGGGGTAGTAGTCTCTGTGTCCAACTCCCCAGCCTTGATCTTAGGAGAATACCCAGGGAAGATAAAGGCTCTAAGGATAGCTTCTCTACAACTACAACTCCTCTCATGTGTCACTCCCAGCTATGGATACTGGGGACAGTGAGGCAGGGTAGTCCTGACAGCCAAAACTCCCTTCTCAGGGCTGTCTCTGGATGAGCCTAAGACAATTCACAATGCTCCTAGGGGCTGTATGAACGGCCGCTGAAGTCCAATCTCAGTGCTGCACTCACTACAGCTCTCACTGTCCAGAGCTAGGCAGGAAACTGGTCTGAACTGAACTGAGAAGGAAAAAGCTGCATAACAATGACATAGAACATAGAACACAGAGGACGAGACATAGCAACACAACCCAGAGGCACAAGAGACAAACAATTAAAGCTCAGTTACTGGAAGCCTCCATACCGCTCCTTTGGCAGCCTCTTCTGGCGCATGTGCTTCTGAGGACTGGAAACGCGACTAGTATCAGCAAAGATCGCGGCTGACTACTAGTTTGTTGCTGCTTTACTCCTGCTCTAAACCACCTCTTCAACCTATCTCTAACCAGTGATGCCTTCCACTTTTCCTTTAAACACACTACTGTCACACCCAATTTTAAAAAAACCTTAGCTTGACCTATCCTCTCCAGTCAACTATCGCTCTATCTCACATCTCCCGAAAGCCTCAAAACTCCTTGAACATATCCACCTCAAACTATCCTCCTATTTCACATCCAACTTACTCTTTGACAATCAGGCTTCTGACCCCACCACTCCACAGAAACTGCCCTAACCAATGTCACAAACGTCTACTAACTGCCTAATCCAAACACCACTACTGTGTTCTCTTCCTCGATCTTTCCTCCGCTTTCGACACAGTTGACCACCCCTCACCCCTCTTTTTGTAGGTGTCCCTCAATGCCCTATCCTGAAACCCCTCCTGTTCTCTATCAATACTCTCGGCCTTGGCTAACTAGAATCCCATACCATTGTTTTCAATACCATTGTTATGTCTCTGACCCATTCATTACCCCTCTGTTGTCCAAAGTTCCAAAGTGTCTAGCGGTCATAGCCTCCTTCCACTCTTCCCGCTTTCTCAGACTCAACATGGAGAAAACATAAGTCATCATTTTCCCCCCACATCGCACTGTCCCCCTACCTGACCCATCTATCACGGTTACTACAGTGTCACACTTACCCCAGCCCCACAAGAAAGTAACCCCTGATTCTAACCTATTCATCAAGCCTCACATCCAAGCCCTCAACATCACCTGCCACTTCCAACTCCAGAACATCCATTGAATATGCTACTTTCTCACTCCTGAATCTATGAAAATGCTAGTCCACACCCTCATAATCTCCTGCTTAGACTACTGTAACACCTTTCTCCATGGCCTCCCAGAAAATGCTCTTGCCACCCTCCAGTCCACACTAAACTCTGCTGTTCACTTAATCCAACTCTCCCCCCATTTTTCATCAACCTCTTCCCTCTGTCAATCCCTTCACAGGCTACCCATCGCCCTGTTGATCGAGTTTAAAATGTTAATACTGGAAGTTATCCACAACCTGTCCCCTCCATACATCTCTGACTTAATCTCCTGCTACCTACCCACATGTAACTTCCGATCATCTCAAGACCTCCTACTCCACTCTGCTTTTATCCGCTCTTCCCACAATTGCCTCCAAGACATCTCCTAAGCATCCCACATACTCTGGAACTCGCTGCCACGACACCTACAGTGGGGAAAAAAAGTATTTAGTCAGCCACCAATTTGTGCAATTTCTCCCACTTAAAAAGATGAGAGAGGCCGGTAATTGACATCATAGGTAGACCTCAACTATGAGAGACAAAATGAGAAAACAAATCCAGAAAATCACATTGTCTGATTTTTTAAGAATTTATTTGCAAATTATGGTGGAAAATAAGTATTTGGTCAATAACAAAAGTTCATCTCAATACTTTGTTATATATTCTTTGTTGGCAATGACAGAGGTCATACGTTTTCTGTAAGTCTTCACAAGGTTGGCACACACTGTTGCTGGTATGTTGGCCCATTCCTCCATGCAGATCTCCTCTAGAGCAGTGATGTTTTGGGGCTGTTGCTGGGCAACACGGACTTTCAACTACCTCCAAAGGTTTTCTATGGGGTTGAGAGACTGGCTAGACTACTCCAGGATCTTGAAATGCTTCTTATGAAGCCACTCCTTCGTTGCCCTGGTGGTGTGCTTGGGATCATTGTCAAAATCTCACGATACATGGTCCCATTCATTCTTTCATGTACACGGATCAGTCGTCCCGGTCCCTTTGCAGAGAAACAGCCCCAAAGCATGATGTTGCCACCCCCATGCTTCACAGTAGGTATGGTGTTCTATGGATGCAACTCAGCATTCACTCTCCTCCAAGCACGACGAGTTGTGTTTCTACCAAACAGTTGTACTTTGGTTTCATCTGACCATATGACATTCTCCCAATACTCTTCTGGAACATCCAAATGCTCTCTAGCAAACTTCAGATGGGCCCGGATATGTACTGGCTTAAGCAGGGGGACACGTCTGGCACTGAAGGATCTGAGTCTCTGGCGGCGTAGTGTGTTACTGACGGTAGCCTTTGTTACATTAGTCCCAGCTTTCTGCAGGTCATTCACTAGGTCCCCTCGTGTGGTTTTGGGATTTTTGCTCACCGTTCTTGTGATCATTTTGACCCCACAGGGTGAGATCTTGCGTGGAGCCCCTGATCTAGGGAGATTATCAGTGGTCTTGTATGTCTTCCATTTTCTAATTATTGCTCCCACAGTTGATTTCTACACATCAAGCTGCTTGCCTATTGCAGATTCAATATTTCCAGCCTGGTGCAGGTCTACAATTTTGTTTCTGGTGTCCTTCCACAACTCTTTGGTCTTCACCATAGTGGAGTTTGGAGTGTGACTGTTTGTGGACAGGTGTCTTTTATACTGATAACAATTTCAAACAGGTGCCATTACTACAGGTAATGAGTGGAGGACAGAGGAGCCACTTAAAGAAGAAGTTACAGGTCTGTGAGAGCCAGAAATCTTGCTTGTTTGTAGGTGACCAAATACTTATTTTCCACAATAATTTGCAAATAAATTTTTAAAAAATCAGACAATGTGATTTTCTGGATTTGTTTTCTCATTTTGTTTCTCATAGTTGAGGTCTACCTATGATGTCGATTACAGGCCTCTCTCATCTTTTTAAGTGGGAGAACTTGCACAATTGGTGTCTGACTAAATACTTTTTTTCCCCATTGTAAGTCAAGTAAGAAACCCTCTATTTCTATTCCTTACCACTCTAATGCCAACCTTCTCCTGCCGCACGCAGATAACAGAGCCATCATGGCACCTACTCCTTCAAGTGCCTAACTGGCAGGCACCCCTTCCTCAAGGCTGGCACATGCTCCAGCCCCATCCACCTCGGTTATTGTAACCTCGGAACTTCTTGCAGAGTCTGAGAGAAACATTTTAAGGAGAATTGTTAGCGGCCGTACTGGCTATCCAGAAAGAGCTTTAGGAAATAGCTCAGCGCTCCTCAGACCTGAAACGTCATATGGACAACACAGTGGATGCCTTAGAGGAAGATAGGGGTCACCTGACTGACCATGATGTTAGGTTGCAAATGCTGGAACTATGAGCTGAAAACCTGAAGGAGACAGCTCTGTGTTTCCTATTACCAGGATCCACAGGGCGTTGGGTAGGCCGTACAGTGATGATACACCAAAAGATGTCATCCTCAAGCTACACCACAAGGGGTCCAGGGATCTCCTTCTACAGGCAGCAAGGGACTCTTCAGCTTTGCTAGGCCTCCCACATACTGTACAATTATATGCCTACCCTAGCCCGCCTCCACTCCTGTCGACCCAAAACTCAAGCTCTACAAGCTGTAAGAGTTAAATACCCCTGAGGCTTCCCATTCTCATTATTATTTACCTATAACAACATTAGTGACATGGCTAGGCCATTTGAAAAGGACAAGAGAGCCTTGGAGCAAGCTGGCATCCCCTTTATGGTGGCCTTGTCTCAATGCTCCGCAGAGAATGGCAAGTAACGAACAGGTCAACCCCATCTTCCCTTTACAGCAACTGATGTGTGATTTTGCCCCTTCCTAATGAACATCAACATTATGGAAATGGAATATGCTGCTTTCTTCTGACATAGAGTCATTCAGACATAGGATATGCAGCTCTACCGTTGCTGATAGTTCTTGGCTAGCACTCCACTAGTAGGACTGCCTGGCATGCATGAGATGTATGCTAGTATTCTACAAATGTTGCTCCTAGTTTATTACTCCACCTCCGGAGCTGAACACTGTTCTTGCCACCATACTTCTCTAAAGTATAGTTTGGGTGTTAGGATGATGGTGAAAAAAGGTTATACAGTTTTCTATATATTTTTTCTAATATATCTTTAGTTTACAGATTGTGCAGGTTAGTCCCCTATGGTCTATCATATATCTATGTTGGTTTTGATGCTGGATTATAGTGCTACTCCACCCTGGCTGTATCAGCCCTTTTGGGTCTTTGCCCACTATTGTCCTCCACTGCCACAATGCATGGGATTGGTCTCCCAGTTTCAACCCAGTTGTTTGAACCCCCACTCACCCTGTTTTTCTTGTGTTTCCTCTCTCCTCGGATGTCTCATTTCCTTATTCTACTTTTGGTCAGATTATCAATGGTATATTACCTGAATTGTGGACCCTGGACAGTCCAGCTATACTTAATACCTCCCCATGTGTCCTAAGATGTCCCATAATGTCACCTGAGATTCTTTGATATACAGTACAAACAATTTTATCTAACTTCAGCACCCCGTAAGGTTAGAGGAGTTGCAATATTTCTGCTGCACTCCTTCCCCTTAGATCCCACATTCTCCTATACAGACCCAGAGGGACGCTTTGTTATATTGGTGTGCACATTCCAATCCAAACGCCTGTGTATTGTTAATAGCTATATGCTGATCATACAGCAGTTGTCAATAAGCCGCATGGTCATAGCACATATATCACAACTTTCTTACTACTATCTAATTTGGAGTGGAGACTTTAATTTTACTATTAACCCAAGTACACCCCCCCCCAACGGTCGGATCAATCAGCCAGGGTGCATCGGTGTATTCAGGTGCTCCTCAGGTCATACTTCCTGGTAGACACATGGAGGGAGACTCATGGACTGTAAAGGGAATTCTCTTTTTTCTCTCCGACCCATCCTTCCTACTCCAGAATAAACCTTAAACTAGTTAGCATAGCTGCCCTCCCATTTTTTCTATATTCTAGACATGCTCCCTTATCATAGTCTGACCATGATAGGGTCCTCTCTGTCTTTCAATTTATCCCTGCTACTACATCTCTTTTTCACTGGTGCTTAAATGAATCCTTGCTTTCTGATCCCGCAGTCTGGGTTCGAATAAGCTCTGTCCTTTACCTATATTTTAAGATTAACTTTTCAGGAGATATCACTAGTGGTGCCAAATGGATGGCTCACAAAAAAATATATAACGGGTTCATTCATTTGTATTGCATATCAATGCAAGAGAGAAATAAGTACCAGGTTGAACTGGAGGAGAAAGTGGCTCATTTAGAGACATCTAACCAATTACAACCATCTTTGTTTCTAATCAGGTGTATTAGAGATTACAATTCAAAACTATTCTTACTAACAGGACAGGACTAATAAAATGGACAAGATACTTGCAAAAAAAATTACGGGTGAGACTCTCCCTAAAGAATATTTTTTCAACCCAACATGCCACAGATAGCATCGACTCTATTTTCCACACCTATTATCAGCAATTGTAATCTAGCCCCAGAGAGGTCCAAGAGGAAGCCACTACCCAGTTTCTAAATACAGTTTGCTTGCCAGGTCTGTCCCTGACCTTCGCAGAAACTTTCAAACGACCCATTACTAGCGAGGAGATCGAACTTACGGTTAAAAAAAAATTAAAAATGGAAATGCCTCAGTCTACTATAAAGCTTTCTTCCCATATTGAACTTGCATATAACAGATTCAATATGGTACACAACAAGCAGCTTCCAAATAGGGGTTGTAGTTCTCCAGTGTCCACCCCCCCCGACCTTGGTATTAGGAGGATGCTCAGGGATGTTAAGCCGCTAGTGTAAAACTCCACTCCAATTCCATCTATAACTCCTCTCCTCTGCCTCTTCCAGCAGCAGATACTGGGGAACTGTAGTTCAGGGTAGTCCTGACAGGACTCTGGTTATCTTATAGAAGGCGCCACCAACAACTCCTTCTGTCAACGGACTCCACTGCTCCTCCTGGCACGAAGTTGAACTCCCTGGCTTAGGGTTGTCTAGTAGAGCACTGTGCTTGAATCGTCCTCCTCAAGGGGCTGTATTGGAAGCCGTAGATCAGTCTACAATGCTGACTTGCAGTGTATTCACTTCCAACTGCTAGACTAGACTGAGCTCCAATGGTTCCCCAGGAGAAGTTTAAAACAGGGCTGTACCAAGGGATGAAGTTTAAAACACAGGAGGGAACTACAGGGAAACAACATGGGGAAAGCTGCATAACAAGATAAATGGTACACATAACACAGAGCTCAGGACACATACTGTAAACACAACCCAGAGGCACAAAAGACAAACAATAAAAGCAGGAGCACTCTGGGATGCTGCAGAACTATCCCGACAGGTGTTGCTCAAGGTTCTCCCTTTTACCATTGTAGGGAACTGCCATTTCTACTAGTATATAATGTATCTGGCTTCTTTGCCCCTGCAGTTTGGCTTCAGAGACCCCAGGCATTTAGTGCAAGTTTTGTTTTGTAAATACAGTGAGTCAGACACATGTGAGGCAGAGCTGCTGGGGGGAGAGATGTGAGCAGAGCTGCTGAGACAGACATGTTATGTCTGGGGGAGTCTAAGAGCCACTTGTTCCTCTTTACTTCACAGTATATAGTTAGGTATGTGTTACCCCCTATATACTCACAGGACCTAGCTAGTAACCGTAGTTAGGGATCCATATATATATATAGTTCAGGGCAGTGATAGGTTAGGCTTCCGAAGGCCAACTAGCTAGTTAGAGGCCCGGTGGCACTAGTAGTTTAGCTGGCAGGTTAAGGACTCAGTGTTAGGGTAGTCAGGCCTGCATCTACTGCCGTCACCGTCGCCCTGTTTGCTGCCTGTGAAGAATCTCACCATCATCATCATCATCTCCTGATCGGCTGTCTGTCATCTCCTGGAAGAATCCGAGGATCCACAGTCATCCACAGGGGCCCCTGCATCTCTTCTGTTGCCTGGAGGTATTGTGCACTGGACTCTTGCTATATATCTATATATATACCCGGGTATATAACCTAAGACGGTTGAGGACTTGCTGGTTGTTGTAGTACTGCTGTGTTCTGAGTATATTTTATGTATGTATTATTACCCTTTTGATTCTTATAAAGCTACTGTTATAACCTTATGTGGTATCTGTATGTATTCTTCAGACTGTGAGATTAGTACAGTGATCCTTGTTAAGGCTACTAACTGTACTTCATAGGTAAGTCCCAGGAAGAGATCCTCCCTGTAATACAGAGGCTCTATCCTGGGTGGAGGCACTGATATATTTCATATATGTTCCCACTCTTCCCTTCAGCGAAGGCTTCAGGTCCCATTATACACACAGGTCAGCGCCAGAGTCTGTTGCGGGAGGGATAATACTCATACCCCCCCCCAAATAGGGCTACATTTGGAGGCACTGCTGAGATTTAGAAGTGGGAATAGTCATTGATATGGAGAAGCGATATAGCTCAGAGGGGAACCTCCCACTAGCTACTACATGGGATTACCGACCTCCTGTTCCTCCCCTGGTTCAGGTAAAGGAAGAACCCCGCTCAGCCAGTTACCCCCCCAGTATGGCCGTCGCTAGCAGTTCCTCTAGTGACAGTGCTATTAGCACTTTAGCCAGGCTGACTGAGATGTTAGCTCAGGGCCTGCAGGCCACTCACTACAAGAAACTAAAAGTATTCTCTGGTAATGTCCCAGTACCACAAGGGGAGGAAAACTTTGAGATATGGAAAGAACATACTCTCCAATGCCTGAAGGAATGGTCTTGCTCTGAAGAAGGCAAGCGGCAGCGTATCAGTGAAAGTTTGCGGTCTCCTGCTGCAGAATTGATCCGCTTGTACAGAGACTCTCATGAAGGAGTGAGTGCATTGGACTATATACAAGTACTGTCTGATCACTTTGAGCCATACTATGACCTTGCCCAGATGGTTGCTGATTACCGAATGGTTCGTCAAAAAGAAGGGGAAAATGTCTCTACTTTTATTAACCGTTTACAGCTACTTCTTTCACGTCTGGTGTACCACGCAGCTATATCTACTTCAGAGGTAGACGCTATGAGAACCAGTCAGTTGGTGAGAGGGTTACAACCTCATCATCCTCTTGCTCAAGTACTCAAGGTCTTACTATCTGATAGAGTCCTTCCATTTCCTGACTTAATGAAGTTAGTGAAGAAACAAGAAGCTGACATTAGTTTTAGTACCCCTAAGAAAGCGAAAAGCATCTCTAAAGAAGATGTTGTTCCTAATTCAAACAAGGACAAACCAGCGGAGCGGTCAGAACTTAGACAGTCCGCCACTCCACCCACTGCCACTCAATGGAGGAAGGATGCTAGAACCTGTTATAAATGTGGTCAGACGGGCCATACTGCCAGACAGTGTACGGAGGACAGTGAGGGATTGAGACACAGTGCTGTCTTCTCTATTCGGAATCAAAGACACCGAAGGAAGGCGGGCCGAGTAAATACCAGAGGCGCTATCGCGGGCTCCAGGTCCGTTGTCAAAGTCACTGTCAATGGTCATGCCGCTCCTGCCCTGTTTGATACAGGATCTCAAGTGACCCTGATTTATCGATCGTTCTACCAAAAGTATCTGAGGGATATACCTCTTCAGTCTACGGGACAAATGAAATTGTGGGGGCTTAATTCAGGATCATATCCTGTAGATGGCAGCCTACAAGTAGTTATAGCTGTCCCTGAATTAGAAGATCAGAGTGTCGCTCCCATGAAGATTACGGCTCTTGTCTGTCCTGATACAGGGGATTCTTGTGCAGCTCCTGTGATACTTGGCACTAATTGTCCCGCAGTGCATTATGCTTTTCAGAAGTTTCTTGGAAGAGATTGGAACCCTGCAGCTCAGCCGGTGAATATATCTTCTGATCTTAGAGAACTCTGTGATGCCCTGTCTACTGGCTATCGACATGGAATGGTATATCATATCGGTGAGAGAATCGTGGAAGTTCCTGCCGGCGGGGAGAGAGTTCTGAGAGTAGCCTCCAGCATTGCTCCCGATTTGCTTGAAGGGGGGAGTTATGTCCTTATGGAAACCCCTGAAGAAATGATTAACCAGAATGGCTGGATGGTGATCCCGGAGAGAAAGGACTGGAGAAATAAAATGGAGTTATCTACCTGTGTGACAGTGAGGAACTGTTCACCGCATCCGATCGTAATTGGACCATACCAGAATGTGGCCCACTGCTACCCTGTGCTTGGAGTAAATCCATACGCTGAAGTGTGCAGGATTCAAATCCGAGATGCAATCCCTAATCTCAATCTTGACTTGAGTGATCCACATTTACCAGAGGCCTGGAATCAGCGACTGACACAGAAGTTGTCTGAATTATCGGAAGTGTTCTCCATGGATGATATGGATGTAGGTTGTGCTAAAAGTGCTCAACACACTTTCCGATTGACCGATTCTACTCCCTTCCGGGAGCGACCACGGAGAGTTGCTCCAAAGGATGTTGATGAGTTAAGACAGACTCTACAGCAAATGAAAGGTCAGGGGATCATTGTGGACAGTAAGAGCCCCTATGCCTCACCTATTGTGGTGGTAAGAAAAAAATCTGGAGCAATTCGCCTATGTGTGGATTACAGAACTCTGAACCGGAGAACCTTACCTGATCAGTATACACTGCCGAGAATTGAAGAAGCTCTGGAAGCTCTGAATGGAAACTGTTGGTTCACAGTGCTGGACCTAAGATCGGGATACTATCAAGTCCCAATGGCACCTGAGGATCAGGAAAAGACAGCCTTCATATGCCCCTTGGGTTTCTTTCAGTTCACTCGTATGCCGCAAGGTACAAAAGGTGCGCCAGCAACGTTCCAAAGGTTGATGGAAAGAGTGTTAGGTGATTTAGTGCCCCGGGAATGCCTTGTATATCTTGATGACATTATTGTGTTTGGAAAGACGCTGGAAGAACATGAAGAACGACTCATGAGAGTACTCCATCGCTTAAAAGAAGAGGGGCTGAAGTTGTCGGCTGACAAATGCAAATTTTGTAGATCTTCGGTCACTTATGTAGGTCATATTGTTTCTGCTGAAGGAGTTGCTACCGATCCTGGTAAGATTGAAGCTGTGGTGAATTGGCCCCGACCGCAAAATATTACGGAGTTGCAATCTTTCTTGGGGTTTTGTGGATTCTATCGACGATTTGTGGAAGGATATTCAAAAATTGCTCGAGCCCTCCTCGACCTGTTGAAGAGTGATGCAGGAGATCCGGGAAAGAAGAAAGGGTCTTCCAAAAGCCTTTTTGGCGATAGGTGGACTGCGGATTGTGAAGAAGCATTTAAGTTGTTGAAGAAGAAATTGACAGAAGCTCCCGTTCTGGCTTATGCTGATGCACATAAGCCATATGTGCTACATGTAGATGCCAGCTTTGAAGGATTAGGTGGCGTGCTGCACCAAGAATACCCGGCCGGGTTACGGCCCATAGCTTTCATAAGTCGAAGTCTTTCTCCCAGCGAGAAAAATTATCCAGTACATAAATTGGAGTTTTTGGTGCTCAAGTGGGCCATTGTTGATAAATTACATGACTATTTATACGGAGCCACGTTTGAAGTAAGAACAGACAACAATCCACTGACATACGTTTTGTCAACCGCTAAACTCGATGCTACAGGACATCGCTGGTTGGCAGCTTTATCCAACTACCAATTCACACTCAAGTATAAATCGGGGCCTAAGAACATTGGGGCAGATGCTCTATCAAGACGGCCTGGATTACCTAGTCCGGAAGTAGTGGATGAATGGGAAGAAGTGCCAAGTCCTGGAGTAGGAGCTTTGTGTGCCATGGCTGCTGTAGTTGAAGACCGAGTAGCCTTTTCTGAAACTCGGCTTATTGACTCTATTGGGGGAGGTCCCGAAGCTGTACCAGACATGTTTGCCTACCCTGCCGCTTTAGGATCCTTTGAGAGTTGTTCTATATCTTCAAAGCGAATGATCTGGAGTCAAAAGACTGATCCTTTAATTGGACCTCTTTATCAAGCAGTGAGTTCTCAAGACAGAGAAATGTTAAAGACATCCCTACCCTCTGAATGCAGTCAACTTCTACGAGATTGGGAGAAGTTTGAAATAGACAATGGCCTACTTTATCGTGTGGTGCTGTATCATGATCACCCTGGAAGGCGCCAACTAGTTATTCCAAGCTGCTTTCAGAAGATGATTTTCCGAAGTCTGCATGATTATCATGGTCATTTGGGACCTGAGAAGACTTATGGCCTAATACAAGACCGATTCTACTGGCCCAAAATGAGAGATACCGTGACTCGTCTGTGTAGGTGCTGTCGCAGATGTTTGCAGAGGAAGACTGTCCCGGTTCGAGCGGCCTTCATGGGACACTTGAAGAGTTCGGGCCCCATGGATCTTGTCTGCATAGACTTCCTTTGTATTGACAACGACTCTAGAGGATTTGGAAATGTATTGGTGGTGACTGATCACTTCACACGATATGCTCAAGCCTTTCCGACTAAGGATCAAAAAGCAGTCACTGTTGCAAGAGTGCTTTGGGACAAGTATTTTATCCATTATGGCTTACCACACCGGTTGCATTCTGATCAAGGCCGGGATTTTGAGAGTAACCTGATCAAAGAGTTACTTCAGTTGTTGAACATCCGCAAAAGTCGGACGACGCCTTACCATCCAGAGGGAGATGCCCTTCCTGAAAGATTTAACAGGACTTTACTTGATATGCTTGGTACCTTACGAATTGAGGATAAGCGATCCTGGAGTAGAAAAGTGGAGGCTATGGTGCATGCCTATAATAGTACAAGGCACGAGAGCACAGGATATTCACCATACTTTCTGATGTTTGGAAGAGAGCCTAGGCTACCTATTGACATCTTGTTGGGAGTCTCTACCGATGGTATCAGTCATCGAGATCATTACCGATACGTGGCACGTTTGAAAGAAACGCTTAAGAGTGCTTATCAGCTGGCTGAGGAAAATGCGGCCAAAGTGAATGAAGGAAATAAAAGGAGATTTGATCTTCGAGTAAGATACCGAGAATTGAACCCTGGGGACCATGTTCTGCTACGGAATTTGGGAGCATCTGCAAAACATAAGCTGGCTGATCGATGGCGGAGTGAACTCTTTACAGTGGTAGATCGGTTGCCTGGAATACCAGTCTACAAGATAAAAGGACGGGACGGGAGGATCAGGACTTGGCATAGAAATCATTTGTTGCCTGTACCTCAGATTGATGGTATGGATATCTCCAATGATGGCTCGGCCTGCGATTCTCCACAGTCCTTAGCCGATATTCCACCTGACCTTCCTGAAACTCCTGAGAGTGATTGGACTGTGGCTCCTGAAGTTCCTAGATCACCAGTATCTTCTCCTTCAGGGAGACCTATGAACCCTCAAACTCCAGAATTCGTACCTAGATCTGTGTCTACAGATGAGCAGGGATCTAGCTCTCCTACGCCACCAGCACCATCCCCTCCCATGGCAGACAACCCTAGTTTAGGGCCTGGACATGCTAGTTTACCTCAGAGAGAGGTACGGAGAGGAGAGAGAATTAGACACCCTCCACCTATGCTGACATATGATAGTTTGGGGGACCCCAGATTTACTACTCAGCCTCATTTATACCATGCTTGGGTGGGTGCAGTGTCCACTTTGGTCAATATGTTACCAATTTTCGCTCCTGCTGGCATGTATACCTATTAACCTGTTGTGACTCTGTAAATGCAAAAGCAACCATATTGATATTGTCATTGGTAATGTTGACTGTATACTATGACTTTGTATGTCTTTGACGTGACGTAAAGATTTCACCAGAGGGAGAGTGTAGGGAACTGCCATTTCTACTAGTATATAATGTATCTGGCTTCTTTGCCCCTGCAGTTTGGCTTCAGAGACCCCAGGCACTTAGTGCAAGTTTTGTTTTGTAAATACAGTGAGTCAGACACATGTGAGGCAGAGCTGCTGGGGGGGAGAGATGTGAGCAGAGCTGCTGAGACAGACATGTTATGTCTGGGGGAGTCTAAGAGCCACTTGTTCCTCTTTACTTCACAGTATATAGTTAGGTATGTGTTACCCCCTATATACTCACAGGACCTAGCTAGTAACCGTAGTTAGGGATCCATATATATATATAGTTCAGGGCAGTGATAGGTTAGGCTTCCGAAGGCCAACTAGCTAGTTAGAGGCCCGGTGGCACTAGTAGTTTAGCTGGCAGGTTAAGGACTCAGTGTTAGGGTAGTCAGGCCTGCATCTACTGCCGTCACCGTCGCCCTGTTTGCTGCCTGTGAAGAATCTCACCATCATCATCATCATCTCCTGATCGGCTGTCTGTCATCTCCTGGAAGAATCCGAGGATCCACAGTCATCCACAGGGGCCCCTGCATCTCTTCTGTTGCCTGGAGGTATTGTGCACTGGACTCTTGCTATATATCTATATATATACCCGGGTATATAACCTAAGACGGTTGAGGACTTGCTGGTTGTTGTAGTACTGCTGTGTTCTGAGTATATTTTATGTATGTATTATTACCCTTTTGATTCTTATAAAGCTACTGTTATAACCTTATGTGGTATCTGTATGTATTCTTCAGACTGTGAGATTAGTACAGTGATCCTTGTTAAGGCTACTAACTGTACTTCATAGGTAAGTCCCAGGAAGAGATCCTCCCTGTAATACAGAGGCTCTATCCTGGGTGGAGGCACTGATATATTTCATATATGTTCCCACTCTTCCCTTCAGCGAAGGCTTCAGGTCCCATTATACACACAGGTCAGCGCCAGAGTCTGTTGCGGGAGGGATAATACTCATACCCCCCCCCAAATAGGGCTACACCATCATTCAATAAAACTGTGGAGACAACACTGATTCCAGTTTAAATTACAGTCCCACCCTTCACCATTAATGTCACTTCTCGGAAACCCAATGTTTCTGGCAAGGTTTGGGAGCTGACATTTTTCCATGGTGGTCCAAGAGAGGTATTGTCACTGTTATTCATTTTTTTCTAAGATGGAAGAGTGATGACTTGGGCCGAGCTGCAGGAGAAATATGATTGTCCCAAGGGGGAACATTTTAGGGCCACCCCGTTCCAAATTATTATAAACATTAGATTTATCTCTGATTTTCCTAAATGATTGATGCAAATGACAGTCAGTATAATGTTCAAATCTTCAACCGCTAGAGTATAAATTAAACCTCCCGATGATAACATTTTTTTTCACATTCAATTAAAAAAAAATTTGTTGAATTTGCAGCATTAAGAGGTCACATTTACAGAAATCAAAAGATATTTCAATCAAAAACATCTTATCAGGTCAAGTTACATGTTAACATAGAACCCCTTCTTTGATATCACCTTCACAATTCTTGCATCCAATGAACTTGTGAGTTTTTGGATAGTTTCTGCTTGAATTTCTTTGCGGGATGTCAGAATAGCCTCCCAGAGCTGTTGTTTCGATGTGAACTGCCGCCCACCCTCATAGATCTTTTGCTTGAGGATACTCCAAAGGTTCTCAATAAGGTTGAGGTCAGGGGAGAATACTGGCCACACCATGAGTTTCTCTTCTGTTATGCCCATAGCAGCCAATGACTCTTTGCTGCATGAGATGGTGCATTGTCGAGCATGAAGATGATTTTGCTATGGAAGGCACAGTTCTTTTTGTAACATAGAAGAAAGTCGTCAGTCAGAAACACCCCATTATTGCGGACTCTGCCACTTCCTTGCTGATGTCAGGTTGGGACATGGTAGCCATCCACTACTCCATCCATCTGGACCATCAAGAATAGCACGATACTCGTCAGTAAAGAGGATTGTTTCAAATTTAGTCTTCATGTATGTCTGGGCCTACTGTAACAATTTCTGCTTGTGAGCTCTGTTTAGGGGTGGCTGAATAGTAGGTTTATGCACTACTGTGCCAGCATCTTCAAATACCTGTTTGCTGCTTTGTAATGATATTTTAACAGCTGATCTCTTTGAATTTGTCCGGCAGAAACCTTGTCCGTGATCTGAATCACAAATCTCTTCACAGTAGGATGATCATGCTTAAGTTTTCGTGAAATATCTAATGTTTTCATACCTCGTCTAAGGCATTGCACTATTTGACACTTTTCAGCAGTAGAGAGATCCTTTTTCTTTCCCATATTGCTTGGAACCTGTGGCCTGCTTAATAATGTGAAACATCCTTCTGAGGTCGGGCCCCACATTGCGAAAACTCAGCTGGAATCTTTTTCAGGCACCATGTTGCATTTGCAGAGCCCCTGAGGTACCAGAACAGTTGATACCCCCCCCTAAAAAAAAAAATTACACCATTTTGGAAACTAGACCCCTCAAGGAATTTAAGGTGTATAGTGAGCATTTTGAAACTAAAGATGTCTCACAGATATTTTTCACCATTGAGATATGACAGTGGAAACCCCCAAAGTGTGACCCCATTTTGTAAACTAGACCCTTCAAGGAATTTAGCAAGGGGTATAGTGATTACTTTGATCTTTCATGTGTTATGCAGAATTGGCCTGGGAAAATGGAAAGTGACTTTTTTTTTTCTATAAATCCCATCCTCATATTGCGGGAAGATATGCACAGTGGACACGCACTTCATTTGCTAGGGACTGAAAGGAAGACCATTTCAGGTGTAGAGGTGCATTCACATCACGTTAATACACTCTGTCTACCAGACACATTTTTTTTTATAGCTGTTTTGTTAGCTGACATGTATGGTTAATGGCACACTACTAACTGACTAACGGTCCCATGGAGACTTGCAGTCTCCACCACCAACCCAGTGGCCTGTGATTGACCAGAGCTGTTCCAAGTCCCTTTAGTACAGAGGGGTATCCAAACACAGTGGAATATACTAAGGGGAAAAAACATAAGAAGCATAAAGGAAGCTGCAAAGCATACATTAAAGGGGAAAATACACATAGAATCAATATATATATATATATATATATATATATATATATATACACAGTGGCACCAAACAACAGAAAATAAAAGCAGTTTAACCCCTAGGCGCACCATGACGTAATTGTACGTCCTGGAGAGAGCTTCATTAGCGCACCAGGACGTACAGTTGCATCCCAGCTCCCGGGGCTTTTCTCTAGCACGGAGTATGGCTGGGTATCGGGAGCTCAGCTGTTGCCGGCAGCTGAGACTCCCCTGTGACTGAAGAGGGACCACTACAAGCCTCCACTCTCCAGCCACCGCTGTGATTGGTGGGTCTGTACAGACCCACCATTCACAGAGCAGCTATGCAGCAGTACTGATACCAGGGCTTACTGTCATAAGTGACAGTGCCCCTGAACAGGGAGATCGGAGTATCAGCTGTATAAAACATCTGATACTCCGATCTGACCGGCGAGGGACCTGTCACAGCCTCCACTAGCCAGAGATCATCATTCACAGTGCAGCCAGAAAGCAGAGGAGAGGTGAGTATTAGGTTGTTTTTTTTTTATTCTGTCAGGATCCATTATGACTATGAAGATCAGGATGGATTCATTTTAAAGATGCCCCCCCTTTTTAAAAAAACCCACACCTCCATAATCCATCTTACACATCCCCCCCCCCCCCCCCCCCAAAACCCTATTGGCCATTGAAATTCCAAACCCCATCCCAATTCCGACTGTTTTAACAGCATTCGCTCCAGATCTTAAGATGCTTTTTAAATATGAATCCATGGTGATCTTCATAGACCAAATGGATCCTGAGATATGGGGCCCCCCCCTAGCCATTGCCCCCCCCTCCAGCCATCTTAGCCAGCTGCGTAAAGGAGGAAAGAGGGGGGAGGAGGAGAGCAGCAGACTGCACAGATGATGATCATGATTTATCATGATCATCATCTGTTGACTGGGGGGGGGGGTAGCAGGGGGACTTGTAAGAGACAGCCAATGTTGTCCTAGCTTCATTTGTCTGTTAAACTGTTAATCTTGGATGCATTTCTGAGATTCTGTTCCTTTAAGACAGCAGCCATCGTAATTGTGACATGATGCTGGAGTGAGACCCCCCCCCCCTTTTATGTCAGCCTGCCTGTTCTGCAGACAGAGTGTGAGCAGAGAAGCAGGAAGTGACGAGACAGAGAGCAGCAGCCATCTTGGCAAGTGTTGTATTGAACTGGTGTGGAGATTTTTCTGTACAGCTAAGCTGTATCTTGGTCCAGAGACAAACAGAGTGTAAAGAGATAACAGGACTAGTGAGTCCACGTGAAAGGAACTGTGCTCAGTGGCTGATCAGTGAGACTGACATTGTGACTGTGTATATGGATACCACAGATAGAGACTCGCGTGCTGTTGATGTACTGGACAGCAGCCACCCGCTAAACCCCGGCTTACATCCCAGCTCAGTGTATGGATCCCAGGGCAGGTAGACCGACTGTCAGTGTGCTGAGTGGAATCTGCTGTTGGATTACATTGCATTCATTGGGTTTCCCTGTTAAAGAGGACTTCATTTCTCCCAAGATCCTGATAACCGTGGGGGGGAAAAGAAGAGGGGAGGAGTTGGGCCTCCATTAAAAATAAAAAGACCGCCTTTGGGCCCCACCGCGCTCTTCGCCAGACTGCAAGCGGTACACAGGACCTGGGGGCAAAACAATGTGAAGTCAGGGTCAGTTAGGGATAGTTTTGAGTATATTGTTCATTCAGTGTCCATACTGCAGAAGTGGACAGAGTGAAAGTAGAAACCATTGCAGAATTTGCCTTGAAATTGTTCATGCTATCTTGTATCATTTTGCTTGTCTTTAGCCCTGTGCATTTTACCCTTAACTAGCCTATATGTGACTTATAATAAATATTTTTTTTTCTTGAACTACCGCGTTGCTTCTTTCTGGGGGCGGGGTCCAAACCACCTGCCTTGCTCTCGGTTCACAGACTTCTGTCCATGTTATCCCCTCTCCTATCAATCACAGAGCATACTGTACTTTTGCCCTCTGATTGTCACATAGAGGGATAATGTAATACCCCTCTGAGCCTTATTAGAAGGGTATTCTTCTGTAATACCCCTCTGAATATAACCTAACCAGGAAGTTTATTGGTGCTGTGACCTAGACATTTACCATCGTCCAGGTCGCAGCGCCAAAAGAGTTGCACCAAACACACAACACAATCGCAAAGTCATCAATAAAGTTTACATTTTTTCACTGTCCCTGTCCTGTCCATACCTGATCTTTATAGAGTATAATACGCGACCGCCTTTCTAGTGATATCCGTTACACGCTAAAATAATAGCAATAACGATTATTACTAGAGATGAACGTATAAAACATTTCTGACAGGCGGAAGGTTCCATCAGTCACATAACACATTGTCACCCATTTAATGTCACAATATATAATCCCAGTTTTTGGCAGCTTTCAGACGGTTATAATAGCGGGTGTTTTTTTTTTTTTTTTTGGTTTTTTTTTTCAACCCACAGTACAAACTAAACTCCTAGACTTCCAGTAATTTGGGGTTAAAACAACATTTTAATGGAAAAAAATGTCATCTTCTATTTTCACAGCCCAATTCTGTGAAACATCTGTAGGGTCAAAATACTCACTATAGCCCTTGATAAATTTCTTGAGGGGTCTAGTTTCCAAAATGGGGTCATATTTCGGGGGTTTCCACTGTTCTGGCACCACAGGGGCTCTACAAATGTGACATGGTGCCTGAAAACAATTCCATCAAAATCTGCCCTCTAACAGCCAAATAGCGCTCTCTCTGTTCCAAGCTCTGCCATGTACCCATACAGCACTTTACGACCACATATGGGGTACAGCTACATTCAGGAGAAATTTTGTAGTGAACTGTAGGGGGCTTTTCTCTCTTAACCCTTTGTGAAAATGAGAAATTTGGGGCTAAAGAGACATTTTACTGAAAAGAGAGTAATTTTTCCTTTTCATGTCCCAATGGTAGTAAATACCCGTGAAACAGCTGTGGCATCAAAGTGCTCACTATACCCCTTGATAAATTCCTTGAGGGATGTATTTTCTTAAATGGGGTAATTTAATGGAGGTTTTATTATTCTGGTACCTCATTTGCTCTGCAAATACGACAAGGCACCTGAAAATGATTCAAGTAAAATCTGCCCTCCGAAATCTCAATGTCGCTCCTTCCCTTTCTGCGCTCTGTCGTGTGCCCAAAGAGCAGGTTACATCAACACATGTGGTATTTTTGTGCTTGAGAGAATTTGTACAACAAACTATGGGATGCACTTTCTCCTTTAACCCCTTGTGAATATCCAAATTTTAGGGTTAAATGAACATAGTATTGAAAAAAAATTGAAATGTATATTTTTCGCCTTTATTTTGTTTTAATTCCTGTGAAGCGCCTAAAGGGTTAACAAACTTCTCAAATACTGTCTTGAATTGTTTTGGTGGTGCAGTTTTGAAAACGGGGTGATTTATGGGGGTTTCTAATACAAAGACCTTTCAAAGCCCCTTTAGAACGGAATTAGTACCTTAAAAAATGTGTTTTGTAAATTCTCTTGAAAATTCCTGTTAGACTGTAGGCCAAAAAAATTAAATGAACGTTTAAAATTTGATGTCAACATAAAGCAGAGATATGGTAAATTATGTTTATTAACTAATTTGAGTGGTATGACTCTATATGAAAAGAGCATAATTTAAAACTTTGAAAATTGCATATTTTTCTAAATTTTCACTAAATTTCCTATTTTTTCATAAATAAACACAAAACATATTGAACCAAATGTACATCAAAGACTAAGTACAATTTGTCACAAAAAAACATTCTCAAAATCACCTGGAAAAGTTAAAGTGTTCCAAAGTTATCACCACATAAAGTGACACATATTTGAAAAATGGGGCTGTGTCATAAAGTCCAAAACTGGCTGCGACGCCAAGGGGTTAAGCAGTGTCCACTGGAATGCTGCATTATTATGTAAAAATATGTGTGTGAACTTATACCCACATGTGTATAAAGCAAAGAGGCCTATTCAGGTTCTGTTTCCCAAGGGCTCACATAATCCTGATGCCAGCCATGAGTGGAGGCCCAGGGGAGGTGAGTAAAAATAAAAAACAGTTATGCCTCATCCCTCATAACTTGGCATGCCTCATCCCTTTTCTTGCCTCTTCTGGCCCCTGAATGACGTCATGTTCCCTTGGGTCACCACCTATGATTGGGCCTCAGCAGTCAAAGTTTTGATCCAGCGTTGAGCCCAAAACAAAAAAATCTCATGAGGTTTGCCCATTTTTGCAAACCAGTATTGATCAGGGCACCATAAGAGATGGCCCTGATCAACCAAATAGATCTGTTTTTTATGTAAAAATGAATGCATAATTGTATCAGCTTTTACTAGTTAAAAAAAAACAGATCTATCAAACAGATTTGATGAACCGACAGCAGAAATATAAATGGAGCCAAGCCTGAAGGAATGCGACAACATTTGTCAGGTCTTATACTTGAGTCCAAAAAAGTTTAATGCCTTGGGAATATGAGAGAATGTACCTTCAGGTATTAGACAGCTCCAGCACAAGGTTGAGTTAGTGAGCTTTTTATGAAACAACCAATCCGGGAGCCTATTTATTTTGCTTACTTATATAGTGCCGTCATATTTTGCAGTGCTTTACAGACATTGTCCTATATAGGGCTCACAATCTACATTCCCTATCAGTATGTCTTTGGAGTGTGGGAGGAAACCCACGCAAACACAGGGAGAACATACAAACTCCTTGCAGATGTTGCCCTTCGCAGGATTCAAACCCAGGACTCCAGTGCTGCAAGGCTGCAATGCTAACCACTGAGTCACATATTGCCAGTAGTTTATGGCCAGGGCTCCATGTGGTGGAAACGCTATAGAAAAAGCGTTTCTACATTTCTAGCGAATCCCATCCACACATTGCAGGAACATATACCCAGTGGACACGTTGCGATTTCCAAAACCATGGCGGTTTTGGAAATCACAGCATATTAATTATGCCTATGGAAATGCTGGCAGATTCCCAATAGGTACTACTGAAGCAGAAAGTCCGCAGAGGAAACCTCTGTGCACTTTCTATGAAAAGTGCAGCTGGAAAAACCGCAATGTGTTGCCACTGCGGTTTTTCCCGAAGTGCTTTTTTGCTGCAGCCAGATACTCATCCTAAGCCTATAATGGTTTTCCTCTCCTCGGACACATGATGAAAATTCCTGTGAGTGGGCTAAGATAAACTTTGTTTCTTTTGGTTGAGTGGTTTAATCCTAGTCTTTTCTCCCACATAGCAATGTATGCAGGTTTCAGGGGGGTGAATATATGTCTTGAGAAGATTTTGGAGATTTTAACTGGGATCACGGTTCTGCAAAGAAGAGGAAATTTCATCAACTTGTTGTAGGACAATTTTACGGTCCAGCTTGTAGAAGATCCAACTACAGGGAATGTACTGCTGGATATGATCATTTTTATTAAGGCGGGGCTTGTTCGAAATGTCACTGTTGGTGAAAACCTTGGTAATAGTGACCATAATCTAATCAGATTCCACTTAAATTGTAAAAAAAAAAAGGTTGGAAGGGCAAAATCCCTTAATTCTTAAAAAGGCAAATTTTCCCAGGTTAAGGGCCGCACTTCAGGATATAGACTGGGAGCAGATATTGTTAGATAGTGATACAGAGGTTAAGTGGGAGACATTTAAATCTACATTGAGCAAGTATATAGTAAAATGTATTGCCATAGTGAACAAGTCTAAACATCTTAAAATAACCCCCCCCCCCCCATAGTTTACAGCTATAGTTAAGAGTGATAAACAATATAAAAGGGGCATTTAAAAATATAAATCAGAAGTGTCAGCTGTAGCCTTTGACAATTACAAAGCGCTTAATAAAATAGGAAATAAAATCAGCTAAAATACATAACAAAATGCAGGTGGTTAAGGAAAGAAAAACTAACACCCAAAAATTCTTTAAATATATAAACGCAAATAAATCTAGGTCAGAACAAGTAGGTCCTCTAAATAATGGTAATGAAGAGTTGGTCACTGAGGATCAAGAAAAAGCAGAGCTACTAAATGGGTTCTTTAGCTCTGTGTATACAGAAGAGCAGACAGTAGTTGATGTAGGTGTCACCAATGCTGGTAAAACATCCACCAATATACTAAACTGGGTAAACATAGAAATGGTCCAAGCCAAGCTAAACAAAATAAATGTGAGCAAGGCTTCGGGTCCAGATGGATTACGCCCACAAATACTTAAAGAAGTCAGTGCTGGACCCCTATTCTTAATTTTTAGCGATTCTATAGTGACTGGCACAGTGCCAAGGGACTGGTGCAAGGCAAATGAAGTGTGTTAGGCAATTGCTAGATGAGCAATTCCCCAGTAGCTGCTGGTGAAACCTGGGAGGAAAGAAACGACAAGACAGTGAGTCCTAATGCTGAACCTGCCCTCATTCCCTGCCTATTTGCCACAATTACCCTAAGCAGTAGAGGACAACTGGTTGACAGTCCCTTCCTATGATGCAAGTGATAACACAGAACACAGACAAGACAAACAACAACAAACGAGTGGTCAGCTAGCCAAGGGGTCAGAACCAGTCAAGCAGCGAAGTACTGAGTCAGAATCCAAATGAGTAGTCAGAGGAAATAGCCAAGGTCAGAAATATAAATATAAACAGCAAACAGTATGAAGCCAGCATGCACAAGGCAATAGCAAGCTTATGGGAGCGGGCTAGAAAAGTATTTAAAGGAATCCGCCCTAGACTTGATTGGCCAGGAGGAATGTCAATCAAAGGCTACTAAGTTAACTCCATAGTAACCAAAGGAGGTAAAGTACTGGCTGGACTAACACACAGCAACGAATCCTCAGCTGTGCTACAACAACAAGTGAAAAGGATCACAACTGAACACGCCTCCTACGCCAAAGCGTGCGACCGGAGGATGGCGCAGAGGCCCCAATAGGCAAAGATGTTACAAAGCGCCTATTTTCAAAAAGGGCTCTAGGTTTTCCCCAGGTAATTACAGACTGGTGAGTTTACCATCCATTGTGGGGAAAGTGTTTGAGGGTCTCTTAAGTGGCTAAATACAGGAGTATGTGACCATACGTAATATTATAAGCTACAGACAGTATGGTTTTACTACGGACAGAAGTTGTCAGACTGACCTGATTTGCTTTTATGAAGAGGTTAGTAGAAGTCTAGACAGTGGAGAGGCTGTGGATATAGTGTTCCTGGACTGGACTATCCCTCATCATATTTAGTGGGTAAAATCAGGTCCATTTGCTTGGAGAATATAGTTTGTAATTGGATTGAAAACTGGTTTAAGGATCATATCCAGAGAGTTGTCAATGACTGTTGCTCAGACTGGTCCTCTGTTATAAGTGGTGTACCCCAGGGTTTAGTGCTGGGTCTGCTGTTGTTTAACTTATTTATTAATAATATAGAAGATGAAATTAATAGTGTAGTCTCTTATTTTTGAATAGGTTGGTCAGTTCCAGCCACCTTCTCAGTTGAATTGCATTCTAGTATTTAAATACTGTATATCAGAAATCCCTATACCCCCTAGAGTCTTCCTTCTTATCAGAAGTAATATCGCCAGTTGAAAAATGCAGAAGGAAGTTATAGTGACACCATATTCAGGCGGTAAAGAATCTTCAGGACTAAGTACCTTTGTAGCAAATTTTTCGTTCCAAAACAGGAAAGTGGGACTTTATTGTAGAAGGTCAATTGTATTTCGCTTAACAGCGGCCCCTGAATGAGTGACTCTTGTGCTCGTGATGTCAACTAGAGGACCAAAGAGGATGGTGAGAACCGCTGAATGCCCAGGACAGGTGAGGCTAGGTAAGTTTAACTGTTTGTTATTTTTACTCGCCTCCCCTGGGCCTCCACTTATTATACTCTAGGGTGTGAAGAGATCCCAGAGTATAATAGTGTTTTGGTTTTAAAAAGAAAACAGATTATCCAATGGATGCACATGCCAACTTTACTACCTTCTTTTCAGAAGTGGAGTGAGCATTGTAAAAAAGCTAAATATTGCAAAATGTTTGTGCAAATAAGCCCAAAAAATCATAAAATATAATTTTCTGATGCTAGAATTCTTTTCACAGGGCTCAATCATTTACCCACTGTTTTCACATGTGCTTCCACAGACCGTGAGTTGCTCATAGTAATAGTATGAGTACATAAAACCTTGCATCGACCATGAACTAGTTTTTAGTTTTAAGTTTCATGTTTGCTGCACCTGTGTAAGTAGAATGTAACCAATCCCCAGAACTCCAGAAAGCGCAGATCTTACTGGTGTAAACAGCATGTCACACGCTGGAATGGTAAGGTCCCAGCAGTTGGCTTGCACAGTTCAGTTGGTACGCAAAGCACTTATGCCAGCTGATTAGACACCAGGTGAAAAAGCCAAGATGGGGAGAGTGTACAACGGTGTACTGGAAACCTGTACATTGGCAATGAGGTTAGGCTTGTGAAAGCAGTCCCGAAAGTGTTGCCCTGTGTCTTTCCGGGGAACAAGAAGACTCCCGTTACATTGGCCAGGTGGCTAAAAACCAGAAGTATCTAGGGGTCAGTTTACAATTCTATCGACTATTCAAAGAGGTGGTATTCTTTTTCCAAGTTTCAGTAAAGCACCCTTCCAAACCCTATTTAGTTATTGTTGCTGTAGCCATCACCTTATGTACTTTTATGTTACGTCATGTCCTATTTCTACCTGTTTTCACGGATCCCTCAATACACTGAAATAACGAATGAAAAATGTCTGAAATGGCCATGAAAAATGTTTGTGTACCATGTTTGTGTGAATGTAGCTTTACTATTTGATTCATATTTTTTTAGACATGCAATTTATTGATAAACAAGGACTGTGTTCTTATGTATTGTCTAATCACAGAATCCAGTCTTTGAAGTGTTATGACCACAGAGTCTCATTTCTTACATTTATATATGTTTGTATTTATCTGAAAGACAAAAGCAGTCCTATTGCTCATCATATGAAATAAGTTTTACACAAAGAGCAGCAAAGAACACCGATTGCACCTGGCTATAAAGATGAATGAACGGGGCCTTTGTCTTTAAATGTTGGAGCAATCAAGCATTGAAATACCCCAACACAACACCAAAGCCAACATAAACACTCTTTCCAGCCTGTGAATGTTGTAATACCGAGACAGACACCCCACTTAAAATAAATACCTGCCTCTCCATGTACTCATTATTAGGCATTTCACAGCCATGACGTAGGGAATCATTGACTGGCTGTGTGGATAATCATGTGTGATATAAACCAGAGAAAGACAGAACATTAAATAAACTTTAGGACTGGTCACACAGTTTATAAAGCCCTACATTGCACCATTTATAAAGTCTGGTATATTTTAAGTATATATGGATTTATAAGAAAATGTCTATGGCCCAACATGAGAGCCAGACATTAATAAAAATGTACATGTTGTAAATGATTACAATATAATTTACAGCAAAACAAAAAGTTTCATGGTGGCTTCTCCTAATCTGACATTAATTTATGTGTATATATCCTGTTAACAAACACTGTAAAGTGTAAGTCCAATTTTTAGGGGTTTTTGGTGAACAGTTATGTGGCATACTTTCCCCTTCCCGCCAGTGACATTTTTCAATTTTCATTTTAGACTCTTCGCCTTCCAAACACCATACTTTTTATATTTTTCCATTCACAGAGCCATATTAGGGCTTAATGTTTGCGGGACAAATTGTTCTTCATAATGGTACCATTTATTATTTTGTACAATGTACTGGGAAGCTGGAAAAAAATTGAGAATGGGGTGGAATTGGAGAAAAAATGCATTTGTGCAACTTTCTTACGGGCTTCGTTTTTACGGCATTCGCTGTGCAGTCGAAATGACATGTCAGGGTGGGTTCACACCTGCGTTTGAGTCCGTCCGCTGCCAATCCGAGTGAAAATCTCAGGGAACGGGATCGGCATTGGATACCGACAGGTTAGAGACACATTGGTTAAAAACCCATTCATTTGAATGGGTTTTTAAAGCAATGCGCGGGTGTCTGATTGCACCCTCTGCGCTACGAAGCCGTTTTTTTTTGTCGGACACGAAGTCCTGCATGTCCGACTTTGTTTCCGATGAAAAAAAAGGATTAGCAGTGCAGAGGGTGCAATCGGACACCCGCGCATTGCTTTAAAAACCCATTCAAATGAATGAGTTTTTAGCCAATGCGTTGCTAACCTGTTGGTATCCGATGCCGATCCCGTTGCCCGAGATTTTCACTCGGATTGGCAGCGGACGGACTCAAACGCAGGTGGGAACCCACCCTCACCTGTATTCTATGTTCAGGTACAATTCCGGGGATACTAAATTTATATAGTTTTATTTACAATTTAACCCCTTAACAAGAATCTAAAAGTTTGCAAACAAATTTTTTTCTTAAAGTCACCATATTCTGACACCTGTAGCTTTTTTATATTTCCGTGTACATAGGGTGTATAGGGTGTCTGTTTTTGCAGGGCCAGGAGTAATTTTTAGTTATACTGTTTTGGGGAATGTCTATTGCTTTAATCACTTTTTATTCAAATTTTTATCAGAGGCGAAACTGCGTTTTGCACTTTTGATTTTTTTCTCCCGCTACAGCGTTCACTGTATGGAAAAAATATTTTTATAAATTTGTAGACTGGGCGTTTGTGGACACAGGGATAGCTAATGTGTATGTGTTTCACAGTAACTTTTTAGTTTTATATGTATTCCAGGGAAAGGGGGGTGATTTGAACTTTTAGTTGTTTTTTTTTAAACTTTAAAAAAAAAAAAAATTCATATTTTATTAGCCCCCCTAGGGCAGTTGTTTGATTGCATGTCCCATAGACTGCAATACAACTTGATTGCAGTCTATGGGACTTTTGCTATGTTACTATTGCAGCTGGTCATAGACTGTGTGCAGGGGCCGCTATGAGACATAATACTGAGTGGAGGCGCCACTATGGGACATAATACTGTGTGGAGGGGCCGCTATGGAACATTATACTGTGTGGAGGGGCCGCTATGGGACATTATACTGTGTGGAGGGTCCACTATATGACAATACACTCTGTGTGTAGTGGCCACTACGGGACATTATACTATGTGCAGGGGGCCACTATGGGACATAATACTGTGAGGAGGATCCGCTACGGCACATTATACTGTGTGGAGGCCACTTTGGGACATTATAATTTGTGTAAATGGGGCATTATACTGTGTGGGGGCCAGGAATGGGGACGCTATACCGTGGGGGGCCCTAAATCAAAAGTTTGCTATGGGGCCCAGTCTTTGCTAGTTACGCCCCTGCTTTGAATCTACAGTCTGTTGTGGATTTTATTGCTAACTGCATTTTTTTATTTTTTTTTTTCAACTGTTTGTTTTAAAAGTTTTTGTCATACAGAGAGAATAACAATGTACGAGAAACATAAGATAACTGAAGGTAACTGAAACATAGGACAGACGGGGATTACTCAGCATTCTCAATAAATTACAAGGTTTTAAACAAACTGGCCAGAAATGGCCCCAAAAAGGCCAAGGAATCCGACAACAAACAGGGGCAGACAAGACAGGAGGACAGAAGGGTGACAGAAGGACATCCAGGAAGTAAGGGGCCACACAGCAGCCGGATCAGAGAGGCCGGACCGCCCAAAACTCATCCCACAGTTTCCAGATCAGGCAGAACCTCTCCTCCTCATTATTAAGAAGGGCCGTCAGGTACTCCAGGGAGTGCGCATCTTTAATCCTAGCATATAACTCCTCCAGGGCCAGGGGGGCTGGTTGCCGCCAGTGTTTAGCAATCAGACATCTAGCGGAAGTAAGGAGGAGCAACAGGAGCTGGAGAGCGGGCCTGCACAAAATATCAGGGGGGGGGGGGAGGGTTGAGAAGGTAAGTCCTAGGGGACAGGGGAAGGCTAACACCCAGGACCCCTTCCAGGAAACCCCGGACCTGGCGCCAATAAGGCTGGAGTAGGGGACAGTTCCAAAAGAGATGGAAAACATGTGCGGGGCGGGTGCCACACCGCCAGCAGCAGTCCGGGACATTCTTGTCAAAAGAGTGAAGTGCAGCTGGGGTGTGATACCAATGCATCAACATCTTAAAAATATTTTCTTTTTGTGTAACACATCTAGAAGTCCTGGGTGCTCTACTCCATATGAGGGACCGATCGTTACTCGAGATGGGTGTCCCCAAATAGGTCTCCCACCGTGACATACTGTATAGGTATGTTGGGGCAAAGCATCTGGGGTGGGATTCGAAAGAAGGCGGTATATATCAGAAATAAGCCCTGTTGTCCCAACACCCGTTTTACAAAGTTTCTCAAAAAGCGTAGGGATGGGTGCTGTGGAGCCTTGAAAAATAGAGGAGGCCAGATGGGAGACCTGGATATACGTGAACTCACTGGACTGGGGCAGGCCAAATCCGGACTGGAGATCAGCAAATGGTAAAAGAGCCCGGGTCCTATAATCAATGATGTCAGCGTACCAAAAAAGGTCCGCTCTCAGCCATGCTAACTGCATTTTTATTCATTTAAATCACTTGTAAGTTTCCTTGTGGATGGGACCACAGGTTGCAAGTAGGCAGTAGGTTAGCAGCTATAACACAGCAAATTAAAATAGCAGTGAGATGGATGGGGTTTAAATCCCATTCACATACTATTTAAAAAAATCTTTAACCCAAAGTGTATTATAGGGAAGGATAAAGGACTGACGTAAAACCACACCAGGATTGTGCTTCTATATGCTACATAAGGAAAGATACTAGGCGCTAAAGGCACAGTTATGAATGAGAGCTGTGTCTGCAGCTCCAAATTTTTAACTGTGCCTGTAACTGTTAATAGCTCTGTTTCTATATACAGTGGGGAAAAAAGTATTTAGCCAGCCACCAATTGTGCAAGTTCTCCCACTTAAAAAGATGAGAGAGGCCTGTAATTGACATCATAGGTAGACCTCAACTATGAGAGACAAAATGAGAAAAAAAATCCAGAAAATCACATTGTCTGATTTTTAAAGAATTTATTTGCAAATTATGGTGGAAAATAAGTATTTGGTCAATAACAAAAGTTCATCTCAATACTTTGTTATATATCCTTTGTTGGCAATGACAGAGGTCAAACGTTTTGTGTAAGTCTTCACAAGGTTGGCACACACTGTTGCTGGTATGTTGGCCCATTCCTCCATGCAGATCTCCTCTAGAGCAGTGATGTTTTGGGGCTGTCGCTGGGCAACACGGACTTTCAACTACCTCCAAAGGTTTTCTATGGGGTTGAGATCTGGATACTGGCTAGGCCACTCCAGGACCTTGAAATGCTTCCTACGAAGCCACTTCTTCGTTGCCCTGGCGGCGTGGGATCATTGTCATGCTGAAAGACCCAGCCACGTTTCATCTTAAATGCCCTTGCTGATGGAAGGAGGTTTGCACTCAAAATCTCACGATACATGGCCCCATTCATTCTTTCATGTACACGGATCAGTTGTCCTGGTCCCTTTGCAGAGAAACAGCCCCAAAGCATGATGTTGCCACCCCCATGCTTCACAGTAGGTATGGTGTTCTTTGGATGCAACTCAGCATTCACTCTCCTCCAAACACAACGAGTTGTGTTTCTACCAAACAGTTCTACTTTGGTTTCAAAAAATCAGACAATGTGATTTTCTACATATGTTTTCTCATTTTGTCTCTCATAGTTGAGGTCTACCTATGATGTCAATTACAGGCCTCTCTCATCTTTTTAAGTGGGAGAACTTGCACAATTGGTGGCTGAATAAATACTTTTTTTTCCCCACTGTATATATATATATATATATATATATATATATATATATATATATAGGCATAACTTGAAACTTCTGGGTCTCAGTGCAAAATTTATAATTGTACCATTTAGAATAGCTGCTTTTTTGTATGGCAAAGGGTCCTTTAGGGCCCACAGCCTGGTAGTGATTGCTACCTCTGCACCCCATGTAGCTACAACCCTGTCTATAGCATATAGAACCACAAGAGGTACCTGTGATTGTCCAAAAATGGCACAATTAAAAAAAAAGTTAGAAACAGTTCTATAGGTCAATATACACACAACCATATTTATATTCATTTTATAATCTGAAATTAGGATTTGCCAATTTAAAATTTAATATGTCTTTGCATATTTACTATTTTTTGTTTTGTCTTTCTCTTTCAGATTTTTGGCAAATGGGGAGAGTTATGCTTCTCTCCACCTCTAATTCTGGGTTGGTAACTCCACCATCTCTGGCATTATGAGGAGCACATGCCACCTGATCTGGCAGCACATATCAATGCGCAGTCCGACCCCAGAGATTTGGTTGCAGGCAGCAGCAGGCTTTCAATCTGTGGCCAATTTTCCCAGATGCATAGGGGCCATCGATGGTAAGCATGTAAAGTGCATGATGTTTCGTGGAAGATGGAAGATGCCGGCAGTGAAGGGCAGCCTGACCAGGATTGATGGTCTCTTTCATGGCATGTGACGAACCTGCCATCACTTAGATCTTGGATAATTGCAGCAGCCACCCGACACACCAAGCCTCTAGTCCATCTGGAACAGCTTGGACCTTTGCAGCAGCCACCTGACACACCAAAGCCTCTGGTCCACCTGGCACAGACCTTTCATCTGGGGCATCTGTCACTTTCCATATGTGTATTTATTATTTTTTTATTTTTTTTAACCTTATCATAATTTATTATTCTATTTGTTGTTTTTGAACAATAAAAATTATCTATTTTTATCACTTACACACAATATATTTAACTCACAAATAAATATGTTATTTTGCTATAATTTTTTTTTCTTTGTAAATGATCAAAAAATGATTGGTATAGGCATAGGAGAACTTTATGATCTGTGGCAGACTCAATGATTTTCATCAAACAAGATCATTGGTATATGTGAGCATTTGTGCATTTTATATATGTAGGCCAACTGATCCCCAATTATCCCTGAAATTCGATACATTTTTGGACACATTTCCTTCAATTGTGCCAGTGGTTTGATTTTGATTTGATTTCTATAGCAGTTATGAGCTGTTCTACCATTGACCCTTTTGAAGTTAGGAGCAACATAACCTGCTTATCTTCTTTTGACTTCACATGTGCATCTATCACAGAAGACCCCCCCCCCCCAAGCCCATAATAAACAATAAACCCTTCCTTCCCTTTCCCCAAATATAAATAAATACTAATAAATAAAATTAAATATTTTCATAATAAAAAGGGGAATCTGGGGGATCTAATATGTATGTGGTGAGGTGTGGCTGTGTGAAGGATAAGGTTGGTGTGGGAAAAAGGAAGAATAAAATTGCAAACCAGCAGTACGAGGAGGAGTAGGGAGTGAAGGGTGGAGACCATCTGCGCGGGATGACTGCCGGGGGTCACCAGCAGCTGGACTGGATGGTGGCAAAAAATTCAGCCTCAGCTACTGGTGATGTAGGTTATGGTGATCAGGTTCCTCCCCCAGCAATGCAGATGGTCCAGGTTGTTCAGGCTCCTCCTCCAGTTCATGAAGGACATCTGCAGATGTCGATGGAGTGGGATCACTCTGCTCCAGCTCCTGTTCCTCTTGTGGAGCAACTGACTTCAACTGTCCCTCTTGTTGTTCCTGTAAGTTTCCAGATGTTCTGTTTGGATCAAAAAAAAATTCTAGGTATAAAAACAATACAATAAAAAACTTGGGGATAACTTAGATTATAAATACTTATGGTCGTGGTCCCTTGCTGGGCAGGAGCTACAGGAGCGCCTCGTAGTTGGTAATCTTCCGTTTAGAGGACTTATGGATGTCCTTTATGAACCGATCCCGTACACTCTTCCACCTGTTTTTGATATCCTTCTCTGTCAAAGCAATATAATTTTATTCAAAATTGTTTGCAATTTGCAAAAATTAAGCCTGTGTAAAAAAAAAAAAAAAAAAATGTATTGAAAAATTTGACTCTCCAGTGCAATCCTTCTCCTCTGCATCAAAGAAGTCCCATTCAGGACACAGGCTTTGGCATATATCCAGCTACTCATCCAGCCTGGCATGCTTGTCTTCATAAGCCTCTTCGATTTTGTCCCAGAGGCATGAGCGTGAATGAACCGACATTAAAGAAGAAAGAAAAAGAACACAAAAATAAAAAAAATTTAAAATTTAAAACACACTGTTTCAAGCCGAAATGCATCGTGTATCCTCAAAATGTCTGGTGGCTTATTAATGAAGTTGCCACCCCTATTTTGGGCAGGGCCAAGTTCAAAATTACGCGAGTGGGCTTTCTTGCATAATTGGTCAAATTATGCATCAAAATCCACACTGACAGAAAAGGTGGTATTTTCTGCCTCTCATTCATTTCTATGGGATTTCTGACTCAGAACCCGCCTGAAGAACAAGCACAATAGTTTTTTTCCACTACTGATTCCCATTGAAATGAATGGGAGGCGTATTTCATGTGACATTTGATGCGGATTCCCTGTGAAATTCTTTTACATTTTACTCCATGTGAACTTACCCTAGCAACCATGAAAATCCATGAATAGTTAGCTCCCTAGCCAAAAACTGGTTTAGGAAAATTCAGTGGGGCAGATTTACTAATATTGAAAGATTTATTATGCAAAATGCACCAGAATTTTTGCACTTTCTAACATGCGGTGCACTACATTTATCTGATGTTTGAGACACTTTTACATCTTGTACAACAAAGGGGACATGGCTTCTTGGAAAACGGTTTGGCTTTGTGGAGAGGGGTGTGGACTAGTTGCAATGCCTTGGTGCAAAATTGCCACAAATTTTGGGCACATTTTTTGCCTTAAACTAAGCCAGCTAATAGGATGTGTAAAGTTAGACTAAATAGTCTAGGTATATGACAGCTTTATCAAATAGCATCAGACACTTAGATAAATCTAGCACAATTTAAGACTGTCTAATCTAAGTTTGCACTAGCAGTATTGATAAATTTGCCCAGTATGACAAGCCTGGGACATTAGCTGACCCAGGAATACCATACCTTGTCGACATGAGTCCAAATATCAGATATGGTAACATTTATCATTAATCAGTCCCTAAAGAACATAGGAGAAATCGTAGGGTATATAAGGTACAATTTAGCTGGATTTAAATATGTCCTGTGTAGGACTTTCAGGGATGATTTCATAAGGTTAACCTGCCAGTTACCTTTGCTAATATATGTGCAACAGTCACGCTATTGGGCTAGGGTCCATGTGGTCTCAAGGTCTCTTTCCCAGGCTGTCAAAGTCCAATTTGACTTTGGATGGTGGGGTATTCAACTCACTATAAATGAAGAACAGGGCACCTCTGTGCACAGCCCAATAGAGACAGTCTTTCAAAGTTATTAGCCTGAATTACAGTATTATTTGTAGTAAGTGAGAGTAAAAAATTAAGTAGCTGACATATGCGGTAAATTTCAATTGGAGGGAGGACGTGTGTGCAGGCAGGGCCGGTTGTAGACAAACTGTGGCCCTGGGCAAAATTAAAAGCGGGGCTCCAAATGCTTATATACCAACAACACCATCATATTTCCATTGGAAGCGCCTTTAATAACGCCCCCTTTCTGCCCCCAAAATAGTAACAACCACCCCCTCTTATGCCCACACACAATTTAAATAACCACCTTTGTACCGCCTAATAGATTATAGCACCTCCTTATAAATAATAGTCCCTGCTTATAAACAGTGCCCCATATCAGTAATAGCCCCCCTCATAAATAATAGTTCACCATATTAATAATAGTCCACATTATCAATATTAGCCCTCTTATAAATAATAACCCTCTTAACAATAATACCCACTTATAAATAATAGCCCTCTTATAAATAATAGTTCCCCCATATAAATAATCCCTTTAACAATACCCTCCTTATAAAGTTTCCCTCTTATAAATAAACCACATTATAATCGCCGCCCATATAATGTCCCCCTAATTATAGGCCTATTATAAATAGTTCTTCCTTTATACATAATAGCCCTCTTATAACAATTCACCTTATATATAATAGTTCCGCTCCTATAATAGCCCCCTTATATATAATAGTCTCCCCTTATAAATAACAGTTCCTTGCTTATACATAACAGACACCTCCTTATATATAATAGTTTCCTCCCTTATACATAATAGCCCCTTATATATAACAGTCTCTCCCTTATAACAGCCAGCCTTATATATAATAGTTCCTCTCCTATAATAGCCCCCCTTACATATAACAGTCTGTGAAAGATCCTCAGTGCGCCAACACCGCTTTGGCTCACACCTGAGTCTTCTTTCATATAAAAACCACACTCACCGCCAGTGAGTGCCAGGTTCACAGGATAAATACAAGACAAGCTTTCTAAATTTTATATATTTATTAACCCCCAAATGGGTCGGTATTAACATCTAACACATGCAGTTCAGAACAGATATGTAGATATATGCAAGCATTAACAGTTACTAGTTACAAGATACAGTGCAATGAAATAAAAAGGGCATAAAAGTAAAATAGTTACTTTACCACACAGCTCCTGGATGTGGCTCTATATTCCAACCCTCTCACATGGCATGTGGAGATCACCAGTGGAGGCAGCGGCATTAACTCCTAGCATGTGGCATCACAGTATATTCCAGCCTGCATGCTCTCATCACAGTCTCTCAGTAAACTCTTGTAGTCTGTCTGTAAAAATCTGTAGTCTGTGATGGTCTGTAATCACTCCTCATAGTGTTCTCTTGTAGTCCCAGCACAATCTCCTCCCACTGACCTCTTATCTCATCTTATATACCCTTTATGCCACCTCCCAGAATGAGGTCACCGGCGACAGCAAGTCTGATTGACTAACGCACTCAAGTCCAGATTCTTTGTATTGAGCTGAGACCAAGTGGAATGATACAATGTTATCAACCAGGTCTGAGCTACCTGCACAATGCATGTTTCTTTGATCACTCAGGGATGTGTATGAATTAAATGGAGCCCTGCTGGGATGGATACAAAGCCCCATTGTTACAATGTTGCTACTACTGCCAATATACACCTAGGCTTATAGCTGCGCACATTATGAATAAATGCAGGTAAGAAGGGAGATACTATACCCAGAGATCAAAATACATCTCTGAGTTATAGCCATATTTAAGCAGAATCATCACACCTCCCCCTTTAGATGGGGCTTGTAGGAAGTAGGGGCCTGTGCCCCTCTTCTGAGAGCACCTCTGCCGCTTCAGCTCCTCAGGCTCTGGCCCCAAGCACTCCCCACCTCCCCCGGGGTCCCAGCAGACTCAGGCCTTGTCAGACTCCGAGGGTGGTTGAGCGCCACGCACCTTCAATATGGCCAGACTAGGGTCAGCTTGGACAGCATCTCTGAACTCTTGGCTGGAGTGAGACAAAAGAGAGGTGCATGTTACATAGCTGCCGGACCCTTCTGGCTCTCTAGTCTGACTAGGGGCACTTCTAAGGCTCAGGGTCTGAGCCACGTACACTTGGCTACCTCCTGCCTGTTCTGGGTCCACTTTCTGAGTACTGGCATCCTGTGGAGCCACCCTCATGACCTCAGGCCCTTGGGATACCATTTTAGAGACCCCATCCCGGCGGTCTCTCAGGGTCTCTCTCACCCTAGCCGCTGGTTGGGAGAGTTCTAGGGGATTCTGCACCTCCCCCTTTGCTTCCAAACCTATATCCTGTTCCTCCTGTACTTGGGTGGGTGATGGTGATACTTTGGGCAAATGACTGAGATCATGCTTCCCTAAACCATCCCCCCACAATACCTCGACAGGTAATACAGTTGACATACCCCCTTCTTGGATCACACCTCCAGTACCCCATGCCATCTGCACGTGGGCCATGGGCACTCCTGGAAAAGAACTGGACAGAAGAGACGTGTATGTCTCATACCGGCCGGACTCCTCCGGCTTCAAGGGGGTGAGGCTAGTCATGGCGGTCTCAGCACCAACTCCAGGTGGTGTAGGCAACGGTTCAAGGGTCGGAGCGCCCTCCACCCTTTTAGAACTCTGGCTGCGGGCTAACACTGCACTACCAGCAGTCCGTCCCTCACCTGGATCGGCCATGAGATCCACATAGCCTACCTGACCACCTGGCACATGGTCAGCAGTTGGGTGCTTATCGGATGCACTGGGCAAAATAGTAGAAGTCGCTTCCAGTGACTCAGAAGAGCTACCCTGTACACTTTCACAACAAGCATTGGCAATTACACTGACAGTACCTTCATTAGCAATTGTTAATTCACACCGGGCCTCAATGAGATCTGTGGTAGACATATTAACAAGCTGGGAGGGAGACACCCCGCAGATGTGGGTGTGTCTACAGACAAGGTCTCATTGGCTCCTAGCACGAGGGTGAACAAAGCATCAATAACATTTTTGCTGAGCTGGGTTTGCCGGAAGCTCATTTGCATCTTCCCTGCTCTCAGCTGAAGGCAACTCATTAGCATTTACACTTACTGCCATGGGAAGTATCTCAGAGGGGGCGTTACGGGCCCTCTCTGCAGATATAACAGACACATTATCAACATTAATCATAGACAGTTTATCACAGTAAATTGGGGTGCTCCCCACCCCATATTGGGACATGATAGGTCCTAAATCAGTTCCCAACAGTACATGAGCAGGCAAATCAGTCAATAGTCCCACAGTCCGCATTCCTTTTCCTGCACCCCAGTCCAGATACACAGATGGGCCACCTGCTGTGGCTTGAGAAGCAGGGAAGTTCTCAGGGCGGTTGGGGCACTCCTCCTTGAAATGTCCTGTCTGGTTACAGGCATGGCACCGCCGCACCTCCCCTTGGGGTTTGGGGTAGTTCACCCGGGCGCCCAGAGTTCTTGGGACAGGGGAGGGACCACCCGGGGCATAGTTTGTCTCACCCGACCTGACGACAGACGGCTGTGGTGAACTCCGGCCTGGCTTCTCCTTCCAACTTGAGGGTCTCTGCAGGGTTGTTGGATTTTGCACCTGCTGGGAGATTTCCAGCCTCTTCAGCTCAAGCTGATACTCCCTCTCGGCCTGTTGCTCAGCAGCCTGTCGTTCAGCAGCCTTCCTCTCTCTCTCTGCCTGTCGCTCAGCAGCCTTCCTCTCTCTCTCTGCCTGTCGCTCAGCAGCCTGTCGTTCTCGTTCTACAGCTTCCTGAAAATAGTACAACACCTGCAGGTATATGTTAGGGTCCCTGGTGCCTATTTGCTGCAGGGCCGTTTGCCACTATGAAGCCATTCCCCCGACAAGGCTGGGGCTACTGGTCCCTCCTGGTGAAGTAATCCTTGGGACCGGGCTTCCTGGCCTAGCCCCAAAATCAGGACTCTGCTCGATTCTCTGCATGGCTGTGGCTGCCTCCATTTCAGCCATATGCTCAGGATCTCCAAAAGCCTGGTTCTGCAGTTCTGGGCTCTGCTTCTGAGCCCACTAGCCATCCACTGGTATTTGCTAAATAAAAGATAGGATAGAATACAAAGAGTAAGGGAGGGGAACAGCACTGTATCAAACTTTCACTGTATCTTAATGCTTGCTTTAATACCGAGCTTGTCTCATAGGATTACTACAATCCCCAGCGTGTGAGTGATAAAGGTCACCAATGCATGCTGTTTATCCTAAGATCCCACTACGCTGCCACCAATGTGAAAGATCCTCAGTGCGCCAACACCGCTTTGGCTCACATCTGAGTCTTCTTTCATATAAAAACCACACTCACCGCCAGTGAGTGCCGGGTTCACAGGATAAATACAAGACAAGCTTTCTAAATTTTATATATTTATTAACCCCTAAATGGGTCAGTATTAACATCTAACACATGCAGTTCAGAACAGATATGTAGATATATGCAAGCATTAACAGTTACTAGTTACAAGATACAGTGCAAAGAAATAAAAAGGGCATAAAAGTGAAATAGTTACTTTACCACACAGCTCCTGGATGTGGCTCTATAGTCCAACACTTACACATGGCATGTGGAGATCACCAGTGGAGGCAGCGGCATTAACTCCTAGCATGTGGCATCACAGTATATTCCAGCCTGCATGCTCTCATCACAGTCTCTCAGTAAACTCTTGTAATCTGTCTGTAAAAATCTGTAGTCTGTGATGGTCTGTAATCACTCCTCATAGTGTTCTCTTGTAGTCCCAGCACAATCTCCTCCCACTGACCTCTTATCTCATCTTATATACCCTTTATGCCACCTCCCAGAATGAGGTCACCGGCGACAGCAAGTCTGATTGACTAACGCACTCAAGTCCAGATTCTTTGTATTGAGCTGAGACCAAGTGGAATGATACAATGTTATCAACCAGGTCTGATCTACCTGCACAATACATGTTTCTTTGATCACTCAGGGCTGTGTATGAATTCAATGGAGCCCTGCTGGGATGGATACAAAGCCCCATTGTTACAATGTTGCTACTACTACCAATATACACCTAGGCTTATAGCTGCGCACATTATGAATAAATGCAGGTAAGAAGGGAGATACTATACCCAGAGATCAAAATACATCTCTAAGTTATAGCCATATTTAAGCAGAATCATCACACAGTCCCCCTTATAATACCCTCTATATATAATTCCTCTTTTATAACAGCCAGCCTTATATATAATAGTTCCTCTCCTATAGTAGCCCCCCTTATATATAATAGTCCCACCTTATAATATTGCTTCTTATATATAATAATTCCTGTCTTATAATAGCGCTCCTTATATAAAACAGTTCCTCCATTAAAAATAATAGCCCCCTTATATATGTCTCCCCCTTATATATAATTGTTCCCCCCTATAATAGCCAACTTATATTTAATAGCCACCCTTATATATAATAATTCCTCTCTTATAATAGTTCATCAATTATAAATACTAGTCCCCTTATATTTAAAAGTCTTCCCCTTATAATAACCTCCTCATATATAACAGTCTCCCCCTTATAGCAGCCCCCTTATATATAATAGTTCATTTATAATAGTGCCCTTATACTGTATATAACAGTCTCCCCCTTATAATAGCTCCCCTTATATAATAGTTCCTCTTATAATAACCCCCTTATATATTAGTTTCTCTCCTATAATAACCCCCTTATATATACAGTGGGGAAAAAAAAGTATTTAGTCAGCCACCAATTGTGCAAGTTCTCCCACTTAAAAAGATTAGAGAGGCCTGTAATTGACATCATAGGTAGACCTCAACTATGAGACACAAAATGAGAAAACATATCTAGAAAATCACATTGTCTGATTTTTAAAGAATTTATTTGCAAATTATGGTGGAAAATAAGTATTTGGTCAATAACAAAAGTTCATATCAATACTTTGTTATATATCCTTTGTAGGTAATGACAGAGGTCAAATGTTTTCTGTAAGTCTTCACAAGGTTGGCACACACTATTGCTGGTATGTTGGCCCATTCCTCCATGCAGATCTCCTCTAGAGCAATGATGTTTTGGGGCTGTCGCTGGGCAACGTGGACTTTCAACTCCTTCCAAAGGTTTTCTATGGGGTTGAGATCTGGAGACTGGCTAGGCAACTCCAGGACCTTGAAATGCTTCTTACGAAGCCACTCTTTCGTTGCCCTGGCGGTGTGCTTGGGATCATTGTCATGCTGAAAGACCCAGCCATGTTTCATCTTCAAAGCCCTTGCTGATGGAAGGAGGTTTGCACTCACGATAATCATGTAATCTCACGATATATGGCCCCATTCATTCTTTCATGTACACGGATCAGTCATCCTGGTCCCTTTGCAGAGAAACAGCCCCAAAGCATGATGTTGCCACCCCCATGCTTCACAGTAGGTATGGTGTTCTTTGGATGCAACTCAGCATTCACTCTCCTCCAAACATGACGAGTTGTGTTTCTACCAAACCGTTCTACTTTGGTTTCATCTGAACATATGACATTCTCCCAATACTCTTCTGGAACATCCAAATGCTCTCTAGCAAACTTCAGACGGGCCCTGATATGTACTGGCTTAAGCAGGGGGACATGTCTGGCACTGCAGGATCTGAGTCCCTGGCGGCATACTGTGTTACTGACGGGAGCCTTTGTTATGTTAGTCCCAGCTTTCTGCAGGTCATTCACTAGGTCCCCCTGTGTGGTTCTGGGATTTTTGCTCACCGTTCTTGTGATCATTTTGACCCCATGGGGTGAGATCTTGCATGGAGCCCCTGATCAAGGGAGATTATCAGTGGTCTTGTATGTCTTCCATTTTCTAATTATTGCTCCCACAGTTGATTTCTTCACACCAAGCTGCTTGCCTATTGCAGATTCAGTCTTTCCAGCCTGGTGCAGGTCTACAATTTTGTTTCTGGTGTCCTTCCACAGCTCTTTGGTCTTCACCATAGTGGAGTTTGGAGTCTGACTGTTTGAGGTTGTGGACAGGTGTCTTTTATATTGATAACAATTTCAAACAGGTGCCATTACTACAGGTAATGAGTGGAGGACAGAGGAGCCTCTTAAAGAAGAAGTTACAGGTCTGTGACAGCCAGAAATCTTGCTTGATTGTAGGTGACCAAGTACTTATTTTCCACCATAATTTGCAAATAAATTCTTAAAAAATCAGACAATGTGATTTTCTGGATTTGTTTTCTCATTTTGTCTCTCATAGTTGAGGTCTACCTATGATGACAATTACAGGCCTCTCTCATCTTTTTAAGTTGGAGAACTTGCACAATTGGTGACTGACTAAATATTTTTTCCCCACTGTAATAGTTCCTCTTATAATAGCCTCCTTATGTAAAAAAGTCTGCCTTTATATATAATATGTCATTTCTTATAATAACCACCTTATATATAATAGTCTCCCCATTATAATGGTCCCCTTATAAATAATAGTTCTTCACACCTTATAAATAGTTCCTCCCTTATTTATAATAGTTTCAAACTTATAATAGCCCCACTTATTTGTAATAGTTCTCACCTTTTAAGGGGGGCTATTATAAGGGGAGTTCTATTATGCTATTATTTATAATGGGGCTATTATAAGAGGGAACTATTATTTATAAAGGTGCTATTATAAGGGAGGAACTATAATATATAAGGGGACTAATATAAGGGGGGAACAATTATATACAATAGCTCCCCCCAGTAACCCAGTAATAGTAACCCCCTTATATTTAACAGTTTCCCCTTATATATAGTAACCCCCTTATATATAACAGTTTCCCCTTATAAATAATACTTCACCCTTACAATAGCCCCCACTATAAATAATAGTTTGCCCTCCTTAGCAGGTAATCCCTTTCCCTTACCAGAAAACAATAAATCTTGTACTCACCTTACTGCGCTCCCATGTTGAGCAGAACAGCAGCAGTCTCTCCCTGTAGTAGCGGCACAGGTGGTGCGATGCAGTGACGTCATCACGCCACCTGCGCCACCACATCCTGTGCGTTACCAGTGGTCCTCTATGGCAGAGCAAGAACTTTTCCCTGCTCTGTCATAGAATTAAACAGTATCAGTGTGCAGAGCACAGCACACCGATACAGCAGTGGAGCTCCCGGGATTCAAGTCATCAGGCTAAAGGCCTGATGCTCCGAATTCCGGGGGGCCCTTTGCCCAGTTCGCCCCTCCTTAACACCGGTGCTGGGTGCAGGAGAAGTATTCTTTGGTGATAATTCGTTTGTCCAAGAGGAAATCATTACAGTAAATAGCCTAAACCTAGCATGTCTTCACCAAACAAAAGTCTCTGGGGAAAGACCAAGTGTAAAAAGGAGGTTTCTGAGAATAGTGAGCAGATATTGGGTATTTTACACTGGAATCTCATCTTCTTCCAAAGCTGTAACATAAAGTTAGTAACTCTAGTAGCATTAGGTATTGGGTGAGTAAACAAATGTGGGGTCCAGAGCAGGGCTTGTAGTGAAGCTGGTGCTACTAAGTTTGATTCTAATGATGCATATTGAGGGCAATCTGTTGTGTTGTAGATGGAGCTTATTTGCAATAATCTTGCTGCGACATAATATTTATAAAGGTTGGGGACTGAGAAGTACATGACACGTTTTTGTATCTGCGATTTTTTATGAATTTTGCCAATCCAGGAGAGGGTGTGACAATGCCATGCTGAGAGTTTTTATTAGTTTTAGAATCAAAGAGGAATAATTCCATTTAAAGTAGCCATCTAGAGAGCTGCAGAGATTGATCCCAGATATTTATCCCATGTCTGAAGACCGAAACTTTGAGTTATAAGTGACCTGGTTGTGGGAGAAGTGGGACATTGCAGTGCATAATTTCCGATTTGGACATATTAAATTTGAGGCCAGAGAGCTGCGTATAATAAGAGAGGAAGAGAGGGTGTTAAGCAAGTTTGGAAGAGTCAACATGGGTTTACTAATGGTGAGTAACATGTTCTCCACGAAGAGATTAACCTGATATTTGTGTTTACATATACGTTTACATGAGATATCAGGGTTTGAGCACAAGGCTATGGCTAGGGGTTCAATGGCAATAGCGAAGAGAACGGGGGACAGAGGGCAGCCTTGGTGGGTACCCCGGTGAATTTTAATGGATGGTGGAGAGTCTATTGGGAGTTTTAGGTATGCAATTGGGTCACTATAAAGGGTTTGGAGGAAAGTTTGCAAAGTTTCCACACCTTGTCTGAGACCTATCTATCAGATATAAATCCCACCTGGTCGGAGTGGACTAAAGAAAGAACTAGTCTGTTCAGGAGGATAGAAGAAAAGATCTTAATATCCAAATTTAAGAGAAAGATAGGCCTGTAATTAGTGGGGTCAGTGTTGTCTTTACCAGGTTTAGGGATCGTAGTTATGGACTCACTCAACATACTGAGCAGTAGTTGGACTCCCTGCAAAACATTGTTAAAAATCTGCAGGAGGTGTGGAGAGAGTATGAAAGTATACGTCTTGTAATAATGGGATGAGCCTGGAACTTTGTCCTTCTTGAGAGCATCAAGCGCTGAATCTATTTCATCTATAGTGATCTCCTTATTCAGAGTGGTGGCTTAGGAATTCAATATCATGGGGAGCTACAAGGATAGACGCACTTTCCGATGAGTTGGTGGGAGTGGGACTGGTATCTTAAGCCTTATTATGCCCAAAGAACTCGGTAAGGGCGTCTGAGATTAGGTACTTACTACCTGGGTCTGTAAGTAAGGACTTATTCAGATGCAAAGTGTAAGGACCTCTAGCCGGGGACTGCAGGTTAAGATCAATTAGTACAAGATCATGGTCTGTCCAAGCACAGAGTATATGGTGGGCACAGCCATGAGTAGTAAGAAAAGAGGTGGAAATGAGTATCCAGTCTAACTAGTATAGTGGTGATGTGTTAGAGAGAAATGGGTATAGCCTCTCTGGTCCCATCCCATTATATTCATGCCAGCAGTCCACCAGAGCGAGGGTCCAGAAGTGATGACAGACTTCACCTTTGGCCTTGAAGGGCAACTTATCTGGCGTGGGAAATGAGCACTGCATTGAAGGGGAAATTAAAATCCCCACACCATTCTATCCTATTGAAAGCAAGTCATCCAAGGATGTGAAAAAAAATGACCGGGGATTCATTAGGAGCATATGAGTTGACTATGCAAATCTGTTGATCATACAATTGACTTAGTATAATAATGTATCTCCCCTGATGGTCTACAGTCATAGAGTCTACTTGTAATGGAATCGAATTTCTAATAAAGAAAGCTACTCCTCTACTCTTGGACTGATTGGGTGCATTCCTAGCAAGCTGTAGTGAGAATGAAAACATTTTGGGATGAAATGAGACTCCTGAATACAGATAATATGGGGCAGAGACAAAGGTCATGAATAGAGATGAGCGAATCGAAGCTGGCGAAGTGGAATTCGATCCAAATTTCAGGAAACATTCCATTCGCATTGAATCTGGATTTCCTCACGCTTCGTGGTAACGAATCGCATTTTTCCATAAAATGGCTGCTGCACATTAGGGCATGGGGCAAGGAACTCTGGGAACACGGGATCACCCACAATGCCATGTGTGTAGCCAATCAGCAGCCAGCCAGTCCTGTGATGTCACAGCCCTTTAACCCCTTCGCAACCGCCCACAGCATCAGGAGCAGGTGTTAGCTATAACTGACAGCTAACATCCTGCACCATAACCCCCAGTTGGAGCACAGCTCCGATCGTGTGTTTTATCCCCTTGGATGCCGCCATGCTACATGTCCCCCTCGGCACCCCTCGCGGCGAGATCGGGGAGCATCTTCTGCAGCCAGGGGTCTGGCCAGTGACCCTGGGCTGCTAGTAGCCCCCAGTACCTGGTTGATCCTGCCCAGAAGTGAGGAAGTCAGCCTACATGTGTATTGTAGTCTATAGTACTGAACCAACGATCAGTGCATCGCTGGTTCAGATCCCCTAGTGGGCATCGCTAAAAACCACTGCAAGGCACAGTGTTCTACACCACTATACAGGATCTCTGCAGCCAGGATATAACTGTTTTTTAACGTGATATGCCGCAAATTAATTCAGATCAAATTGTATCGGAAAATTCGGCGAAGCTCTAGTCATGTAGGCAGTGGTGAACCTAGCCTCTTTGCTGCCTGAGGTGGACTATAGAAATACGCCCCTCCCCCCCCAAAAAAAAAAAATTGAGTTTCCATGCTACTAGCTTCACACACTGTTATTGTCACACAATATACACAATACACATAGTTATAAAACAGTTTTTAAGAATTCTTCTTCCTGTATTACTTCAGTATCAGATCAACAACATGGCATTAACAATGAAAGTAACTTCACACATCTTCTGCTTGGTGGATGGACAAGCCCACGTGGCCCCCATTCTCTATAATAGGAGCCCCGCAGATAGCTGAGTACTGGACTTCGGGTATTTTTGGCACTCCCATTGAAGTGAATGAGAGCCACGCGGGTTCGTCCATCCACCAATTGACACGTCTATATATGGCTGCGGTCAGGCTGAAATCCCACCCAGTGGGGGGGAAAAAAACAATTCTCAGGCTCAGTGGGGGTCTCAGCAGACAGACCCCCATCAATCAGGTATTTATCCTCATTTAGGTGAATACAGGGCAGTAACATTTTGTGACTTACAGGTGACGTCTCTGACTAATCCTTCACATTTCCGTTCTCTTCCCTTTGGACCACCATGACCGCTTCTTCCAGCTCTGACTTGTCTCTGTAAAGTTTGCAACACAGACATCTTTGGCTCTTCACTTTTCCAGGCACCCGACCCACATTGTCCTCAGCTACACCCCCATCCTGCTGCTACCCCAATTATAAAATATATGATATAACCCCCCATAACGAATAATACCCGCAAGTGCATCTTTATATTAATAATGTCCGTGTTTACCCTGTATAAATAGTGCCCCTTATTAATATTGCCCCAGGTGTTAACTAATTAAAAAAAGATTTTCCAGGTCATTAATAAACTAATCAGTGGGGCTCAAAAACCCAGGATCCCTACTGATCAGCTGTGTGAATGATACCTGTGTAAGCGCCGTGACCGCTTCTCTGTTTACATAGTGTCATTCATCTCATAGCGGCCATGTAATGTAACTACGGCCTCGTCCTATACATGTCTATGTGACAAGGCTGGAATTACATCAAACGGCCACTATAAACAGACAGCGTATGATATAAACAGGCACCATAGCCCCTGTTTATAACGCCCCATTTACACACACTATAATGTTCCACAGCAGCCCCTGCACACAGTATTACGGCCTGCAGTGGCCCCAGCACACGGTATTATGCCTCGCAGCGGCCCCTGCACACAGTATTATGCTCCATAGTGGCCACTGCACACTGTATTATTCCTCGCAGCGGCCCCTGCATGCGGTATTATGCTCCATAGTGGCCCCTGCACACAGTATTATGCCCCGCAGTGGCCCCTGCACACGGTATTATGTTCCACAGCAACCCCTGCACACAGTATTATGCTCCATAGTGGCCACTGCACACTGTATTATTCCTCGCAGCGGCCCCTGCATGCGGTATTATGCTCCATAGTGGCCCCTGCACACAGTATTATGCCTCATATTGGCCCCTGCACACGGTATTATGCTCCATATTGGCCCCTGCACATGGTATTATGCTCCACAGTGGCCCCGGCACACGGTATTATGCTCTATAGTGGCCCCTGCACTGGTATTATGCTCCATAGTGGCCCCTACACTGGTATTATGCTCCATAGTGGCCTCTGCACTGGTATTGTGCTCCATAGTGGCCCCTGCACTTGTATTATGCTCCAAAGTGGTCCCTGAACAGGGTATTATGCTGCATAGTGGCCCCTGCACTTGTATTATGCTCCACAGTGGCCGGTGCACAGGGTATTATGCTCCTCAGTGGCCCCTGCACACGGTAATATGCCCCATAGTGGCCCCTGCACTGGTATTATGCTCCACAGTGGCCCCTGCACTGGTATTATGCTCCACAGTGGCCCCTGCACTGGTATTATGCTCCACAGTGGCCCCTGCACACAGTATTATGCCCCATAGTTGCCCACCCATGAACTATTATTATACTCGGGGGTCTGAAAAGACCCCAAAGTATAATGATCGGAGACCCAGGGGAGGTGACAAACATAAAAACCAGTGGTACTTACCTATCCTGGACACCGGTGCACTCCCCGCAGCTTTCGGCCCTGTTTAATTGCGCACACATGTCACGTGATCAGGCCGGCGACGCGACCTGATGATGTCACCAGAGTCCCCAAGCCTGCTCGGAGTAACACCGATTGCTGAAGAGTTGAGTAACACTGTTTTTTATGTTTAACACCTCCCCTGGGTGTCCGATTATTATACTCCGGGGTCTTTTCAGAGTAAAACGTCTTGTATGCCTTTGCTGTTCTTTTGCCTGTCTCCTCTCTTAAATTATTTTTTCAACTGAATTATGACCAAGTCTTTTTTTTTTTTTTTTTTTTTTTTTAATCTAAGGGCCCTTGCTCACGACATGAGTCCCATCCTTGGAAAATGGTCTATGTGTGGGCCGTAGTACCTGGATTGAACTCGGTTGTGTGCATAAGAAGTCATTGCCATAGTCAGTTATGATATAATAAGCTACCGAATTGCCCAATAGCTACAATATGAACTGACATAAGGCTGTCAGTTCAGGTCTGTAGCGATCAGGCCATTTGGGAGCTCATTGTAACATAACTAACAATGCTGAAACTTCTATGCAATCCGGGTTCTATGGACCACATATGCACCATTTTCGGCAGATGGGATTCAGTTCTGTGGAAGGGTCCAAAAAGGTTGTCCAGGGAAGGAGACCGGAGGCAAAAGAATGCTAATAAAAGAATGTTAAACGGCCTTCTGCAGCTGGTATTGCAGTGCTTATACAGACAAACTGTAGATGCTAATCAACAAAAAAATTATTAATTAAAGGGGTGTTTCAAGTCCTTTTTTTTTTTCTTTTTTTACCCCCTAGAGAAACTTACAATAATAAACACTATATACTCGCCTCCCCCTTTGAACAGGGATCCAGCAGGAAGTCTCAGTTCGGGTCCTTGTTTCCCTTCATACCTGCACATGAGCACGATCAGTGGCTCTGCGTGCTGATACTCCATTTCAACAAAGCATCACTACTTAGCCAACGACTGGATGCATCAGTCACGTGTGGACCAAAGGTCAGGAACACCGGGGACCCAAACAGATTCCCTGCTGGATCCTGGAGAGGTAAGTCTGTATTAATTTTATTTCAAGCCTTGCTAGGAGGCAAAAAAAAGCCTCTGAACACCACTTTAAACCTGATTTAAAAAAATATTTTTAAGCCCAAAATTCATAAGAATCAATAATAAAAACAAATTTCCAACCAATGTGTACATAGCCTTTAAACCTCCCTATAAAAAGTATAACAACAACAATCACTTACATAGGCACAGGATATAAGAACCGGAAGGTAGATGATTTTCTGCACGAACAGTACAAAAGAATAGTAGACGATATTCTGAAAATATAAATAATATTTAAGGAAAGTACATATTTGCCACTAATACACATTGGGGCAGATTTGCTAAACTGTCATAGTTGCACATAGCAACCAATCACACCACAGCTTTTGTTTGTATTCTGCTCCTGAAAAATTAAAGCTGTGCTGCGATTGGTTGCTATGGGCAACTATGACAGTTTTGCTTTTAGACAGCAATAAATTTGCCCTGATGTGTTCCCTAAAAAAAAGTCAGCAATCAATGAACCCTAAAAGAGTGGGAAACCTTATTAAATAATGCAATAAACCATACACTTTTAAACGCCCCCTATGCAACACCAAAATGCTGCTTTGATTACTGTTATTTGCAGTAAGATCAATCTCCACAAACCAGAGACGATGACATGTCCACTGCTGTCAATCATTAGCCTCACCAGTCACATATACACGACCTATACGTCACCTGCTCTAATATGCTGTTCATGCACACGACTACTGAGGTCAGTGATTGACGGAAGTGCTCACATGAAGAATGGGATGTCACTATTTCCAGATGATGGGGCTGGAGCGGCAGCACATGTATAGGTGACTATAAGTTATTTACAATACTTTATAATATTTCCTGTTCACAGCTTTTTTAAAACATCTCTTACAATTCCTTTAACCCCTTCCCACCTGTGACATTTTTCAGTTTTCGTTTTTGACTCCTCGTCTCCCAAACTCCATAACTTTTTTATTTTTCCATTCACAGAGTCATATTAGGACTTAGATGGGTTATCCAGGTAAAAATGGACAACCCTTTTAAAGTTTAAATAAGCTGAAGGCAGTGAAAAAAAAAAAAAAAATACACACTCACCTGTTCCCGTTGCACCAGTGTCCTCCCACACCTCCCAATTCATCTGCTACAGCGGGTCTCTTCCAGCGTTGTCCTGAAGCTGCTGATTAGCCTCAGTGGTCATGTGACTGCTGATGCCAATCAGCAGCTTCAGGACAACACTGGAAGAGACCCGCTGGAGCAGATGAATCGGGAGGCGTGGGAGGACACTGGAGCAATGGGGACAGGTGAGTGTGTATTTTTTTTTGTATTTTCACTGCCCCCAGCTTATTTAAACTTTAAAAGGGTTGTCCATTTTTGCCTGGACAACCACTTTAATGTTTGTGGGACAAATTGTTCTTCATAATGGTACCATTTATTATTATGTGCAATGTGCTGGGAAGCTGCAAAAAAATTCAGAATTGGGAGGAAATGAAGACAAAGTGCATTTCTGCAACTTTCTTATGGGCTTTGTTTTTACGGTGTTCACTCTGCAGCCAAAATGACATGTCACCAGTATTCTGTGTTTCTGTACAATTCCGAGGATACCAAACTTATATAGTTTTATTTACATTTTAATCCTATAACAAAGATCTAAAACATTTTTTTTTTAAAGTCGCCATATTCTGACACCCGTAACTGTTTTTTTTATATTTCAGTGTACGGGGATGCATAGGGCCCCTTGTTTTGCAGGACCAGGTGTACTTTTTAGTTATATCATTTTGGGGAATATCTATTGCTTTGACCACCTTTTATTCAAATTTTTATCAGAGGCAAAACAGCAAAAAAACAGCGGTTCGGCACTTTTGATATATTTTTCCCCACTATGGCATTCACCGTATGGGAAAAATATTTTTAGAAGTTTTGGGCATCTGCTGAGAATCCCACTGAGCCTGAGAATTGGGTCTTTTTTCAACCACTGGGAGTTCAGCCTGACCGCAGCCGCTTGGTGGATATACAAACCCACGCTCCCATTCTCTTTAATAGGAGCGCCGCAGATAGCCTATATTCAGCCTGGCTGTGGTCAGGCTGAATTTCAAGTGGAGGGGAAAAAAACTAATTCTCAAGCAAAAGGGGGGTCTCAGCAGACAGACACCCAAAATGCCCCCCCAACCACTCCCCCCCGCGGCACCCAACATCCATGGCATCCCAAACCTCGCAGGAACCATACAGCATGGTTCTCTGCATAGTAGTTAGACCAGATTATGGTAGATAAGATCTTCCACCAATCTGATATTGACAATCTATCCTTAGGCTAAGTCTCCACATAACGGGCCGCAGCAAAAAAGTGCTGTGGGAAAAAACATGGAGGCAACGCATCACAGCACTTTTCACAGACTGTCCACAGAGGTTTCCTCTGTGGACTTTCTCTTTCTATTTATACCTATATGGAAACCACCGGCGTTTCCATAGGTATAATTGACATGGTACAATTTCCAAAACCGCAATGGTTAGGCTAGGGCTACATGACAATTTTGGGTGTTTCCTGTCACGTGATCAATGATTACTGGGTTGCCCTGTGACTCCTTCTCTAATATTAGTGAATGGAGTCACATTGCAACCTCTAGTGCTCTTGCGACTGTGACTTCAAGTCACAAAAGGGTTGAGCAATGCTTGGCTTGAAGTTGCGGTTGTGGCACCCTCAGGATCTCAATGTGACTTCATTCACTAACATTAGTGAAGGAGTCGCAGGGAGACCTAGCGATCTTTGGTCATGCAATAGGCAGCCAAGATCGCAATGCAGTGCTAGCCTTATTAAAGAGAACCTTTCATGTCCTCATGAATATGAGGTTTTATATACCGCTAGAAAGCCGACATAGGTTTTTTTTTTAATTTGTAACATATTTGTAATGGGTCTGTCAGGTGCATTTTACTGGGTAGGGAAAAACAGCAGAATACATTCAGGATTATCACAATGACAAACCATGACATGACCTGAGACATAATTGGAGCCTAAGCTTTATTTACATAAAAATACTTTGCATTTGTTTTTGTGATTTTTCAAACAATGTCTTAACATATAGCCTTTTAACCCTTCATGCTACAGAGATTAGCTGATAAAACTATAACTGTAATGTGCTGGTTTGAGCAGCAGTGTAAGGTTATATGGTCCTGGCATGAGCTACCCTTACAGTGCTGGGCACATAATCCCTGCTCCGTATCCACCGCACCCCAAACCTTGCCTCACTTGCCCCCCCAGCGACACCCAACATCCACCGCACCCCAAACCTTGCCTCACCCGCCTCCCCTACGACACCCAACATCCACCGCACCCCAAACCTTGCCTCACCCGCCCCCCTGCGACACCCAAAATCCACCGCACCCCAAACCTTGCCTCACTCGCCCCCCCTTGCGACACCCAACATCCACCGCACCCCAAACCTTGCCTTACCCGCCCCCCCGTGACACCCAACATTCACCGCACCCCAAACCTTGCCTCACTCGCCCCCCCTGCTACACCAAACATCCACCGCACCCCAAACCTTGGCTTACCCGCCCCCCGCGACACCCAACATCCACCGCACCCCAAACCTTGCCTCACTCGCCCCCCCCAGCGACACCCAACATCCACCGCACCCCAAACCTTGCCTCACTCGCCCCCCCTGCGACACCCAACATCCACTGCACCCCAAACCTTGCCTCACCCGCCCCCCCTGCGACACCCATCATCCACTGCACCCCAAACCTTGCTTCACCCGCCCCCCCTGCGACACCCAACATCCACCGCACCCCAAACCTTGCCTCACCCGCCTCCCCTGCGACACCCAACATCCACCGCACACCAAACTTTGCCTCACTCGCCCCCCCTGCAACACCCAACATCCACCGCACCCCAAACCTTGCCTTACCCGCCCCCCCTGCGACACCCAACATCCACCGCACCCCAAACCTTGCCTTACCTGCCCCCCTGCAACACCCAACATCCACCGCACCCCAAACCTTGCCTCACCCACCCCCCCCTGCGACACCCAACATCCACCGCACCCCCAAACCTTGCCTCACTCGCCCCCCCTGCGACACCCAACATCCACTGCACCCCAAACCTTGCCTCACCCGCCCCCCCTGCGACACCCATCATCCACCGCACCCCAAACCTTGCTTCACCCGCCCCCCTGCGACACCCAACATCCACCGCACCCCAAACCTTGCCTCACCCGCCTCCCCTGCGACACCCAACATCCACCGCACCCCAAACTTTGCCTCACTCGCCCCCCCTGCAACACCCAACATCCACCGCACCCCAAACCTTGCCTTACCCGCCCCCCCTGCGACACCCAACATCCACCGCACCCCAAACCTTGCCTTACCCGCCCCCCTGCGACACCCAACATCCACCGCACCCCAAACCTTGCCTCACCCACCCCCCCTGCGACACCCAACATCCACCGCACCCCAAACCTTGCCTCACCCGCCCCCCTGCGACACTCAACATCCACCGCACCCCAAACCTTGCCTTACCCACCCCCCCCTGCGACACCCAACATCCACCGCACCCCAAACCTTGCCTCACTCGCCCCCCCCGCGACACCCAACATCCACCGCACCCCAGACCTTGCCTCACCCGCCCCCCCCTGTGACACCCAACATCCACTGCACCCCAGACCTTGCCTCACCCGCCCCCCCTGCGACACCCAACATCCACCGCACCCCAAACCTTGCCTTACCCGCCCCCCCCCTGCGACACCCAACATCCACCGCACCCCAAACCTTGCCTCACCCGCCCCCCCCTGCGACACCCAACATCCACCGCACCCCAAACCTTGCCTCACCCGCCCCCCCGCGTCACCCAACATCCACCGCACCCCAAACCTTGCCTCACTCGCCCCCCCGCGACACCCAACATCCACCGCACCCCAAACCTTGCCTCTATTTATCCCCTATGGATAGGGGATAAATACTTAGAAAAGCAATATTTATCTAATATGAAACTTACCTCAGTAGCGCTTTTGAGAGCAGGGACACCTTAGGAGACCGCGCAGGAGCCACTGTGTGTCCTATCACGTCAGGTCTTGTCACGTGATGCACGCAGCCAAGCGTGGGTGCGGGCGGGGGAGGAGAGCAAGGAGCAGGCTAAGTGAACGGGGGCGGAGGCGGAGGGCAAGGGCTGCTGGAGCAGCGCTGCTGCCAATAGGTGAGTCTTGAAGCAGCGCTGTCTCTGCACAGCCTACCCGAGCTACCGCTCTCCTCCCCTGCCTAAAACACTAAACCAGCCCAGGACAGGTCCCGCTCAGCATGTTTTTTAGAGCGGCCTGTCTTGGGCTGATTTAGGTCAATCAAAATGCTGCCCCCGAAACTGACAAGTTAGCGCCGCCTGAGGCGGCCGCCTCACTTCGCCTCATTAGCGGTGCGCCCCTGGCTGTATACAGCACTCATTGAGCGCTGTATACACAGCGATCGGGAAGGCAGGGAAGGTAATAACCTTTCCCTGTCTTCTCTCTCGGACCTCCGGTTGAAGTGCAGCTGCTGAGTTCTGCTTGGACGTACCGGTTTGTCCTTGCAGAAGTAGACAACCACCTTCCGGACGTAAAAACCCAATGGACGGTCCGAAAGTGGTTAAAGTGTAAAGTGCTGCGGAATATGTTGACACTATGTAAATAAAATTATCATCATTATTATTATTAATTACATTTAAAAATGGCGATACATTCATTTAAATTCCTCTCTTAATATAAGCCACCATTATTAGATTGTTTGATATATTAACATTAATGCACTATACCACATTTGTACTTGTGGTTAATGATAAATGTAGCTTTTATCATATCGTTGACCCCTTATTGTGTTCCTAGTAACATGAGTTGGCTCTACAAGGTGGCACCATGTGGAATCAATTTCTTTTGTGGTTCTTTATGCATTCCTTTGCATTGCCGTGTTAACATAAACAATATTACAGACTATGTGCTGGATGCTTCAGGCTCTGTGTATTCATTCCAGAACCCCACCATTAAATTATTACAGCATGAACAAGCAAACTTGTTTTTCCAATGACAAGAAAAAGGAAAACAATAACACAAAAACCCTTTAGCCACCTAGGCAAGACATGCAGAGATATGTAAATCCTTTGCGTACTATATTTACTACAGAAACCACATTCATAGTCTGTGGCTCACTACAAATCCATTTCTTCCTATGATGCAGTTATCCTTGCATTTCTTAAACACATTTCAGCTACGATCAGGTCACATTTTGCAATCTCTTAGTTCACTGGAGAATATGATATATCAAGGAAACTGCAGCAGTTTTGTTATGCACCAGAAATGCAACATGTGAAATAAGCTATATACATAGACATTATATGTATACTGTATGCTGATTAGTTATATGTCCTTCCCTGGTCAGCAACATGGAAAGAGTAGTATTACATGCTGGATGTCATGACCCAGGACTTGGTTTAATTCACTGACATGTATCTGTGATACTGTGCATGTCTTTGTTTTTTGTCCCTTCTCTCTCTCTCTCTCGTATCCTTAGCTGTGATGCTGTAGCTCCTCCTCTCTCTCTCTGTTTAGTTTCACTTCTTTGTAAGCAACATGTCTGCTCAGCTCCTGGTAATTCATAATTTTTCACCTACTGCTGTATGAGGTTTTACAAGATTTACCTGGATTAAAGCATCTGGAATCTTATCTACGCCTCCTCAGTTGAGTTGAACACTATCTGATAAATATTTCTTGGTGTAAATTGCTGGTTAGCATAGAGACTACAGGACACTCTCACAACCTCACATTTGCAGCCAAGCTATTGAGTCAGAACACTGGCCTTTCTATAGAATACATCGATAATCCTTATTATAAACCCATCAAGATGGAGCGCACCCTGATACAGGCTGGACTAAAAGGCTAGGCCTTAAGAGGGAGGCCTACATGACAGGGAGGACAGGAGGAGTTAATTTGGCCATTGAAAGGGACGTTGAGGGGGGGGGAGTAGGGGGAGGGATGTGATGGGGGTACATATAGAATGAGCGGGCGTTTTGGCGCCAGTCAGGAAAGAGGCGCCCAAAACAACGCAGCTCCTACCCTTCTATTGGTTTGTTTGTGTGGGGTTTTATGACTGTCACAGTAGCTGGGCGAGGGGGTCCTCAAAGCTGGTGGGGTATGGAAATGGTTGTGGTGGGGGAGGGTCCCCAGGCCATTTGGTAGTTCTGGATGGGTTTCTGTTTTAGTGGACTGGAAGGAATGATGAGCACCAAGGAGCTTTAAGAGATTGGTGCCCCCCAGCTGGTGGGTAATGGCTGGGGGTAATAGTCCTGGTGCCAAGGGAAGATATATCTTTGGTTCAACGGGTTTTGGGCTTCGAGGACCTCCTTCGTCAGGTCATTATGGTCTATTGTTTACATTTGGGTTAGGTGCTAGATACTTAACGTTGGGGTTTTGTAATATGTTGACACTTTAAATGTTATCTATGGTATTTAATAAAACGGCTGCTATGGCCAATTTAATCCATCCTGGTCTCATGTCTTTATTTAACATGAAGCAACTTGGCAATGCCCTTGCCAAAGTTTCATCTGTAAAGGCAAAAAGTGCATTGACAGCAGGAGCGAGGAGAGGTGAATATCAGTGATTTTATTATGTTAAACTATGGGGGGGACATTAGACTGAAGAGAAATAAAGGGAGCCATTAAACTGGGGGCAGATGAAGGGGCAATTAAACTGGGGCAGATGAAAGGGGGCATTTAAACTGGAGGCAGATGAAGGGGGCATTTATGCTGGTGGCAGATGAAGGGGGACATTAAACTGGGGGCAGATGTAGGAGCGAGGAGAGGTGAGTATCAGGGATTTTATTATGTTAAACTTTGGGGGGACATTAGACTGGGGAGAAATAAAGGGGGCCATTAAACTGGAGGCAGATGAAGGGGCAATTAAACTGGGGCAGATGAAGGGGGGCATTTAAACTGGGGGCAGATGAAGGGGAACATTAAGCTGGTGGCAGATAAAGGGGGCAATTAAACTGGGACAGATGAAGGGGGACATTAAACTGGGGCAGATGAAGGGGCAATTAAACTTGGGGGAAATTAAGGGGGCATTTAAACTGGGGGCAGATGAAGAGGGTATTAATCTGGTGGCAGATAAAGGGGGCAATTAGACTGGGACAGCTGAAGGGAGACATAAAACTGGAGGCAGATGAAGGGGCAATTAAACTGGGGGCAGATGAAGGGGGGCATTTAAACTGGGGCAGATGAAGGGGAACATTAAGCTGGTGGCAGATATAGGGGGAAATTAAACTGGGGGCAGATGAAGGTGAAATGGTAAACTGGAGGCAGATGAAGGGGGGCAACTGGGGGCAGATGAAGGGGAGCATTTAAACTGGGGGAAGATGAAGGAGAACATTCAGCTGGTGGCAGATAAATGGGGACATTAAGCTGGTGGCAGATAAAGGGGGGGCAATTAAACTTGGGGCAGATGAAGGGGGCATTTAAACTGGGGGCAGATGAAGGGGGGCATATGAAAGGGAACATTAAGTTGGTGGCAGATAAAGGGGGCATTAAGATCGTGGTAGATAAAGGGGGACAATTAAACTGGGGCAGATGAAGGGGGACATTAAAACTGGGGGCAGATTTAGGAGCGAGGAGAGGTGAGTATCAGTGATTTTATTATGTTAAACTTTGGGGGGACATTAGACTGGGGAGAAATAAAGGGGACCGTTAAACTGGGGGAAGATGAAGGGGGGTATTTAAATTTGGGGCAAATGAAGGGGAACATTAAGCTGGTGGCAGATAAAGGGGGACATTAAGTTGGTGGCAGATAAAGGGGGCAATTAAACTGGGGGCAGATGAAGGGGGACATTAAACTGGGGGCAGATGAAGGGGGAGATTTAAACGGGGCATATGAAGAGGAACATTAAGCTGGTGGCAGATAAAGGGAGACATTAAACTGGGGGCAGTTGAAAGGAGACATTAAACTATGGGCAGATGAAGGAAGACATTAAACTGGGGGTAGATGAAGGGAGACATTAAACTGGCGGCAGATGTAAGGGGCAATTAAACTGGGGGTAGATGAATGGGGACAATAAGCTGGTGGCAGATTAAAGGGGACATTAAACTGGTGGCAGATTAAGGGGGACATTAAACTGGTGGTAGATTAAGGGGGACATTAAACTTGGGCAGATTATGGCGGACATTAAACTGGGGGCAGATGTAGGGGGCAATTAAATTGGGGGCAGATGAAGGGGGCAATTAAACCCAGTTTAATGTCCCCCTCCAGCTACCCCCAGTTTAAACTGGAGCATGAGGAGAGGGACTTCATACTGTGGTGCAATTGGAGAGGAACATTATAATGTGGGGGCATATAATGTTAGGATGACTATAGGAACATTATACTGTGTGGGGGCACAAAGAAAATTGGGTGAGAATAGGCAGAATCCATGTTGAAGTGAGTGGAGCTAAATTTGCATCAGCGTGTATAGCACGCCACACATTTTGTCCACCTTTCTGTTCTTTGAAAGTTGGGAGGTATTTTTAGGAACTCAGATGCAGGTACAGGGTCCTGAGTAGTAAGAATAGAGAGAAGCGCTAGAACTAGAACGACCACTAGCGGAAAAACCGTAACCAAAGTGCAACACACCCAGTTTGAGCCAAAGGCAAACTCGGGACGTTTTCACCACAGTTTCTAGTGGTGGAGATGGACTTGACAATCCCAGTTCGGAAAATTGACAACACAGAAGGATGTGCCATAAATTGACTAACTGCGAGCAGAAGCCAGAGAACAGAATTGCAAGCAACTCACCAGACACAGACTAAATGACAGAGCATGGTGAGCAGCGGAAATAGCAGCGAAGTACAGGAATGAGTGACGGAAGGAGAGGTCAAGGTGCATAGCCAGAGTCAAAATGCCAGCGAGGGTAAGTTCAGCAGAGTTGAAATCCAAAAGAGAAATCCAGGTACTCAATCCGATGGTCAGAGCCAGAGAAACACAATCAGGAACAGGAGGCAAAAGGTATGGGAGCCAAAACCAAGCTGAAACCAATAGCTGGCATGGAGGAGAGAAATGGAGGGGATTATAAAGACCCGGACCGGCACATAAATTAAAGCACAGTTTCTTAAAGGGGGAATTCGTCTCTGTGGACCCGGCAGACTTAAAGGGGCCACAGCAGATGTAACAACCCTAACAGACATGTTACTATGACAGATGAGTTTAGCTCCCTTAGCTCCACTAATACCGCTCCATACTACCTCCCTAGATGTGTCATTTATGTGGTATTTTCCTAGTTCCCTTTGTAATGTAGATTTATTTGTGTCTATGTATGTAATCAATAACTATGAATTATTTTTATGTAGTTGTGGTTTCTGCTATTCACTAATGTCCCACACACTTTGTATATTTTGCTGTGTTCCTTGGTTTGTGTGCCAAGTAGGACAAATGGACAGATTATTTAAACCCAACTTCATGTAGTACAAAGTAAGTATAATTGAAATGTCAGTTTGTCATATTTTTTGCACTACAAAACACAAGTCTTTAAAAAACCTACCTTTCACTGAATCAATTCTGTATTTTATCACAGGTAGAAATGAATTTAGCCTGGTTTGGATTGGTATGATACAAAAATGATATGTGATTGCATTCAAAAGTATGAACATTAATTGTATTTTAGCAGGATCTGAGGCTAAGTCCCCACATTGCAGAAAAGCAGCGTTTTTGTTGCAAATTTTTCTGCGTTTTTTGAGCCAAAGTCAGGAGTGGCTTGAAAAGAAATAGAAAATGTAAAGGAAGTATTTAGATGATACCCTTCTGTTAAATCCACTCCTGACTTTGGCTCAAAAAAACGCAGCAAAATCTGCAACAAAAAAAACGCAACGTGGGGCCTTAGCCTTAATGTGTTTGGTTTAAAACTTGTCAAAGACAAAGCAAGCAAGCTAGTAAACTTTACATTTTCTACCTTTATTCCGGTAGCATGGCTTTGCTAAAGGGTTATTCCCTTCTCGACAAATCACAGTCAAGATGAGAATAACGTCTCACATTCACAACCTCAACAGCGAGAATTTATGGGAATAGACAAACATTGTTGCTCTACCCTATTCCCATAACTCCCATAGATGAGAATAAAAGCTACAGAATCAGTACAGCACATCTAGCTATGCTGTTTCCATAACTGTGAAGCTACAGAAACAAAATACCTCAGCTGTGCTACGCTATTTTCTTAGATCTCATTCTCAGAGCGTGAAAGCTGCCATGGAAAGCCAGAGGGGCCTCAAGTTCTTCTTCCATTTCTTCCATGTACATGTACCCTAATAGTCGGCTGAGTCTTTTTCCAGGTTGAAGCATTGATGCTTTTTTCTGAATTTGTTGATCACAATAAAAGAAGGTCCTTGAACTTGGAAGCTGTCATTGCTTTTACTGCTCACGGTAAAGTAAAAGAAAGAATTGATACGTAATGGCGTGTGTTACCTATTTTATTATAAATCACTCATTTCTGCCCGAGTGAACACTGAATTAAAATAATATCTTTATTTCATATCTTTAAAATACCAGGCTAATAGCCATATAGAAAACACCAGTTTATCAGGTTTAACCCTAAACGCTGCACTATATGGGAACAAAAAATATTAGCCTTAGCAAACATAGCATTCCCATAGCATTGCATAGCATTATATAGTGCTCACTATATAAAAAGTGAGCACTATATAGGGGAATGATATTGAATAGGACCCGTGGAAACAAATAATAGCAGTCTATATTGTTTGTTCCCAAAAGTGCAGCATTTAGGATAAGGACTGATAAACTGGGGTTTTCTATATGGCTATAAACTTCTACTGCTCATGGATATCAGAGGGCTGGCCACAGGCCACGATAAACATAAGGTTGTCTGTAATTGACCTCAGCCATAAAAATCTGATGTTTCTATCTGACTTTACTATGAGGCCTATAACAAAACTACTTCCATTTCTAACCACCACATTAAAAACATGTTATAGTCATGTACCAAGCAGTTTCATGTCTTAGTAAATATTTATTAAACTGGGTTCATACATAAAAGTATTACTCAAATTCTGTGCATGTTGTTTTAAATAATATTATACAGGTACACAGTGCAATGTGTACAATTTTGTATTCTTATGCGTGTGAATACAAAAACTGTTGTTTTGTTAAAAACCTTGGTCTGTGAGGCCCAGAGAACAAGCATGTAAAGAAAATATATTGTTGAAATCAGTGAAATTGTCCCTGATTCAACATAAAAGCCTAAGGTACAATACATATTTTGCAATCCAAAAAGCTTTGGATTCCTAAGTTTTACAGTTAATGGATTTCAGATGTCTGGCAAGTTGCTAGATTTTTTCTTCTGTTGGAGACAGGTTTTACAGACAAAACTGCCTGGGAAGGATTTTGGAATACTTTGTCAACGTAGTTAATGTGGAATGTTAAGCGCTACAATATATAGTGTGATATGTATGGGAAAGCAGACTAGTAGTCTAGTACTGAGCTATATATATATATATATATATATATATATATATATATATATATATAAGTATATACACCCACACATTATATATATATGTATATTTAAAGTACAGACCAAAAGTTTGGACACAGCTTCTCATTCCAAGAGTTTTCTGTATTTTCATGACTATAAAAATTGTAGATTCACACTGAAGGCATCAAAACTATGAATTAACACATGTGGAATTATATACTTAACAAAAAAAGTGTTAAACAACTGAAAATATGTCTTATATTCTAGGTTCTTCAAAGTAGCCACCTTTTGCTTTGATTATTGCTTTGCACACTCTTGGCATTCTCTTGATGAGCTTCAAGAGGTAGTCACCTGCACCTGAAATGGTTTTCACTTCACAGATGTGCCCTGTCAGGTTTAATAAGTGGGATTTCTTGCCTTATAATTGGGTTGGGACCATCAGTTGTGTTGTTCAGAATTCAGGTGGATACACAGCTGATAGTCCTACTGAATGGAGTGTTAGAATTTGTATTATGGCAAGAAAAAAGCAGCTAAGTAATGTGTGATGGTGTGGGGGTGCTTTGCTGGTGACACTGTTGGGGATTTATTAAAAATTGAAGGAATACTGAACCAGCATGGTTACCACAGCATCTTGCAGCGGCATGCTATTCCATCCGGTTTGGCGTTTAGTTGGACCATCATTTATTTTTCAACAGGACAATGACCCCCAAACACACCTCCAGACTGTGTAAGGGCTATTTGACCAAGAAGGAGAGTGATGGGGTGCTACGCCAGATGACCTGGCCTCCACAGTCACCAGACCTGAACCCAATCGAGATGGTTTGGGGTGAGCTGGACCGCAGAGTGAAGGCAAAAGGGCCAACAAGTGCTAAGCATCTCTGGGAACTCCTTCAAGACTGTTGGAAGACCATTTCAGGTGACTACCTCTTGAAGCTCATCAAGAGAATGCCAAGAGTGTGCAAAGCAGTAATCAAAGCAAAAGGTGGCTACTTTGAAGAACCTAGAATATAAGACATATTTTCAGTTGTTTCACACTTTTTTGTTAAGTATATAATTCCACATGTGTTAATTCATAGTTTTGACGCCTTCAGTGTGAATCTACAATTTTTATAGTCATGAAAATACAGAAAACTCTTGGAATGAAAAGGTGTGTCCAAACTTTTGGTCTGTACTGTACATACTTAATACTATTGAAGCCTGGTGTTCAACACATAAAGAACCTTGGTGGGAAGTAAGCAAAAAAAGAGCCCCCAGAAAACCTAGCGTGCCGCAGCCAAAAAGCGCTGCGGGAAAAACCGTGGTAAAACACATTGCAATTTTTCCCACAGCGATTTTCACAGAAAGTCTGCAGAGTTTTCCTCTGTAGGTATAATTGACATGCTGTGATTTCCAAAAACGCAACAGTTTTGGAAATCGCAGCATTTCCGCTGTATTTTTCTGCAATGTGTGGATGGGATTCGCCACTTGGGGCTCCAGCCTTAAGGCTAAGGCCCCTGAAGAGTTTTACCAAATACATTGCTTTATCTATATACAGCTGCTGGCCTGAGCTGTACATTACACAGGCTAAACCTACCCACCAACTTGTTACTAAAAGCAGGAGGTGAAGTGAAGAGGAGACAGTAGATGGGAAAACATGCTTAGGCCACACATTGCCCAAAAGATGATTTTTTTTTTTTTTTTATTGCAGATTTTACAGCTTTTTTTTTTTTTTTTTAGCTAAAGTCAAGAGTAGCTTGAAAAGGAATGGTAAATATAAAGGAAGCATTTATACTTTTCTCTTCTGCTAAACCCACTCCTGGTTTTGGCTCAAAAAAACCACAGCAAAATCTGCAATGAAAAGAGCAGCTTTTCCACAACATGTGGCCTTAGCCTTAATATGAGGTCTGCTGAATGTCAAAATCGTATTAACAATTTTTTGTGCAAAACCAACATGTGTGCACTGTTTTAGGTGCTAGTTGGGGTTTCTGAAATTGCCCCACAATCTTTTTGTGGCAGTTCTTTTTGGAAAAAAAAAAACTCTAAAAATGTATGCCATTCCTATTTTGTAGTGGGATTTTTGGTCACATACTTGGACATTTGTTTTTTTTCCCTACACAGAAGTCTATAGGAAAATGGCTGAAAAAAGTCATACTCTAAGCTTACCCAGATTTGCAAAAATGGAACCAAAAACACCAGGTAAGGACAAAAAAAACCCACTCTTTATATGATATTTCATACTTATCTATTGATTAACACCTGGATGCATCAAAAACACCAGCAAAACACCATTAAAAAATATGGTATTTTTTGCAAAAGATGTGTGAAACCAGTTTTATCGAAAGAGAGCATCCCATTATTTTATATTGGGCAAACCCAAGCTATCTATAATATACTTTAGCATATATTTTCATGGAATAAACATAATTTCATTTTAAACCCTGATAAATCTATGAACCCCCATACCTTCCAGCCATAAACTACATTATTGGTATTCATAGTCCACAAAGGACAAAGATACTCTGCAAGACTGATTACATTTTAAAAAATTGTTCCATGAACTAGACATATTATCCATCCACAGTATGACAACTGGGGGTCCAATGATTACAAGAACAGGAAACTCATGTACCCCATTTGAATCAAATAGCAGTTGGTCATATCTGATACTGCCCTATTCTATTCCATTCCAAATGGCAGTCCCTTAGAGTTAAATGGAATGGCAGGGGTCATGCATGACCACTGTTCCATTGTGGAGAGTGGGGACCGAAGCCCCACTCTTGTGATCAGTGGGAGTCCAAACCTCAGACCATATCCTGTTCTTAAGGGCTATGTCTTGCTCATAGAAAACCGCTGTAGAATGGGGCCCCACATTACGTTTTACAGTGCCTGCAAAGTGGATGGGCTTCTGGCTAATCCCATCCACACATTGCAGAAAAAAATCTGCAGTGGGAAAAGCTGCATTTTTAAAAATGCTGGCGTTTTTTGAAAATCACAGCATGTCAATTATACCTATGGAAATGCTGGTGTTTTCTGTATAGGTATAATAGGGGCAGAAAGTCTGAAGAGGAAAACTCTGCAAACTCTCAAAGAAAAACGCTGTGGAAAAAAACGTTATGTGTTTCCACCACATTTTTTTCCGCAGCTTTTTTTTTAAGGAATTCCCTACGTGGGGGCTTTAGCCCTAAATCTTTTAATAACTTAGCACATTTTTTCATATATTGTATACGTTTAATTACTATATTATCCTTCTTATCATCTGATTGACATCTCAATTTTGATTATTCATCTTTTCTACTATCTGCAGTGTCATTGGCATAATGGGTCAAACACAGTTCTGTGCAAGAGTCCAAGACATGCCTGCATGTTTTATTGACTTCTGGTTCGTAAACAGTAATGACAGGGCTGGTAGACATGATGAGGCTACTTTGCCCTGGTTTCTCTGCGAATCTTTACTCAGCTGTCAGATATTTGCCAGAATTTTCTAGAGGGAATAAAAGAGCAGCTTAGCAATTAAGTAAAGGGGAGGAGATCTATTGCTTAAAACAAATAAGTTCAATACTCTACCACAAAAATGGACATTACATTGGTTATTTTACACCTAGCTGAAAGAATTTGGAATTATCTAATAAAGAGGATCACACCTCCACCAGGGCTGCTGTGCAAATAGTGGTGGATGAATGTGTATGTAATGTGAGCGAGGCTTCTCATACAAGGATGACATGACCCAGCTGCAGAAGGGGCTTGTTTAATGTGGTGTGCAGTCTACCTGCCACAAAAACCTCAATGTTTGCTGAGAACAGATGACTTACAGCTGTTTAACATCAGCTGTCCCTGGAGGCATACCGTGTAAAAATTAACACCACTTTCTGTGTACTAGTAAGTTGAGGGTAGATAATACTTTTCTAGTCTTGGTAATATGGAAGACTCTAAGGAAAAAGGTTTTACACTGAAAGGTCAATAGACAGGTAATATACTTGGTATTGCACTACTGGCAATTTGATGATAATCTGGTATATACAGTAGATACACAAAAATGTACTTGTTGGGATTAAAATTATGTAAGGCTACACTACTGAAAGCAGTTGAGATAAAGCCATATTTTATCAGTTCCAAATCAAGAAAAGTAGGCTAAGTAGCTTACCTACTAAGATCGCTTGGGTTTGAACTTTTTCTATAAAATGCCTCCTAGTTAATGGTACAATTACAACTTTGCTAAATTTAGTTAAAACAATTCTCTGTTAAGATATAGCGACATTTGATCAAGTCACATCAGTGGATTCTATGTTATTAGATGACCACTGTTTTCAGGAATAAAACAGTTCTGTGGAGAACATTTTTCACACTAAAAATCAGATACAGCATGCATGTAAAGGACCCTTCAAATGAACAATAGCAACCTTAGATTTCAAGTGACAGAAATTTGTGAATGGTAGCAAAGATTCTCTGAAGAGCCAAAAAACAAGAGTGGCAAAACATGTAGATGCTGAAAGAGGGCTAGAATTTTGGAGACACATAGTCAGGAAGGGATGAGACTGCTGATTATAATGGTTATAGAACACCATGTCTGAAGAAGGGAGCTAGTACTCCCGAAAGCTTACCATCAAATATACTCAGTTAGCCTCTAAAAGGTATCGCCTGATTTCTTCACTCTTCCACTACTTTCAATAGCTAACACAGTACAACATTATACTATTATAAACGTAGACAGTCAAAATTGAAATTCATCACTCAAGTGGCGCAGATCCTACAACAATGACTTCACCAATGTGATTTTCTTACAAGTGACATTTCAGATTGGATTTTCCATTTAATTCCTTCGCACTGCAGCCATTTTAAAATTTTCGTTTTTAATTCCCGCCTCCAAATGCCATAACATATGAATTTTTCCATTTACAGAGAAATATGAGGGGTTTTTTTTGTAGGATAAATTGCACTTTGTAATGGTACCATTTAATATTCTGCTCCTTTCTTCTTTTCAACCTACCAAGTGACCCTATCCCATCACACCTCTTCCAGTCTATGTCCCCTTTTAATCTGTCTCTTTCTTTCTCTCTCTCTTCTGGAATCTTTCCCTCCTCTTTCAAACATGCTGTCATAACCCCACTACTGAACAAACTCTCCCTCTACCTATCCTGTGCAGTTAACTATCGACCCTTCTCTAACCTCCCCTTCATCTTTAAACTCCTGGAACGCTTGGTCTATTCCCGCCTAATCCGCTATCTTTCCGTTAACTCTCTTCTGGACCCCTTACAATCATGTTTTCATACACTTCAACAATCTCCTGACTGCTAAATCTAAAGGGAACTATTCACTTCTTATTCTTGTGAATCTCTCAGCACCAACTCCTCCTCACTATGCTCCTCAAGGACACCAAGTGCTCTTGGTTTTGTTCCTATCTTTCTGACTGCTCATTTAGTGTATCATTTGCTGCTATTTCTTCTCCTCTTCCCCTTGCTTTTGGATTTCCTCAGGGCTCAGTCCTAGGCCCCCTCCTCTTCTCTCTGTACACAGCCCCTATGAGACAAACCATCAAGAGATTTGGCCTTAAATACCATCTTTATGCTGATGGCACCCTATCATATACCTCATCCTGTGACATCACCCCTGCACTAATACAGAACACCTGCTGTCTCTAAAATAATGTCTTATCTTTATCTTTCAAAAATTGAACTTGTTGTGTTCCCTTCATCTACTAATAACCGACCTAACTGATATCTCCTTTTCTGTCTGTGGTCTTACTATTACACTGAGACAGTATGCCTTCTGTCTCGGGGTTGTATTTGACTCAGATCTCACCTTCACGCCACATATTCAGACACTTGCACGCTCTTGTCACCTGCACCTTAAAAACATCTCCAGAATCTGCCCTTTTCTCACTGTGGAAACATCAAAAACCCTCATTGTCGCTCTGATTCTCTCTCATCTTTACTTGCAATTCTCTTCTAATTGAGATTCCTCTTATTAAACTGTCCCCTCTACAATCTATCTTGAATGCAGCTGCTAGACTGATCTTTCTGTCAAACCGGTACACAGAAGCATCTACCTTGTACCAGTCGCTGCGCTAGTTGCCCATACTCCACAGAATACAATATAAAATCACCACACTTGCTCACAAATCCATCCATACTGCTGAATCCCCCCTACATCTCCTCACTCGTCACTGTCTACCATCCTAACCATCCTTTCTGTTCTGCCAATGACCTTAGACTTATATCCTCTATTATCTGAATATCCCACTCCCGTTTCCAGGACTTTATCCCTGATAATTAGATTAATATGCAGCTAGAGCAGCTTCAAATATGCCTTAAAGAGGACCTTTCACCACCTGCAACAAGTCCAGTTCTTTACATCTGATATGCTATTCAGTCTCTGTACAGTCAGGAGGGCGGTGTCAGGCAGGTACAGACAAGGGGTGTGATTCTGAGCTCTGACACTGGCTGCCTCTGATTGGTACTCTGAATCACACCCCCGTCTGACACCGCCCTTCTGACATTACAGAGCTTAAATAGCACATCAGGTACCAAAATTAAATGCGCTTGTTGCTTGGGATTGGTGGAGGCTAGAGAGAAAATTCCAACTGTACTGGAATCAGTGGAGCAGTGACTATTAACGTATGCTAAGAACTTGAATTGGTGGAGATGGTAAAAAGTCCTCTTTGAAGTCACATCTGTTGAGACAGGCTTATCACACAACTCTATCACATTATTCTACATTTCCTCACACTACTCTAACATTTATTATCCTAAGCTATCCTTTCTACTGTATTTCTCAGAACCTGACCCCTCCTTCCTGAAGTTACCCTGCACTCCATGCACTTAGTATCTGTATATTCACAGATACCGGCTGGTGGCGGACTAATACAGCTTCAGTTATATGACCTTATCTATTAATAAATGGCTTGACCATTGTACCAAACAAGCCCTCTTACCTCTTGCGTCTCCCTTTTTCTTCATAGAATGTAAGCTCTCGCAAGCAGCACCCTCACTCTTATTGTTTGACATGCTAATTTTTTGTCACTTTGTATTGTCAATTATAGTCTGTCATGTACCCTCTGATTTGTAAAGTGCTGCAAAATATGTTGATGCCATATAAATAAAATTATTATTTATTAATGTACTGGAAAGCTGGAAAAAAAATTCAGAAGGAGATGGAATTAGAAAAAAACTGTGCTTGCTTGAATTTCTTTTGGGCTTTGTTTTTACAACATTCACTGTGAAGCCAAAATGACATGTTATCTGTATGACAGGTATACCATTTTGGGGAATGTCTAATGCTTTCATCGTCTTTTATTCAAATTTTTATGGTAGGTGAAATGGTGAAAAAACAACGGTTCAGATCCTTTTTTTTTCCTGCTATGGCATTCAGCTAAGGTTGTGGACCAGGCATTTCTGGATAGGGGGATGTCTAATGTGTGTGTTTTGCTTTATTTATTTATTTTTATATTTGATCTAGGGAAAGGGGAGTGATTTCAACTTTTAAATTTATTTTTTTAACTTTTTTAACTTTTATTTTTACACCCACTAATACAATTCACCACCATTCTAATGCATTGCAATTTATTGTAAAATCCCTATGCTTTTGTTACACGCTTCCTAGTACAGCCTTTAATAGAAGTATAATAATGCAATTGATCCCTGAGGTGTTGTTCTGGGGACAGTGATCACCGGTAAGAAGGTACTGCTAGGAAAATGGAGTCTCAGTCAGGTTTGACTGAGGCATCAAAAGGGTTAAAGCAATCATAAAACAAATTTTCATAAATGAATAGTGCAAGTGAAACTTTGTAATGTACAGATGTAACAGTGTTTAACTTGACTTTTTGCAGTGTGATAATTTTCTCACTGTGTTATCTTATTAAAGAAGAGGAAAAAAAAAGTCATTTTTGTGTTTTCATTTTACTCCTTACATTCCAAAAGCCATAACTTTCTCATTTTTCTGTTCACGCAGTCATATGAGGGCTTGATTTTTGCGTGACAAGTTGTACTTCAAAGTGGTACCATTTATTATTTTGTACAATGTACTGGGAAGCAGGAAAAAAATCATTATTACGTTTTAATAACTTTACAAAAATTCTAAATTTTGAAGAGAAAATAAAATTCTTTGAATTACCATATTCTGACCCCTGTAACGTTTTATATTTCAGCATACGGAGATGTGTAAGGTGTCTTTTTTGCAGGACGATATGTAGTTTTTATTGATACCATGTTGGGGGATGTATGATGTTTTGATCACTTTTTATTCCATTTTATTAGGGATGTAATTTGGCAAAAAAACGGCAAATCAGCCATTTTGATTTTTTTTTCCTGCTACGGCGTTTACCGTATAGGACAAATGTTTTTATATTTTAATAGTTTGGGCATTTTCGGACTTGGGGATACCTAATGTGTTGATGTTTACTTTTATTTACTTATATTTATATGTGATCTAGGGAAAGGGGGGTGATTTAAACTTTTAGGTTTTTTTAATAACTTTTTTCTTTTATTTTTAACTTTGTTTTTTAGCCCCCCCTAGGGGGCTTGAACATGTGATCTTTAGATCACCTGTGCCATAGACTTCAATACTACTGTATTACAGTCTATGTCAGATTTGCTATCTAACTATTGAAGCCTGCTACACACAGGCTTCAGTAGTTACAATACAATGGCAGTACTGGGAGCCTTCAGAAGGCTCCAGGCTGCCACGGTAATGGGTTGCCCCCGCGAGGCAGCCTCCATGTTTAGTCACGTGCACCAGGATGTAACTGTATGTCCTGGTGTGCCTAAGGGTTAAACCCATAGAAAGAGCCTCCGCCCCTCTCCAAAGAGTTCTATGTTTCAACTGGGTATGAATACGGAATATACAGTACATAAAATAAACAGTTGAATGCTTTCTTCAACCCAAACTCTAATAAACTAAAAAGTTTGTGCCAAACAATGGAAAAGTCTAATTGTAATTGCAAAGACTTGACCTATTGCTAATTGTGAAAGAAATGTAATATGCAAGACACAAATAAAAATGGTCTACTGCATTATTGGCAAGCAGCATTCAGGAAAGTCAGGAAAGTCTCTCACCAAGGCTCTTCTCCCAGGATTGCTCAGTTTGGCTGGACGGCCAGGTCTAGGAAGAATTCTGGTCGTCCCAAACTTCTTCCATTTAAGGATTATGGAGGCCACTGTGCTCTTAGGAACCTTGAGTGCTGCAGAAATTCTTTTGTCACACACAATTCTGTCTCTGAGCTCCTTGGGCAGTTCCTTTGACCCCATGATTCTCATTTGCTCTGACATGCACTGTGAGCTGTGAGGTCTTATATAGACAGGTGTGTGCCTTTCCTACTCAAGTCCAATCAGTTTAATTAAACACAGCTGGACTCCAATGAAGGAGTAGAACCATCTCAAGGAGGATCAGAAGGAAATGGACAGCATGTGAATTAAATATGAGTGTCATAGCAAAGGGTCTGAATACTTATGACCATGTGATATTTCAGTTTTTCTTTTTTAATAAATTTGCAAAAATAACTACATTTCTGGGGAGTTTTTTCTGTCAAGATGGGGTGCTGAGTGTACATTAATGAGAAATAAAATGAACTTTTTTGCTTTCAGCAAATGGCTGCAATGAAACAAAGAGTGAAAAATTTAAAGGGGTCTGAATACCCACTGTATATATCCATCTATGTTACTGTTGATATAGGACTATGGCAAGAGAGTGAACATTTTGTTTACCAACTACAGCAAAGAATATCTTGGCCAAGTGTAATTATGGAGTATATTCTCTTAGGCCGGGACCCCATGTGGCGTAAACACCGTTGTTTGCCCATGGCGGAAATGTTTTACAGTCACTGTGTAGTGGATGGAATTCTACTGAATCCCAGATTCATTTGTTAAAATTAGGTCTAAAAGTGCCTCGCCTCTTGTTGGGTCCTGCACTAGTTGCGATAGGTAATTGTCTTTTATTACTGACAAAAACCTGTTCCCTTTGTTGGACCTGCAGGTTTCTGCCTCCCAGTTGATATCTGGGTAGTTGAAATCCCCCATAATAATGACTTTATTGTGTTTTGTGGCCTCATCTATTTGTTTTATTAGTACATTTTCAGCTTCTTCCATTATATTTGGAGATTTATAACAAACCCCTATCAGTATTTTATTATTCTTTGTTCCTCCCTTAATTTCCACCCATAAGGACTCCACATATTCATTTTCCTCCCAGATGTCCTCACGCAGAACTGGCTTAAGGCAGGATTTTACGTATAAGCAAACCCCTCCCCCTTACCTATTGGTACGCTCCTTTCTAAACATACTGAACCCCTGTATATTTACAGCCCAGTCATAGCTAGAATCCAGCCATGTCTCACTTATCCCCACCATGTCATATTTCTCTTCCAACATTATCACTTCCAGTTCCTCCATCTTGTTAGTGAGACTTCTGGCGTTAGTATACATACATTTCAAGAATTTATCATTATCTCTACTCTTCCACTGCCCACTGACTGTTCTAACCCCACCCCTCTTTCCATTTCTACACTATCATTCCCTCTACATCTGTTACCCTCCCCCCCAGTCCCTAGTTTAAACACTCCTCCAACCGTTTAGTTATCTTCTCCCCCAGCACAGCTGCACCCTCCCCATTGAGATGAAGCCCATCCCTACCATAGAACCTGTAGCCCACAGCAAAGTCGGCCCAGTTCTCCAGGAACCCAAACCCCTCCTTCCTACACCAGCTCTTGAGCCACTTGTTTACCTCCCTAATCGCCTGCTGCCTTTCCTGTGTGGCTTGCGGTACAGGTAGTATTTCTGAAAATACTACCTTGGAGGTCCTTGCGTTCAGCTTTCTCCCTAGATCCCTGAAATCATTTTTAAGGACCTTCCACCTACCACTAGCTTTGTCATTTGTGCCAACGTGCACCATGACCGATGGATCCACACCAGCCCCACTCAGTAATCTATCAACCCTATCCGCGATGTGTCGAACTCGAGCGCCAGGAAGGCAACACACCGTACGCCGATCCCGGTCTTTGTGACAGATTGCCCTGTCTGTTCCCCTAATAATTGAATCCCCCACTACCAGCACCTGTCTAGGCTTCTCTGCACTCCTACCCCCCTTCTTACTGGAGCAGACATTCCCCTGGTCAGAGGAAGTGTCTTGCTGCAACAGTGTTACCCCTGTACTAATATCCCCCCCCATCTGCCAATTTAGCAAACTTGTTGGGGTGTGCCAGTTCAGGACTAACCTCCCCTGACACTCTTCCCTCTACCCCGCTGCTTTCTGTCACCCAGCTAGCTGCCTCATGTTCCTGCACCTCCATGCTACCATCCTCCTCTGCACTTACCCCAGCGAGTTCTTGCTCTGTGAGCAACAAACTCCTTTCCAAGTTATCAATGGATCTCAGTCTTGCAATTTGCTCATTTAGATCCATGATCTGGGCTTTCAAATGTGCAACGTGCTTACATCTTGAACAGCAGTATGCCCCCTCAAGCGGCTGCTCAAGCAGAGAATACATGTTGCAAGATATACACTGGACCGCATTGGCAAGCATGGAGCACATCTTACCTGATGGGGATGTTTTTTTTTTTTTGTTTTTTTTAAGGCTGAATTCTACAATCTACTTAAATGGTCATTGGACATAAGAGATAAATTGGATATAGGGCTCAACTTCTGGAACAAATGCCAAGGTATTTTGACAGTATAATTAAAGATGAGCTAATTTTTAAAAAATTTGATTCAGCAGCTTCGCCGAATTTTCTGATGCAATTCGATTCAATCCAAATTAATTTGCGGCAAATTGCGTTAAAAAACAGATCGCTGGTTCAGCACTATAGACTGCAATACATGTGTTAGTTACCAGTTACAGCTAACACCTGCTCCCGATGCCGTGAGCGGATGTGAAGGGGTTAAAGGGCTGTGACATCACAGGGCTGGCTGGCTGCTGATTGGCTGCACGCTTGGCATTGTGGGTGATCCCGCATTCCCAGAGTTCCTTGCTCCATGTCCTAACGTGCAGCAGCCATTTTATGAAAAAATGAGATTCATTACCACGAAGCATGAGGAAATCTGGATTCGATGCGAATCGAATATTTCCTGAAATTTGGATCGAATTCCACTTCGTCAGCTTCGATTCGCTCATCTTTAATTATAATTACATACACTGCAGTCATAGCCAAAGATCAAGTGAAAAAAAAATGCCATTGTCATTGTAACTTAGCTATTCAGAAGATACAGTATTATGAAAAACATTGAGAAAAAAATAATTTCTGAATGGGCAAATCTGTGTCAAATTATTTACCAATAGTTGTTAAATTGAGTTAATACCAGTCAATATACTAATAGTAATTACAAAGGCATTTTGTATAATTACTTCTCACTAAAGTATCTTAGGAATTGCTTGCTTTGGAACACTAAGTTTCAGAAAGTCGTTAGGGAATTCTGAGTTAATAGTGGGAAGTTCCATATTTTAAAGGATGTTTATCTTCACCAAAACTGGTTTTAACTCCCTCCTTCTCTACGCTGGACTTTTACTTGGCGCTGACTGCACAGTTAATGATCAGAGCTGTAATAGCAGCAAGAGCTATGCCTACTAGATTGCTTCCAGGTTCCAGCTGTAGTACCCAGGGATAAATGGCTGAGTCAGAAAATACTACCACATAAACCTCCCCAGACGTCGTGAATTGATCAATATCAATCATGGTAGGGCCAGCTCCAGTTTTTAGCGGGCTCTTGAGTGACAGAGTCCTAGCGGGCCTCCTGTTGGTCATGCTAAGAGGCACAGTCAATTAAATCCAGTGTGTATGTGCTGTGATTCATAAAGAACATCATTTCTGTTCTTTCCGTTTGGACTCCTGGAAGAGTTATTTTGACTTGGCTAAAACCAGGTATTAATCTATAGAGAGCTACCTTCCAAAAGGTGGTGTTAGCAAATTCCTTTTTTCACCAATGAGGGCTGAATATTTGCATATCCATTACCCAGAATTCTTTGCAGGGCATGTATGATTTAATAAGTCTCTGTACCTTCTCTCCCTAATGAGAGACATTACCCGTTCAAGAACACTGCAGCTACAGTGGGGTCAGAGGTCTGAGATGGGAAACGTTAAGACACAGGGGATTGAGGACAGTCTACAGCAATTTTAGGAAGAGAAGAGGCAGACAATTAGTCTGTTTTGTTAATAAAACTGTTGTTTTCAGCAGTGGGCCCCTTTGGGTCCAGTAGGGCAAGTGCTGATGCACTAATAGGCCCTTGCTAATACACATAGACAATAATGTACAACATACTGCAAAACAGTATTGTAGTATATTGTACAAGTAATGAATTGATTCCAGGTTAAATTCCCTTTGTGGGATTGTAAAAAAATTCTTTTTAAAAAATGTTTCTAAAAATGTATAAATAAATAATAAAAGTTAAAAAAAAAAACACACATACACATATATTAAATATAACCTGCCAAAAATTCCTTAAAGCCCTTAGACATTCATACAGAATATATACAGTACAAATAATCAACAGCTCCCAGGTCACTCTTATTATGAGTATGTACATGTTTTGTCACTGAGGCATCCTTTCCCATGTCAGTTTCCCATTTTAGAAAATAAATACTATAAACAAAATAAATAAATAAACATATTAGGTATAGCTGTATGCATATAAGTTTAAACTATCCAAATATAATGCTATTTATCAGCAAACATTGTAAAAAAATAAATACTTCACTGCACAAATTAATGTGTTTTGGTCACCTTGCCTTGCCCCAAAAACAGCAATAAAAAATAGTCAAAAAGTTGTGCATATCAGATAATGGTATTAATAAAAACTGCAACTTGCCCTGCTTTAACCACTTCACGCATTCTCACGTACATGTACGTGAGAGAATGTGGTTACTTACCGCATCCCCATGTACATGCATGTGAGGGTGATCGAGCGGGCTCAGAAGCAGAGCCCGTGCGATCACCACGGGAGCCCAGCTGTATCTGACAGCCAGGCTCCCGCTGCAACAGCGGGGACGGTGATAACACCGATCCCCGCCATTTAATCCTTAAGATTCCACGGTCAATAGCGACTGCGGCATCTTAGTTGTTTCCCTGCGGCAGTGGATGCCGTGGGCGGCATTGGAAGCGGGTGTTAGCTGTTACTGACAGCTAACACCCGCTCCATTAACCCCCGGTCGAAGCTGAGCGCCGATCGGGGGTTTTAACCCCTTGGATCCCACGGTCAAACATGATCGCGGCATCCAAGGGGTTCTGCCATGTTGTCGCCCCCCTGCACCCCCCACGGCGAGATCTAGTACCTGGTTGATCCTGCCGGAACCTCTTGAAGGCAATCTATGTGTCTGCATAGACTGACTTCCTGTATAGACTGCAATACACGTATATTGCAGTCTATAGTGCTGAGCCAGCGATCAGTGTATCACTGGTTCAGGTCCCCTAGTGGGACATCACTAAAAAGTTGAAAGTTGAAAAAAAAGAAGTGAAGTGTATGAAAAAAAGAAAAAAAAATTATTGCAATTATATGTAAGAATAATTGATTTCTTTCCCCAATGGTTTTTTGTTCTGCAAAACTAGTAATGTATAAAAAAACAATATAAATGAGGCATCGCCGTAATCATACCGAATAAAGATAACATGTTACTTATGCTTTACGCTGCACGGAAAAAACATTTAAAGGTAAAAAGAAATACCAGAATTGCTGTTTTTTTTTTGTTTGTTTTTTTTACATTAAGGATTTTATTAAATTTTTGCATATAAACAGAAATAAAACATTTCAAACAAAATTATGATGTGGGAAGCTCATGGGCAGGGAAGGGAGGGGATAGAGATAGGGGTTTAAAAGTGAAAAATGGAGCAAATTAGAAGGGAATAACATAAGCTCTGTCGCAGCAGGGCCGAACAAAGAATTCACTTTTCATATTGACAGAGATAAAACAGTACAAACAACAAAATGATCAGGGAAGTTCATGGATGGGGAGGGGAGGCAGGCATGTGGATAGGAGATGAGGAGACATCAATTGAGCAGATTAGGGGGGAATAACATAGGCTCTGTCGCAGCAGAGCCGAACACAGAATTCAATAAAATGCAGAGTAAAATCAAAACAAAACTACATTATTACAACAAAAGATTGGAAGAGGTCGGGGGTGGGAGGTCCCTATTGGGGGGGGGATATAGAGGGGAAGGCAGACTGAAATTCATTAGAGTGGTAAAAATGATTCCAAAGGAGCCATGTGTTATGATTGTCCCTGAACCGAATGAAAAATAAACAAACATGCAAAATTAACTGGTTTATTGAAGAAACACGAAACAAACAAAGGGCAGTCAAAATAACTGAATAAGTAAAACAGAGTAGGCAGGAGAAAATAACATTAGCAATCACCCTGCGATCCGCCCTGACTGATCCTGCCTGACGCCAGAGTTTTCCTCTTAAAAGAAGACACCTCACAGAAACCTTACTAGAATCCCTGGGAGCTGACCCTGAAAGAAAAAACATAATAAACCAGCAGTCCCCTGCACTGACCCCCAGACAACTAATCCAAGAATTAACATTCACAGTGAGAAGCATACAAAACCTGAGTTCAAAGCCCAACTGCACAGGTATGGCTGGACACAAGAGTATAACCAGTAGAGTGAAAGTGTGAAGCCCAAGTTTATATAGCACCACAGAGGGTAGGGCAGAGGCACAGGAACAAACCCCTCCCCAAGGCAGAAAGTACAGGCAGACAAGAATTAACCCCTGCCCGTCTGGACCAACTACCTAACAGTACCCCCCCTTAAAGGAGGTGCCTCCGGAACCTCCGGACCAGGCTTCAATGGAAGCCTACGATGGAAGGCTCTAATGCACCGCTTAGCAGAAATGTCTGATGACGAAACCCATGATCTCTCCTCAGGCCCATAACCTTTCCAATGGACCAGATACTGAATGCGTCCGTGAAAGAGCCGGGAGTCCTCAATAGAACGAACCACGAACTGCAGCTCTCCATTGACCAAGACAGGTGGGGGTGGTGAAACTGAATCACTGCCTAAGGATGAAAAATACCTCTTTAGTAAGGACATATGAAAGGCATTGGTTATCCCCATAGAGTCAGGTAGGCGCAAACGAATTGAGACAGGGTTAATTATCTCTACAATTTCAAATGGACCAATATATTTGGGACCAAGTTTAAAGCATGGTATTTTTAGTCTAATATTCCGTGTAGAGAGCCAAACCCTATCTCCCACAGAGAACTTATGGGATTCTGATCGTTTACTGTCAGCAAAAAATTTAGCTTTACCCCTAGCTCTAATTAGATTTTTCTTGACCTCAGACCAGACTGAAGCTAGTTTAGCAGAAAACTGAACTTCCCCTGGGACATCCGAACTAGCTAATGACAACGGACCAAAGGACGGATGAAACGCATAATTACAGAAAAAAGGAGAGGTCCCGGTAGATTCCAAAGAACGATTATTATCAGCTAATGGTAAAAATTCTTTCCACTCAAACTGATCAGAGCTCACAAAGCACCTTAAATATTGTTCCAAACTTTGATTTAACCTTTCAGTCTGGCCGTTGGATTGTGGATGATAAGATGAAGAAAAAGATAAAGAGATGTTAAGGCGTTTACAAAACGCCCTCCAGAACCGGGAAACGAACTGCACACCCCTATCTGACACAATATCAGACGGTACCCCATGAAGCCGTACAAAATTTTCCACAAATGATCTAGCTAAAAGAGGGGCAGACGGCAATTTGGGTAAAGCCACCAAATGGCACATCTTACTAAACCGATCCGTGATTACCCAAATTACCGTACATCCTCCAGAAACCGGTAGATCAGTGATGAAATCCATAGAGATGTGCATCCAAGGCTTCTCAGGAATAGGCAATGGGCACAATTTCCCCGCAGGAAATCCTCTAAGGGACTTCGACCTGGCACATACCTCACAGGACTCCACATACCTCGTAGTGTCCCTTCTGACAGATGGCCACCGAAACGACCTGGAGATTAATTTCAAAGTATTAGAAATACCAGGGTGACCCGAGAGGACTGAATCATGAGCCTCCTGTAATAATAACAATCAAAGGTTCAGAGGAACAAAAAGCTTATCATTAGGAGTGTTGGCAGGAGCCAAGCTTTGTGCTTCCGAAATCTCCTTGCGAAGGTCAGTAGAAATCACGGCCACCACCACTCCCTTGGCCAATATCTGTGAAGGGACCTCATCACAGGGTGCCGCCTCAAATGACCCGGACAGGGCGTCCGCCACCACATTCTTCGAACCTGGTCGGTAGGTAACTAGAAAGTTAAACCTGGAAAAGAACAAAGACCAACGAGCCTGACGAGAATTTAACGTCTTAGCTCACTGTAGATACATTAAATTCTTATGGTCCGTGAAAACCGTCACTTTATGCACAGCACCTTCTAAAAAATGTCTCCATTCCTCAAAGGCTAACTTAATCGCCAGCAACTCTGTCACCTACATCGTAATTACATTCTGTTTTCGAAAATTTCTTTGAGAAGAAAGCACAAACCCGCAGGTTACGGCCCTCAACATCTCCTTGAGACAAAACTGCTCCAACCCCCACACTAGAGGCGTCCACCTCAACAAAAAATGGTAAGGAGCTGATGGGTTGGACCAAAACAGGTGCCGAAGCGAAGCGTTGCTTAAGCGACCGGAACGCTCTCTCGGCCTCCGGCGGCCACTCCGAAATCTTAGCTCCTTTTTTGTTCAAATCTGTCAAAGGCTTAACAATCAACGAAAAATTCTTAATAAATTTACGGTAAAAGTTAGCAAACCCTAGAAACCTCTGTAACGCTTTGAGGTTCTTGGGTTGAACCCAGCCTAAAATAGCCTTGACCTTACTTAAATCCATCTTGAACCCGTCCTTCGAAATGACAAACCCCAAAAAAGAAATCTCCTGGACACAAAAAACACACTTTTCCACTTTAACACTAAGTGAATTCTCTTTTAGAACAGACAAGATGGACCGAAGGTGTTCACAGTGAGACTCGTAATTAGGAGAAAAGATGAGGATATCATCTAAGTACACAACCAGGAAGTGACCAATAAAAGGACGTAATATGTCATTCATAAACTCCTGGAAGATTGCAGGGGCATTAGTAAGCCCAAAGGGCATAACCAGACTCTCGAAATGACCCAGGGGCGTGTTAAACGCTGTCTTCCACTCGTCTCCCTCCTGTACTCTTATCAAATTGTACAGTATGCCCCACGGAGATCTAATTTAGAAAACCACTGGGACCCCACCAGTTGATTAAATAAATCGGGAATAAGAGGAAGCGGGTAAGGATTACGCACAGTAATTTGGTTCAACTCCCGAAAATCAAGACAAGGACGAAGTCCGCCATCTTTCTTTTTAACAAAGAAAAACCCGGCTGCTAACGGAGAGTTAGAGGGTCTTATGTGACCCTTCTTCAAACTTTCTGAGATAAAATCTTTTAAAGCCTCTCTTTCAGGGACAGAAATGTTATATAACCTGCTTTTGGGGTATTTACAGCCAGGCACCAGATCAATCCTGCAGTCATATGGTCTATGAGGAGGAAGCTGGTCACTAGAGGTGGGAGAGAATACCTGTGAAAAGTCAGACAGAAATGAAGGGACATTAGGTAACACTATGGCTACAAGATGACTAGGCATACACTCTTTCTTACACTCAAGAGATCATTTGACAAATTCTCCCGTACGCCAATGAACTACAGGATTGTGTTTTTTAAACCAAGGATAACCAAGTACAATGGCCGCAGGCAACGAGTCAAGAACATACAAATCCACACATTCTAGGTGGAACAGACCAATCTTCAGCTTAACCCCTACAGAGATAGCTTTAATCCAGCCCAAAGTTCCAGCATCAATACCAGCAATAGGAATGGGTGTCTCCAGGAAGGTTATTTTTAAGTCTAGATCTGTCGCGCACTTAGAATCAATTAAATTGACCCCAGCACCACAAAAAAAAAAAAAACCCCACGGGCGGTTCCTTTTTCCCAAAAAAAATTTCAGCGGGGGGGCACCCCCAAAAACCCCCCCCCCAAACCACACATTCACCAAAAAGGAGCCCCCCATAGCTCGTTAGGTTCTTTAGTTTAACACTAGAAGCCCCAGCCAGACCCCGGGGGTCATTTAACATTTCTACCTTTGGAGGACCACAGAGACGGGGTCCAAGACTGACCTGAAGGATTTAAGCAAACAACCTATAATCACCGCTTTTGTTCTGTAATTAAGGCCATTACTGTCACACCACAGGATTTACAATAGGCTGCTGGGGGGGGCGGCGTGTTGTGTGAGTGTGTGTGTGTGTGTGAGTGGCATGTCCTTCTTGTGTGACTCACTCAGTAACTGCGATTTTTTTGGTTTTTTTTTTTTTTTTTCTGCACCCATTGACTTGAATCTAAATATACAAAAATGTAAATATACAAAAGAACAACTGTTATTTGTTTCCATGCTTTTTATTTTTGTTATGAAAATAATAAAAAAAATACAAGGAATAAAACAATTCCACACATATTTACAATAGGCTGCTGTGGGGGGCTGCGTGTGTGTGTGTGAGTGGCATGTCCTTCTTGTGTGACTAGCATTTCAGCACTTACTCAGCAGTCTGTCTGCACTGTCGGAACATACCTGGCACTGCCTGGGTATGTCCCTGGTACATTTGCCACACGTGTATTTGTAGCAGTCAACACATCTCTCAGTTGCACAATTGTTCGTGCATCAATGGTTGACCTGACACTTCGCCCTTTTGCCAGGGCTGGGTGTGGAAGGTTGTTGCCGAAGGAGTTTCTCCTTGCATGCCTTCTTTTCAGTCACATGAGAGCCACCTAACTCTTTTGCAAGCTCAACCAGGAAGTCCACCCGTCTCTCCTGCACCCCAGTGCATGCCTGATAAAGAACATGAGCATTCAGTGCTGCCATGTCAATCATGTTGTAGAACACGGCGACTGGCCATCTCCGTGTTCCTGCACACACGCTGTACTCCCGCACCATTTGGTCCATTACATCCACACCGCACTTTGTGTGGTTGTATTGTGTGACCGTGTTTGGCTTCCTTTTGTTGGTATCCTCAGTCTCAACCACGCTGTGCATGCTGCTGAGAATTTAGACGGCCTTCTTTCGTTTGGGTGCATACACTGTCAGTGTGGCACCAGTGGTTGAAAACACCTGAGTGGTGAATTCAGTGCGGTCCATCTGTCTAGCGGATTGAGGAATTTCCCGGCGACTCTTGTTGACTGTGCCGAGGATAGTGGTTTTCTGGCTAAGCAGTCGTTGTGCAAGTGACAATGATGTAAAGAAATTGTCCGTGGTTACAGTTCTGCCCTTGTCCATGAATGGTTCCATCAGCCTCATCACTACAGTTTCGGACAGTCTCTCCCCGCTGGGACGACTGGGGTCCTTGCCAAGATATGGGAGGACATTACAGATGTACTTTGATTTCAAGTCGCAAGCCACCCAAAACTTGATGCCAAACTTGTCTGGTTTTGTTGCAATGTATTGCAGAAAACAGCAGCGAGTCTTTGACGGGAAAAGCTGTTCATCAATAGTGATGTGTCGACCAGGGTTGTAGGATGTGATGCAGTTGGTGACAAACGATCTCCACACATCGGAGATTGCAGCAAACTTATCGGTCTCCACTCGCTCACTGCGTGTGAACATGTCATCAAAGCGTAGGTGTTGCATGATGTCTTGGAAGCGGTTTCGGGTCATAGTTGCAATGATCCTTGGGTTTGCTAGGTTTGCTGACCAGCTGTCATGTAGTGATGGAACCTTGGTCACCCCCCGCAAGATAATGACTGAAATAAATGCCATTAGTTCCGGGAGACCCATGAACCAATCCACCTGCTCCATGTGACGTGCATGTTGAGTAGTCCATTCTTGAATGCTACGAAGCATGTCAAGAGTGATAAAACAGAGGAAGCTCTGAAGGCGACTCCGGACACTTCGTCTGGCCTTAGCACTTGGCTCTCCATCTGTAGGGTACGGTTCTATTGGGGTGAAATGGAGACGTTTCCCCACTTCTACTTCACGCCACACTGTGCCATCTTTTGCGGTCTCTGTCGGCTCACTCGCCAACCGAGCTCTCTTTTTTGGTAGAGGATGAGTCTCCTCATCTGCAAGATAAATAATTTCAAATTAACATTTTGTTTTGGTTCTAAATAAAAAAGATAGTCAGGAAATAAAAATCGGTAATTTGAAAAAATCTAACCTGAAGACAGCTCAGAGTCCGAATCCAGTTGAAGGACTATGTCTTCTCCATCTGAGTCAGAAGGGTTGGTGTTGCTCAGGATCAGTTCCAATGCCTGTTGAATGGTGTGCCTTCTCTGCATTTTGTTTCTTGTGAACAAAATAGGTGAAGCAGTCCCTTCACATCCCCCACAGCACAAAAGGCTGCATGCAAATTTGCTAAGGTGTTAGCAACCTTATGCATATTCCCAGCACAACAATGCAGCTGGGGGATGGGCAGACACACTCAAGAGCATCTTACATTCTTTTGTTTACACTCTCTTACAAGACCTGAGGTGGATCAACACAATTGCCCCCTGCAGATTCCTCAGACAATGGCCACATTTACAAATGAAAGGATGCTAATTGGAGCCATCAGAGTTGTCTGTTTGGACTAAGGGTCATTTGACCCTCTTTCAGGACTTCAAGGGGGAGCTCGAAATTTCTGGGACTTCTAGTGTTAAAGCCTTCTTTTTGATAGGAAAGCAGCGGACAAACTCTTAAAAAATGACCCGGGCGCCCACAATAGAAACATTGGCCAGCAGCCAAACGTCTCTTCTTTCTGTCCTCAGACTAAAAAAAAAAAAAGAGAGGGGGGCGCAGAAAAAAAAACCCCCCCCCCCCCTGGGTGAGGAAAATATTATTTACTCCATTTTTTTTTTTCTTAGAAGGAAACACCTCTCTCCACCCAAAAAAAAACACAAGGCCTCTTCCAAAAAGGGGGGGGGGGGGAACTTTAGCATAAGATCTTTTACTCGGTCGGACAACCCGGCACAAAATTGACTCCGAAGAGCCGGATCATTCCACTTAGTATCAATGGACCATTTACGAAAAGCTGCACAGTAATCCTCTGCAGAACTCCTCCCTTGAGAGAGGTGACGCAGCTTACTCTCAGCTAAGTGCAAACGGTCTGGGTCATCGAACAGTAACCCGAGTGCAGAAAAAAAAACATCTACAGACTGCAGTGTGGGGGAACCAGGGGATAAAGAAAAAGCCCAAACCTGAGGATCTCCCTGTAGACGGGATATAATAATTCCCACCCGCTGACTCTCATTTCCAGAAGAGATTGGCCTTAGTCTAAAATACAACTTGCAGGCCTCTCTAAATGAGAAAAACTCAGAGCGCACCCCCCGAGAAGCGATCCGGAAGATCTACTCGGGGTTCAAATCCAGACACCCCCTCCCTAAATACCCCGCTCACTTGCTGTATGTTTTGCTGCTGGACCTGAGTCTGAAGAGAATCGACTTTCAGGGTCAACGCCTGAAGGTGAGCGGTTAACTGCTCCATAGGATCCATCTGAGGAAAAGAAGAAGAAAAGAAAAAAAAAAAAGGGAGAAAAAAAAAGGGGTAGAGAATCAATAAATGGTCGGCTGGTTATTCTGTTATGATTGTACCTGAACCGAATGAAAAATAAACAAACATGCAAAATTAACTGGTTTATTGAAGAAACACGAAACAAACAAAGGGCAGTCAAAATAACTGAATAAGTAAAACAGAGTAGGCAGGAGAAAATAACATTAGCAATCACCCTGCGATCCGCCCTGACTGATCCTGCCTGACGCCAGAGTTTTCCTCTTAAAAGAAGACACCTCACAGGAACCTTACTAGAATCCCTAGGAGCTGACCCTGAAAGAAAAAACATAATAAATGTGCAGTCCCCTGCACTGACCCCCAGACAACAAATCCAAGAATTAACATACACAGTGAGAAGCATACAAAACCTGAGTTCAGGGCCCAACTTCACAGGTATGGCTGGACACAAGAGTATAACCAGCAGAGTGAAAGTGTGAAGCCCAAGTTTATATAGCACCACAGAGGGTGGGGCAGAGGCACAGGAACAAACCCCTCCCCAAGGCAGAAAGTACAGGCAGACAAGAATTAACCCCTGCCGTTTGGACCAACTACCTAACACCAGGTTTGTTGATGGGTCCTGTCATCCTGTCGCAGCTCCGCCAGCATATTTTCCATACTACGAATGAGCAAAACCTCCTTAAGCCAGGACACCAGAGAAGGGGGCGTCTGAGACTTCCATAGTCTAGGAATCACAGACCTTGCGGCCACGAGCATGAAGCCTATGAATTTGCGGGTGTGTTTCTCATATTTACACGGGAAGATGGAAAGAAGAAGGGGGACAGGGTCATCGTCTAAAGAAATGCCCGTAACCGTCCTAATTATACAACGGACTTCTGACCAGAAAGGGCATAAGAGTGTGCATTCCCACCAGACGTGCTTCATCGTGTCTTGGCCAGAGTTACATCTCCAGCATCGATCTGAGGTGGAGGGATACATCTCATGGAGAACAGACGGGACTCTGTACCATCGGGAGAGTATCTTATAGTTAGTCTCCTGTGCCTTGCAGGAAATAGAGAATTTGTGGCACACCTGGAATGCCGATGACCACACATCTGGCGCGAACGAGACCCCCCAGCTCCCTTTCCCATCCACCCGCATAAGCAGGTAGGGACTCAGTAGCGGTCTCCCGCAACATGCCATAGATGAGCGAGATTGTGTGAGCTGGGGTATGGGGAGAGAGGCATATGCGTTCAAAGGGCAATAACTCTCTGTGCAGATTGTGCGTTATCTTTAAGAGTGGCGTATAGGTGAGATAGCTGGGCATATTGCCAATGGGATACAGCAGAATCAGGGTCTGACCCAGGGGGGGTCAACTCTTGGCGGGAGAGGAGAGATGCCATGGTTGTGACTTGGTGGAATTGAAGGATCGGTTGACCCCTGGTATAGGATAAAAAGGAGGAGTGGAGTGCAGCAGGAAAATCCGGGTTGCCCGAGACAGGTGTCCTAGGTCCATCATTTAGGAATAGTCCACGCACAGCACCATAGCGTCGGTACGATCCAAGAACCTGACGCGTGACGTATGGAAGTGTATGGGTGGAGCTATCTGTCCAGTAGTGCTTATTAAGCCACGGGAGGGCAGTAAGAGGAAGTGAACTCAAGGAGCCCTCCAAGGCGACCCAGAGTTTAGAGCGCGCCGAGTTATGCCAATCCAAGATACGCGAAGTGACCGCAGCCAGGAAGTAGTTAGAGCAATCCGGTACCGCCAGTCCACCGCACTCTTTGGGTTTGGTCAAGATGCTTCTTGCAATTCTCAGTGGCTTGGATGCCCATATGAATTTAGTAAATGTTTTCTGGATAGTGCTGTTTTTTTTTTTTAATCCACCCAGAAAGAGTTAATAAAAATTATTCTATAAGTTATAGGCACCCAGAAATGATATCATTACAAAATGCATCTCATACCTCAAACAACAAGCCCTCATGTGGTGACATCACCAGAAAAATAAAGAAAATATATAGCTTGTACAATATGAAGGCAAAAATCTCCAAATCATTAGAACATAACTGGCTGCGGCAGGAAGGGAATGTATAAGCTGTGCGAACGTATATCAGGGCACACCCCATATTTAGAGATCAGGAGGGAAAATAAACCAGAAGTGACCCCCAGAGTGACCCACCTTCCCCCAATCATAGGAGCTACTGGGCATATAGTAGGGAATTTGGTGTTCCCAATGCGCTCCGCACAGCTTACATACAGTATTCACTCATTACCATCTGCTGTGCATTCACATCTGGGATACTAATGCCCACTACACCCCCTGATAAATTCTTTGAGGGGTGCAGTTTTCAAAACAGGGTAATTCCCTAGAGGATTCCACTTTACTGGTACTTTAGAGACTCTACAAACATGACATGTCCAGATACCAAACGTCTAAATATACACTTCAAAAGCCACATAGCGCTCCTTCCCTTCTGAGCCCTGCTGTGTGCCCAGACTGCAATTTATGCCCACATGAATGAAATTGGTGTACCCAGGATAATGTACTTAATGTTATATGTGGGTATGAACTGCTGTTTGGGCACAGCCGGGCACAGAAGGGATGGAGTGCTATTTGGTTTTTGGAGCACAGATTTAGACGGTTTGGTTTTTGGACGTTATGACTCTTTTGCAGAGCCCTGAAATGTCAGTAAAGTGGAATCCCCTGACATGTGATCCCATTCGGGAAACTACACCCCTGAAGGAATTTATCCAGGGGTACAGTGAGCATGTTTAACCCCCAAGTGTTGCATTAATTTATTTTCCAGAAATGAATATGCAGCTGATGGTGAAAGGTGAAAATGACAATTTTTTCCAGGAATGTAATTTCAGTGCGTAATATGTTGTGCCTGGTGTATATCAGACATCAATGCTCCAAAAGCTGTTGTGCCCGGGATCCCCGCTTAACAGTTGTTGGAGTGTGTGTCTCTGCTGACACAAGCTGGGCACAACACGTTGGGCACTGAAATGGCGTATCTATGGAAAAATTGCAATTTTCACTTTTCATTATATCAGTTGCGCATTCATTTCTGGGAATTAAATGAATGCAACGCTCAAGGGTTAAAAATGATCACCACACCACTTGATAAGTCTCTTTAGGGGTTATGTGTCTGCGGGTTTTACAATACTACCAATTCAGGGGCTCTGCAAAAGTGGCATGACGTCCAAAAACCAAACTGTGCTCCAAAAACCAAAATATCGCTCCTTTCCTTCTGTGCCCGGCTGTGCCCAAACAGCAGTTTATACCCCCATATGGCATTAAGTAAGTTATCCTGGATACACCAGTGTCAGACATGTGGGCATAAACTGCCGCTTGGGCACACAGCAGGGCACAGATGTCAAGGAGCGCTGTGTGTTTTAGAGCGCAGATTTAGATTGTTGGTTTTTGGGCGTCATGTCACATTTGTAGAAACTCTAAAATTGCCCCTACAAAATGGGGTCACTTCTTGGGGAATTCCAATTTACTGGCACCTCCAGGGCTCTGCAAAAACAATATGGCATCCAGAAAGTCCCTCTAAATCTTTACTCCTAAAGGTAAAAAGCACAGTGCCCTTTTCCTTTGGAGCCCTGCTGTGTGCTCAAGCAGCAGTTTACACCTACATATACAATTTCTTTGTACCTGGGATAGCCCACTTAATAGTTTTAGTAGTGCATGTCTCTGATGACACAATCTGGGTGGAACGTATTGGGCAACGAAATGGCATATTTCTTTGTACATTAATTTTCGGGAAGCACTCTTGGGCTCAAAATGGTAATACCCCTTGATAAATTCCTTGAGGGGTGTAGTTTCTAAAATGGGGTCACTTTTTGGGGGTTTCCATTGTATTGGTACTTTAGGGGCTCTGCAAATGCGACATGGCACCTGAAATCTAATGCAGCAAAATCTGCCCTCCAAAAGCCAAATAACGCTCTTTCCATTCCGAGCCCCACCATGTACCCATACAGCAGATTATGATCACATATAGGGTATTGCCGTGTTTAGGAGAAATTGTGTAACAAACTTTGGGGAGCTTTTTCTCTTTTATCCTCTTGTGAAAATAAAAAAATTAGGACTAAATTGACGGTTTATTTTCATTTTCACGTCCCAATGTTAATAAAATCTGTGAAACAGCTGTAGGGTCAAACTACTCATCCCTTGATATGTTCTGTGAGGGGTATAGTTTCCAAAACGGAGTCACTTTTGGAGGTTTCCATTGTATTGGTACTCTAGGGGCTCTGCAAATGTGACATGGCAACTTCCAATATAAATTAAATGACAATTAAAAGATGATGCAAATATAAAGCAGAGATATGGTAGATAATATTTATTCATGTATTTGGGTGGTATGACTACCTGTTTGAAAAGCAGAGCATTTCACATTTTGAAAATTGCGATTTTTTTTCCAAATTTCCATCAAATTTCCTATTTTTTTTATAAATAAATACAAAAATATTGATTAGTGTTTACCACTAACATGAAGTACAATGTGTCATGAAAAAAACAATCTCAAAATCACTTGTGTAAGATAAAACGTCTCAAAGTTATTGCCATAAAAAGTGACATATGTCAGTTTTCAAAAATGAGGTCTGGTCATTAACGCACTTTTGGGCTCAGACCTGAAGGGGTAAAAAGAGCCCTTACAGTTCCATCAACAAAAACTAAAAAAAAGTCCTAATCAATCAGAATACGGTGTCTCCAGGCAAATTGTTTATATTCACAAAATGGCGTTTTATTTAGTAAAAGTGATAAAATATGTAAATATGGCATCACTTTAATTGTAATTACCAGCCCGAAAAAGTTATTTTTAGATTATGGCCGCATGTAGCGTGCCGCAGCAAAAAAAATGCTGCAGGAACAACTGCAGAGGCAACGCATTGCGGTTTTTTCTCATAGCGCTTTTCACAGAAAACCTCTGCGGACTTTCTGCTTCCATTATACCTATAAGGAAACTGCTGGCATGTCCGTAGTTATAATTGACATTTTGCAATTTCCAAAACCGCAATGGTTTTGGAAATCGCAGTGTGTCCGCTGAGCATATTTTTTCGCAATGTGTGGATGGGATTTGCTAGAATACGGTGTTCCCCAAAATTATGTCAACTAAAAATATGTAGCACAAAACAATGATAGCACAAAGGATACGTCCTCATATGTCTTTTGTGGTCACTGCAAATTGACACAGTCTCTCAGTTTGGAGGGTTGCATTGGGTGCGACTACAAAAGAAAACGGGTGCTCCAGTGGTTGTGGCCTTCCCCTGAGTATTGACACAAGAAAATTATGTTCACTAATCCACTAACCAGCTCTACAATGACATAACATGTGGAAAACTCTGTGTAAAAGATATAGGTGGAATATGTCACATGCATAGTTTGGTATGGTACTTGTCTATGTGAAAATTTACAGTTATAAAAACAAAGTTGCTCTTTGTGGCAGCCCAAAGGAAAGGCTGGCACAAAGACCATAAAATATTTTCATTAGTAATGTCACAATGGTAACGTGAAACTATGTCTTTTATTTTGAATAGGTGATGCAAATCCCTTAAATGTCTTCACATTCCAGGAGTGGTAAATAGAATGATTAATGATGAAGAAAATATACAGGAAGCGACAAGAATGTGGAATATGCATTTCAGTGCCAATAAGTGTAGAATAAGGCATCTAGCACAAAATACATAGCAGAAGAAGTAAGGGATACAATTTCAGCTATTGCCCTTCTAAAGATAAGTTTAAGAAAGAAACTGTAGAACGAGATCTCATTTGTTGCTGGCACCTAAAAGATCTACCTGTAATTCCTAATAGAACGTTGTGAACAGTGGAAGTGATCATCGAAATCTGGATCCATTTTTTTCAAGCTTTATTTTAATGAGATGAAATGTCAGAGCTTATTTTTGATCATTATGGTCATTATATTGGATTGTGTCTAAAAAGTAGGGTCTGCAGAGTTAATATAGTATATATTAATTTGTATCTGTAATTTGTAAAAAGCTACTAAATCACTATTATCATAAACTGACCATATATATTTAATCAGCTAAAACATGACAATCTTGTGCAATATGGGGCAACCCCAAAATCCCCAATTAACCCTTTAATAGCACATAGTAGTAATGCTTGGGGACTTTTTCATATTTCCAACTAATTAAAGAGTGAACTCAGCCTTACACGTCCATGTTAGTGCCAGGTAGAAAAAAAAATGTGCAGAAGCCCAACAACCTACTGTAGCGTGTAAGAGCGCACTCCTTTTACACCGTCGTCTGCTGATTCCACAGAGTGGCAAGGCGACATAATGTGGAGTTGGCAGCAGCATGAAGAGGCCACAGAGTGGCAAGGCGAAATAATGTGGAGGTAGCAGCAGCATGAGGAGGCCACAGAGTGGCAAGGCGACATAATGTGGAGTTGGCAACAGCATGAGGAGGCCTCAGAGTGGCAAGGCGACATAATGCGGAGATGGCAGCAGCATGAGGAAGCCACAGAGTGGCAAGACGACATAATGTGGAGGTGGCAGCAGCATGAGGAGGCCATACAGTGACCCAGCAGTGGCAGCGGCATGAGGAGGCCATACAGTGACCTCGTGGCAGCAGCATGAGGAGGACACAGAGTAGCAAGGTGACATAATGTGGAGTTAGCAGCAGCATGAAGAGGTCATACAGTGACCCAGTGGCAGTGGCATGAGGAGGCCATACAGTTACCCAGTGGCAGCGGCATGAGGAGGCCATACAGTGACCCAGTGTCAGCAGCATGAGGAGGCCATGCAGTGACCCAGTGGCAGCAGCATGAGGAGGCCATACAGTGACCCAGTGGCAGCAGCATGATGAGGACATACAGTGACCCAGTGGCAGCAGCATGAGGAGGAGATACAGTGACCCAGTGGCAGCAGCATGAGGAGGCCATACAGTGACCCGGTGCCAGTAGCATGAGAAGGACACAGAGTAGCAAGGCGACATAATGTAGAGTTGGCAGATGCATGAGGAGGCCATACAGTTACCCAGTGGCAGCGGCATGAGGAGGCCATACAGTGACCCGGTGGCAGCAGCATGAGGAGGCCATATAGTGACCCAGTGGCAGCGGCATGAGGAGGCCATACAGTGACCCAGTGGCAGCGGCATGAGGAGGCCATACAGTGACCCAGTGGAAGCAGCATTAGGAGGACATACAGTAATCCAGTGACAGCAGCATTAGGAGGCCATACAGTGACCCAGTGGCAGTGGCATGAGGAGGCCATACATTGACCCAGTGGCAGCGGCATGAGGAGGCCATGCAGTGACCGAGTGGCAGCAGCATGAGGAGGCCATACAGTGACCCAGTGGCAGCAGCATGATAGGGAGATACAGTGACTCAGTGGCAGCAGCATGAGGAAGCCATCCAGTGACCCAGTGGCAGCAGCATGAGGTGGACATAGTTTGACTCGGTAGCAGCAGCATGAGTAGGCCACAGAGTGGCAAGGCAACATAATGTAGAGTTGGCAGCAGCATGAGGAGGCCATACAGTGACCCAATGGCGGTAGCATGAGTAGGCCATAGAGTGACAAGGCGATGTAATGTGGGGGTGGCAGCAGCATGAGGCATCAGGCATCAGTCATCAGGCATTGGTGGTTGGAAATCCTGGCTGATCCATGCCTGATTCATCTTGACAAAGGTCAGTCTCTCCACATTTTGGGTGGACAGGCGAGTTCTCCTTGGGGTAACTATGGCCCCCGCTGCACTGAACGCCCGCTCTGATGCCACACTACTGGCCAGGCAGGACAGTTTTTCCAGGGCAAACTCAGCCAGTTGCGGCCACAAATCCAGTTTGGCTGCCCAGTAGTCCAGCGGATCTTCAATGTTGGGTGGCAGGGTGCACTCTAAGTATGCCACCACCTGCTGGTTCAGGTTCTGCTCTGTGTCTAGCTGCTGATGAGCAGTTTCTTCACTATGCGGGTGAAGAAATCTGCTCATCAGCGACTCTAGGCTCAGACTGATGCTATGGTACTGATACTGCTCATGCCACCCCCCCCCCCACAGCTGCCATGGCAGTGCAAGGTGAGCACTCAGGGCCCCCCTCGGTTGGCCCTGAGAGAGATTGGACTATGGTGCAGATAGGCAGTGGCCAACTTGCTACATAGGATGTCTCTATAGTAGTTCAGTTTGTCCTCCCTCTCAGCGGGTGTAAAAAAGGTCCACATTTTTGACCTGTAGCGAGGGTCTAACATGGTGGAGAGCCAGTAGTCATCCCTCTGCCGAATGGTGACAATTCAGCTGTCACTACGCAAGCAAGTGAGCATGCATCCGGCCATTTGCGCAAGTGACTCGGAGGAACTCTCTGCATCCATCTCCACTGCCTACTTCCACGGTGTGTCTGGGTCATCTGCCTCATCTTCCTCATCTCCCTCTTGCTCCTCCTCTCCTGTCACCCGTGTGGAAAAACCACCCATTTCGCTACACATTGCTTGTGCTCCAATGTTCGCCTGTTCATCCCGTAGTCCTGGCAACTGACTAATAAAGTGGCCTCCTCGAAGGGAACAAGCAAACGGCAGGTGCCACGCATAAGCTGCCACTGGCTAACATTGAAGTTACACATGGTAGTACCTCAGTCTGCTTGGATCATCAAAAAATCGTTTATGGCCTTTCTCTGTTTGTACAGTCGGTCCAAAAATGGACAGTTAAATTCCAACGTGTGGAAACATCGCATATCAGCCTATGTTGTGGTAGGCTGTTCTGACGCTGCAGCTCAAGGAGGGTGTGCTTGGCAGTGTACGAGTGTCTGAAGTGCATGAAAAGTTTCCTTGACATTTTTATGATGTCTTGCAGATGGGTGGAACACATTAGGAAACGCTTGACAACCAGATTTAACACGTGCACCATGCAGGGCGCATGGCTTAACCCTCCTTGACGCAGCGCCGACACCATGTTCTTCCCGTTGTCGGTCACCATGGTTCCGATTTTAAGTTGTCTTGGAAAAAGCCAGAATTCGATTTCTTGATTGAGGTCACGGAGCATTTCCTCCCCCTGTGTGACTTCATTCGCCCAGGCAAATGGGTTCGACTTCACCAAAGCCAAACCCATCCAAAATTCCCGAATGGCCTGAGGAGTCCAGCCCCTACCATGGGGCCCTCCCCACCACAACCATTTCCATACTCCACCAGCTTCGAGGACCCCCCCCCCCCGCCACGACGAACGCCAGTGAAAACCTTACTGGCGAGCGTCCCGCCACACCTTGAGAGCAGACTCAATACCACTCTGTAGGCCCAAGCACCACATATCAATGCCAACAGTGTTTAAGTGCATGCCATCCCTCCTCCAAAAAGCACCAACACCCACCTCCAGATCCAAATGACGTACCACCACCCCTCCGTTACGACACATGAATCTCCCCACTGCCCGATTAACCTTAGTTCGGGCCTTGTTGAGACGCTCCACAGATCTAGCCTCCCATCAGGACTTCCTCGGGACCATATCTGACCAGATGGTTACCATGCCCAGAAATAACGACCATAGCCTCAACAGATCAAATTTGATATCGCCAATTAATTCCCGAAATGGCCCTATGCCCTGGTCATTCCCCCGAGGTGCAATAACAGAATGTCGGGCGGCCTATGTAGCCTCGAAAATCGGTGAAATTCTGAAAGCAACCTACCCCACATCATACCTCGCAGGCCTAGCCAACGAACCGTAGCCACCTCCCTCGGAAAACCCAGTTGTCGTCCATCCGGCCACACCGCCGCCCTTAATGCACCCCAGAACATGAAAGAATGGTGCATAAGCCAGACCAAACAGTGCTCCGCACCTGCAAGACAACAAGACAACACCGTGTCAATTAACAACCCATCGACCCTCGCCCCCCCAATGTCCCCATACCAAAACCACTCTCCTACCCAAACCACATAGCAGTCACAACTGGTGCGTCTGGACATACAACCAGAAATGGTGAGATTCCCATCTCCCAATCCTCCGAATAACATCGCCCCCCAATCCCCGCCTAGCCGCCTCCGTCGCTGCCCCAATCCTAAAGGAATGCCCACTAAAACGATCATCCTCCACCCCTAAGCAACGCAAACACAGCCTGAAAACACTTACGAACTGAAATCGCGATAAAAAGGACCAATCAGCATGGATCAGGAGTGGGCCAAGACCCCGACACCTATCCGCCAAAAATACCTCCAAAGAAGTCACCGGACACATCCCGCAATCCGACACTGCAAACAATCTCACCACACAACCCCTACCTACTTGATCTGTCTTAGAGCTCTGGAGACAGAACTCCACTCTATACCCATAAAGGTCGACATCCTCCATCAGCAACCCCCCTGGCCTATTCTATTTTCAATCCGTTAACCAACTCCCCAATTCGCAAAGTCCCAAAAAAGGCTAATGAAAACGCCAGCCTGAACAAACGTATCTCCCAATCCGACTTACACACCACATCTAAGATCTTCCCCCAAATCTCCCAATAACATAAACGACACTGGACGATGGGATCAACCTCTCCCTCTGAACGGCGCCAACCCTTAAGCGCCTGACGTACCAAAAACCCCTTAGTATAATCCTGAATCCCCCTACTCTTAAAACCAAATGTAAGTCCCACCATACAACGATTTAACTTTGCAACTGACCAACCCACTTCTTTACAGTGCCCAACAAACAACAATAGAGCCATCTCCAAGTCTTCTGCACGGTTTTCTAAAAACCCCAGCCAATCCTCCCACTGTTGCCATGCTGCCCCATAGGCCGCCCATGTACCAGGTACCAAAGATGAACGGATCAAGCCTTCTGCCGCTCGACCGGCAGATTCCACAGTTCTTTCGGCTGCTGAAGTCCAGACTATTCCGCTTATGGCGCCAACTGCCGGAAACGGTCCCACTGCAAACTACAGAAGGAATCCGCTATATCATTCTGTACACCTGGCAGATGCACCGCCACCACACATGCATTAATAGATAAGCATTCCAGCACTAACCGTTCTAACACCTTAACCACTGGAGGTGAGGAAGCCGAAAGTCTGTTTATTGCCAACACCACCCCCATATTATCACAATGAAACCGAATCTTGCTTTTCTGAAACAAATTGCCCCACACCACCACTGACACCAGAATAGGAAATAATTCAAGCAAGGCCGAATTGCAAACCAAACTTTCAGCTATCCAAGACTCCGGACACGAAACCACAAACCAACTGCCCTGACAATAAGCCTCGAACATCACACTCCTCGCTGGGTCAGTAAATAACTCACAGTCAAAGGCATCCACTACGTGGAAATCGTGGACCCAGCCAAAGGCAGACAGGGCGGTCTGTTCCCAGAGGGCTGGGGTCCAGAGAAGACTTACTGAGCCAAGCTGCGTTTGCCCCAGAAATCAGTCAGGGAGCAAGCCATGAGTTAGGGCCTGTGTGTGGCCTAGGTCATTTGTTGTTTTGTGTATGTTTCCTAAGCTGAATAAAAGCCATTTTGTTTTAAATTGGCACCGTCTGAACGTTGTCTCTCCGGCGCCCAGTACCACAACCACTGCTGTCGGGACCAGGAGTCTGCCACCATTGAGACTAATCCCCCCAAATTGTCACAACCCCCAGACCCCTGAAAAAGGCCCTGAAGCTGGGCCTGTAGCCACTGAGGCCCACGGGAAGCCGCTTTAGCCCGAAGCTGAGAGAGCATGGACTCCACGTCCGCCATAAGGAGAGGTGAAAGGCTGAAGCCGGCTGTCTGTTCCTAGGTGCTCTCCTCCTGACTGACGCCAAATTCCCACTCTTTTCCTTAAATAGTCCCTCCCCCCGAGCTCCCCCCCTCTACAATCCCTCCCTTCCAACGGCCAATTAACCCCTCCTCTGTCTCCTACGTCCTCTCCTGGCAGCCCTGTCATGTAGGCCTCCCTCTTAAGGCCTAGCCTTTAGTCTGGCCTTTCTGGAACCACATTAACCCATTGGGCTGTAAAGGACATATATTGTCCTTGACCGTGGTTACAGCTCCTCACGTCGGCGCTGCTGTGCACTTTAGCAGACACTGACAGGCTCAAGGACTGGCCCAACTTCTGTTCTATATATTTGTGCAGGACTGGTGCTGCCTTTTTGGCAAAGAAATGACGGCTTGGGACTCTCCACCTCGGCTCGGCACAAGCCATCAGTTCTATGAAAGGTGCAGAGTCCACCACTTGGAAAGGGAGGGACTGCAGCACCAGCAACTTGGACAGGAGCACGTTCAGCTTCTGCACTGTTGGATGAGTGCACATATACTGTTGTCTCTTCAAAATCGCTTGGGAGATGGATTGCTGATGCAATGACTGACTAGGAGAAGGAGGAGGAGCAGGAGTATCATGACCAGCAGGTGATGGGAAGGACACACAGCTTCCTTCGGCTGAGGTGGTGGAGCCTTGACTGGTTGAAATGGGGTGCGTACCACTGGGTGATGCAGTGGTTGCTGCGGCAGGTTGGACCACCACATTGGAGCCATAGTTCTCCCAGGTCACTTTATGGTGACGCTGCATATGTTGACGCAGGGCTGTGGTGCCAACATTGGCACCCTGGCCACGCTTCACCTTCTTCCCACAAATTACACATATGGCCATGTTCAACTCTCCCAGCGGCTTAACAAAAAACTGCCACACCACCGAGTAGGTGATTTTACCTCCAACACTCCGCACGAACTGACTGCTTCCACCACTACCTCCGTGAACCCCTGCACCACTGCTTTCCGGGAAGGTAGGCTCCTGCAAAGCGGGTGGTCTACCCCGGACACGTTTGGCTCCCGACCTCCCACTACTGCCACCCTCTTCTCAGACGAGACACGACCTCTAGCTGACACTGGGAGCTCAGGCCTCTGTAAGTGACCTCTGCTGCCACACCCCCTTACTCTGCTGCGACCTGTGTCTGTGCCAGAAACATTTAGGCCTGTGCCCCTCCCCTGTGCAAGGCCTGTCGCTTCTCTGTCTGACATGCTGTTATATCAAATAAGTAAATGAAAAGGAAAACAATACAGGGCAAAAAGGCCTGTAATTTTCTACCTACAACACACAACGGCGAATAAACCCATTATTATTTTCCGCAATAATAAACGCTTTGAAAAGGCATTGTAATAGATTACTGCACAGATTGCTGGATAAGAATTATGTTTTTTTGCCAGTAGTTCACTGCAAAAGGCCTGTAATTTTCTACCTTCAAGACAATGGCGAATAAGCCCCTTTATTATTTTCCCCAATAATAAACGCCTTTAAAAAGGCGTTATAACAGATTAATGCACAGATTACTGTATAAGAATTATGTTTTTTGCCACTAGCTCATGGCAAAAGGCCTGTAATTGTCTACCTTCAAGACAATGGCGAATAAGCCCCTTTATTATTTTCCCCAATAATAAACGCCTTTAAAAAGGCGTTATAACAGATTAATGCACAGATTACTGTATAAAAATTATGGTTTTTTACCAGTAGTTCACTGCAAAAGGCCTGTAATTTTCTACCTTCAAGGCAATGGCGAATAAGCCCTTTTATTATTTTCCCCAATAATAAACGCCTTTAAAAAGGCATTTTAACAGATTAATGCACAGATTACTGTATAAGAATTATGTTTTTTTGCCAGTACTTCACGGCAAAAGGCCTGTAATATTCTACCTTCAAGGCAATGGTGAATAAGCCCTTTTATTATTTTCCCCAATAATAAACGCCTTTAAAAAGGCATTTTAACAGATTAATGCACAGATTACTGTACAAGAATTCAGTTTTTTTGCCACTACTGTACTGCAAAAGCCTTGTAATGTTCTACCTTGAACACACAGGTATGATCTATTACAAACTTGCAATGAGCAGCAGTATAATGGCAGTGAGTGCTGCAATGTGTAGTACGATTGTTGCTATTACTGATGCTGCAAGCACCCCAAATGAGCCCTGTTCTGCTTCAATACTCTTCTGTAAATTTTTGTCTGAAGGGAAGCGGGAGATGCATCTCAATAAGAGGGAAAGAAAGGATGAAGCCTAGATGGGGAAGAGTGGGTTGAGGGAGGGGGAGGAAGTGGCAGGTTAGGCAAAGGGGGTATGAAAGGATGATTGAAAAGTAGCGAGAGTAGTAGAGTGTTCCTTAGGAGCCACACTTTTTGATGAGCACTCTCGTCTGGCTTAAGTTCCACGATCAGGTCCTCCATACGCCTAATGTAGAGGATTTCTTGGAGCCAAGCTGAGAGGGTCGGTGGTGACAGGGATTTGCAAAGCCTGGGTATGATGGAACTGGCCGCAACTAGGAGAAAGCCAACTAATTTGCGGATGTGTTTCTGCAGTTTACAGGGAAAGATAGAAAGAAGAAGAGAGGAATGGTCATCCTCCAATGTAACACCCATGACTAGTTTGATCATTCTCCGGACCTCGTGCCAAAAAGGGTGTAACACAGGACAGTTCCTTCAGATGTGTAGCATCGTACCTGTGGCGCACCTCCAACAATGGTCCGATGCAGAGGGGAAAATCTAATGAAGGACAGAGGGAACTCTGTACCAGTGAGAGAGAATTTTAAAGTTAGTTTCTTGAGCTTTGCAAGAAATGGAGAATTTATGGCACGACTGGAAGGCGGAGAGCCAGACATCTGGTGGAAAGGAAGTCCCAAGCTCCCTCTCCCAGCCCTTAGTAAAAGCTGGCAAGGGGTCTTGTCAGAGAGTAGGTTATAGATTATAGAGCTAGGTCGGGAAGGTTCAGTAGAGGAAACACATACAGTGGGGAAAAATGTATTTAGTCAGCCACCAATTGTGCAAGTTCTCCCACTTAAAAAGATGAGAGAGGCCTGTAATTGACATCATAGGTAGATCTCAACTATGAGAGACAAAATGAGAAAACATATCTAGAAAATCACATTGTCTGATTTTTTAAGAATTTATTTGTAAATTATGGTGGAAAATAAGTATTTCGTCACCTACAAATAAGCAAGATTTCTGGCTCTCACAGACATGTGACTTCTTCTTTAAGAGGCTCCTCTGTCCTCCATTCTTTATCTGTAGTAATGGCTTCTGTTTGAAATTGTTATCAGTATAAAAGACACCTGTCCACAACCTCAAACAGTCACACTCCAAACTCCACTATGGTGAAGACCAAAGAGCTGTGGAAGGACACCAGAAACAAAATTGTAGACCTGCACCAGGCTGGGAAGACTGAATCTGCAATAGGCAAGCAGCTTGGTGAGCAGAAATCCCAGAACCACACAGGGGGACCTAGTGAATGACCTGCAGAAAGCTGGGACTAACGTAACAAAGGCTACCGTCAGTAACACACTACGCCGCCAATGACTCAGATCCTGCAGTGCCAAATGTGTCCCTCTGCTTAAGCCAGTACATATCCGGGCCTGTCTGAAATTTGCTAGAGAGCATTTGGATGTTCCAGAAGAGTATTGGGAGAATGTCATATGGTCAGATGAAAACAAAATAGAACGGTTTGGTGGAAACACAGCTCGTCGTGTTTGGAGGAGAGTGAATGCTGCCCAGGAATTTACAGGAACTGGAGACTTTTTGCCAAGAAGAATGGGCAGTTTTACCATCTGAGAAAATAAAGAGCCTCATCCACAACTACCACAAAAGACTTCAAGCTGTCATTGATGTTAGAGGTGGCAATACACGGTATTAAGAACTGGGGTATGTGAACTTTTGAACAGGATCATTTTGATGTTTTTGGTTGTCATTATGATTTAAAAAGAGAAAACACAGAAGTTTGACAATAAATGGCTTCAATCAACCACTAACCATGAGTGGAGAAAAAGGCTGTGTTATCATTCATATTCTCTGAAAAAAGGCCGAAAAAACAAAAAATCTGCCGGGGTATGTAAACTTTTTAGCACAACTGTATAACAAAGTATTGAGATGAACTTTTGTTATTGACCAAATACTTATTTTCCACCATAATTTGCAAATAAATTCTTTAAAAATCAGACAATGTGATTTTCTAGATATGTTTTCTCATTTTGTCTCTCATAGTTGAGGTCTACCTGTGATGTCAATTACAGGCCTTTCTCATCTTTTTAAGTGGGAGAACTTGCACAATTGGTGGCTGACTAAATACTTTTTTCCCCACTGTAGTTGTTCAAAAGGATACAACGGTCTATGTAGATTCTGCATCTTTTTTAATTTGGAATAGAAATAATGTAGTTGTAGATTCAAGGGGAATTAAATCTGCATAAGTTCTAAGTGAGGTAGTGGAGAGAACCTGAGAGAATGTAAGGGGTTGTTGATCAAGGCATCTGAGAAAGGTAGGGTGGGCAGAAGCAGGAAAGTCCGGGTGGCCCGAGATAGCAGTCAACAGTCCATCATTGATGAAGAGTCGCACAATAGAACAGTGGAGATGACATGCAAACAAAACTTGGCATGCCAGAAACAGGAGGGTGACAGAAGCTGCATCTGACCAGTGGTGTCTATGGAGCCATGGTAGAGACATAAGGGGGCGAAGACTCAGAGACTGTTCTAGGGCAACTTAGAGTTTATAATGTGCATGGTGTTGCCAATCCAGGATATAGGCTGTGACCACAGCTATGTAATAGTGAGAGATGTCCAGGACAGCTGGTCCACCCTTCTGTTTGGGTTTAGTCATAACCTGTTTGGCTATGTGTTTTTTTTTTTTATTATTATGACGTTCACCGTATGGAATAAATAGTGTTATTTTTGGATCGTGCAGATTTATATGTATATGAGGATACCTAACATATTTATTTTATTTGTTTACATTATGCCTTTGTAAAATTTTAAAGGGTTTTAAAAACTTTTTATTATATATTTATTTTTTACACTTCATTTAATCGTTTAATTTTTAAAATTTTTTTTAAAGGGGACTGGAAACTGGGATCTCCCGATCCCCAGTGCAATGTACCCTAATACTTATGTATAATACTTCTGTAATAATACGGTTCAGAGCGGGAAGGTGCTAATGATTTTGAAGAAAATACATTTGGACATTTTGGGATTTTTTTTAATAAGAAATTTCTCTGCACAAAACTACCAGTCTAATGTAAAACAGCCCCTAGCTCTATGCACATTACCACCTTTTCTATTTTCCTTTGTTCTGTGCCCTGATTTAAGCATCTGTTTTCACAACTTCCAACCTCCCTATATCGTATATGACTGCTTCAGGTAGAACAGGTGGAGCCTTCCTGCTCTGTTCTCTCCCATGTGTAAAGCAGGTGGCCCATGGCCACTGGCATTCTGCTTTTACTAGTGTTAATAGCCACCAAGTTACTTACTGGTTTTGCTGCACCACTCCTCCATGCATGCTTGTGCGTCATCTCCTTCTGCTTCCTCTGTTCTGGCTACTCATAGAACACATGCACGCACTCTTGCTCCCTCTTTAAGGGCCAGTGCTTCACATTCTTCCCAATCTAATCCTTTGTAACCCTTTGCTATAAATACTCCTTCTCACAGAAACCCATCGGAGAAATTTACAGTAGGTTTCTAGTTTACTAGTTTTGCCTTCCATTCTGTTTACCCATATTCAACCTTAGCTTGTTGACTGACTCTTTTATCTGCTACCTGATCTAATTTTGCTGATTAACCTTGTCTAATCTGGCTTATTCCTGAGCTCTGAATTTTTGCTGCTTGACCCAAACTCTTGTCTAAACCATTAAATCTGCATGCACTCCACCAGCCCAGCCGTCATCCCATAGCTGACCAAAGGATCAATGCCTGATCCTTTGGTACTATGCATTGATGTTTCTCAATCCACCCAGCTGTCACCTACACCAGGGCTACTCCTAGAAGTAGTGATCTAGTGGTGCAACCTGCAAGACCAGATGCCTGTACAAGGATAAAGGGTAAAAACTAAGGGACCACATAGACAACACCCTCAGTAGGGGAGTATCCCAGAGCTAAACTGGTTAGGTTAAACAGTGGGCCCTGCCACACCAGGCCGCTATGTGAATTATTGGCTGTGGTTCAGAGCTGTGGCTTGACTTTCCTTCACCCAGAAAAAGGTTCAATTAATTTCTTTTACTCTGTATTTACCTAAATAAATACCTAAATGCGCAGGCGAAGTGACTTGTTAAAGCCCCCTATCAACCAGCCCCCAGAGAACATGCCTTCCAGCTATGCTGCTACTGCTGTGACCACAGTTAGCTCTGGTAGGAGATTAGCCTCTGTGGTCACAGACATAGAAGGTTGTGTTGATTGACAGGTGTTGCTGTGCGAATAAATCTGGTTTTAAACATCTACCCTCTATGGATTGCAATACATGTAATTTCTGTATTAGAGATACTGGCAGGGTGACTGGTTAAGACAGTTTATTTACCCCCCTTCCCCCTCCAAAGTACACACAGGTGTTAGGTCCAATTAACAAACTTTGTCTTTTTGCCTTTGTGCCACCCCCTTATGATTTTATGGGAAGACGCCTCTCTACTAATGTCTGTTTGTTAATTTACACAGTTTTTAGTTGTCATTGTTTTTGACTTTGCATGTTTTGCGCTTTTTTGGATATGTAATATGTAGCTAAATGTTATTATAATTTATATTATTATAATTAGGACTCCCACTATAAGATCATTAATTGGTTATATATCAATTATATCCGTTTGATGTGTGTGGGTCTTTAAATACATGTGCTTTGTTAGCTTGATATTGAATTCCTAGCAATGCTACAAATGAGACATAGAGAGTCTGAATCCATTTATTTAACAGATTTATAGCACATTACTGTAATCCCTGTGGATTTCTGCACTTTAATTTGGTTTTCATGTTGTCACCCATTTGAAGTTGAAACATGTGGAAATCAGAGAGTGTGAGCGATCCTCTGGTGTACAGGTTCCTGGATTACAATTGTCTGGAACTTCCATTCACAGAAGAAGTACTAAATGAACAGTCTAAAATATGTACATAACAAGGGTTATCTACAATTTCTAACACTGTACGCTGACTTATATATTTATTTATACAATGGCATCGTGGTGATCATTGTATATGACATTTTAGGTATTCATCATTGTATTCTTATGATCCTGCAATCATGTGTAAATTGGGAATACTTTTTAATATATATTGGATTATTATCAGATGAGACATTAATAAATAATTGGGCATGAATCAAGTACATATAAAGACCTACTTTGTGGAAGTTACAACATATGGAATTTGTCACTGGCATGCGGATGTAATCATCTGGAAAGAACTGCAGGGAATATACTGATCAAAAACTGTTTTGGATTGTACATTTCACCTTTTTGTTCATGTCCTATTAAGAATCTATGTCGCACTTTAGCACTAAAATTCCTTTCTGTATGTGCTGTTAAAAGGTCCTTTTTGTTTGGAAGTCATTGTATGACAGGCAAGCCGATTGAAATACTCTTTTTATTTTCTTAAATCCCGACTGCCAATAATTCATTAGAAAATGACTTCATACTTGTGTTAACATTTGTAAAACATTAGACTCTATTGGCGTACAGCCCACATTCCTCATAAAGCCATCTATTCAAATTAGAGGTGAAAGACTTTTTTCTTAGTCGGCTGTGTATATATGATTTCTACTTTTGTGTTTTCTGATTCTGCTCTGTGCCGGCATGCCAGGTGGCATGTAATACACCTTAAACTCATTGAAATAAAGGCAAACACAATGACATCCTTGTGTATTTCAAGACTCTAATGGGAGAGGGTAAAAAGCCAGGAAGTGTACAGCCAATCAGATTACTAGGTTGGCTGAACATCCCACGCACTTATGTTCACGGTACAATATGTCCTGCTCAGCACATCTATACATTTCCATGTGCTGGAAAGTCTCCAAGCATTGGAGCAACTGTTCTTTCCATTTCGTTAGGGATAAACTCTTTTAACTATAGTGCACATGGTCCAAATGTTTTAATTGAAGAGTAATACCTCTCCAGTGACTTTATCAGTCCTGGTGTAAAGGTTACTTGGCTCCAGCAATGAAAGCTTTTTCTTCTTAGCTTTTCAGCCATCAATTGCAAGATTAATATTGTACTTCAAATTTATTATAAGGCAAAAAGCAACAGGTGTGCATAGATATGAATTAGTGTCCACAATATGGTAAGTAGCCCATGCGGCTACAGTGGGCCCATAAGCAAAGACAGGCCAGAAACTGTTTGCTTGTTTATCTTGTGACATTCTCTAAATCTCATTTAACTAGGTGCCTATACTGAATTATTGGTCTAGTAAATTCTCCAATCTAGGGGAATACATACTTATTCTAGTATTGTTTTGTGTAAAGACTGACTAATTATAAGGAAAAATTAGGGTTATCTATATGCCTTAGGCATCTGTACCATTCTTTTGATGACACTGCTAAAATAGACCAAACCCTCAATAGATAGGTATAAGATATGTCCCACTAAAACATAGGATGAAATGTAGTGTCCATCACCTCACTCAGGGCTAGCATTACAATCCAGCAAGTGCCATGGCCCACTACTTCCTGAGAGCTCACCCAGGCTGCCAAGCAAATTGAAAACTATGGTGGAGCAGAGAACCATTGGCTCTCTTCCCAGCCATTTATATTCATACTGAGTGGGTTCACAAGAGCGGGCATTACTATTAAGTACGGGCACAAAGGTGGAATTTTTTCTCTTACTATTATTAGTAGTAAGTGGGGGAACAAAGGGACATTATTATTAAGTGGGGACATAAAAGGGGTCATTATTATCAAGCACAAACATGAATGGGGGCATAAAAGGGGCCATTTGTATGGGGTAGGCTCACAAACTCAGGAGTACTATTATTGTATGGAGCACTAAAATAACAATTACTATGTGGGGTATAAGCATAATGTACCGTGATAGCCATAGAAAGTAGTGGAAGAGTGAAGAGGCTAACTGAGTACATTTGATAAGTAAGCTTTCGAGAGTTCCTTCAAAAGGATCTTGGAATAACAAAATGCAATATACGTAGAGAAGTTATTTACAACAGGTCAGGAAATAAACAGTCTAAAATTTGTGGTGCGTGACAGAGGGATCTGTTATCTATCTGTAATCAGGTGGTGATTTGTGACCCTCACAGGTCATACATAGTGTGACATGAAGCTGGCATGAATATTAAGTCCAAATCACAGATCATACATAGTGTGACATGAAGCTGGCAAGAATATTAAGTCCAAATTGCAGAGTTTGAAATTTTTGCATTAACATGTACTCCCATTCTTTCCTCTCATTCTGCGTCTTTAAATGTCCCATTAAAACCACAACCCGCAAATCTTCAATAGAGTGGTCTTCTCCGGAGAAATGTGCGGCCACTGGGAAATCTGTTCTGCTGTTATTAATATTGAATCTGTGTGAGTTCATCCGCTGGCTAAGTCTCTGCCCTGTTTCCCCCACATAGAGGCCTGTGGTGGGACATTACACACACTTTATGAGATATACCATATTGGAAGACCTACAGGAAAATGTCCCCCTAATCCTGTGCACCTGTTGTGACTGTGGGATAGGTACACTGTCAGCGTTGTGGATATGCCTGCAGGTCATGCAACTGTTTTACAGGCAAGGTGAGGTGCCATTTTCAGTTGGGGCCTTCAGGGCACTCCGGACAATAATACACCTCAGGTTTGGTGGGTGTCGAAAGGAAAGGAGAGGGAGGAATGGTAATATGTCCTTGAGTCTGTTGTCCCTGTGTAACACAGGTTGGAGCTCCTTGGCAATCCTTCGTAGGATCTCCAGCTGTGGGTTGTAGGTGACAACTAGGGGCACTCGGGCTTCTTTCTTGGTCTTTTTATATGTGAGCAAACTGTCTCTGTTAATGGATGCTGTTGCTATGTGGGGTATAAGGTGCACAATACTGTGCAGAGGTGCTAAAAGTGGCATCTATTGTGTGGGTTCATAAAGGGCGGAAAAAGTGATGTACCGTCACTGTGCAAGTCTCCACGGTGACATTATTACTACTATTATAATTATTATGATGATGAATCTGTTGTATCTTTACTAAGTTTATACCGCTTATCAATTGTACTGTATAACTTTAGACAGAATTTTATGCAAAATGATGGCATATTTTGTTGCATCTTAAGCACTGTCCTCTTTCCTGCTAAACCATGTCCACTTGCCTAGCAAGTGTGAAAAATTTTCTGTTGAACTAGACAAAATGCAGCAAGATGTGCTGAAATGTGAATTTTACCTTACAGTGGAATCTGAACTACAATAGTAAATCTGTCCCACTATGTTGTCAGAATGTCATCCGCGAGATCTGACAACTATGTAATATGTGTGGACATTATCAGACTATGTTGAAGTCTGCCTACCTGTTTGTCACATAGAACTACTAACTTCTGTTACCAATATTACATTCTAGATATATAGGTGTAAGAATGTCCGTTTGGTGAGGTCATAAGAGCAATTATTCAATCTATGTTGCTTCAACAATTAAGCAAACTAATTCCAATCTATGTGTATTATCTGAGTAATTAAATGCACCAAGTGGTCATCATGTGAGACATAAAGACACAAAGGCAAGCAAATTAGGTTATAAAGAAAGAGAAGTGTTAGACAACATTCCAAAGGAAAGGCTCAGGAAAGATGACCTGGGTGGCATGCTGTTAAAAAGGGGTGAGAATAACATGTGGGCCTTAAAGGATGTGAAGCTAGCATTTCTCATGAGCAGAATGAAGATTTTTTTTTTTTTTTTACCTCCCTAAGGAGAAGATTACCATCTGGAAGAGCAGCTTCAAGTACACTATTAGAATTTGCAAGCAAAATCCTAGACAAAACAGATGCAGTAGCATCTACTTTTAAGAGTCTGTAAATATAAAGAAAAGTACAATATGATAATGTCAAGCATAATTAAATTTACCTAATAATTTAGATTTAACTTGAAACTGCTGAATGGATTTATATAAAATGAGGTTCTGAACCAATAAGCAGAGCCCCACTTGCAATTTCTAATTTTAAATTTTTTTATTAAAATTCCCTTTTAGTCTAAGTCCATTAAGGGGTGAATTTTACATTCCATCCCATGCATGAGACTGTGATTGCGCTGGGCAGTACTGTCAGTGACCGACTGCTCCACCCTAGGTGTGAGAAGGAGCGCTATCGGAAGTCTTTCCTCCCCACCGCGGTTAGGCTGTACAACCAACACCGACCTAAGCGGAGATCATTACATACAGAGAACTGAAATATCTCTCTGCCTGTTAACCCCCCCCCCCCCCCTCTGCTACGTCCTATCTGTCTGTCTGCTATTAATGTAATGCCTCTCACCTTGGAACATTCCTGTACATGTTGTATTTGTATCTGCTTATCTTATCTTATCTTTGCTGCTGTAACACACTGAATTTCCCCACTGTGGGACTATTAAAGGACTATTATTATTATTATTATTATTATTCCCTATTGTCTAGAGCGGAGAATGGATCAACGTTAAATTGGTTTCCTAGTAGTTGAGACCCTAAGTGATTCTCCAGTTTCCCTGGTTGTGTAAAGTAAATTGTAAGCTGTTGTGTATAATAGAAGAAGCATACTGAAATAGGTTAGCAAGTGGAAGTAAGTGATGGTATTGAAAAATATATACTACAACGTTGTATACTGTAAACCGATGGTTGCCAAACAATAGATGGCATAGCTGGATAGTTATCAGTAAACCTAAGAGTGGGACCCACAGAAATTATGAAGGTCTGTTGGTTTCAAAAGAATCACACATATATAGTAGTGTAGATCAGACAACAGTGGAGCAGTGGTCATGGTGACTGTGCAGTGTTTGACCATCATAAGATGGGCGTAACGTCTCTGCCTGTTCGGGTCTGTACGCCACCCTCCGCTCGCACGCTGCGGCGAAGGAGGCGTGTTCAGTTTGATTCCTTGCGTAGGTTTCTTGTTGCTCAGTCTGAACACTGTACTAGACTATGTAATTGATTTTCTGTCACACCCGTCTCCTTCACCTTGGTTTTCCTCTGCTCCACTAATAGTTAATCTCAGCCTTGCTTGTGTGATTGACAGCCTGTCTACCAATCCAGTCTGGGGCTGGTCCAGACTTTCTATAAACAGGTTGTCAGCCCTCATATGGACACTGGCTATTGATTCTGTCTTGTGACTTGTCCCTGCTAGCTCATATTCTGCTATTTCCTGTATTCCTATTCCTGACCTCTGGCTTTGTCTCTGACTATTCTCTTGGATTGTGATTTCGTACTGCATTGCTCGACTGTTAACGACCTCTTGGCTAGCTGATCTCCCTTTGTTTGTTTGTCCTGTCTGCGTTCTGTGTTGTCACCTATATTAGGTAGGGCCTGCCGACCAGTTGCTGCTGTCGCCTAGGACAGATAGGTAAGTTAGCCAGGGACAGTGTGTGTGTGTGGGGGGGGGGGGTTCAGCTTAGGGCTCACTGTCTTGTTGTGCCCCTCCCCCCAGGGTTCTGCAGCAGCACTGGGGTATTGTTCAACTGGCAATTCCCTTACAATGGGATATGCAAATGCAGCATTGTCATCTGTGTGTTACATGTGCCTTTTGCCTTATTGGTAAACTCTCTTGATGCCCAACGCAATGGTTTAAGAATATCAGTATGATTCTTTTAAGTTCAGTATGATATCTATCTATCTACCTATAAATCAATCTATCTATATTTTGAATTGTGTAGAGCACCACCGTGTGAATAATCCTTAAAAGAGTGGGTACAATCCTAGAGATCATGCATAAGATCTCACATAAACTAATATCAGAAGCAGGCAGCACTCCAAGTAGTTAAAAAAAACTATGTGGATTTATTCCAAATGCAACATTTTGGTCCAATTATTGCAGGACCTTTCTCAAGCTTGAAGGATCTGCACTTATTGGACCAAAATGTTGCATTTAGAATAAATCCACATTGATTTTTTCACTACTTGGAGTGCTGCCTGCTTCTGATTTTTATCTATCTATCTATCTATCTATCTATCTATCTATCTATCTATCTATCTCAAGTCCAGTTCCGTCAAGAGCAGCACTGTGTAACAAGCCTTCTTAGGACAGGTGCAAGGCCAAATGGATCCGGCATAGGGACCCACATAAACCAAATAAATAGAAACAGGCAGCACTCCAACTTAGTGAAAAAGAAGCAATGTGTGGGTTTATTCCAACTGCAACATTTTGGTTCTACATATACAGAACCTTTCCCAAATCTACATAACTAGACACAAAGTTCTTAGCATACAAATTGATCAAGGTGTATAAGCCCACTAGCCACTTCACAGCGATTTCTATACAGTGGGTCCTTACTTTACTGGGTGCGGTGCTGCACAGCAACCACCATCACTGCCCACAGAAAGAGCGACCCAGCAGTCCAGCAATACCCCTGCTGCCAGGCTAAGGACCCAGGCTCTGGGCCACATCACCCCACAGCCACTGCACCATAGCAACAGCAGACACTGCGCACCACCACACTGTGAATAAATCTCATAAAATTCACCTTACTGTATGGTCTATGGACTGAACCAGTAGAAGGCTCCCTTCATTAAAAACACCTGGGCTGAATGGGAGGAGTGCTGGCGCCAAGGTAAAACAAAAAAATTTAAAAAGCTGAATGGCTATGCACCAAAATTTTTTGAGAAAAAGACATGGACCGCACATTATACCTTGATTTTATGCTTCTTAGCAAAATCTCAGCAGCGCCGCACCCAGGAGAGTAGGGACCCCTTATATAGAGGTCACCATGAAGTGGCTAGTGGGCTTAGTATACATATTCATCAAGGTGTATAAGCCCACTAGTTCACAGCGACCTCTATATAGGGGGTTTCAACTCTACTGGGTGCGGTCCATGTCTGTTTCTCAAAAAATAATGGTGCATAGCAATATAACACATATAATTCCTGCCAGTAGTTTACTATTAATATTAAAACATAATATAAATATACAGGGTGGGCCATAAGTATGGATAAACCCGGGTGGGCCATAAGTATGGATACACCCAGATAAAATGGAAGTGGTTGCTATTATCATCTTACCGTTTGTGGCATATTAGTACATGAGAGGGGGGAAACATGTGACACATCAAACACATGGAGAATTGCACAAGAAAAACAATGGTATCTGGGTGTATCCATACTTATGGCCCACCCTGTATTATTAATATATAAATCTGGTATCACCATAATCATACAGACCCATAGAATATGGCTAACATGTCATTTTGGCTACAAAGTGAATGCACTTAAAACAAACCTATAAGAAAATGATGCAAATGCAGTATTTTTCTAATTCCGCCGATTCAGAATTTTTTTTCCAGCTTTCCAGTACGTCGTATGGAATATTCAATGGTATCATTATAAAGTACAATTTGTCCTGTAATAAAATAAGCCCTTATACTGCTCTCTGTGAACGGAAAAATAATACCATGGCTATGTTATGGTTTTTAGAATGTAGAGAGTAGAAAACAAAAATGAAAAAAAGAACAATGGCTGTGGCGAGAAGGAGTTATTCATCAACCGAAATGAGGGCCCTGCTCACAAGACCTTACAACCTAAGATGAAGAAGGGGGTCGCACAAGATATAAAGGGTAAAAGTGTTGTACAATGGTGTAGCCATCTTCTATAATACACGGTAGCATAAATAAATAAAGCTGTATGAGTCGATCACCAGCCAATATCTGTATATACAGATACAAAGTGCTGGGGAATCCAGGTAACTTGAAAAAGTATTAAAAGGTCTAGGTAAAAGGAGTCTACTATATCCCTAACCATACATAGACTAAATATAAGCGTCTAGGGGGCTCTCAGAGAGAGAAACATTCTTTTTGCACCTCCAGCCTCATATGATGTTTTTCAGAAAAAGAGACTTTTAAAAATATTCAAATCAGGTTAATGGCATTCCCTAACCTTCTGATACACGATTATTTTCTTCTTCAGATTCACACTGAGACACCAATAATGCTGAAACCCTGTTCCTTATTCAAACTGTCCTTTTCCTTGCCTGGAGCTGGTGTCATGGCTCAGCTATGGCAAACTTTCCCTAAATCTTGCATGTGAAATACGCATTGTATGCATGTGCAGAACTTTTCTATCTGTCCAGTGGTAAGAACAACAGTACTGTACATGCACCTTGCATGCCTCAAGAATGGTGAGCGTTAGTCTAGTTGCAGACGACCATGGGTATTTTGCGGTCCGCAAACTAGTAATTAGTGTTCAGTTTTTTCGGACAGAATGTCTTCAGTGTGTGTTCAGTGTTTCTTCAGCATCAGTGAAGTATGTCCGCAAAAACTGACAGAGTGTCTTCAGTGTGCCATTAGTGTGTGATCCTAGTTTGCGGATCCACCATAAAAAACACAGGTGACATCTAATTATATCCCTAGCTTGTCCGTGAAAACGAATGGCATACTGATGACACACTGAGTACATCAGTATGCTGTCCTAGGTTTTTAGTCTCCCATAGGCTTCTATGGGCGAGTCTGTTCCGCAAAAACTGAACAAAATAGAACATGTTCTATCTGACGCAGTGCGGAATCACGGCTCGCACACTGATCAGTGAAAAATATGGTCGTTTGCCTGTACCCATAGAAATGAATGGGTCAGTGTGCTATCGGCGAAAAACAAGGACAGCACATGGATCTCGCCTACGGTCATCTGCAACTGGCCTTATTGAAAGGTTGACTGAGCTGAGCTGTAATACAAGATTAAATTGTGTAAAGGGATAGTTTGAATAAGGCCTTGCTTTTGGTGGCTCTGAAGATGGAAATATACTGATATACTAACAACAAGTGAGTGAACACCCGCGGTGCACCATTTGCCTGATTTGCAGATTTTTTTTTTCTGCAAAACCACACATGAGCCAGCAGAAACAAGAGTATGTTTCTAAAGCTCACCTAAGCTAAGTGTTAAGTTAAAATTTACTACATCTGTGCACACACTAAGGCTAAGGCCCACGTAGTGAAGTACAGCTAAAAAATTCTGCGGAAAAAATCATGTTTTTTCTGTAGCGTTTTTCATAGCGATTTCGCAGAGTTTTCCTCTGCTGCTTTTCTGCCCCTATTATACGGAAAACACCAGCATTTCTGCAGGTATAATTGTCATGCTGCGATTTTCAAATAAATTTGAATGGTAACTTCATCTTCCATTCAATTACATCCAAGTCTTACTACTTACTGAACCCTTTCTTAGCCTTTCATGAAGTCTGTATTTTTGCATTTCCATGTGTTGCTATCTGTACTAGTGTCAATCTTTTGAAACTGAGTGGTTTTATGGTAGTTCCCTGGGCAGTGTTTATTTGTACATACATAGGCCAGTCTCCTCATGTGCAACAGTTTCTTGATTAATTAGTTAACAACTTAAACGACTGCTAGTTTTGAAGCTCTGCTTCCCTATATAAGTACATACAGCTTATGGGGGAAGCATTTCCAATGCAGCTGTCCATTTTAATCTAAGTGCTGATTAACCAAAGTGCACTTACACATGGCGTGAAGACAGGGCATGAGACAGGAAAACCATGGAAGAACACCAGGTAAACTTAAAACCAAAAGAACAAGCTTTAGCACATGGTATGGAAGAGCTGCTCTGTCACTTGTTACTTTAGCAATTTGTGTTTCCTGCAGACCTCCCCCTCCATCTTTATCACCAGTGCACACTATCCATATCAGTCCTTCTCTTCTTCCTTTTCCCATGTACAGATCTCACACACTTTTCACTCTCTTTAACCACCCTAATCCCTATACTTCTTTTAGCAGTGAAATAAAACATAAATATCCACATAAATCACTGAACCACCTTCTGTCTCTGTACATTTTGCTCCTCTTAGCTGCTGGGGATATTTCTCCAAACCCTGGTCCTCCTCCTTTCCCTAATTCTTCCTCTTCCTGCACACATAGGAATCCTACAAACCTAATCAATATTTACCATGTTCCCTCTCCTTATCTTTCTCCTGTCTCTTTTAACTGTTCTGTCTGGAACGCCCACTCAGTGTGTAACAAACTAGAATATATTAATGACTTATTCTTCAGTAAATCTCTCAACATGCTTGCCCTTACTGAAACCTAGATCCAGCAGTCTGATACGACCTCCCCTGCTGCTATGTCTCATGGTGGCCTACAATTCTCACACACTTCCAGGCCTGACAACAGGAAAGGTGAAGGGGTAGGGTTACTTCTGTCACCGCAGTGCATTTTTCAGGCCATCCCACCAGTACCCTCACTCGCATTCCCTTCATTTGAAGTCCATGCTATCAGACTTTTCCGCCCACTCTCCTTACATGTAGCTGTTCTCTACCGTCCACCTGGCTCACCCTACCAATTTCTGGATCACTTTGCTTCTTGGCTTCCACTCTTTTTATCCAATGAAATTCCTACCCTCATCATGGGTGACTTTAACATCCCCATTGACACCCCTGTCTCTCCAGCTGCCTCACAGTTTCTCTCAATAACCACTTCTTTTGGTCTTTCACAAATTTCCTTTTCCACCACACATGTAGATGGCAACACCATTGATCTTGTCTTCCATCAACTCCTCAGTTTCTAACTTTACTAACTCTTCTCTGCCACTCTCTGATCATAACCTTCTGTCTCTCACCATCAGTGCTTCCTCTCCCTCAAAGGCCACACCTACTCATCATACATATAGGAATTTACGTGCTATTAACACCGAGCACCTCTCAGATACTCTACAGCCCTCTCTGTCCCCCACCTCTTCAATCTCCTGTCCCAATCTGGCAACCAGTCACTATAATGAAACCCTTAAGAGTGCGTTGGATGAGGCGGCTCCCCCCGCCACTCGAAAAATTAGACGCAGAAGGCAGCAACCCTGGCAGACGCCACAGACACGTTTTCTTCAGCGGTGCTCTAGGTGTGCTGAACATCTGTGGAGAAAATCACGTACACCTGCAGACGTGCAGACGTACACCTGGAGACCTTCCTCCATTTTAAATTTATACTTAAAACTTATAATTCTGCCAAACATGCCTATTTCACCACTCTCATCTCTTCTCTCTCCTGTAATCCTAAAAGGCTATTTGAAACTTTTCACTCCTTACTCACCCCCAAGGTGCAGATGCCATTCACAGACCTTAGTGCAGATGACCTGGCCACTTTTTTCCATGACAAAATTGATAAGATCCGTCAGGAAATAACTGCCCAATCCCCAGGTGACATTGACTCCCTCACCAGCCACACTTCAGACTGTTCATTCTCATCTTTTGAACCTGTTACAGAGGATGAAGTATCTCAGCTACTTTCTTCTTCTTGTCCTACAACCTGCAGTAGTGACCCTTTCCCCTCACACCTTTTCCAGTCTGTCGCCTGCTGTCATAACTTGCCTTACTAAAATATTTAACCTCTCTCTCTTCTGGAATTTTCCCATCCTCTTTCAAACATGCTGTCATAAGCAAAATTAAATGTTTTCATTAAGACCATTGGGTTTAACAGCTCTAAATATATAGATCCACTAACACTCTTTTTGAAGGATTATTTTGTCCCAGTCACCACCCCTGATCAGGAGGGAGGGGGGACCGTTTGAATCCCACAGAATTTAAAGCAAAGTGAGAGGTTGTGGCATGTCTTGCTAAAGGGGTGTCACATTGTTGTGAAATATCGTTAAAGTGGTCACAAATGCGCCTCCTGAACTCCCGTCTGGTTTTACCCACGTAGTCCAGGGGACAACTGCCTTGTGCAACATAGATGATCCCTTTCCTTTTGCAATTGACAAACTTCTTTAGTGGAAAAATAGCCTTTGCTAGTAAAAAGATGACAGACTTTGTTTTCCTCATCTGGTTTCAAGCTTTATTTATTTATTTTGCTTACTTGTATATCGCCATCATATTCCGCAGCACTTTACAGACATTGTCAGTCACTGTCCCATATAGGGCTCACAATCTACATTCCCTATCAGTATGTCTTTGGAGTGTGGGAGGAAACCGGAGTACCCGGAGGAAACCCACGCAAACACGGGGAGAACATACAAACTCCATGCAGATACAACATTTTATCTTAATTATTTACATTAAAAGTTATGTTTTAAACTTATTGAGGACCTACAGTGGGTGAAAAAAAAGTATTTAGTCAGCCACCAATTGTGCAAGTTCTCCCACTTAAAAAGATGAGAGGCCTGAAATTGACATAATAGGTAGACCTCAACTATGAGACAAAATGAGAAAACAAATTCAGAAAATCACATTGTCTGATTTTTAACCGGTTAAGGACCGGGCCTAAAAGTGCCTTATGGACCAGGCCTCATTTTTCAAAACTGACGTGTTACTTTATATGGCAATAACTTTGAGATGCTATAACTTACACAAGTGATTTTGAGATTGTTTTATCATGACACATAGTACGTCATGTTAGTGGTAAACATTGATCAATATTTTTGTATTTATTTATAAAAAAAATAGGAAATTTGAGGGAAATTTGGAAAAAAATTGCAATTTTCAAAATGTAAAATGCTCTGCTTTTCAGCCAGTCATACCACCCAAATACATGAATAAATATCATCTACCATATCTCTGCTTTATATCGGCATCATCTTTTAATCATCCTTTAATTTATTTTGGATGTTAGAAGGTTTACAAGTGTAACAGCGACTTTCCAGATTTACAAGAAAATTTCCCAAACTCATTTTTTAGGGACCACTTCAGTTCTGAAGGGAATTATAAAGGCCTATATATTAGAAACCCCCATAAATCACCCCATTTTCAAAACTGCACCCCTCAAATAATTCAAAACAGCATTTGGGAAGTTTGTTAACCCTTTAAGCATTTCACAAGAATTAAAACAATATGGAGGTGAAACTTAGACATTTCATTTTTATCCAAAAATACATTCATTTATCCCTAAAATTAACACATTCACAAAGGGTTAAAGGAGAAAATGCATCTCAGTTTGTTGTGCAATTTCTCCCGAGCACAGAAATACCCCACATGTGGGTGTAAAATGATTTTTGGGCACACAGCAGCGCATGGAAAAGAGAGAGCGACACTTGGCATTTGAGAAGCAGATTTTGCTGGAATAGTTTTCAGGTGCCATGTCTCATTTGCAGAGCCCCTAAAGTACCAATACATTGGAAACCACCTAAAAGTGACCCCATTTTGGAAACTACACCCCTGACAGAATTTATCAAGGGGTATAGTGAGCATTTTGACCCCACAGCCGTTTCACAGATTTTATTAACATTGGGATGTGTAAATGAAAAATTACTAAAACATCACTTTAACCCCTAGGAAGAAACTTTGGGGAATCCCCAAGTGATGTTTTAGTATTTTTCATTTTCACGGGGGGGGGGGGGGTAGGGGTTAAAGGAAAAAAAGCCGCCCACAGTTTGTTACACAATTGCTCCTGAACATGGCAATACCCCATATGCGATCGTAATTTGCTGCATAGGTACATGGCGGGGCTCGGAATGGAAAGAGCGCTATCTGGCTTTTGAAGGGCAGATTTTGCTGGAATAGTTTTCAGGTGCCATGTCCCATTTGCAGAGCCCCCAAAGTACCAATACAGTGGAAACCCCCTAAAAGTGACCCCATTTTTGAAACTACACCCCTCACAGAACATATCAAGGGGTATAGTGAGCATTTTGACCCCACAGCCGTTTCACAGATTTTATTAACATTGGGACATGAAAATGAAAAATTACTTTCTTTCCAATAAACCATCACTTTATCCCCAAATTTTTCATTTTCACAAGAGGATAAAGGAGAAAAAGCTCCCCAAAGTTTGTTACACAATTTCCCCTGAATACAGGAATACTCCCCATGTGGATGTAATCTGCTGTATGGGTACATGGTGGAGCTCAGAATAGAAAGAGTGCTATTTAGCTTTTGGAGGGCAGATTTTGCTGGAATAGTTTTCGGGTGCCATGTCGCATTTGCAGAGCCCCTAAAGTACGAGTACAATGGAAACTCCCAAAAAGTGACCCCATTTTGGAAACTACACCCCTCAAGGAATTTCTCAAGGGGTATGGTGAGCATTTTGACCCTACAGTTGTTTCATAGATTCTATTAACATTTGAATGTAAAAATTAAAAATTACTTTTTTTTTCCCCAATAAACTGTCCATTTAGCGCCATATTTTAAATTTTTACAAGGGGATAAAGAAGAAAAAACCCCACAGTTTGTTACACAATTTCTCCTGAACACAGAAATGCCTGAAGGGATTTATCAAGTGGGGTAGCGAGTATTCTTAACCCTTAAGTGTTGCATTCATTTAATTTCAATAAATGAATGCGCAGCTGATAATGAAAAGGGAAAATTGCAATTTTTCCAGAGATACACCATTTCAGTGCCCAATATTTTGTGCCCAGCTTATGTCAGCAGGCACAAACACTCTAAAAACTGTTAAGTGGGTATCCCGGGCACTATCTTTTGGAGCGTTCATCTCTGATACAAGCTGGGCACAATATTTTATGCATTGAAATTACATATTCCTGGAAAAATTGTCATTTTCACCATCAGCTGGTATTCGTTTCTGGAAAATAAACACTTGGAGGTAAAAAATGCTCACTGTACCCCTGGATAAATTCCTTAAGGGGTGCAGTTTCCAAAATAGGGTCACTTGTCAGGGGATTCCGCTTTACTGGCATTTCAGGAGCTCTGCAAAAGTGTCATGGCGTCCAAAAGCTAAATTGTCTAAATCTGTGCACCAAAAATCAAATAGCGCTCCTTCACTTCTGTGCCCGGCTGTGCCCAAACAGCAGTTTATACCCACATATGACATTATGTACGTCATCCCGGGTACATCAGTGTCATACATGTGGGTATAATCTGCAGTTTGGGCACACAGCAGGGCACAAAAGGGAAGGAGCTCTATGTGGCTTTTGGAGCGCAGATTTAGATGTTTGGTATCTGGACGCCATGTCATGTTTGCAGAGCCTCTAATGTACCAGAAAAGTGGAATCTCCTAGGGAGTGACCCCATTTTGAAAACTGCACCCTCAAAGAATTTATCAGAGAGTGTAATAAGCATTAGTATCCCAGATGTGAATGCACAGTGGATAGTGAACAGTGAATATGTAAGCTGTGCAGAGTACATGGGGAACACAAAATTCCCTACTATAGCTCCAGTAGCTCCTATGATTGGGGGGAAGTCACTCTGGGGGTCACTTCTGGTTTATTATCCCTCGTAAGCTCTAAATCTGGTTTGTACCCTGATATAGGCTTGCAGCCAGTTGTGTTCTAATGATTTGGTGATTTTTGGGGTTTTTGTCTTCACATTGTACAAGCTATGTTTTCTTTATTTTTCAGATGATGTAGCCATATGAGGGCTGATTTTTTTTTTTTTTTGCGCTATGATATGAATTTTTTTTAATTACACCATTTTTTTGGGTATCTATAACTTATTGAATAAATTATATTAACTCTTTCTGGGTGGATTAAAAAAAATATCAATTCTGAAATTGGTTTTTACCTTTTAATTTTTTTGCCATGTGGCGTACAGCATAAGTAACATGTTACCTTTATTCTTCAGGTCAGTACAATTATGGCGATACCTCATTTATATTGTTTTTTTATGCGTTACTAATTTTTCAGAACAAAAACCCATTTGTGGACATAAATCAATCTTCACCATCACCATCTTCCGAGATGCGTAACATTTTTATTTTTCGGTTGACAGACTTGGTTTAGGGCTTATATTTTGCGGGAGGACATGCGCTTTTTATCGGTAGTGTTTTGAGGTAAATATGAGTTTTTGATCACTTTTTATAGCATTTTTTTCTTTTTAAGTGAGAGAGTCAAAAATCATTACTTCCAGCTTTTTTTTTTTTTTTTTTTTTTTTTTTATTCGACGTTCGCCGTGTATGTTAAATATTGTATCAGTTTTATTGTACCAGTTGTTATGGACGCGGTGATACCAAATATGTGTTTATATATTTTTTTTTTTTTTTTTTATATCATTCATTTTATATAGGAAAAGGGATTTTTGGGGGCTTTATAACTTTAATTTTTTTTTTTTATACACACTTTATTTTTATTTTTTTTACCTGTTCTATAAGGACACCTGAGCCAGCGATGCTCTGATCCTGGCTCAGTATTATAGACTGCAATACACAAGCATACTCTTGTATTGCAGTCTATACAAGAATGTCAGCCGATGTAGACTCATCTGCTGACTTCTTGATATCCCGGCAGGATCAACCAGGTAGTGGGGGCTTCAGGCAGCCTGGGGTCACTGGCCAGACCCTGGGCTGCAGAAAATAGATATCGGCAACCCCCGATCTCGCCGCGGGGGTTGCCGGTGGGGGCGGCAACATGGCGGAACCCCTTGGATGCCGCGGTCATGTTTGACCGCGGCATCCAAGGGGTTAAAACCTCAGATCGGAACTAAATTCCGACCAGGGGTTATGGAGCAGGGTGTTAGCTGTCAGTTACAGCTAACACCCGCTCCTGATCCCGTTCACAGGGTCTCTGAAGTGCCGGCCATAAATTTACTATTGGCCGGACTTCAGAGACCAGGACCGCTGGCCGTAAATTTACGGGCGGTGGTCGTCAACCGGTTAAAGGATTTATTTGCAAATTATGGTGGAAAATAAGTATTTGGTCAATAACAAAAGTTCATCTCAATACTTTGTTATACAGTTGTGCAAAAAAAGATTACATACCCCGGAAGACTTTTTGTCTTTTCGGCCTTTTTTCAGAGAATATGAATGATAACACAGCCTTTTTCTCTACTCATGGTTAGTGGTTGGTTGAAGCCATTTATTGTCAAACTTCTGTGTTTTCTCTTTTTAAATCAAAATGACAACCAAAAACAAAATTACCATGTTCAAAAGTTCACATACCCCAGTTCTTAATAGTGTGTATTGCCCCCTCTAACATCAATGACAGCTTGAAGTCTTTTGTGGTAGTTGTGGATGAGGCTCTTTATTTTCTCAGATGATAAAACTGCCCGTTCTTCTTGGCAAAAAGTCTCCAGTTCCTGTAAATTCCTGGGCAGCATTCACTATCCTCCAAACACGACGAGTTGTGTTTCTACCAAACAGTTCTACTTTGTTTTCATCTGACCATATGACATTCTCCCAATACTCTTCTTGCTCTCTAGCAAACGAGCAAGATTTCTGGCTTTCACAGACCTGTAACTTCTTCTTTAAGAGGCTCCTCTGTCCTCCACTCATTACCTGTAGTAATGGCACCTGTTTGAAATCGTTATCAGTATAAAAGACACCTGTCCACAACGTCAAACAGTCACACTCCAAACTCCACTATGGTGAAGACCAAAGAGCTGTGGAAGGACACCAGAAACAAAATTGTAGACCTGCACCAGGCTGGGAAGACTGAATCTGCAATAGGCAAGCAGCTTGGTGTGAAGAAATCAACTGTGGGAGCAATAATTAGAAATTGGAAGACATACAAGACCACTGATAATCTCCCTTGATCAGGGGCTCCACGCAAGATCTCACCCCGTAGGGTCAAAATGATCACAAGAACGGTGGACAAAAATCCCAGAACCACACAGGGGGACCTAGTGAATGACCTGCAGAAAGCTGGGACTAACATAACAAAGGCTACCGTCAGTAACACACTACGCCGCCTGGGACTCAGATCCTGCAGTGGCAGACGTGTCTCCCTCCTTAAGCCACTACATATCCGGGCCCGTCTGAAGTTTGCTAGAGAGCATTTGGATATTCCAGAAGAGTATTGGGAGAATGTCATATGGTCAGCTGAAACCAAAGTAGAACTGTTTGGTAGAAACACAACTCGTCGTGTTTGGAGGAGAGTGAATGCTGAGTTGCATCCATACCTACACCATACCTACTGTGAAGCATGGGGGTGGCAACATCATGCTTTGGGGCTATTTCTCTGCAAAGGGACCAGGATCCATGTACATGAAAGAATGAATGGGGCCATGTATCGTGAGATTTTGAGTGCAAACCTCCTTCCATCAGCAAGGGCATTGAAGATGAAACGTGGCTGGGTCTTTCAGCATGACAATGATCCCAAGCACACCGCCAGGGCAACGAAGGAGTGACATCGTAAGAAGCATTTCAAGGTCCTGGAGTGGCCTAGCTAGTCTCCAGATCTCAACCCCATAGAAAACCTTTGGAGGGAGTTGAAAGTCCGTGTTGCCCAGCAACAGCCCCAAAACATCACTGCTCTAGAGGAGATCTGCATGGAGGAATGGACCAACATACCAGCAACAGTGTGTGCCAACCTTGTGAAGACTTACAGAAAACGTTTGACCTCTGTCATTGCCTACAAAGGATACGTAACAAAGTATTGAGATGAACTTTTGTTATTGACCAAATACTTATTTTCCACCATAATTTGCAAATAAATTCTAAAAAAAAATCAGACAATGTGATTTTCTAGATATGTTTTCTCATTTTGTCTCTCATAGTTGAGGTCTACCTATGATGGCAATTACAGGCCTATCATCTTTTTAAGTGGGAGAACTTGCACAATTGGTGGCTGACTAAATACTTTTTTTTTTTTTTTCCCCACTGTATTTAGATTTGTAGAGTTATAGATGAAAATAGTCAACATATAATCTTCATCTCTTTACTCATAACTGTGTTTTACAGTACCTGCAAAGTGTATGAGATTCTGGCTAATCCCATCCACACATTGCAGAAAAAAAAAACACTGCATAAAAGCTGCGTTTTCCCTATAGGTTTAATATGGGAAGAAAATCCACTGAAAAAAACTCAATGAAAAACACTTTTTTTTAGATGCGTTTTGCTATGTGGGGCCTTAGCCCAAGTATTGGCTGCACCTGGTGATCTTGCTAGGTTCAGGCAACCATGCATTGTGTATTTAGATCTCTGGCGTGGTAACTGTCAACTAAACAATTGTTTAGCTGACATTTATGGCTGGCTTAAAGAGCACCTTTCACTTCCTTCACCAACTCCAGTTCTTTATGTAACCCCTGCAAGGAGCACTTTGCATACAGTAAGCCCCACGGAATGGACATAAAAGGGTAGTGGAGGGGGCTCATGACAGGAAAGGGAATGAAGAGCAGACAGGTTAAAGAAAGGTAACAGGGTCAAGCAAGGGACAGGAGGTGGGGTTTTAACCTTAGTTATATTAAGGGGCAGCAAAGAGGAGGGGGGGACTCATTAGCAACAGGAGACGGAGGAAAGCGTTTGTACTCACCATCTCTTCCGAAATCGATGCACTGCTCCAGCAGGTTCGTCAGGCTGCCTTACACTGGGGCCCTGAGTGGCTGCAGGAGTGTCTCTCGGGGATCCCTCCGGCCATTGTGTTTTCTGGTTCGGCGAGGGAGCTTCGGCTACGCCGTCGCCGCTCGGCCTCCTGAACGTCTCAGCCCTGAGCTGTACCTGCTACCCAGGTGTTGCAAGCGGAGCCCCGCTAGGGACCCTCCAGCGGTGTCCTCTGGTCTGCACTCACAATGCGATTCCCCCTCCCATCATGCTTCCCGATCTTCGGCTGCCTCCCCTGCTGATGCTCCTAGCAGGAGTTGGGCCTGGCGGGAACGGAAATCTGGCAGCTTGCTGGAGCCTCTTACAGCTGCTGTGGTTCTCCCGGCCACCCAGTCCGGGCGCCGGGCCTTGCTTGGTGGTGATGGCGCCACAGCCTAGCCAAGTGTCCAGCCCTTGCGGCCATCTTGGAATTCCCAGGCGTTGGTTGGTTGCCGTATTTACACTGGCCCTCATTGAACTGCCAACAATACCCTCTCCCACTCGTAGCCGACCACCCAGAGGAGGGGGCGATGCCAGTGAAAGTGGAAAGGATGGCGGGGTGGCTCGTGGTCTATCCAAATAGGGTGGCGGCAGTGCGGTTTTGGGGGAGGTTGCTGAGGGGTTTAGGATTCCGTGCTCCAACGCGGGGGATGGGGGGGACCCATGGAACCTGGCTTCGGCCCTGGTTCACCCGGAGGTAGTTGCATTAAAGCTGATGAAGGAGGTGGAATTGGGGCACATGGTGGAGCCATTTTTGCGGCCCCCTTTGGCAGATTCGCGGTGCTCCCCCCTTGGGGTGGTGCCTAAGGAGCCCAACAAGTTCCGCCTCATTCACCATCTGTCCCATCCGGAAGGGGGTTCGGTTAACAACGGTATAGACCCGGACTTGTGCACGGTGTCCTACAGTATGCATCCTTGGATATGGCCTTGGCGTGGGTGTGGCGGTACGGCAAAGGGGTGTTGTTGGCCAAGATTGACATTGAGGCGGCCTTCCGTCTTTTGCTGGTGCATCCGGACAGTTTCCATTTGCTGAGGTGTAAATGGCAGGAACACTGTTTTGTGGATCTGTTTGCCGATGGGGTGCTCGATCTCCTGTGCCTATTTTGAGAAGTTCAGCACTTTTTTGGAATGGGTGGTGCGGCAGCGGGTCCAGGTGGACTCGGTGCTGCATTACCTGGACGACTTCCTGTTTATTGGCCCCCTAGGCACGTGGGTGTGTCTGTTGCTGTTGCAGGCTATGGAGGAGATTTGCTGGGATTTTGGCATCCCGCTGGCTCCGGATAAGACGGAGGGCCTGGCCACGGTGGTCGTTTCTGGGTATTGTCATAGACATGGATCAGTTGAAATGCAGGCTTCCGGAGGATAAGTTGGGGGAGTAGAAGGCGTTGGTGGGTAGGGCTTCTCAGCAGAGGAAGATCCGGTTGCAAGTCCTGCAGGCTCTCTTGGGGCGCCTTAATTTTGCTTGCCGCATTATGCCCATGGGGCGGGTGTTCTGCCGGCGCCTGGCTGGGGCCACGGTGGGGGTTCGGCGTCCGTTTCATTTTGTGCGGTTGGGTGCTGATTTGCGGGAGGACTTGGCTGTCTGGGGGGACTTTCTGTTGCGCTATAACGGACGGTCTCTTCTCATGGGGGAGCCGGTCTCTAATGTGGACTTGGAGTTATTCACAGATTCCTCGGGGGCGCACGGGTTCGGAGCTTACTTCCAGGGTCAATGGTGCGCGTGAGTGGCCTGCCGCGTGGACGAGGGATGGTTTGGTGCGTAACCTAACATTGTTAGTACTATTCCCAATCGTGGTGGCGTCAGAGGTTTGAGGAGAACTTGAGTGTGGTCCACGCCATCAACTCTCAGTCTGCGAACTCCATCTCTTGTTTCCCCTGGGACCGGTTCCGGGAGGTGGCGCCAGAAGCAGACCCGGTGGGCGTGCCCTGCCCTGAGGATCTATGGACTCTGGTTTGAGGGTGGCCATGGTGTTGGTGAGGCGCTCCTTAGAGGATGCTACGTGGTCTGGGTATTGTCAGTGCTGGGCTGAGTGGGAGGAAATGGTGGAGGTGCTGCATGGGACCAAACTCCCTGCGGACTGGGTGGCGTTCATTTTATATTTTGTGGGGTCTGCGTTTAGTGCCGGGGTTTCGCCGGCGGGGTTAGCCAAAAGGCCTTCAGCTTTAGCATTTTGGTTTAAGTTTAGGGGGTACCAGGATTTTACTAAATCATTTCTGGTACGACAGGCGGTTAGAGGTTTCCGGCGGGGTTCGTTGGCCAGGGACTGCCGGCGCCCCCTTTCATTCCCAATATTAGAGGACCTGTTGGGTATTTTGGGGCGGGTATGTTTCTCGGAAGGGGGGCAACGATTTGGGCTTGCGGGCATCGCGAGAGGTTATGCGTGATATTTAATTGGATTTGTTGAGGTTATGGTCATCCTTCCCAGGGTTGCTCATAGTCTGGTCCGATATTGTGGCCAGGCAGTGTTTGCGCCATGCTCGGTCGGTGGCAGGTATTGACCAGGCGGTGGGTCGGTTCGTGGCGTGTAATGGTGGTATAGTGGTCCGCCACAGGGAGTTGGAAATGGTGTCACCGGGTTTATTTCATCCGGACAGCGTTCATTTGAATGCCATAGGTATGGATATTTGGCTGTTGGGTATCCAGGAGGGCGTGGAGAAGGCTGTGCGGGTGTGGGGAGACAAGCGCGTGTAAGGTGTCACACGCTCTCGTCATGGCGTGCACAGGAGGGGTCTTAGGAGGCAGAATGGGGGTGGAGGACTAAGGGGTCATCTCCACCCACTTGGTAGTATGCTGGTTTGAGAACCAGACTGGTTGGCAAGTCCTGTGGTCAGGGTGCCCAGGAAGGAATCATCCTCCGACGTTTGTGCCCCTGGGCTAGGTGTTTCACGGCCGGGGGTAGTAATCAGAGGGTAGTGGCTGGGGTTGTGAGGTTGGTGCCTTCAGGGACCCCTCCTTATATTGGGGTACAATTACGGTCTTAATGCTGCTGTTTGTAAAAGGTTATTTACATGGTTATTTAAATGTGTGTTAATGAGTTTAATTGTTTGTTATTTAAGGTTTTGTCAATGTTTGGAGTATTTAAGGTGATGTTGAATAAAATGCTGCTGTGGCCTTTCCTTCCAACCTATGAGTCAGTGTCGTTATTTGGGGACGCAAGGAAGTCAGAGGTAGGTTGGTGGGTGGAGGACACAGCTCAGCTAGACCATTTTACTAGTCAAGCAGATGCTGCAGTTAATACCAAGCCAGGACCCATTACAGCAGACATCAGCCATTTTATGCTGAGGGACAATGGATTACATTTCCTTACACCCCTTACTCCAGGGGGAGGAGTATCAGAGAAAGGGACTGATTGGCTGAGCAGGGAATTATGGGAAAGGTCTGCACAGGAAATAGAGAGGACAGCCACATGGGCTGCAGAAAAGGCTTCTTCCAGCAACTGCCAGGGAGCACATAGCTTGGCACTGGGTAACCCAGGACATAGAGACAGTCCCACCAGCTCACTCTGAGGGAAGAAGTAGCATCCTTGCAGCAGCAGTACCACCTGTCCAGATTGACCAGACTCCAAAAAAAAAGGTTCCCAGGGCTGCATCCAAGAAGACTCCTGCCTCATACTCCTTTAGTATCCTGTCATCTGAAAGCTGCAGCACCCAGTGAGACTAAAGTCTGGCACCAGATTCCCTGCAAGAGTTAGTGAGTAGAATTTGCTGGAATTTGCTGTACTGATGTTAGAAAGTTTATGAGAACTGTTGTAGAGAGGATCTGCTGTGTCTATAGTGCACCAACCTTTCCTAAATGCACGCAATCGTCCGCAGCAACTGGGCCCCAACGGATGGACTGTTCTGTTTATTGCTGCAGCCATTAGTAATTCTGCATTGTGTGCTGTTATTTAGGAGTGCAAGCTGTTACCTGCAGTATGATTGCATGTGTCTGATGACTATCATCTGTGGGTCACTCTCTTAACCCTGTGCTATTCCCTATAGTTTATTATACCCGCCAGGCCTGGCACATAGTCCATTTCCACCACTAAGGGGTTAATACTATAGGATGTACCTGTGCATTGTCATGTGAATTACTGAAACATTTCTCTGTTCACATTTAGTTAAGTTTGCCCTTGTTTACCCTTCCCATAAAAAACCAGTTAAATAGTTTTACCCTCAACATTTGTGAATGTGTATTGAGCTTAGGTGGGGGTTTCCTGAGTCGACCCCTAGCAGAAGAGGAAGACCCTCCTGAATTCCTATAGAGCTCCAAGCAAGATTCGGGTGGACGCACTGCGCCATAGTGAGGTGAGGACTACAACACACCCTGCCTACAGAGGTAGGCCCAAAGGGGTGTTACATTTATATACTTATACAATAAGTGCTGAGTCCAGTTCAGTTGGCATTTTATCTCTAGTCTCTACCATTCCTGAGCAATTGGTTCTATTAGTTTCATCACTCAATATGCTAATTAGGCTCTCTTGTAAGGTATTCTGGCACTGCCCACTTGTCACTAGAGTTCATCTAGAACTATAAAATGCCGCTGTTAAGTGTATCACTAGGTAAAAGAGTAGAAGAGCAGATGATTACACTGTGACCTAGGCTTTTGGCATCACCTTACAGCCTCTCAGCCAATCATGAGTGATAGGTGGATAGGTTACAGGTGGATAGGTTAATCGGAGGTCTTGAGAGGATCGAAGGTTACATGTGGGTAGGTAGCAGGAGATTACATCAGAGATGTATGGAGTGGACAGGTTGTGGATGGCTTTGTATGTCAGCGTTAACATTTTAAACTCTATTCGTTGGGCGATGGGTAGCCTGTGAAGGCAGTGGCAGAGAGAATCAGCTGATGAAAAATGGGGGGAGAGGTGGATTAAGCGAGCAGCAGAGTTTAAGGTGGATTGGAGGGAGGCGAGAGCATTTGCCTGGAGGCTATGAAGAAGGGTGTTACAGTAGTCTAAGTGGGAGATTATGAGGGGGTGGACTAGCATTTTTGTAGTTACAGGAGTGAGAAAGTAACAGATTCAATGGATGTTTTTGATTTGGAGGTGGCAGTAGGTGTTGAGAGCTTGAATGTGTGACTTGAAGGATGGGTCAGAGTCAAGGGTTATCTCAAGGCAGCGGACATGTGGGACTGGGGTAAGTGTGGTACTATTAACTTTGATAGATAGGTCAGGTAGGGGGGCCGTGCAAGGTGGGCCGAAGAGGATGAACTCAGTTTTCTCCATGATGAGTTTGAGAAAGTGGTCAGAAGAGGAAGAAGGCTAATGCTGCTAGACATTCTAGGACTCTGGATAACAGAGTGGTAATGTCTGGTCCAGAGAGATATTTTTGAGTGTTGTCACCGTAGCAATGGTACTGCAAACTGTGGGATTCTATGAGTTGGCCAAGGTCGATGGTGTAGATGGAGAACAGGGAGGGGTCCCAAGACAGAGCCTTGGGGGACACCTACAGAAAGAAAGCGCAGAGAGGAGATGGAGGTGATGTGCGAGTGGGAGATGCTGAATGTGCGATTGGTGAGGTATGAAGAGATCCAGGAGAAGACCAAGTCTGTGATGCCAAGGGTTGATGCCAAGAGTTTCTAGCAAGAGGGAGTGGTCAAGGAGGGGAATTTAGATTGTGAGCCCTATAGTGGACAGTGATCGACAATGTCTGTGAAGCACTGCGGAATATGATGGCGCTATATAAATAAGCAAAATAAATAGATAAATAAATAATAAAGAGGAGGAGAACAGAGTAGTATCCTTTGACTTTGGCAATTAGTAGTTTGTTTGAGACTTTAGTTAGAGCAGTTTCTGTGGTTCTTGATTCGGAAGCCTGACTGTAGCATGACAAAGAGTAAGTTGGATGAGAGGTAGGGGAATAGTTCAGAATGGATGTGTATTCAAGAAGTTTTGAGGTATAGAGGAGCAATGAGATTAGGCGATAGTTGGCTGGAGCTGACGGGTTGAGGAATGGTTTCTTAAGGATGGGTGTGGCAGTAGCATGTTTAAAGGCAGAAGGGAAGGTACCTCTGTATAGAGATAGGTTGAAGAGGTGGGTTAGAGCCGGAGTAAAGACTTCAGTGAGGTTGGAAATTAGGTGTAATTGGATGGGGTCAAGCAAAAATTGTAATCCAGGCACTCAATAGGTTAGATATATGCTGTATTTATTCAATGAATATGCAATCCATGACAGATGCGATAATATATTTCAAGAATCCAGCTCCAGATTGCCTACCTACATTTATCTTTATTTTTCCCTTTAACATGTTTTCCCTTTTAAATTTTACTTTATTTTCACTTTTCCCCTTTATTTGCTATTCTCTTCTATTTTTCCTCCCTTTTCTCTTTCTACATCTATATTGGTGCTGCTTTCCCATTCTGTCTAGTTCCTGAACCTTTCCCACCATTTTTCCCTTTCTACTATATTCTATAGCAGAGGCGCCATTTTGTTGACGCTGTGCGCGATGACGTCATCAACATTGCGTTACAAAAATGGACCTATGCGTTTCCACAGCCTCCATTACATGTCTTTGCCCTATTACAAGTGTCCCACAGTGATGACGTCATGCTCACAGCCTCCATGCGCGCCCAGAACTCCTTTCTATATATTCCCCTCATCCCACATGGCTTCTGAGCGTCTCCGTTAGCGGTGCTACTACTTATTCACCTTGTGCTCCATTTTCTTCTGCTTCTCCTCATTCCAATGGCAATCCGGAGAGTACAGTCTTCATTACCATTACTGCTGTTTATCCCTAGCATAGCCAATATCTCTATATATCTGTACTAGAATTCTGGGTTCATTTTCTTGATATTTGTCTTGTACTTTGCATTATATATTTTATGCATTATCTATTGTTTTGAGGATCTTCCCAAATGTCTTATTGTACCATACAAAACATTACTTCTATGCATATCTGTGTCTTCTGACATGTGGCTCTATATGTTACCAGCATTTATTTTCCTTTTTCCTTTGTAGCTAAAAGCTTTCACCTACAACATAGAATTGTTATGTCGCCATCTACTAACCATCTTATATACCAACACGTGGTGTTTTTTTTTTTTTTTTTTTTTTATGAGTGCTTTTCACTTTACTTTTCTTTTTCCTATTTATCCTTCCATATTTTTGTTATATTATCTAAATTCAGCTGACTTTGTTCATTGGCTAATTTATTATCACTATATACTGTAACTCTGTTTTAGAGATCTGATGAAGGTCTTGCATGACCGAAAACATTTATCATCTTTTTTCATGGATTGCATATTCACTGAATAAATACAGCATATATCTAACCTATTGAGTGCCTGGATTACAATTTTTGCTGAAGAGTGGGGTGAAACCCTTCTAGAACACCATCTACCTACCCATCAGGGAGTGCCGTGATTACATTTTGGGCACACAGCTGGTGAGGTGGGATTTTGAAATTAGGGTGCAGAGCATTTTATTGGTGATGGTGCAGAAGAAGGTTAAGCTATTTAATAACTGGTGATGTCGGATAGGAAAGATATGAGTGTGAAATAGACCTGTTTTGCAGAGGTGAATGCATTTTTGAAGTTCAGAACTATTTCTTTATAACTGATGAAGTCTTTCTTGAAGTGGCTTCTCTTCCAGAGGTGTTCTGCAACCCGTGAAGCCTGTCTCAGTGTTTTGGGTTTTTTTTTTGTTTTTTTTTTTTATCAGGATCGTATTCCAGGGAAGGTAGTGTCTGAAGGTGTCAGCCATGTTTCTGTGATCCCATGAATGGAAAGTTTACGAGAGATGAAAAGATTGTGGGTGTAATCCAGTTTATTACATATGGAACAAGAATTCCACAGTGCACCTGAGAAGGGGGTAGCAGGGTCAGGAGCAAGGAAGATAGATATAATATTTAAGGTGTTCCGTGTGCTGGCGCTGGTTATGTGGTGAGAGGAAGAAGAATGGACAGTGGGGATATACTAAAGTGGTCCAGGATTAGGAGATACAGTCATATGAAAAAGTTTGGGCACCCCTATTAATCTTAATCATTTTTAGTTCTAAATATTTGGGTGTTTGCAACAGCCATTTCAATTTGATATATCTAATAACTGATGGACACAGTAATATTTCAGGATTGAAATGAGGTTTATTGTACTAACAGAAAATGTGCAATATGCATTAAACCAAAATTTGACCGGTGCAAAAATTTGGGTACCCTTATCATTTTATTGATTTGAATACTCCTAACTACTTTTTACTGACTTACTGAAGCACAAAATTGGTTTTGTAACCTCACTGAGCTTTGAACTTCATAGCCAGGTGTATCCAATCATGAGAAAAGGTATTTAAGGTGGCCAATTGCAAGTTGTTCTCCTATTTGAATCTCCTCTGAAGAGTGGCATCATGGGCTCCAAAGAGCTGCAGCATCATCTTGCTGCAGATGGTGTCACTGTGCATCGGTCAACAATACAGCACACTTTGCACAAGGAGAAGCTGTATGGGAGAGTGATGCGAAAGAAGCCATTTCTGAAAGCACGCCACAAACAGAGTCGCCTGAGGTATGCAAAAGCACATTTGGACAAGCCAGCTTCATTTTGGAAGAAGGTCCTGTGGACTGATGAAACAAAGATTGAGTTGTTTGGTCATACAAAAAGGCGTTATGCATGGCGTCCAAAAAACACAGCATTCCAAGAAAAACACTTGCTACCCACTGTAAAATTTGGTGGAGGTTCCATCATGCTTTGGGGCTGTGTGGCCAATGCCGGCACCGGGAATCTTGTTAAAGTAGAGGGTTGCATGGATTCAACTCAGTATCAGCAGATTCTTGAGAATAATGTACAAGAATCAGTGACGAATTTGAAGTTACGCCGGGGATGGATATTTCAGCAAGACAATGATCCAAAACACAGCTCCAAATCTACTCAGGCATTCATGCAGAGGAACAATTACAATGTTCTGGAATGGCCATCCCAGTCCCCAGACCTGAATATCATTGAACATCTGTGGGATAATTTGAAGCGGGCTGTCCATGCTCGGCGACCATCAAACTTAACTGAACTGGAATTGTTTTGTAAAGAGGAATGGCCAAAAATACCTTCATCCACGAACTGATTAAAAGCTACAGGAAGCGACTAGAGGCTGTTATTTTTGCAAAAGGAGGATCTACTAAATATTAATGTCACTTTTCTGTTGAGGTGCCCATACTTTTGCACCGGTCAAATTTCGGTTTAATGCATATTGCACATTTTCTGTTAGTACAATAAACCTCATTTCAATCCTGAAATATTACTGTGTCCATCAGTTATTAGATATATCAAATTGAAATGGCTGTTGCAAACACCCAAATATTTAGAACTAAAAATGATTAAGATTAATAGGGGTGCCCAAACTTTTTCATATGACTATGTCATCAGTGGCAGGAGATTGTGAGGTGGTTGAGTGTCTGAGGAGGAAAGCTAGCAGGTTTGGGAGTATCTCTGCAGAAAAGGTCAGTTAGTGGGGTAGAACAGATAGAGAGAGAATCCGCCAAGCATTTTCAAGTTTATATGCCAAACTTTCTATTACTATGTGAACCGAGAGCAAGGCAGGTGGTTTGGTCTCCGCAACCAGAAATGAACGCACACGCGGTAGTTCAAGAAAAGAATATATATTTACTATAAGTTAATAAAGGCTATTTGAAGGTAAAATGACAGGGATAAAGACAAGCAAAATATACAATATAGCATGAACAATTTCAAGGCAAATTCTGCAATGGTTTCTACTTTTACTCTGTCCAATTCTGCAGTATGGACACTGAATGAACAATATACTCAAAACTATCCCTAACTGACCCTGACATCACATTTGGGTGCACCCCCTTTTCCCCAGTGGTCCAGGTGGACCGCTTACAGTCTGTAGAACCAAAGTCGGTCCTTTCTTTTATAGTGAAGCGTCCTCTCCTCACGGTTATCAGGATCTTGGGAGAAATGAAGTCCTCTTTAACAGGGAAACCCAATGAATGCAATGTAATCCAACAGCAGATTCCACTCAGCACACTGACAGTCCTGCCGAATCCATACACTGAGCTGGGATGTAAGCCGGGGTTTAGCAGGTGCTGTCCAGTACATCAACAGCACTGCAAGTCTCTATCTGTGGTATCCATATACACAGTCATAATGTCAGTCTCACTGATCAGCCACTGAGCACAGTTCCTTTCACGTGGACTCACTAGTCCTGTTGTCTCTTTACACTCTGTTTGTCTCTGGACCAAGATACAGCTTAGCTGTACAGAAAAATCTCCACACCAGTTCAATACAACACTTGCTAAGATGGCTGCTGCTCTCTGTCTCGTCACTTCCTGCTTCTCTGCTCACACTCTGTCTGCAGAACAGGCAAGCTGACATAAAAGGGGGGGGGAGTCACTCCAGCATCATGTCACAATTACAATGGCTGCTGTCTTAAAGGAACAGAATCACAGAAATACATTCAACATTAACAGTTTATACAGACAAATAAAGCTTAGGACAACATTGGCTGTCTCTTACAACTATATACTGTAATTCTGCACTGCTACATGGACAAAGGTACTAACGTTTACCAATTGTGAAACACAAATAATTTTTTCACTTTTTGCATAACTTACGGAGTGCTTGGATCTGTATTTATACTAGTACGGTTCTGACAAGCCATCCTAGTTGATTATACGGAGTGTAGAACAACATTTAACACTACGTAAAGACCCCTAGTAGCGATATGCCACTTGCTGAGTTATTTCTCCTAGTCCGTACCTTCCTCCCCTTTTTGGATGAGAAAAGTCAGTATTTTTGTAGAAGAGGCAGAGGTGAAAGAGGTGGTGGTAGTATTGATTCCAGTCAATGCGCAGCCCCAACATCCAAAAAGCCTCCCCAGGGCAGACCTAGGGAAAGCTCAGGGGTGGTGATGATGGCAGTGGTAGACATATTTCCACTGTTATTGGTGCTGGCAGCAGCAGCAGCAGCGACATCATTTCCGGTGGGAATTGCTTTGTACATTGCCGAATGACAAATCCAAGCCAGTATGCAAGATCTGCAAGTAGAAACAAATGTAGGAACTATGTTTCTCTATAATCACATGAAAAGGCATAACCAGCTCATTTGACAAAATAGAATTGACAGTGCCGCTAAAAATGGAAGTGAGCAAGATCATTTTACTACTTTTCCCCATAATCTTTATTGTAGACAGGCTACATCCACACTTAGCACACAGTTGTCATTATCTTCATCATCAACGTCTGCTTCTTCTGCTATTCTTTCTTCATACCAACGTCATCTATAAGGGAATGTGTATCCAGGACCCAGCAATATGAATCCAGTTATCCATAGGTTCTGCAACCTAAGTCACACCTGACCAAGTTGTTGTTGGTACAGTTGCTGCCATACCACTTGCCACTGGATTCCACTGTGTTTCACCACTGTGTTTTTGGAAAGCATCTCTGCTTTATATCGCCAAGTATTGGAGAATGTGGGCCTCTGCTTGGATATGTCAGCGTGGGGAAAGGTGTATGCCACCATCAACACATGGAGCAGCAATTATAGGAAAGGTTAATACATGACTTTCACGACCCATTAGGTTAATAATTTGAGCGGCAGCGGCCACATTCCAGAAATGTGACAAAGCTATTTGCTAGTACCACCTGTTTGTGCAGGCCCAGTTCCAACACCAGGCAGGCCTCATCTACCTCCCCTCTGGACCCAGCCCCAACTTTATCATGGCAAGCCATCAGTGGCGTAACTAAAGTCTTGTGGGCCCGGGTGCAAACTTTTGTCCGGGGCCCCCTACCCCCTTCCTAGAGCGAATTCTTGATAGTGGCAGTTATGGGCGCTGAAGTAATATCTCAGATAATTGAAAGGGGTACAGCTTTAATACCCACAACTGCAGTTATCAAGAATACGGTGAGTGAGCAGCGCAGCACCTGGCATGTAAATAATACTGGGACAGTATTACGTGCTCCGCAGTGGAACCCACACAGTATTACGTGCTCCGCAGTGGAACCCACACAGTATTACGTGCTCCGCAGTGGAACCCACACAGTATTACGTGCTCCGCAGTGGAACCCACACAGTATTACGTGCTCCGCAGTGGAACCCACACAGTATTACGTGCTCCACAGTGGCCCCCAAACAGTATTACGTTCTCACCAGTGGCCCCCACACGGTATTATGAGCTCACAGTGCCCACCCCCCCAGAGCCTGATCCCATTCCCCCCTCTTGCTCACACACAACCTACAACCCCATATAACCATCTTGCCCACACACAGCCTGCACCCCCATGACCACCTCTTGCTCACACATGTTCTCTTCTCTCCTCCTTCTAGCAGTCTCTGCCCCCAGTAGCTTCCTGTGTAACACCACACTGTCCCGTACAATCCAGAATACCTCCGTCCACACAAGAGGCTGATCACATGGTCATGACATCATCAAAGGTCCTTTAGCCCACTAGGATTTAGCATCTACCGCAGGAAGAGCCCCGGAGCGGATGCTCAGCCCAGGACAGGTGAGAATAAGTATTTTTTTTTTTTTTTTTTATACACCTCCCCTGGGCTGGCATTTAATGGAAGAGGACCGTTTCCATTAACAATATGTATAGCAGTCGGGGAACAAGGCTTTCCCCGACCACTATCATGGTGGTCCGGGGCCCCGGCCATTTCCAGCTGGCCCCGTACCCCTCCGGGCCCGGTCGTGGTCGCACTCCCTGCGACCACGATCGTTACGCCACTGCAAGCCATTGCTTTCACTTCCCCTTCCTCATTTCATGGGTTTTACCATTAATGAGCATGGTTTAGAACCACTCAGCAAAGGACCCACTTTGTGATTTTCTGGATTTGTTTTCTCAATTTGTCTCTCATAGTTGAGGTCTACCTATGATGTCAATTACAGGCCAGCCTCATCTTTTTAAGTGGGAGAACTTGCACAATTGGTGGCTGACTAAATACTTTTTTTTCCCCACTGTAGAGATGCAGGAAACTGGCTATCCTTAACCTGTGTCTATATGTGCTTTCTGAATTGCAGTAGTGGCAATACATGAAATAATTCCTTCCAGATATGTTAGGTAATTAAGTACTCAGATTTAAAATTTTGCATGAACTCCTACTCCTGTCCAAACTCTTCTCATAGGCAACACCAGTCAGCAGAATGTTTAATTTTAACACTGGACATCATGTACGTTTTCCCACGGAAGTCCAACCACTCCACATTCTTCATGTCTGGGCACCCTGTAGTCCATTACCTTTAGCAAATCTCTGATGCCTATAATCTAAGAGACTGAACTTACAGCTCAATATGAACTTATAGAGAGATTTTTTCTACTATAAGTTACAAAAGGCCCTCTTATAAAAAAAAAAAAAAAAAAAAAAAAAAAAAAAATTAGACAAGAGCTCAGGGCACTGTTCCAAAGCCTCTGTCATCATGGGACAAGTACATAAACGAGTGAAGCAAACCTGAATAATTTTTTTGGGTGTAAATTGATGATGCTTATATGTATACTTATCTTTCAATGAACTCTACAAGAATACATATAATTATGTCATCAATGTAAGTTTTTTTTTTTTTTATGACAGTTCATTTTTCCTTGATTGAAACCTTCCAAAACAACATCTAGGAATCCTACCCGACACTACTGAAAGGCACCTGGAAAGTGTCTTCCTCCTCACTTGTCCACAAGCTCCTACTCTTCTCCATGTTTACAAATTAATTGAACCTTGGTCCATAAGTTATCTTTAACTATAACAGATCCATATGAATTTCACAGTCCTACATTATAGCCTGACAGTGTCAGCTACACGTCACCTCGTATACAGGTAAAGCCACAACATCCACAAATGTAACCAGTAGAGATAAGTGAATCGAAGCTGCAGAAGTGGAATTCGATCCAAATTTCAGGAAATCTTCAATTTGCCTCGTTTCCGGATTTTCCTCACGCTTCGATGCATCGAATCGCATTTTTTTAATAAAATGGCCACTGCACATGTTAGGACAAGGGGCAAGGGACTCTGGGAACGCGGGATCACCCACAATGCCAAGCGTGCAGCTAATTAGCAGCCAGCCAGCCCTGTGATGTCACAGCCCTATAAAAACCCTCAGCTCTTACTGTAGGGACAGATGTCTGCAGGAGCTAGGGAAAGAATTAGAAAACATATAGAAGTTCAGGGAAAGAGGCTGAGCCTTAGAACTGTAGGGAAAGCATAGGGAGGAATTGAGAGAAGAATTTGGGGTGGTTGCAGGGTAATTTACAGCAAGAATTTTAATACACATTGCAGCACTCACTCCCGTAATACTGCTGCTCATTACACATACCTGTGTCTTCAAGGTGGAACACAACAAGCCTTTTGCAGTGCAGTACAGCAAAAACCAGTGAATTATCATCCACTAATATCTACACGTACTGTATCTGTAAAAAATGCCTTTTTAAAGGCGTTTATTTTAAGGGGCTTATTCACTGTTCTTCCAAAGCATAACATTACAGACCATTTGTCAGTACTACTGTGCCAAAGAAAACTGAATTATCATCCACTAATATCTGCATGTATCTGTAAAAAATGCCTTTAACGTGGGGAAAGACATAACGGCCATATTTGCCATTTTGTTCCCAGTATAAAGTTGCTGGCCATTTATCAATACAGTATTGTCAATAATTCAATAATTCTTAGCCACAAATCTCTGCCTTTATCACGCTTTTTTTATAGGTGTTCATTAGTGGGGAAAGAAATAAGGGGCATATTAGCCATTCTTTTCAAAGTAGAAAATTACAGGTCTTTCTGCCCTTTGCAATTATGTTTTTTGATCAAACAGTATGTCAGACAGAGAAGCAAGAGGCCATGCACAGGGGAGGGCCACAGGACTAAATGTTTCTAGCGCAGGCATAGATCGCAGCAGAGTAAGGGGGCGTGGCAGCAGGGGCCACTTACAGAGGCCTGAGCTCCCGGTGTCAAGTAGCGGTTATGTCTTGACCAGCAACCCAATGGTTGTAGACTGGTTGATTCGGTCATCCACTTCATCCCAAGTCACATCAGACACACCCAGCCAAGAGTCGGTGGGTTCGTCAGACACAACCCTTAGTTGGCATGGCCTGGCAGCAGGCCCTGTGCCCTCACCACGTCCTCAACCTGCCTCTGCCCTTTTCTGTTCCCTCAGCTAGAGAGCTACTCTATGCTGTGGGCTCAGATCCACTATACAGTGAGGAGGAGGTACTAGGGGACAAACAGCAGCTACTGCTCAGCCAAGATCTGGAGGAGACATCCGCTGCTTCCTCCGGTAGGCGGGCAAGTACTGATGAGGAGAGTGATGTGGGAGCTGGTGTTGAGGAGAACATCAGTGACCTGCAGACAGTAGTGGATGACGATGTGGCCGATCGTAATTGGTAGCTGGGTGACGAAGGGGCTTCATTGTCATCAAGAGAAGAGGGTTGCAGCGTGCGCATGAGGCAGCGGCGGAGTCAGCAGGGTGGCAGCAGTGGGAGGTCAGGAGCTAAACGTGCCCGGGGTAGACCACCCACTTCGCAGCAGCCTACCTGCCTGGAAAGCAGTGGTGCAGGGGTTCACGGAGGCAGTGGCGGAGTGTTAGGGGTAAAATCACCTACTCAGCGGTGTGGCAGCTTTTTGTTAAGCCGCCGGGGAAGGTGAAAATGGCCATATGTTCAATCTGTGGGCAGAAGGTGAAGCGTGGCCAGGGTGTCAATGTTGGCATCACAGCCCTGCATCACTGTATGGCCTCCTCATGCTGCTGCCACCCCCTCACTCTGCCACTGGGTAACTGTATGGCCTCCTAAGGCTTTTGCTACCTCCACATTATATCACCTTGCCACTCTGTGGCCTACTCACGCTGCTGCCACCTCCAACTCTGCCACTGGGTGACTGTATGGCCTGCTCATGCTGCTGCCACCTCCTCACTCTGCCACTGGGTCACTGTATGGCCTCCTAAGGCTTCTGCTACCTCCACATTATATCACCTTGCCACTCTGTGGCCTACTCACGCTGCTGCCACCTCTGCACTCTGCCATCAGGTCACTGCATGGCCTCCTAAGGCTGCTGACTCCTCCACACTCTGTCACTGGGTCACTGTATGGCCTCCTCATGCTGCTGCCACTGGGTCAATGTATGCCCTCCTCATGCTGCTGCCACTGGGTCACTGTATGTCCTCCTCATGCTGCTGCCAACTCCACATTATGTTGCCTTGTCACCAGCAACTTGGCCAGGTGACAACCGCTTCCACCTTCACGTTCTCACGCTGTTGGTCCTGCAACAATGTCCACCTCATCCTCCACTGTTTCCTCAGCCTCCACTGCAGGGACAATTCACAGTGCTCCTCCTGCATACCACATGTGCAGGGCACAGCGGTGTCACACTGTTCTATACCTCGTTTGCCTGGGCGAACAAAGTCACACAGGGGAGGAACTATGTCAATGTATGTCCTCCTCATGCTGCTTCTACTGGGTCACTCTGATACTGGGTCACTGTATGGCCTCCTCATGCCGCTTCCACTGGGTCACTCTGTATACTCCTCATGCCGCTGCCACTGGGTCACTGATTGACCTCCTCATGCCATTTCTACTGGGTCACTCTGCGTCCTCCTCATGCTGCTGCCACCGGGTCCCTGTATGGCCTCCTCATGCCGCTTCCACTGGTTCACTCTGTGTCCTCCTCATGCTGTTGCCACCGGGTCACTGTATGGCCTCCGCATGCTGCTGCCACTGCTGGGTCACTCTATGGCCACCTCATGCCACTGCCACTGGGTCACTGCATGCCCTCCTCATGCCGCTGCCACTGGGTCACTGTATGGCCTCCTCATGCTGCTGCCACTGGGTCACTGTATGGCTTCCTCATTCTGCTGCTACTGGGTCACTGTATTGCCTCCTCATGCTGCTTCCACTGGGTCACTCTGTGTTCTCCTCATGTTGCTGCCACTGGGTCACTGTATGCCCTCCTCATGCCGCTGTCACCGGGTCACTGTATGCCCTCATGCCGCTGCCCTTGGTTCACTGTATGTCCTCCTCATGCCGCTGCCACTGGGTCACTGTATGTCCTCCTCATGCTGCTGCCACCTCCACATTGTCACCTTGTTACCAGCAACTTGGCCAGGAGACGCTGCTTCCACCTCCACGTTCTCATGCTGTTGGTCCTGCAACAATGTCCACCTCATCCTCTACTGTTTCCTCAGCCTCCACTGCAGGGACAATTCACAGTGCTCCTCCAGCATACCACATGTGCAGGGCACAGCGGTGTCACGCTGTTCTATGCCTCATTTGCCTGGGCAAACAAAGTCACACAGGGGAGGAACTGGGTCACTGTATGTCCTCTTCATGCTGCTTCCACTGGGTCACTCTGAAACTGGGTCACTGTATGGCCTCCTAAGGCTGCTGACACCTCCACAATGTCACTGGGTCAGTGTATGTCCTCCTCATGCCGCTTCCACTGGGTCACTCTGTATACTCCTCAGGCCGTTGCCACTGGGTCACTGTATGGCCTCCTCATGCCGTTTCCACTGGGTCACTATGTGTCCCCTCATGCTGCTGCCACTAGGTCACTGTATGCCCTCCTCATGCCGCTGCCACCAGGTCACAGTATGGCCTCCTCATGCTGCTGTCAACTCCACATTATGTTGCCTTGCCACTCTGTAGTTTCCTGATGCTGCTGCCAACTCCACATTATGTCGCCACTCTGTAGACATCTACAGTATGTGGAATCGGCAGACGACGGTGTAAAAGGAGTGCGCTCTTTCACGCTACAGTAGGATGATGGGCCTCTGCACGGTTCTTTCTACCTGGCACTAACATTGACCTGTAAGGCTGAGTTCACACTTGAGTTAGTTGGACAGTTTTGGCCCCGTCACTGGCCTAATAAGTGAAGTATGCAGTGGTTCTAAGAGCGACATCTGTCATGTGCGTGTCATACTGATTCATAGTATTGTTTCACTATCACAGTAGGCTCCCTATGCGTGTTACTGCAAGGCACAGTGTTCTACACCACTATACAGGCTCTCTGAAGCCAGGAAATAGGTGTTTTTTTAGCGATCTTCGCCGCAAATTAATTCAGATCGAAGCAAAATTTTTTGGAACTTCGAATCGAACTGCAGAATCGAACTTTTGAGAAATTCGCTCATCTCTAGTGACCAGCCCTCAAAAACATTGAAAGCCGTAGAAGATGCATTGAGTGACAGTCTCAAAACCTCCCTTACATTGAACCTTATAGGGTGCTGCATACAATTGCAACCACAGGACCATATACAGTGAAAGCTCTGGGCCCGACCACATGTACTTGATCACTGTGCTATGTAATAAAGTCACCCTTCCTATGAAATTACAATTTGCTCCGCATATATGGGACTGTAAGCAGGTCATCAGCACATAAAAATGGTCTTTATATAGGGGTGGTCCTCTTGAAGAAAAAGGTTTACAGGATGCATGTTAAAGTGTCTAATGGAGTCAGCAAGCAAGTAGAGCCTCCCAAAATTCCCAAATAAGGATGAAGAGCCAAAAATCATGTATTTAATGCTTCATTTCAGTATGTTACACAGAACCAGGCTGGAGCTAATAAAACAGCTATGGTCAGGGCTGTGGAGACTCCAGGCCAAAGCACCAACTCCCCTCCTCTATTTTTCCTCAGCCCGACTCTGACTCCAGCTCTTGCTCTGACTCTAATGTCATGGTCAAACAGAAACTACAAAGCTCCTCTAATTGATGGAAAAAATCCATTGATTGAAAGTAAATATGCAACACCCTATATATCTAATTAATTACTCAATACCAATACTTGGATAATATGATGAGAGATGAGCAAAGATTCATTTAGTTTCAGATTCGGGTGGCTAAGGAGCCAGATTTGTTTATAGTATATAGTTAACTATAGTATATAGTTATAGTTATAACTTCGGTAAAACCACAAAACAAAAAAGTGTATAATAGTGTATACCCAGTGGCGTAACTAGGAATGGCTGGGCCCCAAGGCGAACATTTGACATGGGGCCCCCCCAAACCGCCATCCCAACCCCCCCCCACACAAACCGCATTCCTGCGCACACTATTATGCCCCATAGTGGCCCCTGCACAAGGTATTATGTCCCATAGTGGCCTCTGCACATGGTATTATGCCCCATAGTGGCCCCTGGACACGGTATTATGCAGCATAGTGGCCCCTGCACACAATATTATGCCCCATAGTGGCCCCTGCACACAGTAGTTTGCCCCATAGTGGCCCCAGCACACAGTAGTTTGCCCCATAGTGGCCCCAGCACACAGTAGTTTGCCCCATAGTGGCCCCTGCACACAATAGTTTGCCCCATAGTAGCCCCTGCACACAGTAGTTTGCCCCATAGTGGCCCCTGCACACAGTAGTTTGCCCCATAGTGGCCCCTGCACACAATAGGCCCCATAGTAGCCCCTGCACACAGTAGTTTGCCCCATAGTGGCCCCTGCACACAGTATTATGCCCCATTGTGGACCACCCATGAACGATTATTATACTCTGGGGTCTTTTCAGACCCCAGAGTATAATGATTGGAGACCCAGGGGAGGATACAAACATAGAAAACACTGCAACTTACCTCTTCCTCGCTCCAGTGCACTCCCGTGCGCTACTTCGGCCATCTTCAATGTTGGACCGGATATCGCGCGATCCAGGCCAGCGTCGCGATGCATAATGACGTCGGCTGACGTCTGGGACGTCACCAAACAGGCCCGAATCCTGCGGAGCGGCGGAGAGGTGAGTTACAGTGTTTTTTATGTTCGCTCATCTCCCCTGGGCCCCTGATCGTTATATTCCGGGGTCTCAAAAGACCCTGGAGTATAACGATAGCAGTGTTTGTGGGGTTCGCAGTAGCGACTGCCACATGGGCTCCGGGCCCCGTAATGTTCCGGGCCCTGTGGCAGCCGCTACCACTGCTACCTCGATAGTTACGCCCCTGTGTATACCACTGTCAGGGCTCACAGGATACTATCTATCCAATTTCTAGCTCTCTAAGGCAAACACAGCCGAAGTTATGTCAAAGTGAAAGTGGCATGTATGTCTACAGAAAAACAGATGGTTAGTAGGGGATAAAAACTCTGAGTTTATCCATACACTGTGCTGACACTCTTTTTAACATTTAAAAGGCTCCAAATATTAACTTTTTTGGGGGGAAAGGCGCTTGCCTGTGGCAGCTCTATTGCAAAAAGCTATGGTTTTGTAGAAAAATTAGCCTCATTTGATGATTTGTAAGTGCTACAGGCTTGGTATTTGGGAGACCAAGTGTGATGTGAGCCTAGTTGAAAAGTAATGAAAAATTGGCTTTTCAAAAAGTCACCAAAAATAAACCCATTATGGGAACAGAATGCCACTCAAATATTGTGTTGGTATTGGAAGAACCAATGGTGGGGATATTTGTTTTATTTTTTTCTTGTTATGGCAGTGGCAGTGGTAAGTGGCACTGGCAACTATAGAATTTGAAGAAAATTTGTGCCACACTGTCAGTATACCTGTCACTAGAAAAGTGAATTGGCAAAGAGTATACTTCATAAAAAAGTCACCAAAATTGTCCCTTTATGATAGCAGATGCAGCACCAAGAAAAATTTATGACACACTATTAGCGTGCCTGGCCTGGCTGCCAGCTGAAAATCTAGAATAGCTTCTGAAATGGAAAGGATTCTATGACCCTGAGAACAACACTTGGGTGGCAGAAAAGAACCAGGATTATACTGCCGGTTATCCCTGTATGGAAGCACATGCCACATAAAGATCGAGTTGACGGAGTGGCAATTTACAGAATTTCAAGAAAAATTTGGGGCACACTTTCAATGTTCCTACTGTCTAACTCAGGGGTCTCAAGCTCGCGGTCCGCGGGCCAACTGCGGCCCTTGGGACAATAGTTTGCGGCCCCCACCTCAATATCAAAGTTTAATGTTAGTGCGGCCTGAGTTTGATACGAATGGCACCAGGGGCGCACCGCTAATGAGGCGAAGTGAGGCGGCCGCCTCAGGCGGCACTGTCCATCACTATCTGGGGGGGGTGGCATTTTTTACTATCTAATGTAAACCAGCCCAGGCTGGCTTACGAGACGTCCGCATCACAGCACAGGCAGCGATATAATGACGTCATCGCGCCTCATACGCTGAGACACAGATGTCTCGGACAAGAGGAGGATGCGGCAGCTGCATCAAGGCATCGCAGGTAGGTGAGGATAAGTTTTTTTTTATTTATATAAATAGGCCGTTACCTGCTGGAGTATCCCCGGCAGGTGACGGCCTATTTATTTCCCTAACCGGCGTCTGCTCGTGGCCGCCCCCGCTTCCCCCTTCTGCTATGGGACACAGAAGAGGAAGTGGATGCCTCTATGAGCAGCCGCGGGCATTGGTAAGTGAGGCCACGGGCCTCGAATACTACTATTATTATACTCCGGGGTCTTTTTAGACCCCGGAGTATAATCGAAGACACAGGGGAGGTGAAGGAACATAAAAACCAATGCTACTCACCTCTCCTGCGATCCGCTGTCACTCCGAGCAGGCTTGGGCGCTCTGGTGACGTCATAGGGTCGCGTCGCCGGTCTCATTACGTGACGTCTGTGCGCAATTAGACAGGGCCAAAAGCTGCTGGGAGTGCTCCGGTTTCCAGGATAGGTAAGTAACACTGATTTTTATGTTTGTCACCTCCCCTGGGTCTCCGATCATTATACTCTGGGTTCTGAAAAGACCCCAGAGTATAATAATAGTTCGTGGGTGGGCAACTTTGGGGCACAATACCGTGTGCAGGGGCCACTATGGAGCCTAATACCAGTGCAGGGGCCACTATGGAGCATAATACCGTGTGCAGGGGCCACTAGGGAGCATAATACAAGTGCAGGGGCCACTAGGGAGCATAATACAAGTGCAGGGGCCACTAGGGAGCATAATACAAGTGCAGGGGCCACTAGGGAGCATAATACCGTGTGCAGGGGCCACTAGGGAGCATAATACCATGTGCAGGGGCCAATATGGAGCATATTACTGGTGTGGAAAACCTGATGCGGCCCAGCCTCACCGAGACTCTGCCTCCAGCGGCCCCCGGGTAAATTGAGTTTGAGACCCCTGGTCTAGCCTGTAAGTTGAAAAAGATGGACTATTTTCCAAAAGCCATCATAAGGTAGAAGTTGTTCTTCTTCCTCTCACAGTTATCCACTCAATTGTGTTTGTGGTTTGCTGCATCCAGTAGTCATTCATCATATACTGCTGCTCAAATTGACAATTTAGCATGTACCACACTGTCACTCAATGTGTGCTTCACCTTACAACCATGAAGTGATGGAGGGGAGTGTAAGCAATGGCTTTCCCTGGTGTAGTTGGGGCAAGAAATGGTCCAGTGTAGAGGAACTGGAGGAGGCGGATGGGTCCCGTCTGGAGTTAAAACTATGTCTACCCTGCACCCATGAGTTAATGTCAGTACTAAAAAGCACGGGACCTTACTTTGTTTCTAGACTGTGGCCTATGACATTTAAAACATTGACCCAGCGGGACATGAAAGTTATGTATTGTCTCTGTCCACAATTACTGCTCCATGTATTGATGGTATTGTGCGTCTTTCCCAACATGGAAATTTACAAGGAGAGGCCCACATGGCGATACCAAGCAGGTACAGCTTTCATATAATATCATGACAGCTAGGTATTTTCCATTGAGACTGTTTGCTGCCATCAGTTAGCGAAACGCAGTTGTTTCCAGTAAGTTGCAAGGCAACGGCTGCATCACCAGTAACTTGACTAGGTGGAATTAAACTTGCAGACCAGCCGGACAACTAAATGCAGATTTCTGTTTACTGGATTACTGGACATTCCTTTATGGATGATGACTGACAGTGGTATGGAGGATGAGGAGGAGGAGTAACATATGGAGATGATAATGACGATGACCATATGTTAGGTGTGGACGTGTCTTCCCTACAAAGATGATCATGGGGAGAAGGAATAGAACAGTCTAGCTCACTTGATGCCACTGTCAATTCCATTTTGCCAAATGAGCTGGTGACGCCATTTCATGTGAGTATGGAGAGACGTAGTTCCTACACGTTTTCCTGCATGCCCATGACTAATTACCTGCTTGCAGATCTTGCATCTTGCCATCGATTTCTTATTTGGGAATGTACAAAAATTCCATATAGGAGATGACCACATGTAGCTGCTGCCGCCAAAACCAGCGACAGTGGAAACGTGTCTGCCAGTGCCAACACCATCTGAGCTTGCCTTAGATCTACCCCAGGTAAGTCTTTTGGATGTTGGGGCTGCACATAGGATGGAATACTTACTATTGCAGCTGGCACCACACTCTTCCTCTGATGTCACCCTGTCACTCTGACCAGGGTGCCAGGTTTTATTGGAAATAGATTGGATTTGGAAATGTCGTCATCTTCCCCACTTTTTTGTGACTCATCATGACAATGTGATTCCCCTATGCTCTCACAATTCCTAACATATTTCCCCCTAGTGCCCCATACTAGTACTACTACTAGAAGCACACCCCCTGCCACTACTACCTCCACCAACACCCATGTCTTCCACCTCTACATCCAAAAACCACTAGCAGTTCTCATCCAAGTCAGAAGAGGACGTCTTGGGTTTTGAGGAATATCTCTATCAGCTAGAGAATACTTGTCAGGAACTGAGCTCACTGGGTCTTGAATCCCCGATTTCCCGGCCATGTTCTGCAGCCTTGACCATTATGCCATTGAAGAAGCCTGTTTGTTCTTTGCCTTGCTTAGCCTGGACTTTTCTATTGGAATGATTAGCTTAGGGATCGCACCTGCTCTGTGGCCAATCACAGTATAGCAATCCCTATATAAACCCACAGCTTACTCCATCCTGTGCCTGATTATTCTGGCTGTCTGCTTCTTGTTTGCCCTGATCCAACCCACTACTCTGCTGCTCCTGTGTACCGATTTCTTTATACGTCTGACTACGGCTGATCTAATGCTCCTGTGTACCAAATCTTGCATACGTCTGACTACGGCTGATCCACTGCTCCTGTGTACCAAATCCTGCATACGTCTGACCACGGTTCCTTCTTACTCCTGAGGTACTATTCCAGCTATTTAACTCCTCATCTACTACTGTTTAAGTACTGTGCCATTGCCTCACCAATTGGACTCCAGATCAGATAAATAGCACCATTACATAATAACCAGGCCCAACATGGAGGCCGGAGGGGAGGAGTCTGCCTTGTCACAGCATGCACTCCAGATCTCAGAATTGCATAACCTTGTATACAACCTTCAAAGACAATTAAATGAAGTGAAAACTCAAGTCACTGAAATGGAAGGACAAGTACATTAATTGCGTGCAAATTCTGCTGCTGTCACTGCCACTTCTCAAGTTTATCAGATTCCACTACCTAAAAAATTTGGTGAAAAGAGACATTTGTACTGAGGATTTCTTAATCATTGCTGACTTATTTTTTTTCTACGCATTCCTATCAGTTCCCTACTGATAGGTCCAAAGTTGTGTTCATCATTGCACTGCTAATAGAAGATGCACAAGCATGGGCATCACCCTATTTAGAACAAGATCATGCCATTTTGGATGATTTGAAGGACTTTCTTGCAGTAATGAATCTAGTATTTGATGACCCTAACCGCTGCGCCACTGCTGAGGGGGCTTTGCATGATCTTCACCAGGGAAGACGTTCTGTTGCAGAGTACGCTGCAGAGTTTCGACGCTGGGCTTCTGATGTTTCCTGGAACACCTCCTCACGAAAATGGCAGTTCTATGGAGGACTTTCTGAATCAGTTAAAGATGAACTTGTTAAAATAGAACTTCCAGTTGACTTTGAGGAGTATATACAATTATGCATCCATATTGACCAAAGACTCCTGAAAAGGAAGCAAGAAAGATGGGGCTATTATGATCCGGGCACCTTCTCCCATTTACCAGAGGGTAGTTTTTTCCCAAAGATGCATACACCTTCTCAAATAAGATCTGCCCCAGAACCTATGCAAGTGGATGCTATCCGGGGACCAATTTAACTGCTAAAAAATATTGTCGCCTTGCTGAAAGACTTTGCCTTTGTGTGGACAACCTGGACATTATGTTCTTGACTGCCCTAATAAACCTCAAGGGCAGTTGCTGCAACTGAAATTAGACCAAATTTGAAGTCTTGTCCCCACTGTGCTTCGCTTAGTCTGGTGACACAGCCTCTGTTTTCCACCACACCATGTCCTGATAATATGACTTCTAACTGACCTCATTTCACCTTACTAGTTCAGCTTTCTTATGATTCATACAAGTTGTCCACTACATCAATTTTGGATTCCGGTGCAACTGGAAATTTTATGGACATTAAGCTTGCATTTTTTTTTAAATGTAGTTTTTAATTAAGGTTTTACACAATAAAATATACAACAACAGCAAGAAGTAGAAAGAAGCCACAACATGCGGCATAACAGTCTAGCCAAATATATCACAACCAAAGAAAACAAAAAACAGTGGTAGGACAGACAACAACAGACACCAGACTGAACAGAGAGGGGGTGGGAGAGGAGAAGGGGGGAGTTGGTCAGAGTCAAAAACAATGTATAATGCAATAGGGGTCCAAGTGCGACCAGAAAGCATTAAAGGCTTCAACAGTATGGTTAAGGGTAGCAGTTAAAAATTCTAGGCTACGAACGTCCTTCATGCAGGCAACTAACTCAGGCCACATGGGAGGGAGCATCTGCTTCCAATGTAGGGCAATAAGGGTCTTATCTGCAGTGCACAAATAAAGGAACAGCCTAGACGTTTTCTTGCCTAGATGTTTGGGAGGCAAGTTGAGTAAATAGATCATAGGATCCAACGGAACTCCCTGAATAAAGAGGGCATCAGTGAGGAGTTGCAGTTCCGTCTAGAAAGGGCGGAGGGCAGGGCAATCCCAGAAAACACTGCATACCGTACCCAGCGAGGCCTGACATCGCCAGCACGAGGAGGGGATAGAGTGATTAAGGGTGTGGAGCAAAGCTGGCGTGTGATACCAGTGCATAAGAATCTTGTATTGGGTTTCTCGAAATGTGATACAGGACGAGGATTTAGCTGCAAGGGACCATATAATCTGCCATTGTCCGGGTGAGATCTGCCTATCCAGAGCCTCAGCCCACTTAACCATATATTTATGGGAAGGGGGATATTGCCCCTCTGAGGAGGACAAGAGCCTGTATATGCTGGTTATGAGCCCCCTCATAGAGGTACCAGCACGGCACAGTTTCTCGAAAGCCGTGGGGAGCGAGACCCGAGTGGTCCCAAGCTGGGCATGGGCAAAGTGAGAAATTTGTTGATAATGTAACCATTTAGTGGTCAGCAAGTGTAGGACAGAGGTAAAATAGTCAAAGGGCCTGAGCTCTAGGGTCAAGGGATAGACCAGGTCTGCAATATGAAGCAGGCCAAGCCTGCTCCAAGAGCGCACCATAGCCGAAGTGAGTCCCCCCGGGAGGAGCGGATTATACAGAAATGAGATCATAGAGGAGGCAAGAGAGGCTAGAGGAAATAGCTTAGAGCAAGTGATCCAAATCGCTCGTGTGAATTGGATGGGCCCCAATAGAGGGGTTGTAATCAAGGCGGGTGGGGCAGGACCACAAAAAAGCATTTGGGTGCACAGGGGCCAACCAGAGCTTCTCTATTTCCACTCATTTAGTGTATGCCTGAGAGGACGCCCAGAAAGGAATGGCTCGTAGATGGACCGCCCAGTAATAATGTAGGATATGTGGGACCGCCATCCCCCCCTTGGCTTTGCCAGCCAACATCACAGAACGAGGGATACGGTGGCGTTTAGCATTCCAGATAACCTGGAAAACTGCCTTTTGGAGGGATCGCAGTTTACCCTGAGGAACCGCCACTGGGAGTGTCTCGAAGTAATAAAGGAGTTATAATTCCACACCAAACATAAAAAAAGGGGTGGACAAAAGTATTGGCACCCTTTGAAAAATCATGTGATGCTTCTCTAATTTGTGTAATTAACAGCATCTGTTACTTACCTGTGGCACATAACAGGTGGTGGCAATAATTAAATCACACTTGCAGCCAGTTGAAATGGATTAAAGTTGACTCAACCTCTGTCCTGTGTCCTTGTGTGTACCACATTGAGCATGGAGAAAAGAAAGAAGACCAAAGAACTGTCTGAGGACTTAAGAAGCAAAATTGTGAGGAAGCATGAGCAATCTTAAGGCTACAAGTCCATCTCCAAAGACCTGAATGTTCCTGTGTCTACCGTGCGCAGTGTCATCAAGAAGTTTAAAGCCCATGGCACTGTGGCTAACCTCCCTAGATGGGGACGGAAAAGAAAAATTGACGAGAGATTTCAACGAAAGATTGTGCGGATGGTGGCTAAAGAACCTCGACTAACATCCAAACAAGTTCTAGCTGCCCTGCAGTCCGAGGGTACAACAGTGTCAACCCGTACTATCCGTCGGCATCTGAATGAAAAGGGACTCTATGGTAGGATACCCAGGAAGACCCCACTTCTGACCCAGATACATAAAAAAGCCAGGCTGGAGTTTGCCAAAACTTACCTGAGAAAGCCAAAAACTTTTTGGAAGAATGTTCTCTGGTCAGATGAGACAAAAGTAGAGCTTTTTGGGAAAAGGCATCAACATAGAGTTTACAGGAAAAAAAAAGAGGCCTTCAAAGAAAAGAACACGGTCCCTACAGTCAAACATGGCGGAGGTTCCCTGATGTTTTGGGGTTGCTTTGCTGCCTCTGGCACTGGACTGCTTGACCGTGTGCATGGCATTATGAAGTCTGAAGACTACCAACAAATTTTGCAGCATAATGTAGGGCCCAGTGTGAGAAAGCTGGGTCTCCTTCAGAGGTCATAGGTCTTCCAGCAGGACAATGACCCAAAACGCACTTCAAAAAGCACTAGAAAATGGTTTGAGAGAAAGCACTGGAGACTTCTAAAGTGGCCAGCAATGAGTCCAGACCTGAATCCCATAGAACACCTGTGGAGAGATCTCAAAATGGCAGTTTGGAGAAGGCACCCTTCAAATCTCAGGGACCTGGAGAAATTTGCCAAAGAAGAATGGTCTAAAATTCCAGCAGAGCATTGTAAGAAACTCATTGATGGTTACCGGAAGCGGTTGTTCGCAGTTATTTTGTCTAAAGGTTGTGCTACCAAGTATTAGGCTGAGGGTGCCAATACTTTTGTCCGGCCCATTTTTGGAGTTTTGTGTAAAATGATCAATGATTTGACTTTTTTTTCATTCTCTTTTGTGTTTTTTCATTGCAAGCAAAATAAATGAAGATATTATTACCAAAGCATTTGTGATTGCAATCATTTTCTGGAAGAAATTGAGTATTATCTGACAGAATTGCAGGGGTGCCAATACTTTTGGCCAGCACTGTATATCCTTATGTTTGAAGCCTGAAATGTAGCAAAAGGTTGAAAAGTTCAAGGGGGCCAAATACTTTTGCAAGGCACTGTATGTGCAAATCTAACGTGCCTGGGCATACAGAGTTACTCTCAGATAAAGGCATCATGTCCTGTGATATAATGTGGAGGGGGAGCATAAACAGAGGAAGGTTAGTTTGGGGCGTGTAACTACAGAAGTGTTATAGTAAGAAATGTAATAGACGTGCCTGAGGAGATGTGTTTTAGGATGTGCTTTAAGGTGTAGGAGTTGGGAGTTCATTTGATTGTCTGAAATAATTGCATTCCAGAGAAGTGGTGCAACTGGGAAGATGTAAAATGTGCATGGGGAGGGGATGCTCTTGTACATCCAACTTCTAAAAAGAAACATTATAAACATTATTTGACATTAGATCTGAGTATGTTATTTACTTATTGATGTGCCTGTTCCAATTGTTATATCTTGGTAAAACAACAATGGAAGGTAGGATACAATTGAATAATCACAAGTCATTGATTACGAATAAAGTCAAGCTCCCAGTTCCTAGACACTTTTTCCTGACAGCTTTATTTTTTGATGAAATTTGCCCAGAATAAGTTCCTCTTACCAAACCTTCACATACATTTGCATTTTATATAATTTAGTTATATGGGATTATTTACTTTTACTATCACTTTCTTTTTTTATTTGTAGACCTACATGATGGATATGAGGAGACACTCACCAACGATGGAGTGGCAAAACAAAAAAAGTTTTATAATTGATGGCCCTTTGTTTTTACCAGTTGGAGTTGGTGGGACCCCTTAATCATACAAAAACCTGGGTGTTCTTTTAGATTTGGATGAATATTATACATTACATGGACACTGTTAATATACAGTGAGGAAAAAAAAGTATTTAGTCAGCCACCAATTGTACCAGTTCTCCCACCTAAAAAGATGAGAGAGGCCTGTAATTGACATCATAGGTAGACCTCAAGTATGAGAGACAAAATGAGTAAACATATCTAGAAAATCACATTGACTGATTTTTTAAGAATTTATTTTCAAATTATGGTGAAAAATAAGTATTTGGTCACCTACAAACAAGCAAGATTTCTGGCTCTCACAGAACTGTAACTTCTTCTTTAAGAGGCTCCTCTGTCCTCCACTCATTACCTGTAGTAATAGCACCTGTTTGTAATTGTTATCAGTATAAAAGACACCTATCCACAACCTCAAACAGTCACACTCCAAACTCCACTATGGTGAAGACCAAAGAGCTGTGGAAGGACACCAGAAACAAAATTGTAGACCTGCACCAGGTTGGGAAGACTGAATTTGCAATAGACAAGCAGCTTGGTGTGAAGAAATCAACTGTGGGAGCAATAATTAGAAAATGGAAGACATACAAGACCACTGATAATCTCCCTCGATCAGGGGCTGCACGCAAGATCTCACCCCGTGAGGTCAAAATGATCACAAGAACAGTGAGAAAAAATCCCAGAACCACACGGGGGTCCTAGTGAATGGCCTGCAGAAATTCTGGGACTAACGTAACAAAGGCTACCATCAGTAACACACTACGCCGCCAGCGACTCAGATCCTGCAGTGCCAGACGTGTCCCCCTGCCAGTACATTTCCGGGCCCGTCTGAAGTATGCTAGAGAGCATTTGGATGTTCCAGAAGAGTATTGGGAGAATGTCCTATGGTCAGATGAAACCAAAGTAGAACTGTTTGGTAGAAACACAACTTGTCATGTTTGGAAAGAACACCATACCTACTGTGAAGCACGGGGGTGGCAACATCATGCTTTGGGGCTGTTTCTCTGCAATGGGACCAGGACGACTGATCCGTGTACATGAAAGAATGAATGGGGCCATGTATTGTGAGATTTTGAGTGCAAACCTCCTTCCATCAGCAAGGGCATTGAAGATGAAACATGGCTGGGTCTTTCAGCATGACAATGATCCCAAGCACACCGCCAGGGCAATGAAGGAGTGGCGTTGTAAGAAGCATTTCAAGGTCCTGGAGTGGCCTAGACAGTCTCCAGATCTCAACCCCATAGAAAACTTTTGAAGGGAGTTGAAAGTCCGTGTTGCCCAGCGAGAGACCCCAAACATCACTGCTCTAGAGGAGATCTGCATGGAGGAATGGGCCAACATACCAGCAACAGTGTGTGCCAACCTTGTAAAGACTTACAGAAAACGTTTGACCTCTGTCATTGCCAACAAAGGATATATAACAAAGTGTTGAAATGAACTTTTGTTATTGACCAAATACTTGTTTTCCACCATAATTTGCAAATAAATTCTTTAAAAATCAGACAATGTGATTTTCTGGATTTGTTTTCTCATTTGGTCTCTCATAGTTGAGGTCTACCTATGATGACAATTACAGGCCTCTCTCATCTTTTTAAGTGGGAGAACTTGCACAATTGGTGGCTGACTAAATACTTTTTTTCCCCACTGTATGGTGGAAATAGATACTGCATTTCTATGAAATTTTATATTTATTTATAAATGTACTTCATTAATTGCACATCACATGTTGTTGTGGGAGCGATGGAGGCATTGTTCCAGAGAACCCCATTATGCTGCCATTTGCTTACTATATTAGTTATCTTACTATATCTAGTAGACATAGTTAGCATAATGATAATAAGCAGCCCGACTGGCACAAAAAAACTGGAGATTTAACCCCTATACAGGCGACCATATGAATGGCCAATGTGCTATCTGGGTTTTTCCCGGATAGCACACTGACCCATTCATTTCTGTGCGCCCGTGGACATGACTGTGAATTACAAGGTCCCATATGCGGGCCGACAAAATATGGAGCAGGTCCTATTTTTTGTCCGATTTTGCGGCCGTGCTTCCGCGGCTCCTATTCATTGAATGTATGGGGCCGCAGAAGCACAGTTGGTGCATAGGCGGCACACGAATGACATCTGTGTGCCGCCCATGTGCTGGCCGTGCTGTTCATTCATGGCCGGCGGCTAGCACATGGTCTTGTGCAACCCAGCTTATAAAGAGACTATGGATTCTCCAGAAATCTGTCAGACATCCCTGTACCAGAATGCAAATGTAGACCAGGTTGGAAATCAGTCGAGCTGAAACGTCCCCACTTTTGCTCCCCCCACCACTCTCTGCCCCACTCCACTGACATTGCACGCACAATGTGTCAGATGAGGCACAAATCAGGGCTTGTGGTGCACGTTTGTCGTAGAGGGAATGATGAATTTCCCCCAATATCTGTAGCCTGGGACTTCCCTCTGAATGGAGGAAACTTTGGGGCTCATGATAACGTATAAGAACAAATATAACAGTAATGTTAATTCATAATGTACTCAATTTACCATGAATTAAGAATAATACAGGAAAAAGACAAGAACTGTAAACATTGTCTAGAAGATATAATTATAGTAACTGCAGCAACAACTGTTTATGCAGCAATTTCTGTTATAGTGTAGTATTTACTAGTAGAAAATTGTAGTGCGACTGAAAATGATTCTAAACAGGCCCAGGTGTTCCAAGAAAACCTTCATCATTGCTTAATTGTTTTACAATGACAAACAGTATGTAAGGTCAGGTTGGGACAGAATTTACCTCTAAACTAAAGATTAGGCAACATAAACTCACAATGCCAGAGGGGGCTTCACTCAATTATAAAGTGATAGTAGTGAAAGAGGCAATTACCATAACCCCCAAGGGAAGGTTTTCTCATTCATTACAACTGAAGGAACTTTAAAGGGAATTTGTTATGAGAAAATAACCTACCGCATAAATCAAGTTTGTATGCTAAACATAATGTTGGTACTGCAGGACTTTTTTTTTTTTTTTTACAATTTTCTTAAACATAGATAATATAAAAACTGAAAAAAAAAACTAACCAAAAATACTTAAAATTCATGTTTAACATAAAAAGTTGATTTAGGCTAAGGCATCACGTAGCGGTCCACAGCGAAAAAGTGCTGTGGGAAAAACTGCAGCGGAAAAGCATTGTGGTTTTTCCCGCAGCGCTTTTCACAGAAAATCCACAGAGGTTTCCTCTGCGGACTTTCTGCTTCCATTATACCTATAGGGAAACCGTCATCATTTCTGTAGGTTTAATTGACATGCTGTGCTTTTCAAAACCACAACGGTTTTGGAAATCACAGCGTTTTTGCTGTGGGTATTTTTCTGTAATGTTTGGATGGGATTCGCTAGAATCCCATCCACTTTGCAGTGACTGTACGCCATGTGGGGCAATATTTCACTTTCTGGTGATACATATCCTTTAATCTGAAAGGTGATGTAGTGAGTAAAAGGGTTCCACACAAAGTGTTGTACATACAGTATAGAATATTACATTAATTATTATATTAATGTATTATATATATTATTAGATTATTATATAAGTTATATGCTTACAAGATATTTAAAATGTCCACACCAGGGCAATCTGTCACTGGTGATTGTTCCAGGCCCTCAGACAAGGGCATTCTGTGGGCCTGGAGCAAACACCAGGCAGAGATGGCACTGGCTGGGACATCTTACATATCTTGTAAGCTCATAATTTATATGTAACCATGACAGAATGTACTGCATTTTAAGAGCAAGTAAAAGTACGGACTTTTTTACTTGATATGGTTAAATTGCTGGCAGCATGGGGTCAGAGTTAGGGTGGTGGAACATGGTGTACCTGGGATGTGGCTATTGTTGCCTCTCCTTACCTGGCCGCCAGTGTTTCAATTACGCAGAAGATTAATTTCACCTGCATATCATTACAGGCCATGCGGTTTTGCTGTTATCATACAGTCTGTAATTCTATGCAGGTAAAATGAATCAGTGTTTCACGGATCTGAAACACCAGTAGCTGAGGTGGGATGCAGTAATAACCACATTCCAGGTATACTATGTGTCAACATCCTAACACATACACAGATATAATCAATAGAAATACATTCCAGGTGAGCTATAAATGTTTAATTCGGACAGCACAGAATGTCCAATCCCTACAGGGTGATCTAAATTAACTAGCCAATTGGGCACCAAAATGGCACATGAGGTTCAGCGTTGATAAATGTGAAGTTATGCAGCAGACTGTTGGGGTGAAGGCCAGGAAGTTGAGAGTAGTAGTAGCAGCTGTGCTCACTGTTACAAGGATTTCTAGATCCTCTGGCACTCCCCAAAGACTGGCAAACTGCTAAGAGGGCCTGCAGGGTATCTGATAGAGGTCATAGTTTTCCCTGGGGCATGTCCTAGTGGTAAGTCTCCTTGTGACTAATGATGGTTGGAGTGCTCTTGATGGTAGGTGCAAGAATGAGACTCAGGAGGTACTGGATGTACAGGTCTTAGGAACATCCACTGAGGCTGGAGCTGAGCTTTAAGATGGTACTTCTTGGCGTCAGTCTGTGTCTCCCTTGCTAGGGCAATCTTCCTCTTATACAGTATACTGTCAATCTCTAAATCCACAGGGTGTCTGCACTGTCCTGGCTGTAGGGCTCAGGTTAAAAAGGGTTGCCCTGTCTGACCTGAGTCTAACAAACAGATTTGTAGCTATGAGGTCCATATATAATGTTACCCTCACAGTGTTTTCTTGCACACAATATCTTCCAAATGAGCAGGGATTACTTCCACTTCCTGACTGCATAACAATATGAAGGCTGACTGTGATCTGGCTTGAAGCCAGCCTAACCATAGACTCTTCCCACATTTCTGTGTTCAGTGTTCCTCGTTCTCCTACATCTTCCTCTTATGTCCCTAACTAGAGGTTCCTAAGTCATGGTTTGTTTCAATTACTCAGCTCACAGTCCAAAGATTAATTCATTTAAAGATACAATGATATAATGAATGTTATGAAATTGCCACAAGAGCAGTTTCCAAAAATACAGAAACTGGCAGATAACAAAGAGCAGTAGAGCAAACTACCAAAATCTCGCACAACGCTGGGAGATAGAATCTAAAGCTAGCCGAACATATTCACCAGAGCCTTCCACGAAGCCAGTTGGTCTTCAGCTGGATTTGGACCCAGGTTATCGCCCCAGAAGCTTAATGTAACAAATAGATGTACTACAAACTGAAATCAAACCAGGACCCACACCAAAACTGACTAAGCAGGTCAAACCAGGAAAGTGAAACCAAAGTAATAAACGTCCAAGCCAAAGTCAATCTGAGAGTTAACATTCAAAGCCAAAATCACTAAGCAAGCGAATATCTAGTAAAAAGCCAAGGTCAGGAAAACAGCAAACCACAGATATGTTCAAAGCTCAGGAGCCTAGCTAGTCACAATTAACTACTAGCAGGCACATATGGAGTTCAGAACATACTTTAAATATCCCTCCTCAGCTGCTGATTGATTGGTTCAGTGTCTCAGAGCTCTGATTAGCTGTAGAAAGCTTCACATGTTGGCTTGGCAACCTTAAAGAGAATACACACTGATATTTCTAATATTATACATACACAGTTGCACCAATGTCATACGTACAAGTTAATACAGTATACTTTCTATATTTTGTAGTGTTCCCAGTTGGACACAATAATTATAACTTTGGGTCAAAAAACCCATGCTAGTTAACTCATAAATTTATTACTATTGTATGAGTCTACATTGGAGAAAAATGTGGGAGTGATTGTTGATAATAAACTAAATAGTAAACAATGCCAGTCTACTGCATTCAATGCCACAATATTTTTCTGTATTGGGAAAGACAATGCTTCTAGAGATGAATGTATTATTTTAAACCTCATATACAGTAACATTCAGTGAGAGGCATAAACTGATCTCAATAAGGAAACAAGGAAAAAAGTGTAAAAATGCAGAATTTCACAGAAAGGATCCAAAATTTGTTAATACATTATATTACAAAATGTATTAATGACAAATACTGCCAGAAAATCAAAATTTGTCTGAAAGTTCAGTTACACTTAAAAGAGGTTGTCCAGGCTAAAATATTACTTTTCAATTAGGCCCGCAGAGGAGAAAAAAAAAAAAAAAAAAAAAAACACACTCACCTTTCCCGGGTGCTCCATTGTCCTCCCAGTTCGGTCTTGTCCTTCTGTTGGGCTGTCTTCTTGCAGTGGAATTCCTCGCCGACTATAACATCCGAGGTTCTTTCTGCTGAAGCCACTGATTGGCCTCAGTGGGCACATGATCGCGGAGTCCAAACAGTGGCCACAGGAAGGACCCTGGGGACGTCACAGGTAGTGAGGTTCCTGGGTCCCCTCATTAGGCCGCTGAGGCTGCTGACTAAACTCAGCGGTCAAATGCGGCGGGGTCTTCCGCTGGAAGACAACAACGGAGCTTTTTTTTCATTTTTTCAACCTCCCACAACCTAATTAAAAAATTTAATTTTAGACAACCCCTTTAAGTTTTGCCCATATGCCACGTCACATTGTCAAGCAATTTAAACAGTTTCTATTGAATGAATGGACAACCCAGAGCACATCTGTTAACGTAAGATACTCTTTTCTTTACATGGGGATAGCCATTTTTCCTAAACATTTAACAGATTTCAGAGATATTCTTTACAGCAGCCTAATGGTTCATAGCATATTATCACTTCTGTAGAGACAGGAAGGAGGTAAGCTTGTGAATTGTGTGATATTGTGAATCTTGTGATCCTATATTATCTATTTATACTTTTTACCTTTCATTGCAGTCCTGCCTGTTATGATAATTACATAATGACTGAAAAGGGACCTCTACAGAACAGGAAGTGTCTTCCTATTGTGGAGCTTAGTGACCAGAGTAAAAACTGCAAGATTTCATAAATTTTTTAAAATATAGAGAGCAACTTGAAAAAAATAAAAAAAAAAATCACCAAACATTCTGTAAAAATATGTTTATCATAACAACTTCATTTTAAAAGTAGGTGATTTTCTAATTATACATTGCCTTTGAAGGACTATGGTTCTGTCAAGTTTAACTCTATAAGGCCATGCTGAACTAACAGAAAATCCCCTGGTTATTCAGTTTAATTCTCTGCCCTAGATGTCCACAAATCTATAAATGCTGTAGGAAAAACAACATTTTACACAGTATTTCTCTCCAAAATAATAGCTGTAGGGAGCACCAAAATCAGTTTTAATCCATGGTACCCACATTTTGAAAAATATTTTACTGTGTTAGAAAACTTCTGTAAATGTGTTACAAAATGAAAAATAAACTTGCACATTTTGGTATTCAGAGCTCTGATATACATCAATTTTAACATACATGTCCATCTGTAACTGTCAGCAAATGCATGTGTATTTCATGTATGTTATAAAGGTAATATTCAATATGTAGAAAGACTCATAAATAAAGATATTAGGGTCAGAGTCATGGTATATGTCCTATTTAACCTGGAACATATTGAAGTTCTAAAGTCAGAGGATATGGATTGGGTTACGCATTACTCACCCCACACCAGTCTCTATTTCCGGGGCACACAAGGTCAGGTCAGTAGGGAGATCAAAAATATGGTCCTGTCCCAAAAACAGCTGGAGTCATTTTATTTATTGCTCATTGGCCATTGTAGGTAGTTAAGGATAGGAACCTGCAGCTGGAATGAACAGTTCTTGGAATATAATGTGGAATTCATTGCAGCCTCTGTAGTAAGTAATGAGTTAAAAATCATTTATAAAAATTATTTTTCATTATTTTTTTCTTTATAGTATTTCCAGAGTTCATTCCTGTACAATACATATAAAAATATCCTGTCTGTTCATTCCTGTCTGGTTATATGATATTTTTGAGAATATAACTGATATGCTTGCCTTCTTGTAATGGTGCATATTCATCATAATTAAGATGCATTAAACTGATTTTTTAGTAAACCAGTAGCTGCTGGAAAGTGCCTATGACAACTTTTTCTATTTTTAATATTTAGCATTAAAATCTACAAACACTGCAAACTAATACAGATGTACAGTGTAGATTCTGAGTAAGTTGATGAAGCATCATAGTAATATATATAGTAGGTGTTTTGTTGTGCTGTTTTTCTCCACTGAGTTACCTGGCAGAGAATGCTGTGTAAAAAAGTGAGCATATTTTAGTGCTGATGACACATGTGAACAAGACCTAAAGCTCATTTTATTTCTGCATACAGTTTCAATCATTGGCCAGGTTAATTTATTGTTACACTTGGGCATTCACATTCAATAAATGATAAGATTATTACTTTTTGTAAGGAACCTTTTCATAGATATTGAAATCCCACTGGATACTTTTTTTCATGATAACACATGAAATAGTAGTCTCAGCAATGTAAATTTTGGACTTTTCCTGAGTTTATATGCATTCACTTCCCTAAGTTGATTCTTAAATCATTGTGCTGTGTTTTTTCAAGTTCTTTTATTCCAATATTCTCAATTTCATTCTTCATATAATTTTATCCTTGAGCTAACATGTTTCCTTCGACTTTGTACAAAAGCCCCAAAACATTTAGCAAACTCCTGTTCGAATAACCCTAATTCACCTCATTCCACACAATGCCCATGAATAATATTTTCTTTGAGCAGGATGAACATAAGAGTTTGTCTTTTATCAGTCCTCTTGCAGCTGCCAAAGCTTATCTTATCCAAGACATCTAAAAATAGACAAATATCAGTGAAGGCCAAATTTTCATTCTTAATACTGAGTAGCTAAGTTTTTTGAGCTCTACAGTCTGATTGCCAATATTCTCATGATATCTGCTTGTTTGGCAGAAGGTAAGTCAGTTCTGAATTAGACACTTAAAAATAAATACTATGAGACAATGTTTGTACCTCCTATAGGATTGGCATTGTTGTAGGGCTGTAAATATAATCGTTATTTTTCATTAAGTAAACTAGATAAAGTTATGTTACATGTAACACAGCAGATGTATCCTATACCTCTCCTCTTGGGGTGAGATATCCCTAGATGAAAAAAATACTTTTGAACTACACTATCAGGTGTTGTAACACAATTTTTTTTCCAAAGTTGATCATCTCACATCACTCATTTCAAGCCAAGAAGAAAGGTAGAATGCATTAACCACATTTTAATCCAGATTATAAAGTACAGCCCCAATTCCAAAGAAGTAGAGAATTGTAAAATTGTAAGGGTCTTGCCAGATGTAGTAATACCTTACACTACTGCAGCGGTCTGGGAGGAAGGACAGAAACAAGTGAGCCCTAATCTCACCCCAGCCACTGTCCCTTCCTATCGCCTCAGTTACCCTAAACGGTAAAAGGACAACCTGAAGACAAGCCCTATACTGGGTGACACACAGAACAGGACAAGACAAAACAAACAGAGAAGCAGAGTGAGCAAGCCAAGGGGTCGGTAACAAACAAGCAATGAAATACAGAATCAAAATCCAAGAGAATAGTCAAAAGGCAAGCCAAAGGGTCAAAGAATCAGGTAATAAAGTAGCAAGGGATATAACAAGGAGAGCAGGCAAAGACAGTGCAATAACCGGCGACTTGCTGAGAAAGTGACATCCTGTATATAGAAAGTCTGGGCCCAGCCCCAGACTTGATAGGTACACAGGCTGTCAATCACACAGGCCAGGAAGAGATTAACCCTATGCAGTCCAGCGAGAAATGCTCAGAACACGGGTGTGGCCGGAAATCCATTACATAGCCTAGGATCATGTTTAGACTGAGCAACAAGAAACCTACGCAAGGAATCAAACCGAACATGCCTCCTTCGCCACAGCGTGCGACCGGAGGGTGGCGCCGAGACCCGAACAGGCAGAGACGTTACAAAAATGTTAAAAAAAAATGAAATTATTTGGAAATATCATATACCAATATTTTTTTTTACAATAGTACATAGAACCCATATCAGTGTTGTTGAATGATTTGTTCTGAATTTGGGACCTAAGTTATCATCACAGAAACTGGTATAGGAAATAAACTCTCTACAAACTGAAGTCTAACCAGAACCCATGATAAACTCTCAAGGCAGATCAAAACCTGGGGGATGAATCAGAAGAGTGATGTGTCCAAGCCAAAGTCAGTCTGAGTGGTAATGTCAGAGCCAAAATCAGAAGAAAAGTGGATTTCCAGTAACAAGCCAAAGGTCAATATTAGAGCAGTCCAGCACAAATGATCAGGGTGTGGAAGCCTCACTAAAGCACAGCCACATAGCTGGAATCTAGATGAGAAGGAGTAATTAGATCAGCACAGGAGAGCCCTTAAATCTGACAAAGCTTTAGAGGTTCATACAGTAACCTTAAAGCAACAGCAGCTAAACTGCTGCAGTACATAATATCATCAAAAGATTCAGAGAATCTGGAGAAATCCATATGCACAAGGGACAAGTCCAGCAGTCAATATTGGATGCACATGATATATAGGCCCACATGCGTCACTGCATTATGAACAGGAATGAATGGGTAATGTAAATCACTGCATGAGCTCAGGAATACCTTCAGAAATCTTTATCTGTGAACACAATTTGCTGTGCAATCCACGAATGCAAGTTAAACAATAAATACATTAAATAAATACAATTAATGCTGTATTATTCAAAGAAGAAGCCATATATCAACACAATTCAGAAAAGCTGCTATCTTCAAATTGTTCTCTGCTCAGATGAATCAAAATTTGAAATTATTTATGGAATCTATGGATGCAATGTCCTGTGTACTCAAGGGGGAGGGGTGATCTAGCTTGTTATCAGCACACAGTCCAAAGGCCATCTGTATATGGGGTTGCATTAGTGCCTATGGCATGGGCTACACAATGGTAGACATGGCTCTGTTCCACCTTTTTTATTAGATGTGTTGCTGCCTAAATGAGTTGGGGTCAGGGTGTTGTTCTGTTGATACCTTGTTACGTCCACACCCGTTCGAACTTCTGCGCCATCCGGCCGCATGCTGCGGCGCAGGAGGTGGGTCCGACTGTGATACTTTCCTTTGGGTTTTTCTTGTATTGTCTGAACACTGTCCTATTCCCCCACCTCCTTAATTGATTTTCCACCACATCCATCTCCTTTACCTTCATTTCCCTCTGCTCCTCTAATAGTTAATTTTAGCCTTACCTGTGTGATTGACAGCCTATCCTCCTATCAAGTCTGGGGCGGGTTTTTCCTTCCTATTTATTGTTTGCTCACATTCACATTGGTGCTTGCTATTGCCTTGTGCGTACTGGCTATTACTCCTTGCTGTTTTGTTACCTGTATTCATATTCCTGACCTCTGGCTTACCTTTGACTATTCTCTTGGATTTTGATTCTGAACTGCAATGCTCAACTGTTACCGACCCCTTGGCTTGCTTGACCTCCCTTTTGTTGTTGTTTGTCCTGTCTGCGTTCTGTGTTATCACTTATATCAAGAAGGGATTGATGCCCAGTTGCTGGCTGTCGCCTAGGACAGTTCAGGCAAGTAGGCAGGGAAAGTGGGGGGGTTCAGCTTAGGGCTCACTGTCTTGTCGTGCCCCTCCCCCCAGGGTTCACCAGCAGCTACTGGAGAATCGCTCCTCTAGCAATTCCCTTACAGAATAGCAAGCCATAAAAATACTTTCTGCCATTAGCATGGTTTCTATTCAGGAACTTGCAACCTGGATGGAGGCTGTGGCAGGCCTGGTAGCTGACTTGGCTAACCAGGTTCATACCCTTACCCGGAACCAAGGCTGCTACGTCACCAACTGCTGTGCTTTCTATTCCCAGGATTAAGATGTTACTCCCGGATCATTTTTCCGAGAAAAATTTGGGACGTTCCGGAAGTCATGTCATTTATATTTTTGAGTTAACCCTCATGCGTCTCAGTCCCAGATGGTAGGTGTGGTCATTTCTCTCTTGCAGCGGGATACACAGGCTTGGGCCCTTAAACATCCCCTGGGACAGAGGAGTGGACAGATTTAGAAAGATTTTTCAAGTCTTTGGGCGCTATTTATGTGGAGCCTGACTATATTGGACTTGCCGAGTCACAACTCTTTGCTATTCGGCAGGTTAAACGCTCTGCTGAGACTTATTGCTATGAATTTCATAAATATAGCATAACGACAGGTTGGTGTGAGTCAGCTTTGAGGGCTCTTTTTAAACAAGTTCTTAATGATTCAGTGAAGGATGTTTGGGTGGGTCACCCAGATCCTCCTACCTTAGAGCAGGCCATGGCCTTAGCTGTTCGCATTGACCGGAGACTCCGGGACAGACGCAAGGAGAGAGTAGGGCCTGATTCCTCTCAATTCTCTGTCTGTCCTTCTCTCTCATATGAAGTCTGTCTTCCCTTCTGCCATCACTGGTGATGAACCTATGCAGCTGGGGGCGCTGGATGCCAAGGCTAGACGAAAATACCGTCTTCAGAATAACCCCTGCCTGTATTGTGGTAAGCCGGGTCATTTCATCCAAGAATGCTCCTTAAAACCCAGCACACTGGCAGAAAAACTTCAGTTCCTGAGTGGTATCTGGAAGACCCACTCAGGCAATCAGGTACCTTCTGAAAGTTACCATAAGGTGATGCTACCAGTATCTTTGTACTATGAGGACAAGTCTGTATCTGGCCAGGCTCTTGTAGATTCGGGAGCTAGGGCTAATTTTGTTAATTTGTTTTTTATTTCTGCCTTGGGTTTAGATCTGTTATTGTTAAACACTCCATTGTCAGTTACTGGAGTAGATTCTACCCCATTGGCTAAGGGTGGAGTCCGATACAGGACCCCCCTAATCAGTCTTCAAGTAGGCTCTATTCATTTATAGGTCATAAGTTTTCTTGTTATGGAGGGTCTGGCTTCAGATATGATTTTGGGCCTTCCTTGGTTAGTCCTCCATAACCTCATTTTTGATTGGTCTAGAGTGAAATGGTGAGACCAGTGTTCTTCCCATTGTATAGCCTTGCATATATTGGATTGAGTCACTGAGGAGACGCTCTTACCTGACTTCCTTTCTAATTTTTTGGATGTGTTTGATCAAAAATCTGCTGACAGTTTACCCCCGCAGGGGACCTTATGACTGTGGTATTGATCTCCTTCCTGATTCAAAATATCCCAGGGGAAGGATCTTCAATCTTTCAGCTTCTGAACGTGAGCTATGCGGGAGTATATCCATGACAGTCTTTTGAAAGGGCATATCCGGCCATCTTATTCTCCCATGGGAGTTGGTTTCTTTTTTGTTGATAAAAAGATGGGGGTTTGCGGCCGTTCATTGATTACCATGAACTAAATAAGATTACTGTCAGGAACCAGTACCCTCTTCCACTGATTCCTGATGTCTTCAATCAGATGATCAGTGAGTGCCCGTTGGTTTTGCAAGATTGATCTCTGGGGAAGCCTACAATCTGATCCGGATCAGGGAGGGAGATGAGTGGAAAACTGCATTTAACACCCCGGAGGGTCACTTTGAGCATCTGGTTATTCCCTTCGGGTTGTGTAATGCACCAGCAGTTTTCCAACATTTTATCAACGATGTATTCAGAGACGTGCTGAGTCGTTATGTGGTTGTCTATCTGGATGATATCCTGGTTTCCTCTCCTGATTGGGCTACACATGTTGAACATGTTAGGAATGTTTTGCTGCTGTTATGCCAAAATAATCTTTTTGCCAAACTGTCCAAATACCTGTTCGGAGTCCAAAGAGTCACTTTCCTGGGTTATGTCATAACCCCCGAATATTTTTGTATGGATCCACTCAAGGTAACGGCTATAAAAAAAATGGGAACGCCCTTCTAGTCTTAAGGCACTGCAACGCTTCCTGGGTTTTTCCAATTATTATCGGAAATGTATTAAAAATTTCTCTATCATATCTAAGCCATTGACGGATCTCACTAAGAAGGGTGCCAATTTGACCAACTGGACTCTTGTTGCTGAACAGGCATTTGAGCAACTTAAGACATGTTTTGTTGAATTTCCCCATTGTCACTGAATTTCCCCATTGTGGGACTATTAAAGGACTATTATTATTATTATTATTATTATTATTATTGAAGCTCCTGTCTTAGTGCCACCAGACTTGGATCAACCATTTGTTGTGGAGGTTGATGCTTCAGAAGTAAGGGTTGGTGCATTTCTGTCTCAGGGCCCAGAGACCCTCACACATTTGCGACCTGTGGCCTTTTTCTCGAGGAAGTTAATCACCTTCAAAGCACAATTATGACGTGGGTAATCGCGAACTCTTAGCTATTAAATGGGCGTTCGAAGAATGGAGACACTTCCTCGAGGGAGCTAAGCATAAAGTCACAATAATTACCGATCATAAGAATTTATTGTATTTGGATGGGACTAAGTGACTGTCTCCTAAACAGGCTCGCTGGCCTTGTTCTTCATGCGTTTTAACTTAGTTGTAACCTATCGTCCAGGTACTAAAAACGTGCAAGACGATGCTTTTTCTCGCAGCTTTTGTGCCAGTGATGCTCCAGGAAACGTCCCGGAAAAAATCCTGTCCCCTGGAGTGGTAGTTGCTACTATAAACCCTAATCTTGCCACGTTTGTGGTTAATTTGCAAGATCTTGCTCCCAGAAATACTCCCACTGTGAAATTATTTGTACCCCCCAACCTTCGTCTCCGTGTGTTAGAGGAAATTCACTGCTCCTCTTTAGCAGGACATCCTGGCATCGATGGTACCAAATATCTGCTTTATCACTCATACTGGTGGCCTAGTTGGTCCTGAGATGTACATGAGTAAGTCTCAGCCTGTGAGGTATGTGCTAGGATGAAGGTACCTAGAAGATTACCAGAGGGCCTTCTTCCTCCTCTTCCTATACCTAAAAAACCGTGGTCCCATCTTTTGATGGACTTCATTACAGATCTGCGTGTTTCTCAAGGGAAAACTGTGGTATGGGTGGTGGTGGATATATTCTCTAAAATGTGCCATTTCATACCACTAAAAAAGCTTCTTCGTGCTCGACACTTAGCCTCTCTGTTTATTAACCATATACTTTGTTTGCATGGGGTATCAGAAATTATTGTGTCTGATCGGGGAGTACAATTTGTTTCCAGGTTTTGGAGGGAATTTTGTGGTCGTCTGGGGGTCTCTTTGTCTTTTTCTTCCGCATTCCATCTGGAGACCAATGGATGGGCAGAGAGACTCAACAAGTCTCTTGAACAATACCTGAGGTGTTTTGTGTCTGATGCCCAGGAACAGTGGAGAAAGTTACTTCCGTTGGCTGAGTTTGTTATTAATAACAGAAGGAACTCCACCACTAAGATGTCTCCATTTTACTGTAACTATGGTTTTAACTCTAGGTACTCATCTTTTCGTAGCACTGAATCTATAAATCCTACCACCAAACAGACTGTGCACTGTATGGGCCAAGGATCTGCAGAACATGGTAAAAGCCCAAGAAAATCAAAAAAGTCAGGCAAATAAGAGATGCTTACCGGGTCCTGAGTACAAGGTGGGAGATCAGGTTTGGCTGTCCACAAAAAAATCTGCGCCTTAGGCTTTCATCTTCAAAATTTGCTCCATGTTACATTGGGCCATACACCATCATTGATGTTATTAATCTGGTGTCATTTAAACTACGACTCCCTAAGTCTTTCCGCATTTACAATATGTTCCATAAATCTCTTTTGAAAAAGTACATGACGCCTGTCATTCCTTCATCCACTCCACCCGAGCCTGTGATAATTCAGGGGGAACTAAAATATGATGTCGAAAAAAATTCTAGATTACTGTTGGGTACGGAACTCCGTCCAGTATGGTACATTGGAAGGTTTATAGTCCTGAGGAGCAGACATGGGTCCTTGTCAAGGACCTCCATGCTTCACACCTGGGTTGTCTGATGAGGGTCCAGTGGCCCCTCATAAAAGGGGGGGTACTGTTACGTCCACACCCGTTCGAACTTCTGTGCCATCCGGCCGCATGCTGCGGCGCAGGAGGTGGGTCCGGCTGTGATTCTTTCCTTTGGATTTTTCTTGTATTGTCTAAACACTGTCCTATTCCCTCACCTCCTTAATTGATTTACCACGACACCCATCTCTTTTACCTTCGTTTCCCTCTGCTCCTCTAATATTTAATTTTATCCTTACCTTTGTGATTGACAACCTTTTGTTCTATCAAGTCTGGGACGGGTTCTTCCTTCCTATTTATTCTTTGCTCACATTCACATTGGTGCTTGCTTTTGCCTTGTGCGTACTGGCTATTACTCCTTGCTGTTTTGTTGCCTGTATTCATATTCCTGACCTCTGGCTTACCTTTGACTATTCTCTTGGATTTTGATTCTGTACTGCATTGCTCGACTGGACCGACCCCTTGGCTAGCTTGACCTCCCTTTTGTTGTTGTTTGTCCTGTCTGCGTTCTGTGTTATCACTTATATCAAGAAGGGATTGACACCCAGTTGCCGGCTGTCACCTAGGACAGTTCAAACAAGTAGGCAGGGACAGTGGGTAGTTCAGCTTAGGGCTCACTGTCTTGTCATGCCCCTCCCCCCAGGGTTCACCAGCAGCTACTGGGGAATCGCTCCTCTAGCAATTCCCTTACACTCCTAATCTGAAAAATATGTGATCTGTCTTTAGCCTTCTTGATAAGAGTGACATCACTCGGCCCGCCTTGTTGCCAAGTGTGTGTATTTTATGTTGATAGAATAGGTGTGATTTTGTGGACTTAATATTAAGGAGCAACTTCAATTTTTCTCGAATAGTGGTTAGTTCAGATAACACTGCAACAACCCTAGATAATGAAGGGTGGATATCTGATAGAGAAGGGCATTTATGTCTTTTTCTGTCTGTTTTTTAAGCTTAGAGCCAAGAGAGATAAAAATCCCTCTCATGAAGGATTTGTGGGGTGAGGAGGAGTGAGGTGTGGCATTAGTTGTAAATAAGAGGTCCAGGTGCATCTGGAGAGATTCCCTGCCCTCCTTCAATTCTAGCAGCGACTCATTTAAGCACCACTGCCACTCCCTAGGGTCAACTGAGACAGGTTGAGAGTAATAGAGCATGGTGCGTGGTCAGAGACCATTATATTACCTATGTGCACTCTGGTAGTTTGGGGCAGGAGTGGTGCTAAGACAAACCAATATTCAAGCCTTTGATAAGTTCTATGCGGAGCTGAGTAGAACGAGAAATCCTTCTCCCCAGGGTGCAGGTGCCGCCAACCATCTAGGACATTTAAATCCTGTAATTTCAGATAAAGATTCCTCACTGCTGCTTGTGAAACAGTCGATTTTTGTGAGGACTAGTACAAAAGAGGGTTCAACAATAGGTTAAAATCCCCTCCAAGGAGGATAAGACCTCCTGTGATGATTCCGCTTAAATATGGCTATAACTCAAAGCTGTATTTTGATCTCTGGGTAGCGTACCTCTCTCTTACTTCCATTTATTCATAATGTGCGCAGCTCTAATCCTAGATGTATGTTATCAGTAGGGCAACCTTGTAACAATAGGGCTTTGTATCCATCCCAGAATAGCTATTGAATTCCTACACAGCCCTGAGTGATCTAATAAACATGCATTGTTCAGCCTGGGCTGTTAGATCAGACATGGTTGATAACATTGTATAATTTCACTTAATCCTATCTCCTTACAAAGGATCTGGACTTGAGTGCGTTAGTCAATCAGACTTGCCGTCGTCGGTGACCTCATTCTGGGTGGTGTAATCAAGGGTATAAAAGATGAGGTAAGAGGTCAGTGGGAGGAGATTGGGCTGAGACTACAAGGAGATTACTATGATGAGACTACAAAGGAGATTGGGCTGAGACTACAAGGAGAATACTTTGATGAGACTACAGAGAGACTATTGGGATATACTGTGAGGAGCATGCAGGCTGGGATACTGTGTTGATGCCACATGCTAGAAGTCTCCACTGGTTATTCACACATACCGGAGCATGTGTGAGTGTTGGACTACAGAACCACATCAAGGAGATGTGTGGTAAAGTATTCATTTCACCTTTATTCCCTTTTATTTTATTGCACTGTATCTTGTAACTAGTAACTGTTAATGCTTGCATATATCTACATATCTGTTCTGAACTGCATGTGTTAGATGTTAATACCGACCCATTTAGGGGTTAATAAATATATAAAATTTAGAAAGCTTGTCTTGTATTTATCTTGTGAACCCAGCACTCACTGGCGGTGAGTGTGGTTTTTTATGAAAGAAGACTCAGGTGTGGGCCAGCGCGGTGTTGGCGCACTGAGGATCTTTCACACCTCCGCAAAGACCTTCAGATCATCTAAGCAGCTCAATAACCAGGAAACCTCGTGTTAGTGGCATTCATGTTTGCTAGTGTCATTGTAGTGGAAACCTTGATAAAAAGGACTCTGCCCTGTGCGTTACTAAATTCAGCTTTGGGTTTAAATGGTAGGGTGTGATGTAAATCTATTGTGACGCTTCTGAAGGAGGAGTTGGTGCTACATCTGTGAAACCATTGGGAGAAATACTGTGTAGATAACTTAGGGACTCGATTTGTTTTAAAATGAATTTCCTGCAGAAACAGGATATTGGTTTTCAAAATGTAAGAGAACATGGTGACGCTTATCGGGTGAGTTGAAACCTTTGACATTAAAAGTGGTCTCAGTGATGTCAGGCATGTTGGAAGGATGGTTAGAGGGCGTTAAGGGGCAGCAAAGGAGAAGTGTAGAGTAACTTAACACAGGGAGTGTGGGTGGATGGGAGAAATCTGATGTTAATTCAGAAATATGAGGTCAGGAGTGGGTGGATGGGAGAAATCTGATGTTAATTCAGAAATATGAGGTCAGGAGTATAATAGTAAATGGTAATCACTATTAACTTGAAATCCCCTGAGGTAGCAGAAGAGCAACGGTGAACCAACAACAAACAGTATCACGCGTTTCAGTCACCGTCCCCCAAGATCCAGAACATCTGGATTCATATGGCAAGAGTACAATTGCATCTCAATAAATTAGAATATCAAAAATTTATTTTTTTTAGTAATTCAATTGAAAAAGTGAAACACATATATTATATTGAGTCATTACAGAGTGACCTTTTTCAAGTGTTTATTTATGTTAATATTGATGATTATGGCTTACAGCCAAGGAAAACCCAAAAGTCATTATCTCAGAAAATTTGAATAATTATCCCAAAACAGCTGCAAAGGCTTCCTAAGCATTTAAAAAGGTCCCTTAGTCTGGTTCAGTAGGCGACACAATCATGGGGAAGATTGCTGCCTTGATAGATGTCCAGAAGGCAATCATTGACACAATCCACAAGGAGGGTAAGCCACAAAAGGCCATTGCTAAAGAAGCTGGCTGTTAACAGAGTGCTGTATCAAAGCATATTAATGGAAAGTTGAGTGGAAGGAAAAAGTGTGGTAGAAAAAGGTGCACAAGCAACCGGGATAACCACAGCCTTGATAGGATTGTTAAGAAAAGGCCATTAAAAAATTTTGGGTAGATTCACAAGGAGTGGACTGCTTTTGGAGTCAGTGCTTCAAGAGCCACCACACACAGACGTATCCAGGACATGGGCTATAAGTGTCGCATTCCATGTGTCAAGCCACTCATGACCAATAGACAATGCCAGAAGTGTCTTACCTGGGCCAAGGGAAGAAAGAACTGGTCTGTTGCTCAGTGGTCAAAGGTGTTGTTTTCAGATGAAAGTAAATTTTGCATTTCTTTTGGAAATCAAGGTCCCAGAGTCTGGAGAGGCACACAATCCACGCTGCTTCATCATGGTTCAGGGTGTGTTGTGTATCAAGTTCATCTGGTTGAGGTATCAGCAAGATCCTGCTATTTAGACAGCCATTGCGGCCAGCACTATCAGAAAGATAAACTGCTATAGTCCTAAAGGCTGTAAGGCCTCAGGAGTTTCCAACTGTCTAGGAAGCTATGGGCGCAGTTGGTGATGTTAGAGATAGGGTAGAGGTCTGGAAGGAGAAGGCACCCTTGTTCCTCAGTCTCTTTCACTTTAAGACCCCTAGCCCTTTAAGAGTTTTAGCCAATGTACAGTGGAGTAGTGGAATCATGGGTCAATGTGCTGGCTGCCCCCACTAGCCTTAGGCAGCCCACCTGGGACGCTAAATGTTTGGGGTATTTCCAGCAGATAGGTGGTGGAGGCAAGGGGGGCAAGGTGGTAGGAGGAGGGGTAATGTGAGGGACCCAGTGCTGTATTGCAAATTGTCGGAGGTATTACTATATATGTGCCTTTTGTTGCTGATGTCAGAACAAATCAAGCTGCTTGAGGTTTCCACAATCAGTGATGGTTTGGGGAGCCCAGTCATCTGCTGGTGTAGGTCCACTGTGTTTTATCAAGACCAAAGTCAACGCAGCCATCTACCAGGAAACTGTAGAGCACTTCATGCTTCCCTCTGCCGACAAGCTTTTTGGAGATGGAATTTTCATTTTCCAACAGGACTTGGCACCTGTCCACACTGCTAAAAGTACCAATACCTGGTTTAATAACCACAGTATCACTGTGCTTGATTGACCAGCAAACTCGCCTGACCTTAACCCCATAGAGAATCTATGGGGTATTGTCAAGAGGAAGATGAGAGACACCAGACTCAACAATGCAGACGAGCTGAAGGCTGCTATCAAAGCAACCTGGGCTTCCATAAAACCTCTGCAGTGCCACAGGCTGATCACCTCCATGCCACGTTGCATTGATGCAGTCATTCATGCAAAAGAGCCCTGACCAAGTATTGAGTGCATTTACTGTGCATACTTTTCATTTGGCCAACTTTTCTGTGTTAAATAATTTTTTTACAGTTGGTCTTATATAATATTCTAATTTTCTGAAATAATGACTTTTGGGTTTTCCTTGGCTGTAAGCCATAATCATCAACATTAACATAAATAAACACTTGAAAAAGTTCACTCTGTTTGTAATGACTCAATATAATATATGTGTTTCACTTTTTGTGTTTCAAGCTTTTCAACCCGCTTCTCGAACAGCTGGACCTCAGTTCTTATGGCCCTCAGCTCAGAGAGCACTGATTGCAAAGCAGACATGAGTGTTTCACACAAAAAGGTCTTGGTGATGAGTGTGGGTTGCGACTCACCCGCCTCCAGTTCCATGGCATTGTCAATCTGAGTGTCATCTGGAGAATCAACATCTGCAGTCGAGAAAGCGAGCTGGTGACTTTTTCTTCAGATATCTCTGCATGTCACTGTGGTGTTTCAGGGACTTGGGGGTGTTGCTACAATGGCCATCTTTTAATAGAAAAGGTTATGTAACTGAGGCTGTATGAGCCCGTCTACAGCCGGTATCTGTGAATAAACATATATTAAATGCAAGGAGAGGACAGGATCTAAAGAACAGAGGAGGAAGCATAGAATAGGATAAGAAATGTTATTGTTCTACACCTCCGCACTCTACACTGTGATCAGGTCACGTAATAAGCTTGACCAAACAGATGTGATTTTAGGGCAGTTTTGAAGCTGCTGTAGTTGGGAATTAATTGTATTGTCCAGGGTAAAGCATTCCAGAGCACCGGTGCAGCTCGAGAAAAGTCTTGGAGACGGGAGTGGGATGTTCGAATAACAGAGAATGCAAGTCTAAGGTCATTGGCAGAACGGAGAGGACGGTTAGGGCAGTAGACAGTGACGAGAGAGGAGATATAGGGGGGCACAGCGCTATGGATGGATTTGTGGGTGAGTGTGATAATTTTATATTTTATTCTGTGATGGATGGGCAACCAATACATCGACTGACACAAGGTAGATACATCTCTGTACCGGTTTGACAGAAAGATGAGTCTGGCGGTTGCATTCAGGACAGATTGTAGTGGGGAGAGTTTAGTAAGAGGAAGTCCAATTAGAAGAGAATTGCAATAGTGAAGATGAGAGAGAATCAGAGCGACAATGAGGGTTTTTGATGTTTCCACGGTGAGAAAAGGGTGAATTCTAGAGATGTTTTTGAGCTGCAGGTGGCAAAAGCATCTGGATACAAGAAAACCCTTTTAGGCTAAGGCTCCATGTAACGAGCTGCAGCCAAAAAGCGCTGCAGAAAAGACCATGGGGGAAAGGCACTGTGATTTTTCCCGCAGTGCTTTTCACAGAAAGTTTGCAGAGTTTTCCTCTGTGGACATTCTGTCCCTATTATACCTATACGGAAAACGCCAGTGCTTCCGTAGGTATAACTGACATGCTGCGATTTATAAATACACACCGTTTTTTGAAATTGCAGCATTTTCCCCTGCGGATATTTTTCTGCAATGTGTGGATGGGATTAGCCAGAATCACTTTGCAGGTACTGTAAAACACTTCAGCATTTTTCACAACGTGGGGCCCCGGCCTTAAACTATTTACTCGCTGGTATAAGACACTGGTGTGGTTGCATAATGTCGAACCCTCTATTTCAGACACCTGCTGGCAATGCCAATGAGACACAGGCAGCATTCTACACATATGGTGGCAATGCCTGTTACACATATGGTGGTAATTCCCATTGATTCAACCCTTTTGGGAAGAGGTGATTAATACCACTAACAAGATCTGTTCCACATGCATTCCTTTTTCACCTAAACATATTTTACTATGGCTCCCCCACGAAAACTATCAATTACAAAAAGAGGACTTAGCCACACAAGCTTCTAATACCCACCACCTGGAAAGGCGCCAATCCCTCCCTCCGTGTTTTGGATTTGCAAGGTTAATGAAATCTGCAGGTTGGAGGAGTTGGTATACTGGAATAACCTGTCCAGGTCAAACTTCCTAAAAATGTGGATTCCATTAAACAGACCCTCACATGACAGCGGACTCCCATTTACTGTATCTTACTTATTCACTAAATTTTCCAACAGCCATCAGCCCACCTATTTCACTCTTGACATACAAGTTTGCACCATTTTGCACAATCATTCTCACTGTTATCCCATAGACACTATTAACGCCCCTCTTTATTTAGGTTCCTTACCGCAACAGCCTTTAGGCTTCACAGTTGTTCACCCCACTACCCATATACAGTGGGGAAAAAAAAGGATTTAGTCAGCCACCAATTGTGCAAGTTCTCCCACTTAAAAAGATGAGAGAGTCCTGTAATAGACCTCAACTATGAGAAACAAAATGAGAAAACATATCTAGAAAATCACATTGTCTGATTTTTTAAGAATTTATTTGCAAATTATGGTGGAAAATAAGTATTTGGTCACCTACAAACAAGCAAGATTTCTGGCTGTCACAGACCTGTAACTTCTTCTTTAAGAGGCTCCTCTGTCCTCCACTCATTTCCTGTACTAATGGCTCCTGTTTGACATTGTTATCAGTATAAAAGACACCTGTCCACAACCTCAAACAGTCACACTCCAAACTCCTCTATGGTAAAGACCAAAGAGCTGTGGAAGGACACCAGAAACAAAATTGTAGACCTGCACCAGGCTGGGAAGACTGAATCTGCAATAGGCAAGCAGCTTGGTATGAAGAAATCAACTGTGGGAGCAATAATTAGAAAATGGAAGACATACAAGACCACTGATAATCTCCCTCGATCAGGGGCTCCACGCAAGATCTCACCCCGTGAGGTCAAAATGATCACAAGAACGGTGAGAAAAAAATCCCAGAACCACACGAGGGGACCTAGAGAATGAACTGCAGAAAGCTGGGACTAACGTAATAAAGGCTACCGTCAGTAACACACTATGCCACCAGGGACTCAGATCCTGCTGTTCCAGACGTGTCCCCCTGCTTAAGCCAGTACATATCCGGGCCCATCTGAAGTTTGCTAGAGAGCATTTGGATGTTCCAGAAGAGTATTAGGAGCATGTCATATGGTCAAATGAAACCAAAGTAAAAACACAACTCGTCGTGCTTGGAGGAGAGTAAACGCTGAGTTGCATCCAAAGAACACCATACCTACTGTGAAGCATGGGGGTGGCAACATCATGCTTTGGGGCTGTTTCTCTGCAAAGGGACCAGGACGACTGATCCGTGTACATGAAAGAATGAATGGGGCCATGTATCGTGAGATTTTGAGTGCAAACCTCCTTCCATCAGCAAGGCCATTGAAGATGAAACGTGGCTGGGTGTTTCAGCATGACAATGATCCCAAGCACACCGCCAGGGCAACGAAGGTGTGGCTTCGTAAGAAGCATTTCAAGGTCCTGGAGTGGCCTAGCCAGTCTCCAGATCTCAACCCCATAGAAAACCTTTGGAAGGAGTTGAAAGTCTGTGTTGCCCAGCAACAGCCCCAAAACATCACTGCTCTAGAGGAGATCTCCATGAA